>JAQJVK010000003.1:33380299-34031178 GCA_035578135.1 Flexamia atlantica | reverse complement strand
GGCAGGACTGCTGCCGTCATCAGTCAGCGTGTTGGCAGCATTGTCCGAGGAGGGGGCTGTGTCCACCTTGCCGCGAAGGTACTCCGCCGGCCCGGGGCTTCTTTGGTCTGTACCTTGGACAAATCCAACACTTTGTTGATTACACCCATTTTTTGATTTTGGTTAGTGACACCTATCGATGGTATCTGTAAACATTAGTGCTGTGCTTTACATTAAAAATAAAATTAGAATCTCTTCACTGTTTTTGTGTTGATAAAAAAGAATTTCAAAACTATTAAAATGGGCCGTGAATCTCGGCCCTTGGCCATAACATGTCTGTAGAAGGCCGTTTATAATGACTAACACTGTTTATGTATTAATTCTGAAATTTCTTATTTACCAATTTAAATGAATTGTATTTTAAATAATAGAGGGCTTGGATTATATTTAACCATTTACAAAACCCAAATGTAGGAGATTTTAATAGTAGTACAGTACACCTCTGATTTTGTGGACCCAGATTATCTAGATGACCATGAGAAAAAAAAATTTAAGTTTGAAAATGCGGTATTCCAACCTAAATGCCATAAGGTGCACTTGAATCTAAGCCATAGCCAGGAAAAGTTTTTGGGGGGGCTGTTTGGGCTCTGCGATTACAGGAAGTTAAAAAAATAACTTTCAAACCTTTAATTTTAACGTTATTTCAACATTTTTGGGGGGTTTTGACCCCCTGACCCCCCCCATTAGCTACGGCCTTGACGTGAATTATCATTATATCTCTAACAGGGAAACTATTGTAACATTGTATTTTTGAGTCAAACCCGATTGTAAAATCTGCCAAGCTTTGGCACAATGTTAGGTGATGATGAAATTGGTTTTCATGAAATGTAGACTTCTTTTTGCCTGCCACGACAGTGCTAAAAGATAGGTTGACAGACATTTTATGTTGTGCAACACAATGAGAAGACAGAGATTGTGTGTCACGATCTAACAATGTGTTTTTTACACATGCAAAATTATCAAAAGAGTCGTCTGCCACAATCTGACGATGGCCAACAGCAGACGATGGTTCCGCATTCGCTACTTCTAAACTGTATTATGCACTTTTGTTATGGTACTTTATATTACCTGTTTTTTTCACTATCAGAATCGACACTCCATAACATTAATCCGGATAATCTGAGGTTAACTACCAATTACTAATTATAATGACAATGAAATTTCTAATCACCCAGTCCAAGGACGGCTGGTCTATAGTCTTGAAGCATCGCAAAGAAAGATTCACCCGTGGTCTGCTTGTCTGCAATCACGTCAATGCTGCCATGGCTTCCGTACTCCCTCCGTAACACTGGCGACACCATACTGCCTCCCCTGCAACCATCGAATAGGTTATTACAGCTTAGTCTAAACAGGAAAATAATACTTCAAGACAAATAAAAGAGGATTAGATGCTAAAAGGACTCAGTAGAATATCCAAACAAAATTTCACTTGACAGTTTTGGGATTCTGCAATATTCAGCTTTATTGTGCACCCTCAAGCTTACAGCATTATTGCAAATTGCCATTAGTGATTGCCAGGATTCAAACCCGGGACCCTGGGGACTAAAGTCCCGTGTTCTATCACTACACTAGGTTACTCCCTTTAAATGAAAAGCACGGGCTCAGTATTTTTACCTATAATAGTTTTACTGCCATTTTACAGTCACCTTTCAAAATCCTTTTTCCCATGAGAACAGTCCTTCTTTTGCATCATACAACCACTTAAGAATATGTAGGAGCTCAAAGCTTTCACTGGGAATTGAATGGGGGAAAGCGGAGAGGAGTGCAAAACTACCAGCAAAATGAAGGGTTGGGGTGGAAAATGTTTAAGAAAATCTTATGTAAATTCACTTCTTTCAGGAAACTAATTGAGAGATGCTCTAAGGCTTGAGGGTTGGTGAAAGAGCAAGTTCCACTTTTCTGGTAACTGGTACAACATGCGCAGAGGCTGAAGATTCGCTTCTTATTAGGTAGGTTTTCTTCTCATATGTTACTCATGCCACTTAATTCCCTCAGACCCCGAAGTTTCAAGACAAAGTAACAACAGAAAGGTTTCCACTGACCTGGAGTCGTGATGTATGTGCGTGTGGTCATGCATCAGCTCCAGGCTGGAGTTGCTCCTGTAGAGGGCGTCCTGCACAGTCCTGGGCCGCACGGCGGGCGAGTGCTGGTGGTGGTGGCGGTCGTTGTAGGACGCCCGGGACGCCGACACCAGCCCCGCGCCCACTCTACAACATACACCACACATCAGCTCCAGGCTGGAGTTGCTCCTGTAGAGGGCGTCCTGCACAGTCCTGGGCCGCACGGCGGGCGAGTGCTGGTGGTGGTGGCGGTCGTTGTAGGACGCCCGGGACGCCGACACCAGCCCCGCGCCCACTCTACAACATACACCACACATCAGCTCCAGGCTGGAGTTGCTCCTGTAGAGGGCGACCTGCACAGTCCTGGGCCGCACGGCGGGCGAGTGCTGGTGGTGGTGGCGGTCGTTGTAGGACGCCCGGGACGCCGACACCAGCCCCGCGCCCACTCTACAACATACACCACACATCAGCTCCAGGCTGGAGTTGCTCCTGTAGAGGGCGTCCTGCACAGTCCTGGGCCGCACGGCGGGCGAGTGCTGGTGGTGGTGGCGGTCGTTGTAGAACGCCCGGGACGCCGACACCAGCCCCGCACCCACTCTACAACATACACCACACATCAGCTCCAGGCTGGAGTTGCTCCTGTAAAGGGCGTCCTGCACAGTCCTGGGCCGCACGGCGGGCGAGTGCTGGTGGTGGTGGCGGTCGTTGTAGGACGCCCGGAACGCCGACACCAGCCCCGCGCCCACTCTACAACATACACCACACATCAGCTCCAGGCTGGAGTTGCTCCTGTAGAGGGCGTCCTGCACAGTCCTGGGCCGCACGGCGGGCGAGTGCTGGTGGTGGTGGCGGTCGTTGTAGGACGCCCGGGACGCCGACACCAGCCCCACACCCACACGCCCAAAGATTGATACTTGGTTACAAACATACGCCCCGTGATTGGTGCTAGGTTGGTGCCAAGTAATCTTGAAGTGTGCTTTGCATACAACTGTGTCCAGATCAACCAGGGAGTGCAGCTGGTGGGTATTTAATGCTTTCTTGGCCTCTAGCAAAACTCCCTAGATGATAGGGATATAACTTTTGAGTAAATTTATACTGTACAAAGCAATTTACTCCTAAGAGATTTATTCTCTGGTTTTCTGAAGACAATAATATCAATTCTAGCACTCCTGTTAGTACAAAGGTAAAGGGTATTACTCATTTTAGATTCATTTAATATAAAGGAGCTCTGATAATAAAATAAATTTGACTTAAATTATTTCAAAATAAATTGCTAAATAATGATTTTAACAGAAATGTGTGATTGTGGTAATGGGGGCTCCTTCTTCACGCTAATACAGACTGTATGTTTACCTGGCTCGGAGCACATTGCTGTTGTAGTACTCTACCGCTTGCATCGCCCTCTCCCGGACAGTGTCTCCCGCACTGCCGGCCACCTGGGCCGCGCTCATCCCATCCCGCTGCAACAGAAAGCGACAGTTTACTAAGGAGCAAGGGAATAATTTGATTGGTCCGACTTATCACTTACATGTGTAACTGATGCCAAGGGTCATACTCACATTCAACATGCTTAGGGTCTAAGGACGTGCAATACTCATTGGATAAAAGCTGGGCATACGAAGAATCACAGGTAATATTATTATAAGGGAGAGGGATTTAAATTAATGTGCTTCCAAACTAGATACCTTAATTTCTGGTCAAAATTCTCTGTACGGACTTAAGCAAAATTTAGCATAACATTTAGCAAAACTTAATAAGAGACACACCTACTCTTTTTTTTAATGTTTTTGGTTTGATGCTAAAATTGTCAATGTGCATGGTTAGTTGTTAAAATATTATTACATAATATTTCAAAATTTTCATCTCACAGTTCACTTTACATTGAACTAGGTACCTTCAAATTGACACCAAATGTGCAATTTTTGAGCAATAAATAAAGGAGAGCAATTAATTGTTTAAATCAACAATGTTCTTATGAGACAAGCCCCTGAATGGTAGCAGGTACTGCATACTCTTTTTACCTTTTAATGAATACATTTTTTCAGTTGACTAAATTGTGATTTATTCAAACCGGTCTAGACACATATTCCCAAACTACTTCGACAATAACTGTGTGATAAAAAATAGGTACAATAAACACAAATAAATAAAATGTGCAAACATCTAAACGATGTCATTATATGAGTTATAGAAAATTGTTCCTCCAGAAAGGGCAACAAGTGAAGAGGGTGGATGGTGGATAGAAATGTCGAGGGGCGGACGCCCGAGGGTAGTGATGTTTTGAAAGTGGAGAGAAAAGTGACCCTACGGGCCGTAGGGCGTCCGGCGACCTTCAGGCCCTTTATCCTGCACCATTGTTGAGCACGCGTGTGTAGGCTGTATAGGCCGACAGCTGCGGGGCGGCGCGACACGCATCGCATTCCGGATTCCTCTGATAACAAGACACCCGGTCTCCAGTCTCCGCGTCCCATCCCTCTCCCCTCCCTCTCACCAAAACTGTTGGGCTCTAAAATAAAATCTACTCTTAAAAAATTAGTTTAAAATTACAAATTCTCAATCATGAGTGAAAGCAAGTTTTAAACGATCAGCGATATTGTGTGAAAAACATTGTACGTATATGTTTTATTTTCAATTTTGAGCAAAGGTTTTTTTATAGTATCAAAGAATAAAAAGATTAAAGATTATATTCCCGCAGTTGTTTAAAAGGTGTAAAATTAAACATAGAACTAAAATAATAATGCTTGGGTTATCAAAGTACTTATAGTACAAACCGTAAAATACGAAAACTAAAAAACAAATTTCAATTAAACTCTTTTAACGTTTCTTAAAAAAATAAGACGTTTAATCAAATCACATTTACCCACGTATAGATCGGAGTAATATACATCGTGTGCTACTTGACTGACATTTTGTTTCATATTAAATAGCCTAACCTTTCTTACTACTGTACAGTATTTTCCAGCCCCTGAAGAATAAGAATATCCCTAACTTTTCTCTACAGCCCATCATCTACAAATAAACTTATATGGTTATCTTCAAGAGAACCCTTCGAACATTCACTACTCGAGTCGTAATCCATAAAACCCTTTTTCCATAACAATACAAAGGGGGGAAACATTAAATGAAACGTCGCATTAACGGAAAAGGGAAAGCATTGTCTTCCAAAAAATGAAGGGCTGTAGATAATACCGACGTAAGAGCGAAGGGAGTTCGGAGTTATTAGCTCCAAATATGTAGAAAGTTTTCCCCGCGATTCCTTGTTCCCGGTCCAATATTGCCGAAAGCGGGCAAGCGGGTAGTTAGAACAAAGCACCCATGGGCGGAGGGGAGAGGAAGATGAGGGTGCTTCAGCGTCTAGTGTTCATCCCTACAGCGCTCGCTGCGGACCGCCCGCCGTGAGCTGATGGGGCGTAATGTGCTTACCGTGGCAACTGCGTCCTCTAAAACTGTGTAAAAAGTAATGAATTCGGAAAAATATTATTTAAGTTGATTATACGTACAGTAATCATAATCAAGTTATTTTCTTCCAATAGTTGAACGTTTCGTAAGAAACACTTTTCTTTCTTTCTTCATGAAAGAAAGCAAGTAAGAAACGAAACATGTCGCATCTTGAATTCTCACACACGCATCGAGAGTTTAATAATTGCTGAGTTTTACGGACGATGTGTACATAAGACAGAGTAAAATTCAAATTAATTAATTAAATCTGTTACTAAATTCTAATAATTTAACTCTTTCAACTATAAGAGAAATCCAACCGAGTAATTCTGCTTTACTACACGACAATGAAACTAAACACCCCGGCAGAAGACCTGCATTCTCAGCGAATTTCAAATGCTCAAATAAAACAATTTAGACGGAGCCTAAAATCGAGTAAAATATACTTAAATCCTTAAATTAGCAGACAACAATTTCCTCGGCAAGAATATCCCTCCCTATGTGAGTAGGAATATTAGCTCTTCTACAGCTCCTAGCTCCTAGTAGCTCTTCTATGACAGTAGCTAATAAACCTATAGGTAGTCCGATTGTAGCTAATAAACGTATAGGTAGTCCATCAAAGTCCGAATAATGATGAACATAAATTTCATTTTATTGTAGAGGTAATAATGAACAGCACTTTCACGACTTCTAATGGCCGTAAACCAGCACATAAGTAACGTGACGCTGTAAATTGAAATGTGAAAAGACTAGGCCTATTAATATAGTGAATAGCAATTTTTATAGTCCAATTGATGTGACGACAAAACATATTAAAATTAAATTAAATTAAATTAAATTGCACATACCTTCCTACTTTCATCTAACATGTTATATATTCACTGTTTTTCTTTGTTACTGATTCACACGTATCCAGTCCTTTTTACCGATAACCCAAAATATTTGTTTTATGCCTCATTTGAACAACTATTAACACTATATCGGGAGTTTTAAGGAATCGACCACAAACTACATTTTAAACCCTAAAACTGGACGTTTTAACTTTTGTACGGATTTGCTATTAACTCTGATGACACAATTCTGCTCACAGAAATGCAAGATATTATTGAGAGCAGAAAGACTAGTTTTTGATTCCGAGTCGGTTAAACAAGCGCCGAGTCCTACCTTTAAGCCTTTAATATAGAAACGTTGAACTGACATCCGTTCCCCTCTCTTAATGACTCCCTATTTAAAAAAATGTAAGGAAAAACAAACTCAAGCACCTTGAACTGATTGAATGCATTCCCCATTCCCCACAATTAATGTTCCTCAATACATTGTGGATTGCCTCAAGCATCCCTTGAAATCCCACAACGTATTCACCGAGAGAGAGAGAGCGGTGTGGGATGATTACTCCCGATGTCTCACCGCCTCTCGTCGACATCGCGTCATCGCCGCCTACTGGAGGCTGATGCGCTTCTCGGAACTAATTCTCGGCAATAACCATTGAGATGGCAACAGGCGGTGATAGAATTTAATATTCTTCTTCTACTATATATTTGTCAAATACCACTCACCTATCATCGCACAGCCCAGACTACTTGACTTTAACCTTGAAACTTTGCATGAACGTTCCTCTCATTGGCATCCACTAAGAACGTATTTTTAAAAATTTCCTCAGGGCTACGCCCTATGATACATCCAAGTTTCAATGTTAAAGTATAGGGAAGCTCATTTAGTTGTCATGGTAACCTTAACATTAAAATCACGAATCCATAAGGAAGTTTTTTCAGTTTTTTTTCAAGGGTAAAACCGTGTTGATCAGCAAGTATTTTATCAATTAAAACTTTGATACATCAATTAATTGACACAGCAGGGTGCATTGAATTATGTCAGGATATACAATTTGATGTCTTTGTTACGTTATGTTTTAATGCCATGACGTTACGTATTATCAAATGGGACCAGCTGTTGTGATTCGAGTCTTGACCATGGTCTTGACTCATGACCGATCTCAGTGGAAAAAGCTCTATATTCATAGTGACCATGTAAAGAAAAGTTAAGATTTAATTTAAGTAACTAATTAACAGCAAATCCAAGCTATGGAGATGACCTTCTTTATACAATACAGTCCTTCTTTTTATCACCCCCCTTACTAGTTCCCATTCTCAGTTTCAGCGATGAGTGAGGATTGTGCGCCGAGATAGCGTCAGTTCCCAGGCGTGTCGCGAACAAGGCTGCGGCTGCGGCGGATCCAACGATGAATAAAGATGGAACAACGCCAATCTCAATTTCAAATGTGGGAATGGTACATTGATGTGTTTCTTTGTCCATTGCGGCCCATTAATTTCAGAGGCTTTACACGTACACGGTGGCAATAACCTGAGCCATTGAGCCATTAAGATTGATATCAGTACTTTTTTAATTTCAGCAGGAAATCATTGTAAACCTTGGGGTTTTCTGACAACACGATTAAGAATGAAAACAAACTTTCCGAATGCAATAATGACCAGGCAGCATTAACATCAATAGCTAATTAATTGTATGTTAGGTAATAAGAATTCGAGATCATAATATATTTAATTTATTTGAAGTGCGAAATTTGTCAAGTTTCGTCATTTTTAGCAAGTTAAATGTTAAAACATAGTAATTAAATTTAAAATAAATTCAATTTTTTGTTGATATACTTTGCAGAAAAAGTGTACTTTGTCAATATTAAGTTTTTGTTTTAAATGTTAGTATGTAATCTCTCTTCCATGCAATTAATTATCTTATCGTTTAGTATTCCAGTAGAGTCCCGCAAACCCGGACTTCGATAACCCGGAATTCTGGATAACTCGGAAAGCGTGTCAGAGCAATAAATTGCATTGAGATTCAAGAACAGAGCACGGTGTGACACATTTAAAACAGTTTTAGTTTTCCTTTAAGTTTTTTTGTAACTAATATAGTTTTTATTTTTTTACTATGCAATAAATAAATAAATGATTTCTTATAGAAATGACAGAAACTATTCTTATTTTTAGCGAATTTCCCCTATAGGGAAGAAGCTATTACCGTAGGTCTCATGGTAAGACCTAAGCTCGGGACCACTATAACTTTTCGTTTTGGGGCCCCCAGAAGCAAAAAACACTATTCGTTCGAATTTATATATATATATCTATGTGTCTGTTAGCACGATAGCGGCCGCAAAAATGGTCCGATCTTTATGAAATTTGGTACGGACATGTAAAGTGGTAATCAATTGGACGAGTTCGTGAACCAGCCCGATCGGACCACCGGAAGGGGGGGTAAAGGGGGATAAACTCCCCCAAAAATGGGTTTTTTGAGTTTTTTACATAGAAAAATAAAATTTATCAAATTTTTGTGGGCACCATTGAATTCAGCTCAAAAAAACAAATAATTTAGTATTTTGAATCACTGCTCTATGCCCATTGGTTACCGAGATATTGAAAGTGGTAAACACAGTACGTTGTCCCAATGTTAACCTTATGGGAAATAAGTAAAATTCTATATCTCGCTTATTTCTCAACATATCTTGATAAAACTTGGTAAATGGCTTCTTCTAGCTCAGATCTACTAAATATTGAATTAAAACTATCCAGTTTTAATATAGCTGTAGCAGCAAACCTGCATACTCATTTCCCATGTTATTCTTATGGAGCTTAACAAAACATGTCAAATCTTGCTATGTTTGCTTGAAATACGTTGTTTTGCATTTGAAATTCGCTGAGTATGCAGGTCTGCTGCAACGGGGGTATTTATTATTTATACTCGTTTCCCGATAACTCGGAATATTCACAAACCCGGACACCGTTTGGCCCACATTAGTTCGGGTTTGTGGGACTCTACTGTAGTTTAATATAGGTGCATTAAGCATTAACTAAACTTAAGTTCAGCAAGATCAATATAGTCCAGTTTCAATTTTTATTATATTTTATATAATTTAATTAACTTTATTTTTTTCGAAAAAGAGTGGCAGCTTATGCTTTGGATTCGGCCCCAGCACACAGGCTAAACATATGCGGGGACCTGTCTCATGGTTTGTTTTCCTGTAAAATTGAATTTTGATGGAGAACAAATTTATATTGACTGAATTTTCAATTCTTAAAAAGCATCAATAAACGGAAATCGTGGCAGGAAATCAGTGTTATTAAATACAATCAAAAGGCCGCAACACTGCTGTGATTTTTACTATGATATTCCATAATAAAAAACGATAAAAATTAACGTAGTAGGGCTGTAAACCCAACAAACCGAATGATGATTCAAAGCCCATTCTCCGGCGCTGAACTTATTCCCTATGGGCTGAACGTATTCCCTACTTTCATGGTCGTTTTATTTAAAACCTAATCAATTCAAGTGTGTATCCTGAACTTGACCAGTTGCAATAAATAAATAGCAAGCCCCGGACAAACTGGTTAGACTTTTTGCCGAATACCGGCCAGCCAAGGCTGCCAACAATACAACAATCCGTCATCCCATATCGCCTTGTACAATGGAACATCAATGTTGTGGGGGTGTTGACCTGAGATGTGCGATTTATTAGTGGAAGAGTTCAGATCGGATTGGTCGATCAAGGGAAATGTTAAAGACTGGAGAATACCTTAAGGTGTTTTACAGTGGAGAGCCGACATCCATGGGATCAGATAATAAACTGGTTTTGTTAGATTATACATCTGACCGTACTTCTATCTAATGTTATTTGCTAATATTGATTTATGATATTGTTTCTGTAAGGACAATAATATGAAGGTTTACATGTACTTTCTCTGACGAGGTTAACTTGCAACTAGAAAAACGTCCAATTATAGGTGTCCAATTTTAGTAGGACATTTGACTATCAGTATTTATGGCGAATAGCAGGATGAAATAGATGAGTGATGACCTAGAGCACCGGTAAGATTGAGGTCGTCTTATAAAGTTCTTTGGATTTTGGGTTTCGGTCCTTATTTTTGACAACTTTTGATGTCTTGAAATACCTGTCCAAATATTAAATTCTCAAAACATTACCTACCAAATTCGAGTAATGAAACTCACTGTCAAGACTGGGGGGAGGGAGTGTAAACTGGATCAGACCACATTGTAATCAGATATCGGGTGGTTTCCTTTTAAGGATGTTGGTTGCGGTTTGATTTACACCAAAATTAAGGTTTGAAATTCAAGAATGTAGCAATGTATCATTTTAAATGTACCATTAAAGGAAACGAGGTGACGTTGATATTTCATCGGACAGTATTTCCCGTTAAGTGAATACGCACTGTATAAAGCAACACCACCTCGTAAACGTTTGTATGGCTAACGAGAGCCATCATGATTATGATGATTCGATTTAGCACGGGACATAATTCGCCTTCCCGCTGGTATTACATGATAAAAAAATCTCCCCTGGTTACAGACATCATATAGTCCAATTGTCAACAGTATGACGGAAGATGGAATTTTTCACGGCGTCCTCACGGCTTTAAGCCTTGCGTGAACCTCGACCGAACTTCCAAGCGGCCTCTGGACCGCCGGCCACGGCGGTGTCCTCACTCCTGGGAAGGTCGGCGGGTCGTCACTCGTCCCCGGTGACCGCAGCGAGCCGGGAGTTGGAAGTCACGTCAACCACGGACATCGTCACCGGGATGTCGAGACGTCGCGTCGCTGAACTGGTTCAAAACTACCCGCTGAAACGTTGAGTTGGTCTTACCGACCGCCATTTATGGGGAAACCGGACGAATGTATTTAATTTTCACAATGCTGCAAGACAGCCAAAGCCA
This sequence comes from Flexamia atlantica, assembly GCA_035578135.1. Lineage (NCBI taxonomy): Eukaryota > Metazoa > Arthropoda > Insecta > Hemiptera > Cicadellidae > Flexamia > Flexamia atlantica. The sequence continues at coordinate 34,019,903 of JAQJVK010000003.1, read as the reverse complement.
ATTGCACTATAGCATTAGTACTTCTTTATATAGAAATAACAAAGAAGCTTGCAAACATTTCAAATAAACTGATTAAGGAACATAGTAAATTTTTTGTGCTGAGTCTAATGCACAAACTCCCCCGACTTCCCTTAATCATTCATTCTTTGGTGAGACAGGTACCTCATGGAGGACGTTACCCTGAATATGAGTGAAGGATGAGTGTGATGATTGTCATACTTGTCAAGTTTTTCATTCGTTTACGTTGACAAAGTAACTAAATTTAACGTGTTCATGGATTTGTGCATTTGTAGGCCGCCAACCTCTGATTCATTCCAAAAATAAAACATAAACATAAAATATCTACCCATAATTTATTTAAATTTCAATTGTATAAACTTACAAAATTGCAATGCACTAGGCTAACACTTAAAATTTAATGAAAACCAAAAATATAATTCATTCCCTACAAAAATACTGCATTCCTTTACATTTCCTTCAATGATCGTCAATGTCAATCGTCAATCAAAGACCTGCCCCCACCATCGATGTGTACGAGCGATATGTACGAGCATCGATGAACACTTCTCCACGCTCCCACATGTTTTAGTCAATTACCCGCTGTAATACCATCAATGAGCGGCGGCGGCGGCGGCGGGAGTGGCGGGTGATGAGGAAACCAGCTGCGGCCGGCAGCCCCTGGCGCCGCCGCCATCCTGTCGCTCAATGGGACCGGATTGATACATGGATGCGGCTTAATGAATTGAATTTGAATGATTTAACATGTAAATTAAGATGTGGTAATAGGATTCCAGAATAAAAACGTCAAGCGAGTAACTGATAGATTTCTGGCTGTATTAAAACTGGCGCTTTTGAAAGATCTATATACCGCATCATGATCAATTTTTTAAAATATAGATTACGAATGTTTCATAAAGAAGATACAAAGTGAAGGTAGCCATAAAAATTATAAGTTAACCTTTTTTATAGAAGTCAAATTAGCCTTTGACATTAAAACTAGATAAATCTTCAAAAAAACCATTTGTCCGCACTCCCCACCAAAACAAGTTGTAATGAGAATCATTACTTAAATGATAACATACATTCCTTCCAAATATATGGGAGAACTTTATTTAATGCAACAAGTAAACATTCTCAATGGTTTTATTTTATACATAAGCAAACTCCCCCCATAAAAAGAGCTTTTTAATCCTCAAAACTTCCTCAAAACCCATCACCCCTAACCAGACGGTATATATCACGTAAGCACCAAGCTACGACTGTACAGCAGTCACTATGAGGCCCACGAGTTGCCACTTTACAAGGCGAGTCGTCATCGTTACCCCAGTTCATGGTTAATTGGCGGTGTTGCACAGTCTCGTGTGATCTAGCCTCCACAGTGTCGGCCGCCACAACCATATCATCATTTTTGTAGAAGACGAGAAAGTAAAAGCAGGGCAAAAATTATATAAATGTTGTTTTGTACAGTGTTTAATTGCAGCAAATATCTCAAACAGGTTTCTTTTAATGCCTTCCACTTTTTCATTACACATAAAAAATATCAAATAGTGAACTACGTTTGTCCTCCTTTTTTAACGGAGACAAATATGAGGACCAGCAGTTGATTTTTTAACATTTACTACAACTATCTCATAATGGAAAAAATCACTTTATGCTCATTCACCGTTGTTTTGTGGCGTCAAATGTCGCAAATTTACGGTTCATCATCAACAAGGTCTCTTTATTCGGAGTGGTTAACTCAAATTTATCACTTTTACAGAACACACCTTAGTTAAATGTTTTAATAGTTCCACAAAGTAATAGTTACTGCATCAAATTCATCAACAAGCATCACACTAATATCAGAAAACTGCTGCATGCCCTCCGATCCCGCGAAACTCCCACAACACGGTTATAAACTTGTGTAGGCGTATTTCTCCGTCCGCTACGAGATGCGTTCGGTGACGTTATCACCGGATATTATGTCATATTTCCGATAAGCGTAGAAAGCGGAGCGTCCGCCTTCTTCACTGATGCAACAGTAGTAACTCTATCGGTGCTGAAGTTTGTGTCGGTTCTGTGGACGAACTATCTACAGAACCGATACAAACCACAGCACCGATACCAATGCAGTACCGACACAAACTGCTGTACGGTATAGATACCGAACACGGTCTCCGGTCTCCCACCATAAATGGAGCTCTTTGTTCCCCCACGATAACTGATCACTGGCATTATTGAACAGATAACATTGTGTACTGAAGTGGGTGCAGCTTCTCTGGAAACCGCGGAAGAAGTTTACGTTTTATAAAGGATATCTATTAAATATGAGATTAGTGAGAGTTGCGCACGAGGTTAGGAATTACAAACGCATGAAATCTGTTACGACTGTTTTACTCCGCAGAGTTGACATGTTGTGTTATCTTGGAAGTGTAACCGCTGCAGTATTGTAAATCCCGCAAGATGTGATGCTCGCATATATATATATATATATATATATATATATATATATATATATATATATATATATATATATTTATTTATTTATTTATTTATTTATATATATATATATTGGAGGTTAAGAGGGTTCAATACCTACCCCAAAATATGCCTAAAACACGCTCCGTGCGGTCCCATTTAGCGCCTACAGTTTTCAAATAAAATTTAATTCAAAATAGCATTTCAAAGACCAAGAGTAGTAGAATGTTAATTGCTAATCCAAAATCGTCTATGTTAACGTATTCTGAAGATACATTCCGTTGAAGTTGACCAACTTCAACGCATGTATCTTGTTAATAAGTGAGCATATAATCTATTTTGGAGAAGCAAAAAACACTCTGCAACTCGTTATCTTTACAATGCTATTTCCGAATAACTTTTATTTTAAGAATTGGAGACGCCAAATGACGCACCGCGTTTACCCCTGCACCGGTTTGTGCGGCGAAAGTGCACAAATATTTAACATGGGCTCTTATGGACACCGCAGTTCCAAAAGTCGCCGCTAGTGTCGCAGAAAAACGAAAACCCTCTTTCTTAAATAAACACAGACATTATGGCTACGTTTAGGCTGCCATTCTTCTGACATCTGACCTAAGTCCAGGCCCTATCCTATCACGGTACAAACTTTCTCCCTATTTCGTAAAGAGGCGGTTATTCATTCCTGGCGATCGCAACAATTACGGGGTTCAAACAACTGAAAAATCACAGTTTTATAACAATTTCGAAAAGAATTTTGCAACTCAATAACGCCAATTTGTTGACACATATTTTATTCGCTTCCAAAAAAATGAAAAATCCAGTTTTTTTGCAAAACTATAATAATTCTAATCTGTAAGTTTGTCCAGTTTTCAATAAATTCAGCTCTTCAACATCTGTCAACGATCAATGATGCCTCTTTCAAATCCCGAGTAAATTCTAATCACCTGAGCAAATTCCTATCTCCCAGGCCGTGATTTCGAGCTCCGCGAAAGAGGCTTGCAGTAGACTATTTGCGCGAAGTTTACAGCAGACCTAACGATAATTCATGAGAAGAAAGTGTTGAAGGCGGTTCAGAAAAAACGGAACAGTTTACCCACCTTTATGTCACTTCCGTTTCAAGGCGAACGAGCCGAGTACGACGGCGGCTCCGGCTTCGGCCGCGATAACGACGGCGACAATGCGCAATCACCCGCGAACCGGGAACATCACGCGAGCGTACAGCGTGTACTTTCGCTGCCGGGAAAGTATCGGGACACCGGGCCGTGACCGCCACTGTGGCCTACCTACTACGAGCCCATTCACCAGGCTACACCGCAGTGCTCGCCAATCGAATTGGCAGTTCAGTTTACGTTTTAAGTTAACAATCCCGCGCCCCCAACTACACAGCCCAATTACGTCAATTCTAGTATTGCACGAGTTACGCCGTCAAAGAGAGTTCCTATTGGTTTCGCCATCATTTAGTCGCAAAATTCTACAGACTACTCCGATTGAGTCAATCCTATTCTCCTAGCATCGAATAGCGCTCTTACTTTTTACTGAATCACAACAAGTTGAGTAATCAAAGAAGGATCGACAAAGTTCATTGCTGCGTGTCAAAATTATTAAAAAGTACTGTAGTTAGCTCACGAGTGTAAGACTGAGACGATGCAACCCGCAGAGCACCCCCGTAACGATAGCATGGGCTGCTGGCTAGCGCCTTCAAATCTCATTTGCACGCTCTTGAGCTCACTACAAACTTTACTTCTCTGTGGATTGGTTTTAGTGGAGGGTACAGGTCTATACCTGTACCCTATGGCTACCAAGCAGCCTACCCCTCGCCTGAAGCATGAACTTCTCCACTGTGAAGGTAGGGGGATCTCCGAGTCACTCGGGAGTTTTACTTCACTACAGAGTCCGGAAATCGATCTGGGGTTAGCTGCAGGTTCACCTTGCATTGTTACGCTCATCCATTTCACCAAATCATATAACTTATCTGATTGAAAGATCAAAATTAATTAGTAAACACAATTGTAAAACGGCTATTGTACTCTTTGCATTCCAACGAGGGAATTATAAGTTCAGTGATAGAAATCTTTCCTGCCGTAGCAATAAGATCGAAATCGATAGGTTGGCGTCGGCTACAGCGGCGGCAGGTGGCGACGCAGCTGCCCGGTCCACCTGGAGCTGGTGGGGAAAAAGAATAAACAAATTATTTCTTCGACCTTCAGCTGCTCGATGTCCGTTGTGGAAGAGTAATTTTCCATGGCGCTCTCAATCTCAACGCCCAGGGCAAGCCTCCTGCGAAGCCTCCTCCGAGACCAGCGACTAGACACTGTATTGCGCTGCTAGAGTTTTCGCGCTTTTTCATGGTACTGTAAAGCGAATAAATTCGTCCAAGCCCTTCATTGCTGAAAGTCAGATTTGCAATTTATCTCCTCAATTTCAGACAGGTGTAAGCGGCTGCTTCCGAATTGTTATCAAAGATTAAAAGCAGATTTTAATGATTCCAATGTAAAATTCTCAGAATTAACGAGAGGTCAATTTACAGGACACGCGTTTTAGTCAAAGACGGTGACATCCTGGGGCAACGAAAACGCTTTCTTTCACGTTTGTGGTTTTTGCGATGAATGGCGTTTTGTTAATTTAGCATTCGTTCCGGTACAGTTGAAAGGCGGCTTGATCGAAGCTGTCTCGTGAGTATGCAAACATCAGCGGATGGAACTTGACCACTCTTGAAATACTGCCAAATTCAATACGTGGCAAATGGCAGCGAGTGCAGTTCATTGTGTGAACCTAACGTCTGCAACATGTCTTTTTACTAGCGTATTCCCTTTACCGAATCTTAGGGTACGGGGTGCGGAAATGCACGAGTATCCACGAGGACCCGACGACCCAAGAGATTTGATGTCCGCCCCAAACCCCGGCGGAATGCGGGGAATGTGCGGAATGACGGACCCGGGACCTCAGCACAGTTACAGCCCGCCCCGCCGGTCCTGGCCCGTGTACCGGTCCGTCCGCAGGCATGTTTATTAGCATCACCCACTTGACCTTGAGAGTTGAACGGACGAAACTGGAAACCGGCCACAACATCGCAGGGTCTCGGTTTTATTTCGACGCAATTTACGAAAATTTCAAATTCGCATCTCATTCTCGTTTCGCTTTGAAGACGTGGTTTCTCGGTTCGGAATCTCCGACATGTCTCGAGTCAGCGATCGAACCTCGTCGTGATTACAATGAGCATTAAAGCACCGCTGTTCTGCATCCAAACAAACTCCATTGTCTTTCCGCCTACCGGTCTGCTCGGTTAAAGTTGTCTGAATGAATGTTTGTTTCATCCTCTACAATGCAAGTATCAGCAAAACGAATGTAAAATACTCCGCAAACACTACCGCACACTGTTTTATTTGCGCACAAGTAAACTGAGAAATCCTTCTCATATTATTCCCATTAGAGACGTTGTTCTCTCGGTTTATAATCTCTATGCGCCAAGTCAGCAAACATCTTGGAAGTTAAGAACATAATTTAGAGTACCGTTACTGTGACACAAAGCAAACACCATTGTGTTTCCGCCTGTCATACTCCGCTCAGCTTAATTTGCCTGAATCAGCGTTTTGATCGTCTGCAGTTCATACTACAGAACCATCAATGACAATGAGAAATATCCCTTCAAAATTTGTTGAAAGTTGTAAGGTTTGTTAGGTGGTATCCTACTGTGTATTGACAACAGTAACTGGCTGAAGCCAGTTTTGCTTAACAATTATCCTTTTGAGTTTGCATTCCGAACTTGCAAGTAAAAAGGAATCTGCGAGTCAAGAGACTACTCTATGTCAGAGATCCTTGACATCTCATCAAGAAATGCCTTGAGCTTCGTTATTACGAGGCTAGGTTGAAAGTACACTGCTGCTACTCTCGTCTCAACAACAAGCTCATTTATTCAGCAGCCATTATCATACGTTTTGCAGTGACCACACGTATTCGTTTTGACAGCCCTAGAAATCAATTAAAATATCGATAACCAATCGATGGCAATGGTATCGGGTCGAGGTGAGACGCGGACGTTTCGACCGCAGAACAACCGCGGATTGCTCAGTAGACACTCGCGGTGTCGGTTACGACCTATCGGCTGCGGTTGGACACGATACTAGCTGACCCGTTCGTTCCAACGGTGATTCACAGGTCCGCGGTCGCATACTAATTATATAAAGCCTGATCATTGACTTCTTACTGTTATTCAGTTCCAAAAATGCATCTTAAAGGCAAGGCAAATCAGCTTCTTGACAGTGGCGTATTTATGGGTGGGGGGATGAGGGGGATAGGACCCCCCCCCAGAATCCTAATAAAAAAATATTAGAATAGCACAGCAATCTTACTTCTTTAAATACAAATACTCAATTTGTATGATGTTAAAAACTATAGAGGCCTAGAATTAAAATTTGGATAGGTCTAAAGCCTTCCCTGCCGCGGCGGGGGTGTGGGGTTCGTCCTTGGTTCTGGGAAGAGCGGAGAGACACATTGTTGCCTAATGTCTCTCCTGTCCGTCCGTCGTCCGACACTGTCCCTGTCGATCAGCCTATGCTCTTACTACGGATACGGTGCATGATTTTGGTACTCCTTATTAATATGAAAAGAAAGGATTATTTTAATTTTCATTCAAGAAAATCGTTTATTCTTCTGTTTACATTAATAATAATTTTAAAAAATAGTAAAATTGTCTGCTCTTTTCTTTTTAATGCCTTAGTGTTAACGATGTATCCAGTCATAAAACATACACAGTGATAAGAAAAACTGCCAGAGAAATGACAAAACAAGAGACATGGAATATATATATAACAGACATGGAATATGAAAAAGTACAATGTTTTCGATATTAAACAATTTCTTATTTGTTATGTGTTACGATTGTAAAAAGAATATACTATTAACCAAGAAAATATTGCAACATGTCAATTTTCAAAATAAGTAGCCACTATTATAAAAATTATCAATATTCACAGAATTGAAACACATTTTTAATAATTCTCAATAAGTCCCAAAGTTTTTTTTCTAAGTTGATAAGTTTCAGATTCAAAATTCTTGTAAGCAGAGCTTAATTATATCGTAGCTCTATGGCCATACATTTTTAAGAATTGTAATTGATGATCTATACTACTTTTTTTGTGTTGGACGTAAAAATACGGTTTTTTGGTTGGTTTGGGAAATCCAGCATAACTTCTAGACCATCTCGCTCGGTTCAGCTCAACAACATTCGTCGAGCTATTTAAAAAGTAACCCGACTGACTGTTTATGTTTTCCTTGATAATAATATTGTGTACGTTTTGATTACATTTTAACTATAATCGAAAATTGTATTTAAGTTATTGTAAACTACGAAAAAACTCAGATTATTATGTTGTAGATGAGTATGTTTCCTTACATGGGACCAAAGAGACGTCCCTTGGGTACTGCCCTTAATAACTAACTACCTTATTATAAGGGTAGTTATTACCTAAATAAATTCTAAAAAATAACAATCCTAAAATTATTAAATAAAATTTTCTATATTATCCGGTATGGTGTACACTCTATTCTCTGTTTTATTCTTATCCATCCCCCCCAAAGCCAAGTTCTAGTTACGCCACTGCATCTTGAAATATACTAACTAGGTAGCCTAAGGCGTGTTACAAAATTTTAATTCCTCCCTCCCCTACATATAAATGCTGCTGAAAATTCGCAAATGAATGTTAATGATGCTTTATTGCAACATTGGGTTCAATTTTACCGATCATTAAATGTTCAGGAAACCTGAGAGGATTCGCATCATCAGCACTTCGCATTAGTTCAGACCTCTGAACAAACAGATTTTATTCGTCACGCTCATATGATCGTGTCTAGAAAAGCGTGAACGAAATTATTGATCGTAAAAGCTACTTAATATAGTACGGCTAATACGGTCTCTTTCGGAATCATCACATTTCTGATCAGTTTTTGTTTCTTTATCTATGGATAAATGGTATATTACATATGCGGCAGAAAATGGAACGCGTGTGTGGTTCAGCAATTAGCACAAATTAGTTTAGATTTTATAAAAATTAAATTTTATCAAAAAACTAGAGCTTTATAAAAATATCAATGAGTTATTTTTAAAAGTGGATGAAATTAAGAACTAAATTTCCAGATCCAAGAAAAATAAAATTTTGATCTCCTTCACAAGTTTGCGCGATCCTTAAAAATATTTGGACTACGAACTTTAACAATTCCAAAAAATATAGAGTTTATTTAACAAGAAACAATTAATGTGCAGTTTTGATTCATACCGTAACACTTAATTCGTAATTCTTACCTCCAGTTCCGCGCGGTCACTCGAATGCGCCGATGCGCTCTGCGATAAAAGGCGGGCTAAATTTAGTTTAACCACCATTAAAAGGGAATTATTCGGGTAACAGGCCGGCACGCGGGGAAAGCTGTAAGTGAGCGAAATGGATGTTTGGCTCTTCTTCGTTTCTCCGGGCAAGAATCTAAACACGAGGTTTCCATTTCCAAGTGGAACGCGAACGCAACGCTGCCCGTTCGCTTGTTTCAACATTATTTTACAATTACAGAACACTTTCCATCTCGTTTAACTTTTTAAAACTCTCACCTTCCCTACAGAAAAACGCCCCTTCTAAACAACTGAGGACGTGGAGTGAAAGTATTTGCGTGTGAACAAAGTTTGACAACATTATGAACAGTTCAACCGTGTGAAATCAATCGCAATTTACTCCTTGTGAGACTTTTTGCTTTTATTAATTTTGCATTTAATAAACTACACTTAAGCGAGACATGTGCGTCTTAACATGACAAGTTATCAAATGTTCAATCGTGTGAAAATAAATCGCAATTTACTTTGTTGACCAGTCAAAACAATGTTTTACCTGAAAAAAATTCTGGTTATTTTGAAACTTATCACACTTATTTAGAAGTACCTAGGGATGGAAAAACCAAAAATCCCCGATAATATGTGGCGAGCTCTAGTGGAAATTGGCGGAAACAACACCTTTTTTGGTTCTTCGTAAACATCTTAGGAACCGTCGGTCGGAGGTGTTAAAAAGTTTAAACGTAAAAAAGAAAGCTTGGTTGGAGGTAAAAAGATAAAAAATTTAAACGTAAAAAAGAAATCTTAGTTTACTTTAAAGGGGACTTTTGGTATTTTCATCCATAAGTTAAGTGCTCGAATAAATCATTATTTAATTATTACATTTTTTCATTATTTTTTCAGGTACTTCTAAAGAGGTGAACAAAGTTTGAAAATCAATGGAATTTTTCCCAGTTTGGGTCATTTGTTTGTTTTGACTGGACAATTGTGATTTATTAATTTGCCAATTAATAAACTACACCTAAGTGAGACTTGTACACCTTAACACGGCAAGTTATCATATGTTCATAATTTATCTGGGAAATATAGGCCTACATTTACCTTATAAATTACCCAAAGTTCAGTAGGTCGATCCTTTCAAACCGAAACTCACCTGAAACAAAAGCATAACCTTAGTTACGTTGTTTATAGCAGATTACATTTAAAAATAGCTTCTTCCCTATAGGGGAAATTCGCTAAAACACAAATAGTACGGAAGGTTTAGGCTGAACAAAGATAATTTGACTAAATTGAACTTCATTATCACATATAACAACAACAATCTGGGTTTAGATAATTTTTCTGTTTAATCGATATCAACTTCAAAACAATAATCCCCCAGCTCCTCTGAAAACACCCCTTACAGAGTATTTTTGAAGAACCTAAACAATTACCTGCAACTCTAACAACATTATCAATACAGTATTAAAGATAGTAAATGTGCATCATGAAATAAATTTAAAAAATACTACAAGAGGAAATCGATTCCAATCCGTCTAAGAAAAACCACCGATCCCGTCTGACAGAGTCTTTACCCTCGTAAAGTTAACAATAAAAAACAATGGTCACAAAAATAATGATAACCACCTCTTTTAAAAAACTCCATACTTTTCTTACCGTTGGCAAAATTTGAAAAAAATCACCAAGAAGACGCATCCTAAAACTTGGAAGTACTCCATCCAATACAAAAAACCCTTGCAATGTGTTATAGACAAGAGAACATACGTTGCAGCCTGTAATGTTACACCTATACTTTCTAGCGACTGTCCCTGACCCCAACAGCCGGTCACGGGTCATTACTGGCGACAATTCAGTTGTATTCAATCCCTCCCGTCGACGACAGCCTCGTGTGTCGCGTAACTCGATCCCACCGTCACCACAGCGTGACCGGCGCTCGGCGACTGCGGTGTACAGTTGTTGTTATGTTTAGTTCTATGGATAAAATTATTTGATAAAACATACTTCAAGATATATCGGTAAAGTCCATTTAACTTGAAAATTAAGAAAGCTACATTGGAAAAAAGATTTGTCAATAGCAATAGGGAGTCTTTAATTGATGTACTGTATTATATTATTATTTTGTGTTCTGTAACATAGGTGAGTGAAAGAGAAACTGAAATACGACAGTCTCTAGACTCGCTTTATCTATTATAGTGACGTATTCTGTAAAGCGAACGTGAATTTATTCTAATTATTCAAGTTAAATGAAGATAAGACAATATTAACTTCCTCCAAGTACCTCGCCTTGCTTCACTTTAACACAAACACCGAGTCCGACCACGGAGAAGTCTCTGTTGTCAAACACAACTTTATTTCAAACCAAGCGACACCATCGCTACGACATGTACATCCTATAAGTTTTATCATAGCGACCAGGCTCTAAGTCTAGTCTATTCCACTGTAGTGATCGACGCCATCGCGTTGTGCACGATCTGTGGCGATTGCGAGATTATGCAGATCGTGGCTCGATTGCCCCACTACCCATCGTGTCGTGGGCACGGCGCAGTGTAGCACTGAGTCACCGCGGCTGCTACAAGGCCAGAGTTACGAGACCAGGAAATCTCTGGACCATTCCCAAGGTTCACCGCTTCCATCTCTGTTCCCCGTGTTTACACACTCGGCGCAACTACGACTACAGATAACTCTTTTTACGTTGCGCTTCTTGAGAATGCCGGAGTGCAGTCCTTTGCTGGAACAACACCAAGGTTAATGGTTTTTTATATATTTTCCGTGTTTACATATGCTGTGGAGTGGCGTCTTTCCTCTTTCCTACACAATGCCCTCTGGTGGATACCGTTTAGAGAGCACAATGTGATGTTACACTCTTGGATAAATTTTGGTTTACTGCTTCAATCTTTGGTTTCCATGTTTACACCGCACACGCTGCATCAGGCTTTTGGTGCTATCACGACCGTCGTACCGTGAACTCCCGATGTCATGCCTCTGTTGTTGCCGTTAACAGCAGCCTCATCAGAACGATTTTTTTTACTTCAAACCAGACCTATAAAGATTAGTTGCTCTCTCTGTGTGCTCGGCGCAAGACAAAACTTTGACTTCAGACATAGCCATCTCCCCATCTCTATTACTATAGATGGCCATGCTTAAGATCATTCTCATTTTCTTTACGATTTGGCTTTGAAGGATGTTGCTAACTGATGGCAAAACTTTACTTTGAACATTGGGTTGACATTTTTACTAATGCGACAATCCTTTCTGTTTTACTCAATGAAACAGGATTGCAGAATCCAACATATGAGGTCCCTTAAATATGAACTCTGATTAATACTGTCAACTGAAATATCAGATGGATAAAAAAAATAAACACTTCACTCTTGAAGCAATCCCAAATTTTACGGATTTCATCTCCGTAGTTGAACTTGCAGAGGACTCTCTACACAACAACGTCTACAGCCGAATTCCCAAATGCGGTGCCATTGATGGATACTGTTTACCAGCGCCATGCTCAACAACAGACACTATGTAAATAAATATATTTGAATTTGAATTTGGCTAAGCAGAGTTACCCTCCACGTTTGCACCAAAACAAAATCTTCACGAAGACTCGAGAAGTTCAAACTGACCAAAACAGTAAAGTAAATCAAATCTTCCACCAGCGGCAGTCGTGTCGTGTGGCGTGCGGCGGGGGAGGGCACCTTGAGAGCGGGAGGACGACCGGACAGCCGACACAATCGCCGGAAGTCGCAGGTAGCATTACAATAATTACTGGCTGCACCTTGAATTGATTACGGCTTCCTTGGGCCGTCTCTTGCCTAACCCGCCCTCGCCGTCGCCCGTCGCCGAGTCGACGAATTGTTTTTGGAAAATTAAGAGGTATTTTTCGCAATTCTAAGTTTTTTTATGAAGTAGTAAATTGGGAATTGATTTATGTTTTCAGGCAAAAGTTTGACTCATCATATCACAAACACTTAAATACTTTGCAATAATAATTGTACCTAACACCACGGTTATATAGATATACGGACTGCAGTAGACCAACCACTAATCAATTTCTCAATGGGCCAATCGACAGAGATGAGTCTATTTCATTGTTTAAGAAAGTTCAAGTGAGGTGTTTCTGAGTAATTTTTCAATTAAATTGGAATATCAACCCAAGTTAAACCGTGTACAACCGAATTATTGTTGAAAATATATGTATATATTTCATATACATTGAAAGATGTTTTTCCCCAATTGTATAATTTCTAAAGTCAGCTGATAATAATGTACAAGGTTTTGTATATTTTGTTTTTACTATGATGATTATGTTTGTGTCAAGTTTTTGATATATTAAAAAGTTTTCTTTTTCTGTTACAATGTACTGTTTTACAACTAATTAAAAGGTTTATTATAATGTTTGCTACCAAAACCAACCAATATTTAAACTCTGCTAAAATAAAAATCACAATTGGTTATGGAACACAGCACAACTTCCACTGAGCAAAACTAATAATTAGTACTTTTAAGTCTTAAGTTTTAGGTACCACTGGAGAAGATTTTCTTAATGGATTTAAAAGTCAATATTGGTTATTTGGAAGGTAAGAGCAATTGGGCTACCTGGAAATACAAAGTCCTAATCCTTCTAAGGAGCATTCCCGGAGGTGAGGATGTAGTAAAAGGAAAACTAAGCAAACCAGAGGCTGTACCAGAAGGTTCAACAGAAGAACAGGTAAAACAGTACCACTCTAAGATAGAATTCTTTAATAATGCTGATACAAAGGCGTTGTTAGTTTTAACCGCTAATATGACAGAGGAATCATTAACAAAAGTAATGAGATTCCATTCAGCTAGAGAAGTTTGGTTGGAACTCCACAGACTTTACGAAGGAGTAACGGAGGATAAAACCTTTTCCTTGTGCATGGAGTTTTTTAATTTTAAATACAACTCTGATGATGATATGTCCAACCATCTTTCAAAATTAAAGAATATCTGGAACAGTTTAAATATTGAACTAAATGAAGGTAACAGTGTTGACAAACATCCAGAAATTTTGTTAATCTGTAAGATTTTGGAGACTTTACCTCCTGAATATTTTTCTTTCAAATCGAGTTGGCAGCTCATGGCCAAGTCTGAAAGAACTGTTGACCACCTAACCAGTCAACTATGTTCGTATGAAAGATCTCTGCGAACAACTCCCTCAAGTAATGACGATAGGGATCAGGAGACTTTGAGTTTAGTCAAAAGAAAACCCAAAGTAAAGCAAGATTTTAAATCGAAATCTAAGTTTGTTTGTCACTATTGCAAAAAAGAAGGTCACATAGTAAAAAATTGTATCAAGTGGAAAAAGGACGGAAACCCTCCTAAACCACAAAACATTGAATTTGGTTCAAGTAATATGCAATTGTGTGCACCTAGTTTATTCTCTATTGAATGTGATAGTCAACATTGGTTTGTAGATAATGGTGCTACAAATCATGTTTGTAACAATGAGAGTCTTTTTAAATTTGTAAAGCCTTTTGACAGACCTCATAGTGTTACAACAGCTAATGGTCAAAGTGTCGATGCACTTGGCTATGGGGACGTAGGTCTCAGGATTTATGAAAATGGTAGTTACAGGGATGTCACTCTTTCTAATGTATGGTTTGTCCCAAGTATGAGCAAAAATTTGTTCTCTGTGCTGTCAGCTCATGACAGACAACCTGAAAGTAAATTTATTTCAAATGTTAATAAATGTAGGTTGGAAGTCAATGGTAAAGTAGTTTTTACTGGGCAAAGGGAGCGGCACAATGGTCTTTACAAATTGAATGTTGTAAATATTCCAAATCAACAATCCATTGTAAATTCTGTAACAAATCCGAGCAAAACTTTGCAAATTTATCATGAGCGCATGGCTCACCAAGACAAACGTCACGTCAAAAATGTCATTGAACGTGAGTTGGGGATTAAAGTTCCTGTGAGTTCTGAAATTTGTGAAGGGTGTATCTATGGAAAGGCACACAAACAGAAGTTTGGTACAAGGCAGAGAGCAACAACTCCCGGAGAAGTAATTCATGCGGATGTATGCGGTCCTTTTCAAAGATCGTTTGGGGGTAATCGCTACTATGTTCTATTCAAAGATGATTTTACGAGATTTCGATTCATCTATTGTATAAAAGAGAAGTCTGAGGTATACGAAAAGTTTCGAATGGTTATTAAGGAGTGTGAGCGAGCTGGTCATAATATTAAAGCTTTCCAGTCTGATAATGGGGGTGAGTTTGACAATGCTCGAATGAAGAAACTGTTGGATGATCACGGTATTCAGCAAATTCTTATTCCACCTTACTGTAGTGAGCTCAACGGCTTTATCGAAAAAGATAACCGCACTGTAGTAGAAGCAGCAAGGTCACTTCTACATGCTCATGGAAACCTACCTCAAGCTTTATGGGGCGAGATGACAAACACTGCTGTGTATATTCTCAACAGAACGGGAAAATCCGGAGATCCAGATATGTCACCTTTTGAAATGTGGTTCCACAAGAAACCAAACATTAAGTATCTACGTATAATTGGAAGCGAATGCTATGTACATCTACCGAAACAGAAGAGAAAGAAAATGGACAAGAAAGCAATCAAAGGTGTTCTAGTCGGGTATGATCGCTTCGGCTATCGAGTTTGGACTGGAGGATCCAATATAAGGAGATCACGAGATGTCATTATCAATGAAATTCCATTGAATTCAGAATCTACGACTATTTGTCTACCAAAAGAGGATACAAATGACACGAAAGAAGAGTCAGGAAAGATTTCAAATAATAATTCAGAAGAAAAAGAGGTTGACCCTCAACCGCCTCAAGATGATGGCAATCAACTGAAAATGAAGCTCAGAAACAGGGAGAGCATTCTTCGTCCTGAGCGTTATAATGAGTATGTATCACTTTTAATGACTGAAGCGTCATATTAATTCAGAAGAAAAAGAGGTTGACCCTCAACCGCCTCAAGATGATGGCAATCAACTGAAAATGAAGCTCAGAAACAGGGAGAGCATTCTTCGTCCTGAGCGTTATAATGAGTATGTATCACTTTTAATGACTGAAGCGTCATATACTCCAACAACATATGAAGAAGCTATTCAGTCAGAGGATTCCAAACATTGGAAAGCAGCGATGGAAACTGAACTTAAAGCGCTTGAAGAAAATGAAACGTGGGAACTTCAAGAACTACCTGAGAAAATAAGAAAGCCATTGCCATGCAAATGGGTCTTCAAAATAAAGGAAAACCCAGATGGAACTGTCGAAAGATATAAGGCAAGACTCGTTGTGAAAGGTTTTTCTCAACAAAAAAAAGAATAAGACACTTCTTTGTTTGAGAGGTTTCTCAAGAAGGACTTTTCAACATTCAACCGATTGCGACCGAACATCAGTTAGCTGATATGTTAACTAAGCCATTACACAAGAGGAAGTTAACAGACCATTTAATTAAAATTGGACTTATAAAATGAAACATCTATTCAATGAGGGAGAGTGTTGAAAATATATGTATATATTTCATATACATTGAAAGATGTTTTCCCCCAATTGTATAATTTCTAAAGTCAGCTGATAATAATGTACAAGGTTTTGTATATTTTGTTTTTACTATGATGATTATGTTTGTGTCAAGTTTTTGATATATTAAAGAGTTTTCTTTTTCTGTTACAATGTACTGTTTTACAACTAATTAAAAGGTTTATTATAATGTTTGCTACCAAAACCAACCAATATTTAAACTCTGCTAAAATAAAAATCACAATTATTATTATATACTGTATAGTTTCCCCAAACTTATCGTGAAAGAAAATTCCCATTAAAATACTATTCACAATTTGAACCATTAAAGGGTTTCCCCAACATTTTGGTACTAATTATCAGAATTTATCGTTCAATAACGTGCATGTAAAGCCTTTGCCATCACCGTCTCCATCATATACTCTAACCACATACCTGTTCCCTTTCTAGAGAGCCCAAATGGAAAGTTTTTACATATTTGCTAAAGCATTGTTGTAATATGCCTCTTTTTCACATGAAAACATGTTCCCTTTAATAGCTTCTCCACCGCCACACTCTCGCGGTTGGCACACTTCCGGCGTCATTATCCACGGAGGCCGGCGTTGGTCTTGTTTAGTAATTCCGCCGCGATAAAGCATATCGCAGACGCTGTGGCACGCTCCGTCACGGCCTGATACGCCCGCGCCTCCTTCCTCCCATCAAGCTCCTACAGCGAAGTTGATATAACTTGTAGGGTGGTGAGCTGACAAAATGTATACGTTGAGCTGGCCCGAGATTAAAAGGAATGTAGTATAGTGCTTTGATTGAATCATTACTAACTAGATGTTTCTCCGTCCTAAACGGCCGGATATGCCCGCACCTCCTTCCTCTCATCAAGCTTCTACAGAAGAATTTATATAACTTTTAGGATGGTGACCTGGCAAAATGTTTAGGCTGAACTGGCCCAAGGTTAAAAGGAATTGTAGAATAGTGCTTGGATTAAATCAATACTAGGCATTGCTTAGATGTTTCTCGGTCCTGAACGTCCAGATACGCCCGCGCCTCCTTCCTCTCATCAACCTTCTACAGAATAATCGATAAAACTTTTAGGATGGTGAGCTGATAAAATTTATATGCTGAGCTGGCCCAAGGTTAAAAGGAATTGTAGAACAGCACCTGGATTAAATCATTACTCGGCATTGCCTAGATGTTTCTCCGTCCTGAACGGACTGATACGCCCATGCCTCCTTCCTCTCATACTTCTCATGCTTCTACAGAAGAATTGATGATTTTTCTTCGTCCTGCTGATACACTTGAACCTCCTTCCTCTCATCAAGCTTATACTCGTATATAGAAGAATTGATATAAGTTTTAGGATGGTGAGCTGACCAAATGTATATATGCTGAGCTGGCCCAAGGTTAAAATGAATGTAGTTTAGTGCCTAGACTAAATCATTACTCGGCTCTACCTCGATGTTCCTCCGTCCTGAACGGCCTAAAGCGCCCGCACCTCCTTCCTCTCATCAAGTTTCGAATGCAGAATTGATATACTGTAACTTATAGAATGGTGAGCTGACAAAATGTATATGCTGAGCTGACCCAAGGCACAGATGAAGAACTATATAGTTCTTCATCTGTGCCCAAGGTTAAAATGAATGCAGTATTGCAGGGCCTAGATTAAATTATTACTCGGCTCTACCTCCGTCCTGTACGGCTTGATACGCCCGCGCCTCCTTCCTCTATCAGGCGTCTACATAAGAATTTTTATATCTTTGTGGCTGGTGCGCTATGTATTAAATGCATGCTGAGGTGGCCCCAGATGAACGATAGATGTAGTGTAGTGAATTGGTGAAATGTGTTACTGAGCACCGGTTTTCCAGTTGGTCTGCAGCCTATTTGAGGTACGATTTTAAACAATTACGGTTAGTTAAAGAAAACTTGGGAGACCCATACATATTTGTCAAGTCTATACTTATGGCCAACGGGCGTTTTTATTAAGATCGTCACCAAAATGGTAGAAAAAAACAAAGGAGGTTGGTAAATGCTAACCAACCTCATTAATTGAATATGTTTATAATTTGTATTAGTAATTATTTTTAAATAATCAGATCCAGCTCAGTAAGTTTAGTCATACAGTGCAAACTAAACTGCCGATGTACAAACTTATAAAGAATTTACTTTTTGGTAAAAATTTTAGTTAATTTAGCATTTTAACATCCTTTAATTTTTATTTATAAAATTTCCATTTTAGGTTCAGCACATATGCCAAGTGATGATTGTGTGAGAAAACGTGTTGTGTGCTTTACAATTAATTTCTTTACGAGAATATTCCAAATAATATAATTCCATTAGGGGGAATACTCTAGTAATTCACATATCATAATTAGGTAACATCCGGGGAAATCCTTTGATATGGCATAACACAAACGATAAGTAAGGAAGCACCAACTACCACAACCAATGGTAGTAGAATAAATTACACCACGGGTACTAATTTGCATCCGCTGATTATATTATGTGGTAGTATGCTGATTATGAAATGTGAACATCCTTTAGCGCATTGTTGTTGCATAATCAGATTACAACCTTGTGTTTCCATTACTTCAAACATCATTAATGTTTTTGCCTTGAGTATACACCCGCGGAAGCACTAATCATAGGAAAATAGTAATTTCATCCAAATAATCTCGAAATAATCTTAAGAAATAAAGAGAATAGAACCAGTATTGTTTTGTAATGGAATTTACCTCTGTAGTTATCTAAAGACCATTCATATTTGTTTTTCAAAGACTGAACCTAGTCAATTTTTGGACGATGAAGAATAATTGAAATAATTTTTGTCGCAACCTCGGTACGAAACAAAATAACAAATGAGGGTGCATTTAAAATCAGTTTCAAAATGTACATGTTTGATTACTTAAATTAGAAAATAACTAAGAAAAAGATAGTGTCGAAAAGTGAAAAAATTGTCTTCAGCAACCATCCAATACACTAAAACTGCCTCAAACTTTCGATACAGTAGTAGAATGGTTTTTTTTATTCTGATCTCCTTGTTTCGTGGTTCAAACAAACTCATGTTAACTTCTCTATGATAATTAATCCCGAAAAACCTCGAAAATGTTTCAGAGAACACCAAATACACTAAATATTAGCACAGCCTCGAGGATCTATAAATGAATCGGGTCTGTACAAAGTTATAGATGGATTCCCTAGTCTGAGATATTAGACAGCTCCAGGTGATACGAGAGAGTTTAGACAGCAGCCGGAGTGGAAGTCGCGCGTTAATTACTGCGTTCAAGGCCCTCCACTCGTTACTCGGCGCTGAATGGACGCTGGAGGGCGCTCTCCATACACTACACGCTCTCAGCACGCCTCGCCGGTCAATGCGACGTGCTCTAAACGCTCTGCATACGAGTCGAACTTTTAACTTGCCAAGGGTTGTTTTCGTAACAGAATTCTAAGGATTGGGTAGGGAGAGTGAGTTATTTCCTTGTTTATAATTTCTAAACAATATTTACAGTATTGAACTTGTAAAGCTGTAGAATTGACTTTCCTGATAAAAACAGGGGGTTTGGGAATAAAAAAAAATTGGATTAAGGGTTCGAATTGTTTCGTATTTGTTCTGATGATCAGACAGAGAAAGTTTACAGTAGGATGCGACATTAATCTTAAATCTGGTCTTAAATGAGCAAAAACTCGAACTTAACCTAGGAGGATATATCAGGTATCCTCCTATGACTATTTTTTGTACAGTATAGATCTAATCTTAACTTGGGAGATGTGAGATGCTGGAATGGTTAGGAAAAAGCCTTTGATCCCGATAAAGGTACTAACCTTTCAGTAATTAGCGATATAGCTTGACAAGCAGAATACAGTAAATTAGAACGTAGTAAAAAAGTGGACAAAATATAATTGATTTTTAAAATGAACTTTGTTGAATTGAATATGCTTAATAAATCAGCATGAAAACGTATATTACAAAACTTTCAATCATGGATTAAAAATGTGTAACATATTCTAAGTGAGAGGCTTAAAGGATGGCCTGAAAGATGGGACGCACCCCTTATAAGGGCGCCCGCATTTTAACACTGAACCCTTAACTGTTGTTTTATGAACTTCTATTGATGGAAATAAATTGGAAAAATGAGTTTTTGGAGATGTTCAATCGAATAAAGAATAAATTAACATTTGAGTAATTATTTAATGAGCATTAATGCTAGTCTTATAATAACTGTGTAATAGGGAACCTAATTATATGTTTTATATACAAGGGGCTACTCCAAGACATTACGAAAATGCATGAGCTAGTTATAGAATAAATATTAAAAGGACAGAATTTCAAATTCTGGGCAAATAAATCTGCCGTCGCTGCTGAGGCAAAACATATCGTGTGAGATGAGTATAGGGGAATGGGTGATACTATTTGTAGCCTTGTTATAGGCTTAGACAGACTAATCATCAGCGAAGATCATTGATTAATCAACAGCACGGGTAGAGAACAATCGGTAAGGTCGGAGAAATCTCAACCTAAGGCACATAAAATTATTTGTTTTCATGTGAACGAGGAGGGTTGTTTTTCGCCACGATATGGAATTCAATTTTAATATAAAAAATATATATTGTCATCGGCCTTGTAGTCCAGTCAATTTACGCGATGACCTCAAAAAAACTGCAAGAAAACGTTTTTTGATGGAATTCTACTTAAAAAATATGAATTTTAACATATCCAAAGTTTACCAAAATCGGACCATGGGAACCTCACTAAAATCACGTTTCAAAATGGCGGCTTTTCCCACCATACAAACTTTTTGAAAAAATATATTCAACTGCATTTTGTATCAATGATTTTCGAGATATTGACTTTGGACCGCCGCCAATCATCGTTGGGTGATTGGTTCTAAATTTTGAGAGTTTACATTTTCAGCCTCCATCTTGGATCCGCCATATTGGATATAAATATTCTTTTCAAATGTAAAGATGGTGTTGTGACATATCATTATGGACTAGATTTTTACCCTGAACACAATGCTGAAATTCGTTTTTGAAAATATGCATTCGTTAAAAAGATATGCTCAAATAAATATTCATCCCTATACATTTCTTATGGACGTTTAATTTTTTTAATATTTTTTAAGAATTATCTCTTATACCTCCAGTTCTAATTAAGGTATGTAGTTCGTTTTGGTCTTAAAATACTCAGTCATTTAACGGCTTTGTTCCCATGGTCCTATTTTGGTAAACTTTGGATATGTTAAAATTAAAAAATTTTAAGTAGTATTCCATCAAAAAACGTTTTCTTGCAGTTTTTTTGAGGTTCCCCATGTTAATTTTCGTAGAATGACCGGCCTATTGAGAGATATTTCAAAACAGTAGTCTTACATGATAAACGACTATTACTTGAGAAATTACCTCGCTGATTGATATTCTCGAATTGAGCTCCTATCATTGAAACTGTTTACACTAGTGTCACTGGGAGTATAAATGACATTTTACGGCCTATTTCACACCCGGAATGGTCATTAAATTCTTAACGTCTTCATAAACCGTTTTCATTCTACAAAGAAATCGGCATTTCTCCGCGATCAAAGATTTTACCTCTGTAAAAGCGAGGTTCACCGATTGGATAAAGAATTGAAAAGTGAACTGAGAGAAAATTAAACCTTAGTATCAATGCTTTTGGATAAATTAAATTTCCTATTAAAAATAGTGTTTTTGTATGTTACAACAAATATTATTAATATTCATATAATACTGTTTGCAGTTTGTCGACTCAGTTACGTTCCTACTCGGACAGAAACTTTTAAAGAGGGAAAGAACGATTAGTAACATATACAGTAGCATATTTTATTTTTAGGCCCACAAACTCCGTTTTAAAATGAACGTTGGAAATATCAGATACAAAAAAAATAAATAAAGTGCTTATTACTTATTTTTAAGAAAGTCCTACACACAACAATAAACGTTTTGAGGAGATTAGGTGTGTAGTTAAAGAAAAAAATTTTTTTTTATTTACTTACAATAATAAATTAAGTTCAGTAGTTGAAACGAGATTCACCCAAACACATTTGAAATCACTCGAGACTTTTAATAACATTCTTATCTGTTTTATCTCGCTGATGGGCACTCGGCTTATATCTCCCATAAGTGGTTTTCAAGAGTCCTGTTATCCAAAGGACTTTTCGACACGATAACTGATAACACATCTCCTTCCTCAAAGTTAAATGCACGTTTATGAGCATCTTAACCGGCAACCGACAATAAATTATGTATACAGTGGTTTTCTATGGGTATCTTTAAAGTCGTAACTTTTGTAGCTCTGTTTTGTACGCGATCCAAGAGTCTCCAACAGTGATTCCGACGGCTGAAAATTATTGAAGATGATTTGCTTATTTATAAATATGTAACTACGGAAGTATAACGTCTGTTATTTTTATTGTGTGTAAATAAACCAGGGCAAACCACAATACATTCTCGTTTTACTGGCATTATTTTTTAAAAAACACAATGCGGATAATATTGTGAGGAAAATAACCTCCTTACAAAAATTGATTAATTATTCTACAAAACCGTGGATGATAGATATGTTTGTTATGATTTGATCGTTTTAAATAATAATTGTTTAATGAAATCATTCAATTTCATGGTCATCATTGTTCTGATTAAATCCAATTAGGTGAGAAAACTATTTCTGATTTGTCAATTAACGAACTAAGAATCCAAAACTGTTAAAATTTTTAAAATCATCCTTTAATTTAACTGGGGAACGCTTTAAAGGGAATTTGAAATAAACTCTTTGATGGCGTTGTAATTAATCGTTCTCATTTTAACTATTTAAAATCAAAACAAATTTATACCTCCGAAGACGGTCGTATAATTTATTTTGCATATTACTAACTGTATCTTAAGAATCCCTTCAAAACAGTTTAACTTCCGAGTATATTGAATTGAACCCGTTTTTACTATTTATAATCAGTACAAATTTATACCTCCGAAGACGATAGTTTAAAATTTATTTGACATATTACAATATATTTAAAGCCCCTTTAAAGCAGTAAAATTCTAAGTATATAACCCTCACAATCATTACTTTTTATTAGATGAACAGCTAACTTCCCCGGAGTTGATGTTATAAACCATACTGGGGTTTGCCGAAGTGCTCGCGTTACTTCATGCAGTCAAGTGTTCCATTGTTCCCTGTGTCGGTGGCGGAACGGTGGAACGACCAGCAGAGAGGAACCGCGGTCTTGGTCCGCTACTCCACCTAAACAAACTCTACACCTTCAACATCCGGTCCTCCCGTATCCGTATCTCTGTCCATCCGCCATGAACTACCATCAAGATATTGTGGAACTACCCGGAGAGAATTTTCCATAAAATAACTAATCTCCGGAGTGAAAATATTATCTGAACAAACGCGGTATTACAACCATTACCGCCTTAAATTAGCAAAAATTGTTTCCTATACCCATAATCACAGCAGATCTTCGTAATTCAGTAAATCCTACAAGATTCTCATTATCATTTTTTGCAATGACTGTCTCTCTAGAACATTCTGCAATTCAACTGCACTTTAACCGACCCGGCTTGAGAAGCACTTATCAGTCCACATAAATACGTGTCACCGGCCATCAGCTGCGGGTGAGTCAGCCACAGTTTACACAGCTGGTCACTGACCGGCGATCAGATACAGCAGCAGACAGACAGCTGGCTGCGACGTCACCGCTTATCACGACAACTCATCAATTGTTTAGAAACTGCGCCCCCTTCATGCCATGAATTTTAAGCGATTTAAAACATATGAACTCCTGGGATGTCAGCATTGTTACTTTGAATTCAACAGGTCAAGCCTCAAGAATTGTAGGAAATTGAGGACACATATCAAAGCAAAAGCAACCATACGTTGAAGAGGTATGAGGTGTTGGTGGACAACTAAAAGGAACAGTTCTCACCAACTGGAGAGGCGTGAACCCGAGGGAATCTTGCATTACCTACTCTTAGAAAGAATCTACGGCCGAAGAAGAAGAATGTTCATACCTAGTTTCATTCCGACGTTTAGTCAAGGCGATAAAAGAAGGCAGGTATAAGGCGTAAGCATAAGGCAACTAGCCTTCTGGAAGAAGGCGCTTCAACAAGTTGTCCACATTCCTTTTGCAAGCAGAATAACAAAGAGAAAAATAAAATACCGCCAAGAAAATAATCTCAATTTCATTATTTTGCAATCACGAGCATATGGGAAAACATCCAACGACCCAACGACCAACGACCATCCGGTGAAAAATATTGTCCCAGGTGTTATCTCCATCTACTTTCCACTCAATCACATCTCGTCGGGGGGACAAACATCGCCGGATCAACAGCCGACAGCGAGATCGACAATGCGATCGAACACGCCACACGGCGCGGCGCGGCGCGGCGGGGAGGTCTTTGTGTGGCTCGTAACCATGTTACACCGCGGCCTTCCCGCGGGCGGCTGTCGCCTCTCTCCTGCTCCTGTATCCGGCCATCTGCCCTACTACTGCAGTACACCAGTGTTTCCACTTTAGGAATTTTTATCCCATTTATGGGATATTTCGACTACTCGAGGGATAAAATGGGATTGTGGGATAAAATGGGATTTTTCTTAATGTGACTGGAAAAAGAAATTCTTATTTGTGCTTTGTGCGTTTAGATATTTTGTTCTTTTGCACATGTAATAAAACCGTTCGTACTAAAATTTTCAGGTTAACATTTTAATGTTACCCAAGGTAAAATCTGAAGAAAGGTAAACGTTTGAAGGCTAAGTTAGGTTATAGAGAGCGCTCTCAAAGTGAAAAGTTGACAACCTGCTCTTATTCTTTCTAATCAGTTTCTTAACTGACGCCGGTTTAAGTAAATTTTCACGTTTATTTTTTCTTTAAGTTATTTTGATTTTACATAAAAATAACTTTGTTTTAGGATTTTTTACTTGCTGGGGATGATGGGGCCCCGCTTCGCTTGGGAAAAGTAAAAATTGTAAATATAAACAAATGCATCAGCTGTTCAGCCCTGTTCTTTAAATTTGTGCACTAAGAAAAAATTTTATGGAAAACGAATATTTTTCCTGGGATTTTCTCACTGAGACCTTTCATTCAAGTGAGTATCAGACTTACGATTTAGGCTAATGTTATTAATGGGAAATTGAGGGATATTTTGTGGGATAAATCATGTGGGAAGGTGGGATAAATGGGATTTATCTTGTCTTTCCCGACAATGGGGGATCTTATTTCCCGCCAAATGGAAACACTGCAGTACACGCCGGGACAGTGATGTGACAAACGACTGATTTCAACCACCCGATGGTTCATCCGATAGTTTTTCTTTCATCCGGTAGTTTTCAGATGGATAATTCATCCGATGTTTTTCCTGTGTAGTGGGGAGGGGAGCGGATTGGCCCGCGCTGCGTGCTGAGATGGGAGGAACTATCCCACTATCCAACTAGTGGATGGACGAATATCTATCTGTTCGCGAGCCTGATTCAGATGGATGGTTTTCATTGGTTTTGTGGCGTATCTATTCGGATAAATATAGATACTAGATACTGTCGAGCCGCTGAGCAGATGAATCGCCTGCAAATGGATGAATAAATTAAACAATTTTGATCCTTAAAACATTTTGTAGGTTGAGGTAATTAAATAAGTTAAAAAAATTAACCTTTTGGTGCAATCATAGGATGTTTTTATCTTTGTCGCAAATACTCGAATTTCTTTACCATTCTTTAAAGAACAGTTTCAGTAATTAAATAACTGACTCGTAGTTTTATAAAGAATGAAAATACGGAACGAATTTGTTTTACAATTGAATGAAAACATGGAACGGATGGTTTTCAGATAGATGAATAATGCTTTTCAGATGATTCGCATGCGATGAATGGATGGTTCATCCGGATGAAAATTAAAGTTGCCACCGGATGAATCGTTTGTTTCTATCGGATAGTTCCCATCACTAGGAGTGTTGCCTCCAACGGCGTAAACAGAGGAACAACAGAGACTTGTATGCAAAGTAGAGGGGACCGAGCTTGACTCGAGGACCAGTAGGATTGTGTACTTTATATTAAGTGGTGCTGTGCCACTCTCCACGATGATTGGCAGATGTGGTTTATTGTTTCGCTAATTGGTTACAATAATTAAGGTCGCGCACCAGAGGTTTTTGTCCACATAATTATTTGAGGTTGCATCGTGTTGAACCGCTACTCTGATCAACAATAACAACATGTTTATTTTTTTACCTCAGATATTTTCGGAACCATGGACAATGTTGGACTATGTTATCTCTTGTAAGGTTATCAGCATTGTATTCCTTTTTTTACCTGCAACTGCAAAAGGCAAACACCAAACCTCCTTCTTACCTGTAACAAAAACAAAGACATGTCAGTTGATTCGATTTTATGACAACTGATCTGATTATGTAATTACAATTTTCGTACTTTTTACATTGTGATTTCACTATTCACTATTTATCACTATCACTCACTATTCATGTGTTTGTTTTGCGACTAACTAGAATTTAATCTCAACAAATTACAACTACAATTACACCGAACAATGACCGTAATTATTAGACCAAGAAAAGGAAAGTGCGTGCCATAATTCGGTGTCCTACATTAGAGAAGAGCGAGGAATACACAAAGAATCAGTAAGTATTGTATTATATTGCAATTATTAATTATACTGCTATAAAAACGGGCCTAGGACATCTAAGATGTTTTAAGGCTACAAGCGCGAAAACTTTAACAATTTTAAAAGAAGGAAAATTCTTGAACTTAAGTCCTGGCAACGTACAGTCAATCTCTTTTTATATGCTTGCAAAACACAACTGGTTTGTAATCATAAAAAGGAGAACCATTACGACGCTACATTTAATTTAACTACTTCAAGGTTATACTAAATATGCTAATCGTTGTGTTGACGATTAAAAGAAAAGTTATTTAAAATATTACAGTCAACAAATAGTACAGTTAGATTGTTTTCCTATCGCGGGGTAGCGGGAATAAATTAGCACTTCGGTTCTGTGTTATTAACCCAATTAGCTCAAGCACTTCAAGTTTATATTCATCGTGCACTATGCCGGCGGGCTGGAGAAAGTTTAGTCTGTAACAGTCCGGTGTCCGCTACATACGGGTATCATCACGATGCGTGGACCGTTAAGTGAACGCTTTGGTCGGAGCGAGCATACGCGCCTCATGCCGCTACTGCTGTTTACCGTCCCGACTTTTCCTGGAGGTTGTAAGCAATGATGTTAATAAATCTAAAAACGCTCTCTCTTCAGTTTATTTACAAGGAAAAATTATGCCCTCTGAGTAATGTTATACTTCGCGAGGAACATTTTATTTTGAAAAACTCGAGTGTTTGACAGACAAAAGCGGTTCAGACTGGATTTATGTTTGCAAGGAAGATGAATTACATCGTCATTGAATGAAAACTCAATAATTTAACGAATTAATGTGCCAAAAACAAGATTCAAAACTGCTTTTGTAATAGTAAACACTCAAGCTTCATCATTTTTCTTACGAGTTAGACCAACAACTACAACAATAAGTCAACTCTATATTTTCAGCTGAACATAGGTAAGTTCATATTCATCCTTAAGTACCACAACATCTACAACTAAAGATACATCAACCTCCACACCTACGTATTTATGTCGCTCCGGTCTACAAAGAAATGCCCACAACCGCGTAAGTCCACATTGTTCCCAACAAACGGAGGCGGTGAGTTACACAACCACTATAAACCAATCTCTTTAGAAAAATCGCGTCCGCGTCCTTGCGCTGGCAGAATCGGTGGAAAGCACACATCGTAATTATTGCCCATTGTGGTTCGCTGCTGAAGGTCACTCCTCGCAAATCACAACACAACTACAAGATTAACTACAGTATATACCGAGTATCCTGTTGGCGCAACTGACTGACACAGTATTGGTTATTAAAACCTTTACGATTGTGTAGATTCAGTGAGAACTACTGCGAAATCTGCCATCGAAGTATTTGCAGTCGCTAGTGGCTATTTGTATAGTAGGTTTATGTTTGGAGAGTAAACCGTACGTTTAATATAGTAAATTGAATATTGAGGAAAAACGCAACGGTGCCTGATGATAGTTTAAAGAATCCATGTACATTTAATAATCTGTGGTTTCGCAAAATAGGAAATTAATCTAAATTATTAATTGTACGTGATTCTAATTTAGTTTTGGTCCAAAAACCATCTTAATAAAGGATTTTAATTTTTTTTTTAATTAACTCAACTGTTGTTCAGGTTCACAAACAAACCACATGCCCAGAATGCCCAACCAACACATCATGTGTTAGCTCCCTTACACCGATATAATTTTAACGCTCCCCCCAAAATTTATATCAATAATTTGTTGTTTATAAATGTGTATCCTCATGAAATATTGAACTTAATAATTTATACTTCCAATGAATATGGCTAAAATTACAAAAAAAAACACACCTCGTTTTAATAAAAAGAACTCTCAAAGCGATGCTCGGGTAGAGAAGACTTCAAACAACTAAAATTTTTTATAAAACTTAAATGATACTGATTAAAAGAAACAGAATAAATATATTTTCTCTAAAAATTCAATCTTGTGTGAAGTATTATAAGGTAGCCGCATTTTAAGGCAAATAAATCAAGACGATCAGGCATTGGAGCATTGTCGGCTACCGGTGCAGTTTACCAGCGAATAGGCTACTGTCACAAAGCGACAGACAACGTGATGATCTGCCATTTAATAAACAGCTTGGTAAAGAATAATATTACAGTATTTAACAGCCAGGAATAACCATTACAGCACTAACTGAGACGTGTAGTTGTACTCGACCTTGTGTAAAACTCGGCATTTGCCGGGTTGTATTCTCCGCGGCGATTACAGATTACACCATCGTGCCATGGGAACCGGATCGGCCTTGGCAGTTGTCCGGACAGTCTGTGCAGTCCGGACGTCCGGTGACCGCACTGTACGCACCGCCGCACCGTGGGACACTGGCATATACTGACTGTATTGACAAGGTTGTAGGTCGAAATGACGTGGACTGCCCTAGCCCATGAGGCTAATGTTAATTTAAGCGACGACGTGGGCCAAGTCATTTGAGGCGGACTATACGGTCAGTCGCCGTGTGACGAAGTCCTGGTCCTGGTCGACCGAGCAGAACGTCGAACTATCAATGTAACCACCTTGGCTCGAATGAGTGATGACATGATTCATAATTCGTAATTGAAAGTGTTCAGGGAAAGGATCTGTCATGCCTGGGTTTTCTGACAGGCTGATCGGAGTACCTGACGTATGAAATTGTTTTATTTCGTCCGAGTTAAGGGTTTTATCATTATGAATTCTTATAAATGAAAAAACATTATTTTTTAATTGTACATGGCCAACTTATGTTTGTAACATTTTATGTAGGAGTAATGATGTTTATTTCGTTTAAAGAAACCTTGACGTGATCAGAGTTTTTATCCAATCCGTGATTTGATACAACTAAAATTATATTTTAAGGTAAAAGAATGAGCTTATGGACGATTTATACAAAATAAAGTTTACATAAATTAAAGTCACACCACCAAATCGAAAGCGACCCTGAAAGCCGGTCGTACAGATCACCGAAACTGCGCATTAACACTGTTATCACCACCAGCTGAGCTGGCGGCTGGCGGGGCGTGCGCAGTGTGGGCGAGCGACCGAACAGCTGTCTGAACCCAGCTGACCTCTCCGCCAAGGTCGCGTTGACCGCGGAGAAAACCAACCTCAACCCAACCCGGCTGGTCACCGTGTGGTCTGCATGTACCACAGGCTCAATGCAGTACGCGAGATCCACTGTGAAACTGTGGAGTAAAATATCGTTACGATATGTGGTTGGTGCGATTAGATCGTTGGGTGTGGGCGGCGCGGCGTTTCAGCATCGACATCGATGTTAGTACTATCAGGTCGTTGGAAAAAGCACACTTTCACAGCTGTTTGAGAGTCCAAATAATAATCCCCCCCAAAAAATTTGTTGTGATCCTAAAAAAGTTTGTTGATTAGGTGAAGGGATTGGATTAAATGTTCACATGGTGAAGAAATCATAAGCGTGCTCAATGTAGACTTCATCCTCATTAAAGAAGACGAAGTAATTAAATCAAATTAAGTATATGTTTTCTTGACCTTTGATCGTATACAATTGAATACCATTGAATTGTCAGTGCTGGCAATTTGTGCCCGAATTTAAACATCTTCAAACTTCATTATTTGTATCAAACTTTTCTATGTATACATAATCGTCCAAAGTTTCATAACTACAATACTCTTTTAATGTAATAAAAGATCATTTATAGAACAAAAATGGTATGGTGGTGGAGGAGGGACATCTACCCTTGTCACTAGGGTAGGTTGGGGTTCTAAGGATAACTCAATGTGTTCTTCTGTTCACTAGATATTGAAAATTTCCAAGACATCAAATGCATATTTATAATAGCAAAGACATTAATGCTTGAATGGAATAACAAAACCAAATTATTTGCAAGTGTTATATAACTGATATAGCTTTTAACTGCTTTTAACCATGCCAGCAATGAGTAATACGATAGGAATCTGTGACGATGCTAAACTTTGAACGCTTAGCTTTGATAACATGAGGATGGGAGGATATAAAATTTCAACCGTTGAAAAAATGCCAACTCTGCATAGTCAGCGGAATTCAACTGACTTCATGGTGTCAGCTGAGATGTGTGACTTGTTAGTTTCAGTGTCAGGGTGTGAAATTGCTTTCTCATCGTTATGCATGATGGAGTAGGCATTAATGAATCAATGGAACTACTTCAAATTACAATGACATGCTCTTTATAACGAAAAAACTTACTATATGTTTTGAAGTAAATCGAATTTGTGATGAAGCAATGGTTAATTATATGGATTACACTAAGGCTTCGTATGGATTAGACATGAATATACAATAAGAGAATTTTTAATTTTCAATCTTGAATGAGGGGAAAAAAGAACTGGGATTGTCTCATTTCATATCCATAAAAATAAAAATATATAAAATAAAAAGTCCCATTGCAAAATCTAACTATTAACGAACTCAAAAGTGTGCTTCAAGTTTTGGATTTCAATGACATGGCTTTGCTGAGAACTGGGTTCACTTCAACAGCAGTTTACTTGATGATCATGTAAGATCTTAGGTAGAAATGCAAAACTGCCAGGGCGACTCTTCCCTTGAGACTGACTTTCATAACTTTTGTTTCCTGAAAACTTTTCCGCGGAGCTTTTTCCGACGACACCCTTATTTATAGGTGTGTGGACATTAAAATCAATTGCTAAATGGTTTAGGGCCAGAGAAATAGGAAACGTTTTTCGCATGACAACAGTAATTGAACAGAAGTAATATACAATATTTGTTTTTTAAAAGCGTAGTACAAAGAAAAACACATTTTTAACATCAGCCAAAGTTTAAACCGAAGTTCGAATTAATAAAAAGTATTTTTAACCCAGTATTAACAATTAAATGAATCCACACGAGAAACGGCGATGGGATTATGTTGTCAGGCTGGCGGCGACCGCCCGGCGTATTTATACCAACACGAAGACGATCTCTGGAAATAATCCAGCACGTGCAACACGTCGCCCACGTGTGTGACTGTTACAACCCGCCGTAACCGAGCTGTCTGCTCCGACTACGACTGCGACTACAACACGCTCCACGTCCACTTGGCAGTTTAGCGAATTTTCGTTAGGCATTATATTAATTGGCGCCTTTGGGTAACACTATGAATCCGATCTGCTCAAAAGGGAGTTAGAGAGGATCGGTCTCCTATTTAATAGTGTTAATCTATATGCAATGTTTCATTCTATATGGGTCACTTTCACAGCTACTTGAGAGTCCAAAATCCTCCAAATACATTTGCTGTGTTAGGTGGGGAATTTTTGTAGCCTATGTAGGTCCTATTTCTATATAGGCTACAAAAATGACTATTTCTAACCGTTGCTTTAATTAAGGACGTTGTTCCATTTAGTTCTTATGCTTTAAGCATTCATTTGCTTACTATTTCTCTTATTTTTTTGGTGGAAAAATATGCAAAATGCCATCCAGCTTACTTAATTAGATTATTTCAATGTCGATGAGTGTGCTTGTTTTTTGTAAACGACGAGCATTTCTCTCTGATTCAGTGATTCGCTAAGATTTGCATACTGAACTAGCAACAATCACACGGCGCCAGCATTGCGTCATCACCCACCAGTCAATCTCAGTTGAAGCGAGGGCTCAACGCTCTGCTGAGGGCGTAGTCTGACAACGAGCAATAACAATAAACATGCACATGCAACGTCTGCGTCTGGCCAGACACGGTCCGCTGTGCGCTTCAAAGCCGACTCCTATACACAGCGCTGTGTGCAGTGTGCAGCCTTCCTGATTCGCTGCGTTCAGCGCTCTCCTCGCTCAATTTGCTACAGCTTGCAGTATTCATCAAAATAAATGCTATCTACAAAATTTCGAGTTTTTCAACGATAAGAAACTTCAAATAAAAAGTGTGCAAAAATTTTAATGTGATTACGAAACAATCTTGTGTTATCATTCGGCAATTCTTACAAATTTAACGTACTGTACAGAGACTTTCGGGATTTCTCAAACAAGTTACTACGAACACTACTGGACCAAAAACCAAACCGCAATCGTTTATTTGCCAAGACAACCAAAGATTTTTTTTGTTTGCAAAACTGTTATAGGTAATAATGTAATAATGTTTCTGGCAGACCATCAAATTGGTTATGGAAAACATATGATATGCGAATAAAAAAATGTTTTCACTCAAATCAAAATGAACACCTTACAAATTGTTCGGTTAAGTCACAAATCAGTTCGACGTTAATACTCCAGTCACCCACACACATGTAATAATCCGATGATCCCATTTACACTAAGGCTTCCTTCCCTTCCACCCGTGCGACCTTCCCGCACATGAGGTTTCGTCGTCGTGCGATTTGTCCACAATCTTCCTGATTGTTGCTTATACGGTGAACGATGCATGTACAATAATCGACTTGTACCAGTATTATAATCAACAAACTTTTAACTTTCTTAGGCCTAGTAGAAAAAAACACATTAACTCCGAACACAACTTTGTTCATATAAGCGACCTCATGTACTTTGTGGTCGCTGGATCAGACTAAAAAGAGAACGCTCTAAGCATCCTAGCATCCTAGTATTCTGGGTTTATTGTTCTAAATCCTCCAGAACAGTTTCATACTTTATCCTACCTCAACAAATCACTGCACTGTTTTAGATAAAAAGAATTTTTATTAAGAGCTTCAAAGCAAAATCGAGTGGTAACTAAATGATACATGACTTGAACGTCCATCCTACAATCCATGCCATGTCATGTCTATTAAACCACGAGAACCCGGCCTATATTAGTGAGTCACCCACGACCCGCAACGTAGGCGGCCCACTGACATCCATCCATTCCAATTCATACAGCAATGTCCGGGCCCGCCCCGCTGAATCACCCACACTCACCGCCACTCGTATATACGACCTCATACAAATACTGTGTCTGTAGTGCAGAGTGTTTGCACAAAAGCGGTGGAATGGTTCGTCAGGATGGACACCTCAAGTAGTGCCGGTTCAAACCGCGTTGAAATGATTGTATTTTAAGCTGTTTTGAATAGCAGTACATCTCGGATTATCCGGAATATGAGGCGGAACGCCGATCCGGAGAGCAAGAATCCGAATAATTGAGATCCGGAAATATGCTCAAAATATACGACTTCAATATGCTCGAAATATACTATCACGAACCTAGACCCTGTTACTTCGATGCTAAAAACCCCGGGTGCCGGATCCGGATATGTGAGGTCCGGATAATCCGAGGTGTAATGTAGAGTACTTTGTGGGGAGTACATACTTTATAGGTACTCTGTACCTCCGGGTATGTAAAGTATGTTAGACGAGCTCTTTCACTCTTTGAAAGTATGAATTGGAGCACTTAGGTACTGCTAATTCCTATACAAGATCACGAGACGTAGTCAATTTTTTGAACAGTATTTTTGATTCAGTAAAATGTAGTTAACAAGCAAATAGAGCACTTCAAGAGCGAAGGAATATTCGTAGTTGTAAGTATATTGTTTTGCCTTGCCTTGTTCCGTATATTAAAACTGAAATCGCTTGACCGTTCAGCGAAAAGCGCTTGGCTTCATGAAAGCAGTTTTCAATTACCCACCAGATGTTTTATTTGTATTCGAGCGTTGTCTTTAAACGATAAAGAAGTAAGTTATAAAAGCACTTTTTGCGTTCATACACGAAGCATAGAATGATTCATTAATCTACAATTCCTATGAGTCACAGCTTCCCCATTAATTAAACATCTCGGACAGACGCCAAGTTGCAATCCGATATGACAATCAAAATTGACGACATTCATTTGCATTAGTGTTTCCATTAGTGTTCATTTGCATTGTTTCGTTCCACAATTTATCGCGAAGCTTAAGCTTAACTACTGATGTAACAGGATTACTGTCAACAGATATGATACGGAGGGATTATCACGTTTATGCAGCAATTCAGCATCAAGAATAACTTCTTTGGCTGCATTAGAGGCCCTTGCACACGTCATCATGAAGATGAAACGGCACTTTCTAGTATCCTCGGCCCAAACTTAGACCGTCCCAATTGTGACGAGAAAGTCAACGCTTACTTCGTACAGAACTACCGAAATTGTTCTCTTCCACTACTTCAGTGATTTCTTCTTAAGTTAATTTTACTAGAAAAACTGACTCATTATTCAAGATAAAAAGTTTGTAAAACAAACAAGGGCCGAGTTTAAATACTGTAATACAACCCGATCTTAATCGATCCTGTCGATCGGAAGCGACTGTAGTAGCTTCCGTACTTGTCTTGATGCACCCACAACAAATTTGAATACGCAGTTTGACTAGAATATTGTCGAACCAACAAGTTATTCAACATTCAATAACCACAGTTTCCTGGACTCAACAGAACTACCGGTGTTAATAAAGCGTGGGCGGTCACTCTCAACTCCCCAACAACATACTTTCCCAAGGGTTCGGGAGCAGATCGGATGAAAGAGGAAACCGTCGCCTCCGTAGTTCCTGCTGCCCACTGGGTGTGCTTCCGCCGCCGCCTCCACCGCAGCGCTGCCACAACCATACCGGCCACCTCTACTGATCACGCCGCGGCCGTAGCGCTGCCACAACCATACCGGCCACCTCTACTGTCCACGCCGCGGCCGTAGCGCTGCCACAACCATACCGGCCACCTCTACTGCTCACGCCGCGGCCGTAGCGCTGCCGGCTGTGGCACTACTGCTACTAATTTTTGGCCTCTCTGGCCATGGCACGACTGCTCCTATCATTAGAGGGGATTAACGAGGGTCAACTTGCTTGGTTCGAAATGGCACTACTGCTCCTACCGCCCGTTCAGGTAGTCGACGCAAGGTAGCCAGACAACGGGAAAACGGGAATTATTTTGTCCCCGCGGACCCTCTGCTATGCTGCTTATTGAACTTGATCTTAGGAGATCTAACAAAATTAGGAAAGTTATTATACCTCTTGAGGAGCATGTTGGCGCTTGGCTGTTTACAATAAAAAGGTGTTTAAACTGGACGTTTTTGTTTTGAAGGACAGCAAATAGAATAATTAAATAAATTTGCATTTTTTCGAATTAATGTCTTTTTCCGATCCCCAAACCAAAAATTTCGGATTGAATATCCTTTTGTTTGTAATAGGGGTGTGCGAGTAGTGAAGTCGTCAAGTTTTTGAAAATACTCGTGGGTTCCCGAGTTTTTTTTCGAATCGAGTATTTTGAAGAGTATAAGTTAATAGTTATACTTTTGCATAATCATGATAATATATCAAAAATGATAATTATTAAAAAATAAGACAATTATATTTGAAAGACATTCGATACTATAAAAGTGTTCCTGAGTTCATTATTAATAAAATGTTCCTGAGTTAAAAGCAAGCCTTTTTTTCAAATCAATTGACGATAATTAAAACCTAGTTAAGTGGATATAAGCCGTTAAAGTTTGATTTTTAACACCCCGTGTTTTAACATTGTTTATATGGGGAAAAGTGGTCATCGATTACGAAAAAACTAATTTCTCAGTGATTCTTCATCCAATCTCAACAAACAAGGTATCATGGAAAACTAGATAAAATGGACTTACTTTTATGTATCTTGCAATTATCTGTTTAAATTATCATTTTTCGTGAAATTTGGCATCAAAAAATTTAAATGGCCGCCATTTTGAAACGGTTCATGATATTTTGGTAGACCTTTAAACGTAGATGGGGCCTAATAACATAAACATTTGTGCAAAATCTCAACGCTGTAGCTCAAACAGTTTGGTAGTTATGAATTTGTTTGTAAAAAACACATACAGACAGACAGACGGAAAACTAGGCACCAGAGACCCATGTTCCTATGGTGAAATGTGTTAGTCTTGACCTAAGCTATAACGCTATATACATCTGACCAGATAGTTACGGGACACCCTGTATACAGGGTGTTCAAAAAATGTGGGGCAATAATTTACGTAGTGATTCCTTGGGTCAAAATAAGCAAAAAAGTTTACATAAACATAGGTCCTTAAGTGCTTCGTTTTCCGTCTGTGTGTCTGTTTATGATTTTTACATATTTAATCATATCTCACGAAGCACTTAACGTATAAATTTCAAACTTGGTATATGGGTAACCACTATTAAGAACTATTTTTGGAAAAAGTATCAAAATTCTACTTTGTGCCATTTCAAAATGGCGACTGTTTTTTGTTTTCATAGCTAAATATCTTAAAAACCATAAATTTTAGAAAAATTATACAAGTGACAAAAAGGTTGCAGAATTTAATATAATTAATGCTGATATTAAGATTATGATAATCGGACCATTAATAACGGAGAAATTTTAACTTTTCTGCATAAAAACATGGTTCCTTAGAACATTCATATTTGCATTTGTCTCATATTTGCATGTGTTTATTCGGAAAATTTAAAATTTCTCCATTACTACTGGTCCGATTCTTATAATCTGAATATCATCGTTCATTAATTAAATTTCGCAACTTTTTTGTCATTTGTATAGTTTTTCTAAAATTTAGGGTTTTTAAGTTATTCAGCTTTGAAAACAAAAAATAGTCGCCATTTTGAAATGGTACAAAGTAGAAATTTTATACTTCTTACAAAAATAGTTCTTAATAGTGGTTACCCATCTAAGTTTGGAGTTTATACATTAAGTGCTTCGTGAGATATGATTAAATATAATCATAAACTGACACACAGACAGAAAACGAAGCACTTTAGGACCTATGTTTATATAAACCTTTTTGCTTATTTTGACCCAAGGAATCACAACGTAAACTATTGCCCAACATTTTTACAGATTGCCCCTGTATACAGTGTGTAAAAAAGTCCCGGAACGGCTAAATATTTGCACATTCACTCCAATGTAAAAAAACTACTTTATGAAGTATTTACTGACTCTTGGTCCCCGGTATTTATTCACCTATATATTTATGTACCTACCCCGGATTTGAACCCCCTGGAATCGTTCCCCATGTGCTCAAATCCATTTTGACCGACCATTGAAATAAACAGGGTCAATGTTCATTGATGCCGTTGACTTTTTAAATTAGTTCTAGTAAATCAATAACGCCGGCTGTTCGTTAAATTATTACCTAATATTATTCTACGAATATGTCTTATTCTACGAAAATCGTTCGTTGCACGGGTGACATAAGACTTTTATTAAAGTATTTTTCAAATTAATTAAACATTTAACGCAAGCCAAGTAAAAAAGTCGCTTTTTGGTATCGTTTTTAGAGTATTGTAAATAAAACTGAAATTTTTAAGGGGGTGCTATACATATTCGCATCGACTCGCACCGATTCGCATCGATTTGCATTTTCTAGTTTCTAAGAGCCAAATGGCCGAGTGGACGTTGGTGTAAGCTATACATACACGTCACGTCACGTCACGTCACGTTGCGTCGCGTCCCAATTCGGCCGATTCGGCCGTGTATGCTCATCAGAGCATTCGAGTCGGGCCGTGCCGTGACGTGACGTGTATGTATAGCCGGTTCCATTTGATTACACAGGTTTCATTCACTTTGAAAATGGACGCGACGTGACGTGTATGTATAGCAGCACCTTTAACAGATGAATTGAGAAAGAAGTTCAACCTCAGGTATTAATGATCAATCCAGAATGTAATTGAACTCTACGTAGAAGGGCGGAAGTACATAACAGTTTTCTTGCCGTGTGAGGGTTTCCCGGGAGGTCAACAAACATTTTCAAATGCCCTCGGCATGCCTCGGCATTCCTAAGTGAACCTGGTGGAATGCACCGTTCCTCCCTCTGTAAGTGCAATTGATGGTTTTGGACGTTTTGACTGGAAACAGTTTACTTTCTTTGATGACACATGTTCTTCGTATTAATGAATAACTGTACCACAATTTGTTCCTAAGTACAATGGAGTTGGAAATCCTTTGCTTGCGGAAAAGTATTTCATGCTTTTAAGTGATCTATAGTAGTTCACATTTAGTCGCAAAATTCTCATGAGTATTATGAGCTAATTTTCAGGAAGAAATAAGTCAGGAAATGTTGATAAATTTATCCCTGAATCAATAATAAAATTTAAGGGTATTGCTTTCATTCTTTACTTAATAAGCCATGAAGAGCCTGCTGTACTACCCGCCATATAATGTTTAAGTCCCTTAAGACAAATGTTATTTTCCTTGAACTATGCTTGGCTTTGAACTGAAATTACTTTTTTACCTTAAATCGTCTGATATGTTATACTAGAGATCGCATATTGGTATAAATTCAATCAGAAAATATCTGGGTTTAGTTTTTGCTCATTGTTCCAATAAAACTCGTGACTGAATTTGTTTACATTTTGTTGTTATTCCGTTACCAACTTGACAACTCATAAAGCAATTGTTAATTTATAGGAGGCATAACAGTCAAGCAGAAGTGACGGGAAATTTAAATTCCCGATTTCCCTCGATGTACCGCGACTACCTGTCCGGGCGGTTGGAGCAGTAGTGCCTTTTCGAACCAAGCGAGTTGACCCTAATTAATCCGCTCTAATGATCGGAGCAGTAGTGCCATGGACAGAGAGACCAAAAATTAGTAGCAGTCGTCCCGTTCCCGCGCTGCCACAACCATACCGGCCACCTCTACTGTCCACGCCGCGGCCGTAGCGCTGCCACAACCATACCGGCCACCTCTACTGTCCACGCCGCGGCCGTAGCGCTGCCACAACCATACCGGCCACCTCTACTGCTCACGCCGCGGCCGTAGCGCTGCCACAACCATACCGGCCACCTCTACTGTCCACGCCGCGGCCGTAGCGCTGCCACAACCATACCGGCCACCTCTACTGCTCACGCCGCGGCCGTAGCGCTGCCACAACCATACCGGCCACCTCTACTGCCCACGCCGCGGCCGTAGCGCTGCCACAACCATACCGGCCACCTCTACTGTCCACGCCGCGGCCGTAGCGCTGCCACAACCATACCGGCCACCTCTACTGCTCACGCCGCGGCCGTAGCGCTGCCACAACCATACCGGCCACCTCTACTGTCCACGCCGCGGCCGTAGCGCTGCCACAACCATACCGGCCACCTCTACTGCCCACGCCGCGGCCGTAGCGCTGCCACAACCATACCGGCCACCTCTACTGCCCACGCCGCGGCCGTAGCGCTGCCACAACCATACCGGCCACCTCTACTGTCCACGCCGCGGCCGTAGCGCTGCCACAACCTTACCGGCCACCTCTACTGTCCACGCCGCGGCCGCGCTCCACAACCATACCGGCCACCTCTACTGTCCACGCCGCGGCCGCAGCGCTCCCAACCATACCGGCCACCTCTACTGTCCACGCCGCGGCCGCGCTCCACAACCATACCGGCCACCTCTACTGTCCACGCCGCGGCCGCAGATCACAACCATACCGGCCACCTCTACTGTCCACGCCGCGGCCGTAGCGCTGCCACAACCTTACCGGCCACCTCTACTGTCCACGCCGCGGCCGCGCTCCACAACCATACCGGCCACCTCTACTGTCCACGCCGCGGCCGCAGCGCTCCCAACCATACCGGCCACCTCTACTGTCCACGCCGCGGCCGCGCTCCACAACCATACCGGCCACCTCTACTGTCCACGCCGCGGCCGCAGATCACAACCATACCGGCCACCTCTACTGTCCACGCCGCGGCCGTAGCGCTGCCACAACCATACCGGCCACCTCTACTGTCCACGCCGCGGCCGCAGATCACAACCATACCGGCCACCTCTACTGTCCACGCCGCGGCCGCGCTCCACAGCCATACCGGCCACCTCTACTGTCCACGCCGCGGCCGCAGATCACAACCATACCGGCCACCTCTACTGTCCACGCCGCGGCCGTAGCGCTGCCACAACCATACCGGCCACCTCTACTGTCCACGCCGCGGCCGCGCTCCACAACCATACCGGCCACCTCTACTGTCCACGCCGCGGCCGCAGATCACAACCATACCGGCCACCTCTACTGTCCACGCCGCGGCCGTAGCGCTGCCACAACCTTACCGGCCACCTCTACTGTCCACGCCGCGGCCGCGCTCCACAACCATACCGGCCACCTCTACTGTCCACGCCGCGGCCGCAGCGCTCCCAACCATACCGGCCACCTCTACTGTCCACGCCGCGGCCGCGCTCCACAACCATACCGGCCACCTCTACTGTCCACGCCGCGGCCGCAGATCACAACCATACCGGCCACCTCTACTGTCCACGCCGCGGCCGTAGCGCTGCCACAACCATACCGGCCACCTCTACTGTCCACGCCGCGGCCGCAGATCACAACCATACCGGCCACCTCTACTGTCCACGCCGCGGCCGCGCTCCACAGCCATACCGGCCACCTCTACTGTCCACGCCGCGGCCGCAGATCACAACCATACCGGCCACCTCTACTGTCCACGCCGCGGCCGTAGCGCTGCCACAACCATACCGGCCACCTCTACTGTCCACGCCGCGGCCGCAGATCACAACCATACCGGCCACCTCTACTGTCCACGCCGCGGCCGTAGCGCTGCCACAACCATACCGGCCACCTCTACTGTCCACGCGCGGCCGCAGATCACAACCATACCGGCCACCTCTACTGTCCACGCCGCGGCCGTAGCGCTGCCACAACCATACCGGCCACCTCTACTGTCCACGCCGCGGCCGCAGATCACAACATAAGTTCGCCCGGAGGTCTCCTGGTCTACCGGTTACAAAGAGAGACATGGACGGTGCAGCCTTGCCGGAACCTTCCTTGGAGCCGACCAACAGGGTATCTAGCACATCAAATGTAAAAAACTGATATTGAAATGAGGACCTTTGGAGGACCCTACAGAATTTTGAGGACCCAGCGACATTTCTTGGCATAGTGTTATGAATGAAAAATATCATTGTACATCAATAACAAACAATAATCTAAAGTAATTCAGTCAAAATCTGATTTAACAATGATCTCTCAAGATTTCATAAAAACTAGTAAAGTTATCGATATATAATGGTCCCTAAATTCATTTTACACAGCGGCATATATTGGTAAAATCGCAAAACTCTAATATTTTTTTCATTCGCAAGTTTTAAATCAACTGGAAAAATTGGAGGACCTTCCTTCAGGTCAAAAGGAGGACTTAAGGGAACCTTTCTTCCAAAAGGAGGACTCTTGGAGGATCTGAAAAACAGCACAATCTGGGCGTTTGCTAGATAGGCATGCCATTTGCAGTTGATGAAGCTCCTAAAATGCAATTTAGGAGGGCTCGTACGTTTACGTTTTTCAAGATCTTCGAGTAATGGTTTAAACCGTTTAAACTTTAAATGCAATAATCCTTTTCAAAAATACACAAAGGTTAGTAAATGATCTCACAGATCAAACCGCAAAAAGGACGATTTTCTGATCCTCAAGAAATAAAATTTAGACCTACTGCACCAAGCAGTGCCTGTTGCACAAGTAATAACTTATATTGCCAGCAGTAAAATAACCATTGGAGAAGGCTGTTAACTTTATCCTAGACTACAGTACTGTGCGCATTTTACGACCTGGGATAGGGTTGCCATAAGTTTGTTGGGTGAATACGGGACACTTCTTCGATTCCTTAAGGAGAGGACTGTCAAACCCCCATTTAACAGTATTCTCCTTCCAACGCCCGATAAATAAGAAAGATACACATACAATGGTATTTTGTAAGCTTTGTACCGATTTTTTTAACAAAATTGTCACAACAACGTTTTTAAAATCATGATGAACTTATTAAATACAATGCAAATCGATACAAATATTTTAAACTAAGCTAGATCAACTTTCGAGAAAAAACACATCGCAACTTGGCTTAAAAAGAAAATATGTTTCTATTGATCAAACTCAATTTATTCGACCCTGGCAAACGCTGGAAGCTACTTCCCGTTAGCTTAATTAATTTGCTAATTTGCTTATTGCAAATTGAAAAATAATTCCCGTCCTACAATTCAACAGTTTTCGCGGGGGCTGACAGTATTCTCAAGAAATAATTATTTCATAACTCAAAAATATTTCATCAATTTAACTGTTATTTTCAAAAATATTTAAAATAATGTTAAAATCCGGCAGAAATCCGGGACGATTTCGCGTCCCAAGAGCCTTTTTTGGAACAACGGGACATTCATGGTAGCAGTCCTGAATATTCATCGGTAAGTATGGCCGGTATGGCAACCCTTAGAATCAACTTTTGACGCCGTAAACTTGCAAAACAAATTGAGAACACCTCATAAATATTTTGCGTCTTCAGGAGACCGAAAATGTGCAATCACTCTGAAATCTAATCCAAAACCAACCAGCAGCTCTTTGGTACTGAGCACTATTCACGTTGTTGATATGGTATGGGTCGAATTAAACTTAACTAATGTTAATTTTAGCATTTGGCTCACAGAGGCCTGGGCCACGTAATTTGGTTCGGAATGTACGTGGGTTCGATGGGCAGCAGCAATCGCGAGTGACAGAGCGGCGTGTTGCGTCATCATTGCAGGGCCATTCACCTTTTTCGCACGGCCACTGCCCATCGCGCCCGCTGCCGCCTCTCCCTCCGACAAGACTGCATGATCCACTGATCCCGCTTTCAACAAACAAAATACCATAAACACTCTGATTGTTAATCTGATTTAACTGGAGAAGACTTCAGCGAAATGCTGTGAGACAATGAGAGAAAACGCATTCGTTTAAAAAGTGTCTTTACATTTAGTCAAAAATAACGTGTTCTGGCAGGATCATTGCACCGCACGCTCACAAAAACATGTATGGATAATCTTTTGATTTATGGTCGTTAAAGATAACCAGACTGAGTAAAACAAACGTTTCTCTGAGTATGTTTACAAATTTATTGAAATCGTACTTTTCAATTTTAATTATGTTCTTTTGAAGTATAACTGGCAAGTAG
The DNA here is from genome assembly GCA_035578135.1 of Flexamia atlantica. Classification (NCBI taxonomy): domain Eukaryota; kingdom Metazoa; phylum Arthropoda; class Insecta; order Hemiptera; family Cicadellidae; genus Flexamia; species Flexamia atlantica. Next base: position 33,976,210 of record JAQJVK010000003.1, on the reverse strand, counting down.
TGGAAAATAGTTGCCTATTGTGACTTTCTCTAGCACTTCATATCTTGGGCAGAATAAATAGTTCCTAAAATTGAGAGCTCAAGTAGTCTGAAAATTCTTCCATTTAAAAAAAACTTTGATAATATCTGGCTACCCCATGCTATGCGTTTAACAAACTTCACACTATCGGACATGCTATTAAATTCTCTTTTACGAAACTTAGCAAACCCCTACACTCAATGGACCTGCTTTACTTTGCTCTAAACACAGACACGTTCGCAATTACGAGACAAAACACAGTATTTCCCCTCCCTTCATTTAAATTTCCCTCCCGACTCCTCTCGTGCTTCGGCTCGAGGACATCCAGGAGATCGGATCGGGGCGGTAGTCAGTCGGAGGCAGAGGTTAGGATAAATAGGTTAGTCGTATGTCGGAGTCAGACGTACCGTTACCGCGCGGTTGCCACATCGCCGCGGCCGCCTCCACCGATACACCTCCTGCTGGGCCCTGCGTACAGGCCGAGCCAGTGACGTGGCCCTGGTCCGTAAGCCCAATGTTAAAATTGAAATTAGTCTTGTGGGCGGACTGGGGCCACGTCGTGCGATCCAACCTGTACTCATACGGACGCCTCTTTAAAGGAAGGGGAACACAAGGGGTTGGGGGGGGGGCCTAAGTGTAATTGAGCGACCCTTAAATTGTCAAAGTTCACAAACTGCGTGTAAAGCAATGGGGAGCAATTTAAACTCTATTATTACATTAAAATTTTTTACTTATATGAAACCCAAATTATACAATGGACCTCTTTTACGCTGATAAAACGTCATAATTCAACTTCGGGTTGCAAGTCCCCTAGCTAAGTAGGCTTCTGCGGGAACCGGAGAATTGTCCAACCAAGATCCGCCGGGCGAGGAGGGAGCCTTTAAGGAGCCCCCTCTATGGTCGGATAAATAAATGACCAATCTACGGAACCAGCCGGCTTCTTCTTCAAGTAAATGTTGCAAAAAATAATACGAGGCAGTGTTTTACGACCTGAAGGGGTTTCAGAAAAAGGGGAGTTTCGATAAGCGCAAAACGGGATTCCAACACGAGCCGGAAAAGACCAGCATGGGAAGACACATGCAAATTATTTTGCTTTATATCATCGGAGTACCGTATTCAACACCGCTGAAGAAGTCTATACAACCAGTTTCCCACTGCTAAACCACGAGCAATGCTGTCTCACATGTTACAACTTCAAACCGCCGCAGCTCGAGCGATGCTTCGGTCCGTTCCGACATTGCGTTTGATGTTTTTATGTGGTGGCGTCCAAAGACAATCCCGTTGGGCGATAGCGATTAGATCGACGCTTGAGCGACGTATCCCTTGCTACCGCTGCTGGCTACGCCATAGCCGTATCGCCGGCGACGTTTGGCCTCGTGCAAGTCCTCGGATGTGAATATTTCCTCCTAAGGTGAATTAGTTTTTCGAAACACAAATTTCACGCGCGTCGCTTGCAATGTTCAGTGGATCATTAGAATCGATCCACATCGAATCGGTCGCATCGAAGACGTTGCGTCGGTCAAAGGTGTAGCACAGCAGCATAGTCTGAGCGATAGCAGTGTAAAACATCTTTAAGTAGATCCCATTTACTTTAAGATCTATCCCCCTTTAAAATCAACCATCTTGTCCTCATCCTCTTCCCCCGCCACGGCTTTTTCAAACTACTGTATAACTAAGTTTTTTTGTTTATTAGTTAACCGATTAGGGTTTCTTTACATAAATTATACCTCAACGAATTCCGTTTTAAACCCGGTAGTTAGGCCTAACTTCTTTAAAGAAGATATTCATAATTCAGTTTTAACCACGTAATTTGAATATAATATTCGGTGAATATTAACATATTAACCAGAGAATTCGTGAGTGGAACATTCCTCTTAAATGCGAAGCCATTTAAGACAAGGACCGAGGCAGCGTTAATAACAGGGCGAGTCCCTCCACTTAGGTAAGAGGGTGTCAATTAATTAATTGTCTACAGTCTAGAGGTCTGCCAAGGCGTGCTGAGTTGGTGGCAGATTAAATATGATTCCCAAAGAGACTGCCTTACATAAAGAATACAATAAATGTTTTGTTTCTATGAATGAGCATTTATATTTGTAAAACTCTTTAATATTACCCTCAGAAAATTTTATGAAGTGTTAAGTTAAAAGTCCTGTAATCAGCGTCGTACTATTGCGAGCTTGGAATTATACTCAGGTTACTCCTGATATACTGTATACATGGAACCAGGCCCCCCACATTATTTCGTGGGCCCCGTTGCAAAACGTCATGATGGGCCCCCCTTAAAGCCGTAGCCAGAAAATGTTTCCGGGGGGGGGGGGGGGGGTTCGGCCAGGCCCGGCGACAGGATTTTCGGCTTGTAAAAAGTGATGACCTTTTTCTTTTAGCTCACGCGTGTGCTTTTCGGCCCCTTTATTGCCGTTTCGGACCCGGTTTTGCCAATTTTATTTGCCTTTTTATTTTTCCCCCATCCTTCCGGGCCCCCTCGGCTCGCGGGCCCCGGTGCCGTGGCACCGGTAGCACCGGCCATGTGGGGGCCCTGCATGGAACCAGGACCTATCAGTAATTTTTTACTACAGAATTAGCCAAGAAGGATGTTTGCCAGCGCTGTAAATCTGCTGTTTTGAGGAAGCCACTACTATCAGCCAGTATCAGCTAGATGTGAACACAGCTGATAAACAGCAGCGGCTAACCAGCTTACTCTAAGGACCTCATACACGCTCGTCGTGCAAGTATATTGCAGGACTTCTGTTAATCTATAAGCACAAACTTCTTCTCAAAAGGCGTGTACATCAAACGATCGCTTCTCGACCATTACAAGACGCAGCGCCGACAGTGTTTGTGTTTGTGACGAGCGGCAAGGGGAGGACGGAAGCACGGAGGAACGCACTACGCAGTGTGCGGACGGTAGCCGTGACCTTGCGCCGGAATGCGGTCCAATCTGCCGTCCAACAGTCATTATCATATTAATCACCACAGTACGCGCGCGCCCTACGGCCACTTTTTATTGCCCACAATCCTCTACCACCACCACATCGCCTCGTCCTCGAGTGCACGCGGCGCGGCGCGCGGCGTCCGCATTTTGAACGTCGCGGCGTCGCCAAAAAAATCTCCGCTCGAAAGAAGGTAAAACTATAAAAAAATCGCATGCATAGAGGAATATACGTTATGAAAAAAACGAATGTGCAATGTTAAGCATCTTTATGACTTCCCTCCATCAATTAAGATGGATGGGCTCTCACGACTCAGCGCAAGGGCTGTAAGTGGATGGCAGTACATTATCCTCGAGTTTGATAATTGCTCTCTGGGTAGGCAATTGTAATTATATATGACTCGTTTCTATAATATACACTTTAAATGCATAAGATTTTAATTATTCTTTTATGTCTTCGTCACAGTCAAAATCAGAGGGTCATTTTAATTAGCAAAAACTAAGCCTAAACAAAACTCCACTGAAGAAAACCACATCAACATACCTAATTACAAAATGTAAGTTAGAGAATAAAATCACACAATTTAAAAATGCTCAATCTCTTGCCTTTAAAAAGATTCTCCTATTTCATATACCTAGACACAGTACAATTACGATATGAAATACCCCCGTTGCAGCAGACCTGCATACTCAGCGAATTTCAAATGCAAAACGACATATTTCAATCCAACATAGCGAGATTTGACATGTTTTGCTAATCTCCTTAAGAATAACATGGGGAATGAGTATGCAGGTTTGCTGCTACAGGTATATTAAAACTGGGTGGTTTTAATTGAATATTTAGTAGATCTGAACTAGAAGAAGCTTTATACCAAGTTTTAACAAGATATGTTGAGAAATAACCGAGATATAGAATTTTACTTATTTCCCATAAGGTTAACATTGGGACAAAGTACTGTGTTTACCACTTTCAATATCTCGGTAACCAATGGACATAGAGCAGTGATTCAAAATACTAAATTGTTTATTTTTTTGAGCTGAATTCAATGGTGCCCACAAAAATTCGATAAATTTGATAACAAAAATTGATTTATTTTTATTTTTCTATGTAAAAAACTCAAAAAACCCATTTTTGGGGGGGTTTATTCCCCTTTACCCCCCCTTCCGGTGGTCCGATCGGGCTGGTTCACGAACTCGTCCAATTGATTACCACTTTACATGTCCTTACCAAATTTCATAAACATCGGACCATTTTTGCGGCCGCTATCGTGCTAACAGACACATAGATATATATAGGGTGAAGTGGGGTAAGTGTACGCACGGGGCAAGTGGACGCGTTGACTATAAATAAGCCATAAATGGAAAAAAAATTTTTAATTCATCTTTTTATGTGATTTGAAATGTGATCTTTCAGATTCTGAAGTCAGAAATCAGTATTTATAATTGTTTATACATGAAAACTAAGTTTTAAAACACCTTTGCATTTCTACTTACTACGAAAGTACCGCCTTCAAATTTTGAAAAATCATATAAAATCAAAAAATAGGAATAGAAATTTGAAAATTGGTACACTGATGCAGTTTTGTAAGAGGAATCCAAAAATGTGGTTTATGTATCTCTAAAATGTATTGTTAAAAAACAGGGGGGGGGCGTACACTTTCCCCGGGCCAAACAGTGGTTGGGGTAAGTGTACTTCCAGCCCCGGGGTAAGTGTACATAGCCCTAAATGCAATGGAAATTGGCTTATCATGTTAGGGACAAGTTTTACTCTCCTAATTTCATCTTTCTAGTTGATTTAACCTTTGAACCTTACACTTGGCCTGTGTTTTGTTTACTCTAACCCTATTTTTTTAAACAAAAAATTTTTTGTTTAAAAAAACAATTTTTTTATTTTTTTTGTTTTTTTTAATAAAAAAACTAGCTGTAAATATGTAAATAATAAGTATTTTCAAAGCAAGTGAACAGTTCCTTAAATATAGTGTTAGTGAAATAGTCATGTAGCCTAATATGAACTACTTAAGAATTATTTGGCGGAATTTAAAAAAAAGTCATTTACATTGCACAATTCACCTCCAGGTAAGATTTGTATACGCATATTTAAAATTGTGTTTCTAGATTCTAACTAGCCTACCATTATTTGTGAGATATTAAATAAGTTTTTTTCAGCATTTAATTCATTTAAAATAATTTATTAACACTCTAATAATAATAATTGTAAATGTACCGATTAGCCGTTTCACGAAAATTGTATGCGGAGTTCCACAAAAAAGTTCATAACTCCTGAACGGTTGGAGCTAATTTAACAAATAAAAAACCATTTTAATCAGCAGATTCTAAGCTATGCTCCACTTGCCCCAGATTCCACCTAATGTGAGTTAATAAAAATATAAGGGGGGTGCGTACACTTACCCCGATTTCAGGGGCAAGTGTACGCACAGGACATCAGTTTATAAAAAAATTTATATAAAAAAAAGTTTAATAATTTACAATTTAAAAAAAATACCACATACACAAAACATTCCAAGCTTTCTGCTCACCAAGTTTCATTAAGATATCTGAAATACAATTGAAGCTATTGTAAGTTAAAGTGCAACTAGTCGTTTTGGCGCGTACACTTACCCCACTTCACCCTATATATATTTATATATATTCGAACGAATGGTGTTTTTTTGCTTCTGGGGACCCCAAAATGAAAAGTTAACATGGTCTCGGACTTAAGTCTTACCATGAGTACTACCGTAATAGCTTATTCCTTTAAGGAAATTCGCTAAAACATGAGATTCTATTTCCACCTTTATATGTACTTAACATTGAAACCTCTATTTTCCTTCGTGATACCCAAACAAAGGTGGAAAAAGGGAATGGTGACAAGCCAGACTGATAGGCATAGTTACGAGGAGGGAGAGGATCACTCTCGCCGCATTCCACCTGTTTTCTTCGCCAGTTTGTGGAATAAAGGGCCGGAAGCCGCTGATGAGGCCCTTCTGTGACAGGTAAAGAGGCCGCAGGGCGGAGGGCGAGGGGCCTCTCATCTCGCGATCTAGCCGAACCTCAGATACGTCTTGGAGTTTGGGTCTGTATTAATTTACTTCTGGCATTAAAACCATTAGAGGATTAAATTTATTTGGATTTTCAACAGAGAGATTTCAACAAATCTTTTGGATGATCTCTGGACAATCCCACGTCCCCGTCATTTAAACGCGGAACGGAAGTGACATTTCCTTGAGTTTACCCTTACGATTACGTCTGGCATTGACACTGTTAGAGGACTAAGTTTATTTGGGTTATCAATTGAGAGGTGTAAGCAAATCTTATGGATGATTCTTCCCTTCCTGACGACCCAGTGGTCCCGTATTTTTTAACCTTATGGATGATTCTTCCCTTCCGGACGACCCAGTGGTCCCGTATTTTTAACCTTATGGATGATTCTTCCCTTCCTGACGACCCAGTGGTCCCGTATTTTTTAACCTTATGGATGATTCTTCCCTTTCGGACGACCCAATGGTCCCGTATTTTTTAACGGAAGTGACATTTTATTTTACCCTTAATACACGTTCTGTCGTGTTCACTTCTCTTCATAAATGTAAAATCTTTTATTTCGGGCTGAGCAGTATACCTATTCCATTGTGACACTTCATTCATTAACGGGAAATGTATCGCATGCATTCAATCAGCAATGTACATTACGACCCGAGTCAAATAATATTGCTCAAGTCGTAAGCCCAATGCTCAAATCAACATCGGCTCGTGGACAGGACTGAGCCACGCGATTTATCACGAACAATATGTTCCCCTCCCCGATCAGCGGTCGCCGCCGCCGGTGACGCATCCAGGACCAAAGGCAGACGCCGCCGCCCTGGCATCCCGGACGACATTCCTCGAGACCGGCCTTTATCCCGGTGTACCGGGGTGTTTTTGTGCACACCGCCTCGCATTCCGTCACCGCCGCTTCTGTCCGGGAGGCTGCATAGTTTCTTCTACATTTTCTTTTCAACTTTGTGAAGTGCACGTTCGCGGTAAAAGATCATAAACTTTTTGATTTCAGTAAAAGCGTTTGAAACGCGGTAGGTTTAAGCGTTGACTTTACGCCCTGAGCCCTGAGCGAACGTATTATATAAAATCTTATCAAAACAATTAACAACGCCTACCAATTATAAAACACCCTGAATAAAACAAATTGGGGTAGCGGCTGCGTGGGAGGGAACTGACTCTCTGAAAAATATTTAATTTCATGACACTAAATGAAAATATTGAAAACATCATTACAAATGTACAGTTATTTACATACAAGTTATTTACGTCTTAAGTACAAGTTTCAAATATTTTAGAATTCATCCAATTGAATTTAAATTTTGATATAATTTTTATACATAAATCGCGATTTTTTTCATTTAGGCTAGAATTACTTTCCTTGGAAACGATGGAAAAACAAGACCTTAGCAGAACCTTTGATCAACTTTCTTACAAAGATCAGGCTATGCATCAAAAGTTTACATCCCTGTGATTATTATCAATGATGTTATGTATTAACTTATTGCAAATGTACTGTAATTTGGGGTTTAAAATTTAGCTCGAGATATAAATGACACGAATTGAGATAAAGTGATTTGAAACTTTAATGACATGAATAAATTTTACTAAACATTTTTAATGGCGTGTTGCTGTCTACAGCGTTTATAGGTCGGCCATCAACCAAACAAATGAGTTGCTGCCTGGTCATTTCTTTCCATAATTAGGGAATTGAAACATGTGATGGCCACACGACTGTAGCGAATTATTGTCATTGGTAAATAAATGTAAAATCATAAAAAAGCAATAAATGGCTTTCAACAAAAAAAAAACAATACAAGGAAATCCCTAGGCCCATCAAACCAATTAATTAAGGCCTGTAGATTTTTGATATAAAATCATGATAATAGGTATAGGGTAATTAAATGTTGTTTGCAAAAAAGACTCAAAAAGCTGATCACAGAGAAAATATCATAAAGAGGACAAGATCTTATGGACATGCTGTTTTGGGGGTCGGCATCCAAATGCCCTGCTCTGATAAAACATCTAGACATTGTCTAAACTGTCAAACTTACAGGTAAAATATGCCGAGGTCCAAACTCAACCATTGTTGTAGCCCAACAAAGGGCGAATCAACCCCTGCCCCCCAATACAATAAATGCTGGCTCACGTTTTATTGCCTCATAAAAGCTGAGGGGGAAGGAGGGGCCAAAGAGAGTCAATACCATGGTGTATGATCAGCCGCGCTCAACATTGCCACTCTATATTCTACAGTGTACTGTACGAGTAAAATAGTATGTGGCTAATTTAGGCTGATTTTGCACGTTTTAATTTAGTTTGAAAAAATTTACTAGCCCATTTGCAAACTAGTTTTTTTCATAATGAATGAAAAAAGTGATTTTAAATAAATAACCCTTCAGTATTAAATTGCTCAACAATAATAACAATAATATTTGTCTTTAGGCTAATTAATTTTTGAGCTGTAGATCGTATTATGTCAGATGTTGGTTGAGAGAAGCGTTATAACATATTGGTAATTGAGATTAATTTGTAAAAAAAATAAATGTCTCTTAAATTCTACTGATCTATTTTTTATTATTTAAAGCACTTGATTGAAAATAAACTTGACTTGTATATGATTAAATCTTTATCTGTGAAATAGTCATCAGTCATGTGCTTTTTTTTACTTCTCTAGAGTTGGAATATGATATTGATTTGTTTGGTATTTTATGTTACTAAACTATAAAACTTTTCATGGAGAATGATTCTGAGCCTTTTTTATTCTTTGCCAGGACGGTGTGTTGATTGGGGATTTATTTTTTAGTTTCTGTGTAAAAGTTTATTGAAATTATATTATATCCTTATATTTTTCTTTGAAATTAATTTTTTATTTTATTTTTTTACATTGTAAAATAACTTTTTAAAATATGATTTCTTATTTGCTGAGTTAACCTCTAATGATACTGAAGGTTATTCTTAGAAATCTCTATTGATGTTTCTATTAAGGCAAGTAGTTCTATTAGGCACTAATGTCCTTTGATCCAAGGCATAACTAATGTAGCCTACAAAATGCACTTCAAGGTTAACAATAAATTCAAAAACTCATTTAAACATTAATTTATGTATTTACCTTTCCTGACAACCATAGACCTGTGTACAGGCAACTAATGTTTTGTCCACAGATTGAAAATAAATTATTTTATTTGCCTCTATTGACATAATGTCCCTTCTATTAATTAATATCAACCAATTTTTTTGGTTTACCGTACATGTTTTAGTTGTATTAACCTCTAATGTCTTATACCTACCTCTTACACGTTTTATTGTAGCTTCACTTTCAGTGACAATCAAAATTTTAGTAACACATAGCTTTGCTGATAATCCCCCTGCTGTGTTCACTCCCCTTGGTTATAATTGGAAAATCAATTCCAATGTTGTAACAACTTTTTATGGGGAAATACAAAACTAAATGCACCCAGGCTAATAATGTGTTAGCAAATTTTCCAGTGAGCAAACACTACATTAAAATTTTAATCAAATTAAGGAATTTCAATTGAATTTGTGGTACTCAATTTTTTTTTAAATGTAGGGGAACATCGTTGCGCCTTCACTACATCACTGGTCTAGAGCTCTTAACCCTCAAGCGGGCACTTGCGGGGTTCTCTCCGAACGTATGGTATTTGTCAAAATAAACAGGCATAATGGGTGTCGACAGTCATGTCCGGCTCTGTACCTTACACACCTCATTCGAGGAATCCCCTAAAGCTATTTTTACCCCATACTTCATTCCCTTGGTAGGCTACTTTGTTATTTGCAACTCAGTGAGCGCCCTCTCCCGTAAAACAGACAATGATAACTATTTATACTAGAAAATTACTTACTATGTTCAATTGAAATATTAAACATATTATTTAAGTTAAACAACTAATGGTAACAATGATGAAATTATCCCTAATAAAGTTTGTCAATATTTAAATACAATATTTGGTTATGAAAACAAGTCAAATGGGTTAAAATGTGTGCGAAGTAGTGTTAAAGAGTAAAACTCCGCATGCACACTCTGCTGTTTTAGGTAGGTACCTGTGAAGAGTCCCATCAAGAGTTAATTTATGAAATTTTGTTTTCTACAAACTTCATGCCAACCTACTCTACCCATTGATACCTTCTTTAGCCTGGTAAAAAAGCCTGAAACTGTACTAGAGTTTTTATCACAAAATCTCCTAACTCCAGCGCTAGGCCTACTACAAACCAATCGGCATTATCTAACATACGTTGTATGTCATCAATGCTATCAACTGGTGTATCTACAAACTTCTTCAACCCTTTTCCAATAAACCATATTCGGCCGCTTTCATTATTTACAATTCAAATTAATTGGGTAATTAAATAAATATAAACAGATATGGTGATCGGCACTATCAGCAATTTTTACTTAGGACAATGACTGAGGCCATAGCCAGGAATGTTTTCTGGATGGGGTTTGAGCTTCTGATCCGTTTCGACTTTCCGCTCACTTCTCTATTCGTCAAAGAAAGACGTTCGCTTTTCGCCCAGTTGGCGTGCAACCCCAAATCATCCAGCGCTGTCTAAGTACATTAATTTTTGACCTCATGTTTTAATGCTATTCCAACACTTCAGAGCAGGTTTTAACCCCCTAACCCCCCCTGTCTAGGACCTTGCATTTAAAAAAGTCAATGCTTTGGATCTGAAGTCAATTAATCAACTTTAATTATTTGTAGTCAAAGCTATCAGTGCCCTGTGAAAAATTATTGATCATTTTTTTTATTAGGATTTTTGCGGACATTTGCCATCACTGATTAGTAAAAAACAAGTTTCACGACGTTTCGGGATCTGGAATCTGATCCCGTCTTCAAAAATCAACTGGTAATCAAAGTAATCAAAAAATCCTAATCAAAATATAAAATCACCATCACCAACAATGAATTTCAAACAAAGTATTGATATCAATTGAGGGATGGTAATTTACATACATAATGTATAATATTTAAAATAATAAATTCAATAAAGAATAAACTTACCCCATCAACTGGTTCAGAAGAATCCCGTTGCTTCTGCACACAAAACAGGGTTATGCCTTGTAATCCAAGTTTTCAGGAAAGGGCTTTACATAGCACACACGTTCACACTGATTAAACCCTAAGTTATGCTCTCCTATAAAATTAAAGATAAAATCACTTGAGTTATTATTTATTTATATAATATTCACTTTTATCCTAAAATTCCATAAAACGAAACCGAACATTTATTTATTGTTGGCGCGCCTAGTTGCCGGAGCCTGTTTTTGAATGAAAAGTAACGGATATCCTGTAATAATAAATGCACTTCTTTTATAGGTTCTAGTTTAGCAGTTATCACAGCAAAAAAACTGTAAAATAAACATATCAACAAACGCCCGGAAGAAACTTGAAGGCACGTCCTCCCGCACTGAGCTGAACTGACTGAATAAAAGCAAAACAACAAAGACTGGTTTGTATTGCCCCCTCCAACTTCAACCGTAGCAGCTGCTCGCCGGAAATCACGTGATGTCGTCAAGGAATGTGCGGCGGCCGCGACTCCAGCGCTACTATGAACGTATCGGCGTATCGACAGACTTCTTCAAGCCTTTTCCAATAACCATATCCGGCCACTTCCGTTTGCATTTAAATTTATTTAATTCATTGGTGGGTGGCAGCGGCAGCTAGTTTTTAGCCATAATGTAAAAGTCGACTTCCGTAAAAATGTCTTATTTTTTCTATTTGCATTTTCCTACTTTATCCTCGCCCTTCAACATTTTATTCATTCATCTTTCATTTTGAAATATCGAATTATAAAAGACTTAAATATTCTCTGCCATTCGGGTCTTTGTTGGCGCCTGGCGCTGAAGGCGTCGATGGATTCATATTAGGGAAAATTCACAGTCAAAACAACTGAAGCTATAAAAAAATAAAACCTACAAATTAAAATAATAAATAAATTTCTGATTTACATCCCATTCTACTTTTAGGTTTTTTAAATACCGGGTGCCTGCTGTTACTTAGTCGATTAAAGTTGGTCGTTGCGACTTGATTTTGACCTAATTGCAATATTTGAAATTGATTGTAATATTTTAATAATGAAATAAATGTCTTAAACTTAAACCACTTGGCAGAGAAGACAGTTGGTCGTTGTGACGCTTGGTTGTCATTTGAACAATTAAATAACTAAATCATAGGCTGAGTCCATTCGGTTGTAATGACATTTAATCAACGTGGCAGTTGGTCGAAGTTATAGAATTAAAAAACAATAAATTTGCGATAGTTGGTTAGTTGGTTGTAAAGACTATCGACACTAAAGCTCGTTGTGGCAGTTGATGGTCCGCAAAGGGAGGGAGCGTAAAGAGCGGAAAGGGCTCCCATGCCAGCGGATCGTAGCAGCAGCTTAGTACTGATATCCCTAGTCTAAGCTGATGTGAAATAGCAGTTCCTGGTTTGAAATTACTTTATTGCGTTATCTGGTACATCAATAATTTGGCAAAATTTTCTCAGAGCAAAGACCCATAGTCAGTGGGGTTCCGCAATGATTTATCCTCAGGCCTCTTTTATTCTTGGTTTACAACGTAACCGGACTCAGTAGTCAGTAGCAGAAAGCAAAGTCTACTCCTACTCCTATTTCTTTGCGGATGACACAAACATTGAAACATTGTTCGTGAAGAGGAAACACTGACCATGCAGTGCTGGAGGCAGAATAAAATGAAAGTCCAAATGGATTTGGCAGATTTCATTTCTTGAAACAAACGCAAATCAATTTCTCAAAAAACGGCGACATTGTTTATGAAAACCGACAGCTAAAATTACAAATAAAAGGACTCAGAACCTATTTTATTGGAGAGGACCAGATTAGATTAAAAAACTGCCGACTATTTGAGAATGAGATCGGATAATAGACAAAGTCTGTAGATAAGAATAATAATACTATCATAATGTTAGGTTGCCTAAATCCCATAAGGCCTGTGGAACCAAACGGTTATAAGTTTCCGTTCTATAAAAGACGTCACGATCCCAGCTGTAGGTTATGTGTTTCCGGTCTATAAAAGGTCACCATTTTTTTACATTTTTTACAGAGATAACTTTTCAACATAAGAACTCCATGAGGTACCTATGTCTCACCATTGAATATATAGCTATATATTCAATGGTCTCACCAAAGAATGATTAAGAATGATTAATGATTAATTAATGATTAAGAAAACTCTCCTTCTTTTCTACAGACCTTGTAATCAAGGAGGTTAGAGTTTATACTGGAGGTACCGCGACAATGCTTTAGTTGATGGAAAAACGGCCATTTCATTTTACCGCGTTGGCAATAATAAGGGGGAGTTTTTTTTTTTTTTGTTGGAGGTGGAATGCGTTTACGCACACTGAGGGGCTCGTTGTCCCCTCAGTATTGTCGGACTCCCAAGAGCTCGATGTCCCGTGAACTGGTGAACTACCGACTAAAACACCCCCCTCGGCACCGAGGGCACTAGCCTGGAACTGTTCCACACATTACTTCGGGCTAGGCCTTTGATATTACGCCACTAGGGCAACCTCCGTGGGGAAAAGCTGAGGTTTAAGGCCGATCGAGGTCGACCTTTTCGCCCGAAGAATGGCCTTGACGTAATGCTGGACACAGTTCCAGTTGCCCTCTCCCTGGAGCTTAGCTCCTACGATGTTGTTTGGGCTGACGACTACGCCAATCTCATATGAAAGCGAGGCTCGGCGGACGTGCCAACGGTCGCACTGAAAAAAGGTGTGCTCGGACGTGTCTGGGATGCCGGGGCAATACCGGGATGCCGGGCTGGCGACTTTGCCCATCCGGTGCAGACAGGCTCGGAAGTACCCGTGCCCAGAAAGAAACTGGATCACGTAGTAATTTACCTCCCGTGCTGCCGTTGCACCCATGATCGGACGGAAGGTATGAGTTGGAAAGTCCAACGTCCCCTCGGCTCGGCTTCCCAGTCGCGCTGCTAGGAGTCGAAGCTGCGATCGCGCTCTTCCCTGGCAGCTGCTTCCCGGCCCATTACAGGACTCCTCCGGTAAATCGCCTGCCTCTCCCTTTGCGAGGAAGAGGACGGGGATGACTCCGGCGACCATCATCACAGCAGGCTCGGAGACTGTGCGGTAGGCCGAAGCGACCCGCAGAGCTCCTCGGCGCTGGTCTCGGGCAAGACGGTCTCAGAAGACTCGCTTCTCGAGTGCGTGAGCCCCTACCTCCAGCCGTACAGCAAGACAGACTGGACGGCATTCATGATCAGGCGGCGCTTGCAGGAGCGAGGACCGCCGACATTGGGCATAAGCCTACCAAGGGCAGCGACACCCTTAGCGGCTTTGTCGGCGGCTCGCTGGATCTGCTCGCCGAAAGACAGTCTGCTGTCGACCAGGACTCCCAGGTACTTTGCAGCAGGCTTAGTCTCGAGTGTGACGTCACCTATCTGCACCGGGAACAGATCCTCTTTTTGGTGAGGACGACGATGTCCGTCTGACTGATAGCCAGGGACAAGCCGTGATTTCGCATCCACCCTTTGACCTTGACCATTACTACGCTGAGCCTCAGTTTTGCCTGCTCGACGTTCCTCGCAGCGATCAAGGCAGCGACGTCGTCAGCATAGCCAACGAGGCGGGTCTCATATCGGGCATCTCTAGCCTCAGCAAGCTGTCGTAAGACACGTTCCAGAGATTTGGTCCGAGAATGGACCCCTGCGTAGCCCCGGAAGTGATGGGAATGCGCCGCTGACCTTCGGTCGAGTCGTACACAACAGAACGCGGTCTGACAAATACGCTTCTATCATACGCAGGAGGAAGGAGGGAACTTGGAACGTATGCTCAAGCGCCCACAGCATATCGCTCCACCTGATGGAGTTGAAGGCGTTCTTCACGTCGAGCGTGACGAGAAGGACCACGCGGCGCGACCAGTGATTGTGGTCCTCCGCCCTCCGCACTGCCACAACTACCTCCTGGATAGCGTCGATGGTAGAGCGACCGGATCTGAAGCCGTTGCTGCGGAGACAAGTCCCCCGCAGAGACGGTGGCCTCGGTCATGCTGACGCGCAAGAGCTTTTCAAGCACTTTCCCGGCCGTGTCGAGCATACACAGGGGTCGGAGAGAAGAAAGGGTCCCCGGTGTACTCAGGGGCGCGCCCAGGGGGGATATCGGGGTATATCCCCCCCCCCCCGAAACTTTTGGGGATTTTTGGAAATGTTTGGGAAGATTGATTCTCGTTCAAAATGAATGTGCTGGTATCACTAAACTTGCCGTAAAACAGAGAACACTATACATAAATTATTCACTATAAGGTTTTCACAAATAGTTAAATTCTACTATTTTAAAGATGATTCGAGGATTTAAGGTATTTTTTACCTATTGCGGTTATCGTGAGTTATTGTTAGCGGGAGTAGGCCTATGTAAGAGAAAGAGAACATGAGGCAAACAAAAACTACTGATAACAACAATGGCCATTAATGGTGTCCGCGATATTACCGCCATCGCCATCGTCGTCAGTTCTGGCAAAAGACTATCGACATATATATTACGTAGAGTAGGATTCACCTAAGTTGGCCAAAGCATGTACTAATCATCTCATCAAAATTTTTTATACAAGTCACATTGAAAACATTGTTGGTTCCACATGGTGTCTGTTTACATTTTCCCAGAACTGTCAAATCGCCACGTTGCGTTTGTTTACAATGTTGTTATAGGTTATGGAATGTTTACAATATCGCCTATTTTTAGAATTTGTTTATTTTCATTCAACCTTTTTACTTAGCTGTCACAGTTTGATTTGATTCTATTTCTTGATTTACATGTTTTCAGTTTGTTTTACTGCTTGTTCATTTTTTCCTGGGCCAATAAGAAAACACCTTTTGTAAGTTTTGACAGCATTATGAAACAATCTCTCTTTTCAGCTGCTGACTTGCAGCAAGTAGTACTGGCTATTCAAAAACTCACCTATTTTTCTTTGTAAATATTATTTCATAAGAAAATCTAAGACTATATTTACCAGGCCGCATCCATGACACATCCTCTCTCTGTTAATAGATAATTAATTTGGAAAAGCCCCTGAGTAATATTTTAAGCTGCGCAAGTGAACTTCCAGATGCAATATTGCACCAAAACTTTTCCTTTGCTACAAGTGCTACACTAAAACAGATGTTCGTTGACAATGTTTTCAGCACAGCTGGATTTTATGCTTAAATTCGTAAAAAGCTAATAATTTGTTTACTTTTGTTTTGGCCAACTTAGGTGAATCCTACTCTACTTAAGCCGGCTCCACACATGCGTCATTCGGCATGCAGCGAGCAGCGATTCGCCGAATCACGAGTAGTGTGGATGGGTGTTTATGTATTTGGCAAGTAGCAAACATTAGTGCTTGTTCATTGTCGGCCCTATAGCGAGACAAATAGTTCGCCGAACGTCGAACATTCGGTGCATGCCGAATAACGCATGTGTGGAGCCGGCTTAATACTTCTTCAGTCGTTCCGAAGACCACATATGCGGCATGAGACCATCAGTCATAATATCTTCACTATTCTGATCTTCTTATTCTATCACGGTTCTATTGAACCAGGTCATATCAGGATGGGCCCAGGTTAGGAAAAGTTAGGAGTTTCATAAAAACAACAATCTATTAAGTAAGTTTTCAGTTTCGTTTTGAATTTTTTGGGACAGTCGTTTTGATTTTTTTTCTCTTTTAAATCAGTTGGTAGGGTGGCAAAGAATTTGAGGCCAATATATGAAGGTGCTGAACTGATGGATTGATTGCTCTGTTCCTTGTATTGTAACCATGAGAATGTGTAGGCACCAGATTATTGTCTTTTACATAAATAATAGTCTCAAACATGAAAAGTGATGGGACAGTTAAAATTCCTAAGTTTTTAAAGTGACTGTGACATAATTCTGTAGGTTTGAGACCTAGAATACACCTTATTGCTCTTTTCTGTATGACAAAAATTCTATTGATATTATATTTACTTGATGCACCCCACAGTACTATAGAGTATCTAATGTGGCTTTCAATTAAACTAAAGTAGACTAGTTTAGATAATTTTATGTTTCTTAAATAAGCTATATTTCTAAGAACAAAAATGTTTTTTTGACAAGGTTGCTGCTAACTTATCCACCTGGTCTATCCACCTCAGCCCACCGTCCAATCTCACTCCTAAATAGTCTATTGAGTCGGAACTTTGGATTTCCTCTTCTTCGAGGAAAACTGATGGGGGTGAAATGTTGGCTCTCATTGATTGTACCGCTCGTTGACGGGTGGAAAAATGCAAAAATTGAGTTTTTTTAGGATTGATTGTGAGATTAATGTCGGAAAAAGCCTGTGAAAGTGTGTTCAGTTTGAGAAATGTTTGCAGTTCAAGCTGGTCCAAATTTTTACATCGTGTAAAGAGAGAAGTATCATCTGCGAATATAGTCGTCAAAATGATTAGGGATGTTGTTAATATAAATTAAGAAGAGAATCGGCCCCAGGATTGAACCTTAGGGCACACCAGCTCTCAATTCACCAGGATTTGAATTGAAATAATTACGTGAAATAATCATGGTAAAAAAATCCCGATGTCAATATGTTTCAATTAGTGATGCAAAGATCGAAATTACTCCCCCTCAATAATGCCAACCTGACAAAATCATAGGGCCGTAGGAATACTATTATTACGCATTACCTCCAGTTAGACTCTAACCTCCTTGTTTATGATAGACTGGGCTTGGATGAAGAAATGAATTAATTTGAAGGGGTCGCTGGCCTAAAGAAACTTTGTCCTGCGAAGGATAAAGACCTTTGGGTATACTTCCAAAATTGAAGAGGAAATGTAGAGGAAAATAAAGCTTCATGCTTCCCAACATGCCATCCAACATGTAATAGAAAAAAACATAAGCGAACGAAGCGAACGTCACACGTCACAGTCTGTGTCTGTAAACATAACCTAATTTAATTGTGTTCATTTGACAGCCGTATCTATTTTATTCTCTTTATAGATATTCCGATCACTAATCTTAATGTTATGTAAATAATTTCTCCAAACTTGCAATGGATGCTGAGATTAATAACGTAATTAAGTTGATATTTCCAGAGGGAGTTCCAGGTAAACAACATCAACAGATTATAATTTGGCTTGATATTAATTTTTGGGCTTAAAATGTTATATTACAGTAGATATTAACTGCTGTAAAGGGCATAATTGCTAGTAAATTAGAGTACAGTGTCATTAGCCGTCACCATCAATCAATATTAGCTGTTCAACATCAACATCTTAATAGGTTTGATAGGTAGGCCTAGGCCTATTGTATTTTGTGATTTTATTTTCTAATTTTGTTTATGTAAACATTATGATTTATAACCTACATGTTAAATTCTGATTTTTAACTGATATAATTTTAATAGCTAACTAACAAAATAGAGCTTTGTGTTAAGTCATTGCTTTTCAGTAAAAATCATAGGCTAAATAGAATAAAGAAAGAATATGATAATTCAAAAGATATATATCTGGTTCCACTTCATTATTCATCCCACACCTTACAATCTCTATATATTTTGGGACTTGGCGGGAATCTGGTATTTTTTTTGGGCAGGCGCCACTGCTGCTCATATATATGGCTAAGGGTATGTATGGGACGAATAGTCAAGTGCAGCCCAATATCTCACTGTATTAATTAAGTAAACTAACATTTGTTCGAGAGCAAAGCCACAAGAAACAGCTGAGTGACTTAGTTTTCATTAAGTTTATGTATAACTTATTTTGATGAAAAATATTTTGTTGCTACATAACTTTCTGCAGAGGGCTTTTTGATTACCTTATAAAAAAGTGGGTGTTAATCCTCCCATATTTTTTACTTGCAGGCCTATGTAATTACTAGGCAATGAAGGATTTTATAATTTGTTTCAGAGTCATGGAAGATAAATCCAGATTTTTATGCTTATTTAACGAAACTCGGGGGCTATACTGTGGACCAGTTGTGTAAGTAAAGAGTACCCATTTAGAATAATAAGGACTCTTCCTTAAGGTTACCGTTTTACTTTAGGCAGGGCCGCCGACAGACATTTTGTGGCCCGGGGCAAAGTTTGTGTGTGAGGCCCCTCAATAGCAAAAATTGTAAATAAAAAATACCTTTGGCTCTTAACTAGCTAAATTTTTAAAACCTTCCAATTCCAAAAATTTTGTTTGAAAAATGTTGAGCAGGGGACTATCTTAATTTGTTTAAATAAATAAATAAATAAAATAATTAGATCACAGTTCTGTAAAAAAACTTTTGATTTATGAATTTAAAATCTTCAGAGCATTACAAACGGTAAAAGTAGGTATAATACTTCTTAATACGACTAATGAATAACACATAATTTTAGATTAAAAGCACGAGACCAAACAATGTATGTTGCTAATAAACCTGTACTTGAGGGTAAAAAGGATTAAAGAAACAGTTTTATGTTATTATACAAATAATTTGCGGACTACCTAACTAACCCACTTTACTTGTTTTCCTTCTGTTATCCAACCCCTATAAAGCCTGTGGAGCCAGAGCGTGTGACGTCACCAGAAGACCTTTTTTCCGGTTGTATCTAGCTAGCCATGGCCTATTACTACTGGGTAAAAGTATAGTCTAAATCGGAGGTGTAAGCACTCTCTGACTGGCCAAGATACTTTATTGTGCTAGCTTGAGGCTACAGACAGGCGCATTCTTTCGGTCTGCTGATGATGTCATTGATTTGCTTAAATGTTTGTAAGAGGACACCTGTATTTCTTTGGAACTTGGTTCTTACATAGCTAAACTCAAATTCAGAGGAGAAACCAAGCTGAAGTTGTTAATCACTGGAAAAAATTCATGTCATGTGAGTCGTAAATGTCATAACTATTATTAGTTTTAAAATATAGACCTTTTAGTTACATCTAGGAAACCTTTTCCTTGGTCCATCGCAGGCCTGTACAAAAAAGGTTTTGAGATGTATTTTAGGGTACAGAGCTTGGTGCGAATCTAGTTTATGTGAGGTCTGGTGCAGGCCTAAGCTCGGGGGGCCCCAGACAAGTCATCAGAATACAAATGAAATTGTATCAAAATACGACAAATTAATAGTTAGGTAATTTTAAGTGATACATGTTTTTTAATACTAAGTTTCTTATGTATCTTTTAATATTACATTTCGTTCCGGTCTTCTTAATTAAAAAAAAATCTGATATTCAATAATCCGTAAAAATATTCTGAGCTCAGAATGTGGCCCCCTTCCTTTTGTGGCCCGGGGTAATCTGCCCCATTTGCCCCCCCCCCCCCCCCTCTCGGCGGCCCTGACTCTAGGTTGAAAAAGAGGACACCTATGAGTACAAAAATCCTATTGAGTTGCTCCCTCTCCCAAATCACAAAAGCATTCTTAAAAGATCTTAGGAGTAAGGTGAACAATCCAAAAACGCCAGAACCCCCTCTCCTCAACACAGCAAGCTATAAATGTAAGTCATTAAGACTTTGTTACACAACTTAGTGGAAAGGAGTCAGTCTAGCTAAGTTGGTCAAAACTAAGTTGTGTACCAAAGTGTTGTCATAACGTTGAGTTAAATTTATGGCTGTCAAAGTGTGGGGGGTTCAGGGGTTGTGCTGGCGATCAGGTTGTAAACCTTAAACTAATTGTATTTTTGGTTAGTAATTCCAAATGTTTAAATATTATTGAAATAAAAAAATACATCTTGAAAATCTTTTATAGTTCATCATAATTTGTGTTTTCATTAGGCTAATAAGTACAGTTTAATCACTTTTACGTGACTAATTTTAAATTAACCTACAATTAATTACAATGAGCAAGTCAGATGTTATTGGCTAAATACATTTTGGCAAGCCAAAAATACTAGGCCTCACTAAGATGCGATCTTGAAAACTTGAACAGCTGGAATTTTTGCAACGTATGGGTAAATGATCAACTGTCGTCGCAATTTTGTGACCCCTTTTAGGTCTGTTATTCAAATACTGAAAACCACTCATACGAAGGTTGGTTGTTGGCTGATAAGATATAAGCTTTAGTCTAAATATATATTCAATGTATTCTTATTTTTTAAATGACACGGTGGTCTTTTACGTCACAAGTCACATTCTGAGCACATTAATTTTAGATTTTGTAACAATCTCAATAGAAGTTGAATTTCCCTCTTAAAAATCTGTGTACAGATAAAAGAGCACTTAAAGTATTCTGTAAACTAGTGGACAATCACTGTTCAGCAGTTGAAATCTTATGGTCAAATACGAAATTTTAAAGGCGACTAGGGCTCTTCACTTTAGTCTAACCTTTATAAATTTTATTTCCTACAAAAATCCATGCCCAGCTCTTTCCAACGACACATTAATTATGAAAATTGGTTCAGAACTGTAGGAGGAGTCTTAATCACAAAATAATCCTTAATCTATTTAAGAAATAGAGATATACTCTCCTGGCTACCCTTAGAGATAGACTCTCTTGGCTACCCTTAAAACTCCGACTTTGAGCAGCTTCCTGAAAAATCAACCTGTTTGCTTTTATTTGGCTGACAAAGAGGACATATATGTCTGGGAAAAAGAGTTTGGATGTTAAATAGAACTTATTGATAAGCAAAAAAGATTAAATAATTACTAATCTCACATTACTTGAAGTCAAGATTGGTGATGTCGACTTGTACATTTTATTAGCAAATTTCCTGTGGAATAGTGAGCTACAAGCATCCCCCACCTGGTGGCTTTGAGGCATATGTCAGCACTTTTTAGCAGTCACAGTTTTTGTCTGATTTTTCTGTTTTTTCTTGAAATTTTACCCCCTACCTCCCAACCCCATTTTGTGGGAAAAATGCCCTAATTTTGTTTTTTTTTGCCCAATAAGGGTAATATAAAACACTGATGTAAATTTAAAATATTTTATATTACTTAAAAGTAATAAAAGTGCAAATAATTTAAGACCTCTCCCAAAGTTATAGCACGTAAAATAACTGATGTATATTCAAAAGTGTGAATTTACTGACATTGTCTTAAGGGGATTTCTTGCTCTAAGTTAGCAGCCACAATTATTATCCGATTTTCTTGAAATTTGGTAGAGATGTTTTTTCTATGATCTGATTGACCAGGTAGGTGGGTAAATGAATCGAAAGCCCCTTTATCCATTTTGAGTGGCTTAAAGCCCTAAAGTTGGGACATTTATTCCCCAAAAGTGCAATGAGTTTTTTATATTGAAGGTTGGTTAATCGGGGGAAATAATGATTGGCTCATTTAGAAAGTGCATGGCTAAGGCTGTCAGAGGACGAACTACGCATAGGGCAGGATCAAAGCTTCTGTATATTTTCAAGGATGCATTGTCTTGCAAGTGTCTAGTTCAACAGTATAAAGATGTTATTAACTTCTTTTTCTCTGGTCAAATAATAATTAATTGTATCATTATTGTAGTTGTAATTAATTGTATCTTCTTTAATGAACATTTCAGATGAATAATAAAACTATGATTGTAACTATTTGTTTGTTTTTGCAGCAAAGGAACCAGATAGGTTGGCAGAGGAGAAATGTGCTGTTCTCTCACAAACTCAAGAGTTGGCATTTTCTAACTATAAGACATTCATTCACACTGCTGAATGCTCTAGGGAGATATTTCAACAGGTATGGTTTCAAGCCGGTTGTTTGTAAAAGTAATGTAGGCTACAGTTTATGAGATAAAAGGTATTTAGAAGGTACAATAATTATTGTTAAGTGGTTTTAGTGTTAATAATGTGTGTTAGTTGGCAGGGCCGCCGACAGGCCATGTCAGCCAAGTCTGAAACTTGGGGCCCGGGCTCCGAAGGGGCCCGGGATGGGCGGATATTTTAAGTAGAGGAAATTTTGGTATCGACTTCTTGGAAATAAAATTAGGCGTACATGTTGAAAAATACAATGTCTAGCTTTATCTCACAAATTAAATTGCTGATACAGCATTTATTTAGTTAAGGCAATAGGCAAAAACGATTTTTTTGTCTGTCTGCACTATTGTATTTGCTACTGACTACAGTCAGTAGCAAAACAACCAGCGTCAGTGTACACACTACGGCGCTGGCGGTGACGGCCAGCGAGTAGTGAGCGTACCTAATTAGTTAGGACCAAATTTTAATCTCCAGGAGTAATTTTAATTTTATTTTATATTTTAGGTATTTTATAACAATTGACGTTTTGCTACACAATTAATTTGTGACAATTATATTCCTGCAATGAATCATATTCTATTCTATTCCATTCTATCGCAAGTGACTCAGACACAAGAGTACAACATGTTGCAACTAACGCAGATGGCCAGAAAAAACAATCGTGCAAAATTGATCGTGAAAAAACGGAAGAGTAACTTTTTGAGTGGAACGAACGTGAAAGTTACGGAAAGGAGTAGGAAATCCAGTGGTGTGGGATCACTGATAATTTTTAATCAAAGTAAACTATTTTCTAAGTCCGACCGGCCATTCAGCCTCAATTGGTTCGGATTTTTTGAGTTACTAGATAGATGTATGATGTTCCATCTCTAGACTGCCTAAAAACGTGAGCTTAGAAACCTAGTTTTCGAAAATTTTCCGGAGGAGGGCCCCCGGACCCCTCTTTTGCTGGTGGGTATTCTTCACCCCCAGACTCCCCCGGAGGGCCCGTGTGGTGTGCAGACTTGGGGCCCAACATGGCTCTCGGCAACCCTGTTAGTTGGATTCCTCATACTTGCTTTCTTAACTTGTATTCCCAGCGCTGTTGATCAAACAGCTAAGCGAACATGTTATTCATTTTTTACATTATACATTACATGAAATGGCGATCTACTCAGGTAGGTATTTTAAGCCAAGTATGAATGACAGATGAGTGTAGGATGACTGTGGTGCGATCTTGAAGTCTAGTTACTGACTAAGGCTAACATGTTCCTTGGACAGGACTGTTAGTTAATAACCCAACAGCCGATAGTAACTAGGGGACCTACTGTTTAATGTGCGATCTGAACCGATTAGAACTAAAAGGCTGCACCATTCCTTTGCTCTCAGCATGGTTATGTCTCACTGATTGTTGTGATGCTGTTTGCCTCATCACATAGGCTCTAGTGCTTTCAACAACTCTTTTGGGTCATTTGAGCTTGGTCTGGTCTGATTAATTAAGAGAAGAATATATTGTAGTATGCAACGCAACTCTACCACACCTTCAGTCGTGTCACTGTTTTTTTATAAGCAAAATTTGGGACAGTAAGTAACATTACTTTCATTCTTGAGTAGTTTATAACTGTCATTTTATTGTATGTTTTACAAATCATCAGTGTTTAACATATAAACATGATATGTAAATTGTAACCCAGGAGAATTGTGGTTTGGATCCCACGTTAAAATGTAGGTCCCTTAGTTGCTATTGGCTGTTGGGCTATTAATGAACAGTCCTGTCTAAGGAACATGTCGGCCTTAGTCAGTAACAAGACTACAAGATCGCGCCACAATCATCCTATACTCATCCTTCACTCATATTCCGGTTAAAATACGCAGCCAGTGCTGCGTCACGGTCTTAAAGAGGTATTAAAGGTATATAATATTTTTCAGTTCAACAATGCAGAAAGCAGTCTCAATTCCCTAGTGGAACGTGTGCCAGAACTGACCTCGAGATGTGAGGAGTTTGCAAAAGCTTCGTCGGAGATCAAAACAGCTCGGCGACTCAACAGTCTCACATTGACTCGCAATGCCCAACTTTTACAGGTCTGAGTTTCAGCGAGTTTATTCCTATTTTGATTAAATGAGTCATTTGTCATAGCATGATCAAGGGTTTAATTTACATACTAAATACTTACCACATCTAATTCGCAAGGTTCAGTATGGAAACATGAATGAATTGTTTTGCTCAAGATCAATTTATTGAACAACCATTGTATAAGTGAAGCTCAAGCATCTATATTGTTTTGCTTGCCCATTAATGAAAATCTCTTTTAAAAAAGTACTATCGACCTAATCATTTTGATGACTAACTCTTTATGCTTATCAAACAGGTTTTAACTATACCAAAAACCTGTAACCATAAAGCATTATTTTTAACCTCTTGCTCATAGTAATTGTTGATCTCAGGTTTTAGAGATTCCTCAGCTGATGGAGACATGTATCAGGGAAGGATATTACGAAGAAGCTTTGCAGCTTGCTGCTTATGTCAAGCGATTAGGCAGCAAGCACGGAGACATTCCTATTGTTGCTGTAAGTTCATATGTATGTAAGTGAAAAACATAGAAGTCATAGGAATAGGATGATAGGAAAAAGAATCAATACGACAGTTTGCTGTAACTTCTCTCTACTAAAATACATGGTAAACAACTGAATTGACAAAGGCTAGATTCAAGAATATCTAATAGTACCAATATCTGATCTTTGCCAGTACATAACAAGGCCAATTAATACTCCCAAACAAGCAATAACGCAATAACATCCAATTCCTTATATTTGCCTTAAAATATGCCTTGGTGGTCTCAGTAAAAAGTGATTTAGCAATTAATGATGTAAGTTAATGTTCTAAATAACATCCAATCCTGTATATTTGCCTTAAAATATGCCTCGGTGACCTCAGCAACAAGTGATTTAGCGGTTGGTGATGCAAGTTAACATTCTATTGAGTCCTTCTACATTCTCTGGATACTATATGCACTGCAATTTAATTTGGCCATAAGGGAAGATAATTGTGAATTGTAATAGGGTATACTGATTTACTCTGTAAAGACTTAAATCGATGATAAAAATAAGGGCCTTTTCACATTTAGCGACCAGACTTGGTGTCTCATCAACAATTTTTTCCGTTTTCACTACTTATACCTTGAAGTCAAGTTATAAGTAATAAAATTTAATTAAATTAAACCTGTTTAATTCATTCAAAAAATTCACCCAACTTTTTTTACTATTTATAAATTTGATACCTGTTACCTTCAAAATGCTTGTGCACTAGAGTGTTATACATTCAGTACCTTTTACCGTCTAAATGCTTGTGCCCTAGAGTATTGTCCGTGAGGTGGACGCAGCGTGGTGGGCCTTGCTCAATCAGCTGATCGCAGCGCTACGCACAGATCTACAACTCCCGAGATGTCTGCAAGTCGTTGGCTACCTTCGACGCATGCAGACTTTCTCCGAGGCTGAGCTGAGGCTGAAGTTTCTGACAGTGAGGGACTCGTGGTTGCAGTCCGAACTCACCAAGATACCCAATGATGATGGTTGGTTAAGTTTAAGTAGAGATCACTAAATAAAACTTTATTAACATTTTAAAATTAATTTCCTTTCAAAATAAAATCTTTTTGAAAATATGCAAGTGTAATGGTGAAAAAATATAGTTGCTACGAATGATTCCAGTGTAGAGATGAAATTAAAATACAGTACACCTCGGATTATCCGGATTAATGTTGCAGAACACCGATCCGGATAAAAAAAATCCGGATAATCCATGGTCATTACAATATCGCCTAAATAGCGATTGTGTACCTTAGCCCCTGCTAAATTGATGCTGAAAACGGCATATCAAGACTGAACAGCATGTTAGGCTGTCAAATTTTACGGGGTTTTAATTTTAAAACAAATTTAAGAGCAAATTTCATTATTAATCATACGAACATAATGCTAACGTTTACCGTACTTACCCTTTAGGTTTGGAATGAAACGCCAGATTAAAATATTTAATTTATTAAGATTAAATTAATCATAACTTAAAATAACTCAAACTTGAAATAATCATGACGAAACTTAAAGTAACTAATAACTTATTACAGTACTCTTCTTAATTAATGCGTACAGTAATGTATTATATTTGCATTTAACTATTAGAAGGCGCATTTCACCCGGAAAATCGCTAAAATCGTGATTTTAATTTTTTAATTTCTTGGATAGCTCGGTCCGGATAATCCGGGATCCGGATAATGTGGGGTCCGGATAATCCGAGGTGTACTATACATGTTGAAATTAAAATCATAGTCTTAGGACTATACTGAGAACCAGACTTCTTGTAGTGGTAATGAGTGTATTCTGTGTAGTGTTTAGGGTATTATGGGTGTTATTCTGTATAGTGTTGTGTATTAACTGTGTTTATGCAAACCCAACTTAAAATGTTTTTATTTAAGAGGTTAGCTTCCTCTTTTTAAACAGCACTGCTTGTGCGTCCATTTGGCCCTCAGGCCTGTGCATGGAAGGTAGTAAGCAAAGCAAAAGGTGAACAGTACTGATAAAAGTATGCAACAAAGTGGAGTCTTGAACCCACGATATCGCTGTCTTGATATGCAACCAACTGTGCCACTACTGACCCACTAATTATGATTACTATTTTATCATCATATTATAATTCTTTTTGGTAGTAGAGGTGCAATGCATTTATAAACTCGTTGCATAGCCTCTAAGTAGTGTTGAATTACCATGGGTTCAAAGTCCCCTGGACCACTGACTAACCACGCCCTTCAACACTAAAGACACTAGCCTGGAACTGTTTTGCACATTAAATCGGGCTAGGCCTTGTGTTTTATGTCACTAGAGATTTCCTCTGTGGGGTTAGATTAAGTTTTTTTGTATGGATGGGGAGCACAGTTGTTACGGACTTAGTTTATATTTTTGAAGTCAGCTGGGGACTTAAAACTCCTGAGAAAACTGCGTAAACATAAAAAAAACTGGGCAGAGCTGCTGTTGATTAATGAGATATTAATGAATAATCCTAATAAAAACAGCCAGCTGTCAGTATCAAGGTTGAACTTGACATTCCACTTAGCCCACACCCCTATTTATTCAGATTTATTTCCTCTTAAATATACCTTGGGGTGAAATTAATTGTCTTACGTAAGTATTGAGTCATGGTATTGTTTCAGCGGCGCATCACTTGACCAAGACCATCGAGCTCTCTCGCATTCACCTGTTCAACATTGTGACCCAGTATAGGGCAGTGTTCACAGACGAAGAGCCCGTCATAGCCTCCAGACAGCTCTCGTTGGCAGAGTCTACCATATTTCATTCATGGCTTAATGAAAAGGTGATTTTTAAGATTGTATTAATCAACTGGTGAATGGTTGGGTGTAATTAATTATTCAAGTTAATATTTACAACAAATTAGTAATCACAGGAGCATGTAAATAGACTTGATCAAGTATTATTCGAAATGTCTTAAGAAATTCCTGAAATAATTGGTCATTGAGTTATTTAAAAAAAATCATTAATCGTTGGCTTGTAATTTAGGAAGACAAGTCTTTCAATAAAAAAGCAATGTGGCTCAATTGTTTATGGACACATATTAAAACCTATGTCTAATTAACAAGAAACTCTCTAATCTGTCAAAAACTACAAAAATCTAATCTGTCTGTCTAATTTGCCTCTGTTTGTTACAAAAGCTACCTCTTAAAACATTACCTAATTATATTAATGATTAAATTTCAATAATTGAAATTGTTATTTTCAGATATCTCAGTTTATTTCAACTCTGGAGCACGACCTTTCCCGGGGCGTCGGCTCATCTTTAGCCTCTCTACTGGGGCAGTGTATGTACTTTGGCCTTTCCTTCAGCCGGGTGGGAGCTGATTTTCGAGCATTGGTTGCTCCCATTTTCGTGCGCACAGTGCAGCACAACTTTCAAACTGCTGTGCGAAAAGCCACCAAGAAGTTTGAAGCTGACATGGATAAGTTTACCCTGCCTAAGACTCACATGCAAGTGAAAAGTAGCCTGCCCACCCAGAAGACTAGTGCTGGTACCAAACAGGTTAGTGTTAGTATATCATATATAATAATTGAGGTGTTTTTCAAAATATTTATTTGTTTATTTAGAGCAGACATTGAGAAGAAAAAAGAGTTATAGTAGAAAAGAAAATAAGCATTTCAGTAGAATTAATTCAACCATGATGCGGGAGAGGGTGGAGAATTTCATTTATTTTTTTTCAGCAACAGGCATGTCCTAAACAATCGGAAACCAACTAACTATTGTAGTCTGTAAGATCCTGCCAAATATATCATTGGCTGGAGCATTTTGGTTTTTTTGTCACAACGTGTTTTGGATGGCCCATTTGGTTTATTGATATTTTTATCTTGTTCTGAAAGTTTATTGATTGACTATCTAAAGTGACAGACTAATGAATTTTTCAGAGATTTCAGAATACCTCTTGTGTTTTCTTCTGCCTGGGTTGGCCTGTCATTGGAGAATATGATTAGTAAATAAATTACTCTCTCTCCATCACTTCATAGTTTTATTATTTCTACTGTAGGTTGTCTGTTTGGTTATCAAAAAATGACCAGATATTGAAAGGAAATCTCAGTATTTAATAGTAGTAAGGTGTTTTACAAAATATGTTATGTTTGTCTATTCACAGGGGACATTAAGAAGAATAAATGGTATCAGCAAACTGACACATGCTTTCTCCCTTAAAGCAAGAAAATCTACATTAAAATGAAATAAATTTACAACTATCCCACAAATATATACACCAAATTTTATAGAATCGGTTAGCAATTAACAGACATATCGGTTTTTGAATATTTGTCATAAGAATAACCGCAGACAACTTACTGCGTTTACAGCGAAACTAAAATAACAAATATCTCTACAACCAGTTAATGGCACCAATTGAGTTTTCTAATAATTCAGAATTCTGGTTTATTCCTGCACCTTTGTTTTTCTAGTACTAAAAAACATTTGGAATAGCTTTCTATAATATTTTTAAAACACAAATAACATTTCACATTTGTCCGCGTGGTGATAGGAGCAGCCGCCGGAATGCCTGTTGGAGTTCTACCCGCTGGCCGAGTACTGCAACAACCTGCTGAGTGGGCTGAACGAGCTGCGGCTGTGCGCACCGCTGGCCTGCGCGGACAACGCGACCAACCAGCTGCGGGAGAGCCTCACTGCGGCCGCACGCAACGTGCTCAGCTTCTACCGCCAGGTGAGGGGGGAGTAAAGTAATTGTGGTTTGACTTAAATTTATTTTATCCTATTAATGAACATCATTTAGGGCGGTCTCATAGAGTTTGTCCAAAATTTTGTCTGGGGATCCAGGTATTGGCAGTCTCAAATCTTTCATTAGGATATGGAGAAGAGTTTTTTTGTTACTAGTGCATTACAGATGGCAAAACAGCCAAACCAAAAACAATCTGGGAAAGACAGGCACAAAAATGCATTGTATTGCCAAAATATATCAGTTCTGATTCAGTTTGTATCTGTTTTGTATCAGTCCTGTATACATGACGTATGCTATAGGGTACAAATAGCAAAATATCGCATTAGTCAAAATTTAGATCTTTCCACAATTAAATTTTCCTAAAAGTTAGTCTAGGAATAAAAGACTAGAATAAGAATACAATTTTTGTTAATGTTTATTTTTTTATCTTTAAGATAATTTATGTCATCAAGTCAAAGAACATCTTCTACACTATATCGTCGGTGAGGAAACAAAACCGCCTATCTTACAAATCTTGGGAAATTGAGTTTTTGGTATCCTAGGAACTGTAGTGACATTCCACACATAATGGCGGTCGCAGTTCACCAAAAATCCTAGGGATAGCGTTAGTATAGCACTGTTCTAATACTGCCCAAGAGATAGGAATGGAAAAAACCGTCTAGGGATGTCTCAGTACCTTAAGTCGGTTCTCGGTACCACCGGTTCTTGGCAAAAGAACCGGTACCGGGAACCGACGACAAAATGTCGGTACCGGTACTTCGGTACCCATAGTAATCGGCGGGAGTAACTACCGGTCACGAAAGACAATCGATCGCACCACGCATCGCTGCGGGCGTTGTGTCGATGGCAAATGCCACCGCGTACTATTATTGAAGGTCGATAATGTTTCTAAAATTACTTTTGATTTGAAATTTATCTTAAATTTTTTGACTCTTGATATATTTTTAACTCTAATACTTAAAATTAATGGGTATGGGGTTATTTTCTTTGGGAATTGTAAGATTATGAATGGAAACTAATTTGGAAACTGTTATTTTTCACCTTGAAATTTGTTCTTGAGTGATTTTTTACTCTAATTTTTAAAAAATTGGAAAAGGTTATTTTCTATGGAAACTGTAAAATTATGAATGGAAAAAAATTTGTAAACTGTTATTTTTCACCTTGGAATTTGTTTTTTTGTTCACACAGTATATATTTTTTGTATTATCTGTTAACATAAGGATAAATAATTAAATTAATAAGTGAGATAGCATTTTATGTCTTGGTGAAACTTACACTTAAAAATTAAAACATTTTTAAAACACCAATGTACAACAGGTTGTCTGTAAGTTCGAGGGTACATTATATAACACGTTTTGACAATCACATGGTACCGATGGTACCGGTACCGAGAACCGAGAACCGATCTTGTCAAGAACCGGTACCGGTACCGACTTTGAAAAAAGTGGTACCGACACATCCCTAAAACCGTCCATCTGCTTTGTTATTCATATACGTTTTTGATGTGATAGGCGGTTTTGAAGCAAATAGTCGGTGTTGCTAAAACAATTTTTCTTCTCTCCTGTAAAGTTTGGGATTTGTCATTTAGGCAATATTGTTTCTTCACCGACGATATCACAACTATTACCATTTCCCGAATCAATCCATCTGATTAATCTAAATCCAATCACACTTCAAATTCTCCTTTATAAATGTACCATTTGGTTGTTGACATGTACAGGAGCAACAAGCACTATCCAAGCCGGAGAAGGAGAGCTTCTCCCGGTTCTGCGTCTGCTTCGGCGAACAGTTGGTGCCGTTCATGCAGCGCTGTATCCACGCCGTCTACAGACCCAGCGAAGTTGCTCAGCACCTCGGCCTCTCCACGTTCCAATTGCAGCAGCAGGTTTGGCGTTCTCTCTCTATATATATATATATATATATATATATATATATATATTTAGTGGGTAGTCTTGTTGAAAGAGTCTCACACACCGGGTGGCTGATGTTCCTCTTGACAGTGCATAAATGCATTTTTTTCCTCCCCAGAACCAGACCACCTGCACCAATTTAGACATACAAAACCCACCCAGTGGCTCTTCCTAATGGAGCCCCTGGCACAGAGCTGGAAATGGCAAAAAAAATAAATAAATATAAGGGGCACTAGCAACTTAGGTTAAGAATGACTGGCATGCTAAAGTGATGGAATTAGGAGTGGAAGACAATAGAAGATGAAAAAGTAACACCACAGATTTTAAGAAAAAGTGAGAAAAAGGCATGAAAAAACTAAAACGGAGATGAATAAAACAAATACATGGTCCTGTAAGCCCTGTAAGCCCAGTAAGCCCAGGTATGGGTAGGTGGGAACTGGGTCAAGTAATTAGTCAATGAAAAAAACCTCTATATTTTATGTAGACTCTTGTTAATCAAAGATGTTGGAGAGGGTAATTTTTGAATCATCAATTATTACAGTTTACCAATGTTGATGCTACTAGAGGTGTGCTAAAAGAACTAGAACTGCTCTACTATTTCGTTAAGGGAACGGTTTCTACAGTCTCTTAAATATTGAACTAGAGTTTGATATAGTTCTCATTTCTTTCGCAACAAATTACAGGATGTTCTGAATGAGATTAAGTTCCAATGATGTTCTCGATCCTCTCGAAAAAAAATTTGGTATGTTCCAAACAAAATTTTTGTTCTCATTCCAGTAGAAAAAAATTAGGGTACGTTCCAAATGAAATTTTGTTCCATTGTTGTCCTCCTATAGGATGTTAGTTAAGCAATGGTTTATTGATCTGGTGACGTTTTCCAATATATGGTTTTCCAATTTTATGTACTTTTATACTTTATCGGCCTGCTTTTTGTTTAAATGACAACCAACCCAGGTACCTAGGTATTTTAAGCCAAGAATGAACGAGAGATGAGTGCAGGATGATTGTGGCACAATCTTGTAGGCCTGTGTAAGGCTTACATGTTCCTTCGACAAGACTGTTAATTAATCATTAATAGCCTAACAGCCAATGCCAACTAAGGGACCTACATTTTAATGTGGGATCTGAACCACAATTTTACCAATGAGTTATGGTACAAGGTTGGTTAATTATTGGGATTAACATAGTATTCGCTAGTGCGGACGTTAATCCACACCAAGGAATATCGCACCCACAAAAGCCATCGCTTTTAAGTATCCCCTAATTATTCGTGACCTTCAAGTAGCTTGATTATGGAAACGCTACCATCCCAGCCTCTTGTTAATCCGAGCTTTGTGAGACCTGGCAATTGTTAGATCATTAATACCCTAAAAATTATTGCCGTTAGGAGTGGGCGAGTACTCAACAGTCGAGTAATTACTTGAGTAGTTGCTACTATTCGAGGTCGAGTCGAGTAGTTAGTTACTTCCGCCGTTTACGCGGCGATTGAATTTATGTGCGATTTAGCTCAGTGCGATCGACCGCGAGTTACGCAAAGCCGTTTACATCTGCCGTTCATCCGCAATCGACAGATTGTTTATCGAGGCCGATCGCTAGTTTCACAATAAACAGCATTTTCTGTTCATTTGTGGCTGGCAAATACGCGCGACCGTTCTTTACGCGCGATCATATTTCGCAGCAGATCGCAATTTTTGAAAAGCTACATCTGCTGTTTATCCGCGACCTACAGTTATGCGCTATCATTTTTCGCAGCCGCCCACACGTTTTTCATAACAATAACCTCAACAATATTTCATTAACTCATAGAAGAATGGATTTTGACAGTTACCTAGAAATATCATCTCTCAGAATTTGGAAATTGAAAACTTACAGCTGTATTTAGCTCTGACCTTAAACTCAACAACTTCAAATTTGTAATCATAGTTTATCTTTTGAATTATACACAGCCTTTATTTCTGTCTCATTTGATTTGTAAAAATTAGAAAAAAATTAATTGTGGACTTCATTGGCAAATAAGTGGACTTTGTAAAACAACGAGTTAAGGTTTTGTAATTTTTTTTATTGGGGGATATATTATTCTTATCTGGTCACAGCTGTGTCACTCGTGCTCGAATGACTGGATGTCAAAAAAACAATAGATCAGCAGTCCGGCAAGGGGGTGGGGTTGGGTTTAGAGAAGTAAACAAATAACTGGGCATAGCTCTCCTCCCTGATCTTGTTTATAATTCTTTCTTGCACAATTTCTTGGCTAAGGTCTTAATTAGGGCCAACAGTTATTTTTAAGGAAAATACAAACCTGTTGTTGATTGTTAAAATATTAGGCTAATAATTGAATCTTTTAACTGCTTAAATTATACAACCATGAATATTCTACATCAATTTATTTTGTGATCTTGTTGCATTAAGTGATTTGTTATTTTGAGTGTTTTAGCATAGAAAACTTATTCATTTAAAAGAAGGGTTATGCAATGTAGATGTAATAGAATATCAAGATCAAAGTTATATTTTTCCAAGAAAAATAAAAAACGATAAGCTTAAATAAAGTAGACCAATGTTATAAGTAACACTGAAGAAAGATTTTAATTAACTGTAATTCAAAGACCTAAATACTTAAAAACAATTTCATTACTTTTCTCAAACAACTACTCGACTCGATACACAAATTTTTGGCTTAACCAGCGAGGACTTAATACAATAGAGAAGACAAGCGCTTTAACCCAATGCATTAAAAGTGGGGCCAAGTCCGCCATCTTGGACCGATCAACAGCCTGAAATCTCCGGTGCGAGAGCTCTGTTGGGAGCTATCAGTGTTTAAATATTTTCCATAAGAATAACATTGGACAACGTACTGCGTTTACCACAGAACTAAAATGAAGGGGTCCCTCCAGTAACGTTGTAAGCGACATAAAGTAAATTTTTCACGAAATGGAAAAAACATATAATTGGGAATGTAATGATTTAAATATGTTTTATTTGTTATATATAATTGTAATATCATAAATCTAGCCAAACTATGAAGTATTACAATATTATCGCACGTAATAAAAAAGTTATTACAAAAAAAGTGATTTTAAAATTGCAATAACGTTGTAAATGACAGTCGTTTGCAACGTTGTTGCCGGCTTGGCCTATGCAACAATGTTTCTTTTGGTTTCTTATTTTCATTTATGTACAGTTCCCCAGCATTTCTTCTCTGCTTACTTACATTTCTGGTCCAACTTCCGAACTTAACAGGGCGTTTTTTACTACGATTTAGCCGATTAACATCGGGACGGCGACAGAACGGTGCGCGGTGATAATGCAATTTTTGGCGGATACAACGTTGTTGCAACTGTGGGACCAACAGCACTTGGTTTTCAACCTGTGGTAGTGCTGCCAACACAAGAAATATCAACGAAAAAATGCCCTGCACTGATGCAGGATGTCGTTAACAACCTTACTGCATAGAAATCTCAATTTTGAAAAAGTTGTCGTTTACAACGTTACTGGAGGGACCCCTTCAAATATCAATTATCTCCGCAACCAGTTGACGTAAACTAAAGATTCATACTAGATACTAGATTATTTAGTTTTTCAAGTCAAATTTTATGGTTGCAAGTATATTTTCCTTAGAAGTTGCAGATTTTGTGAGATTTAAAAAATATGAATTTCTTAACACTTAAACCCCCATAACTTCTGAACCTGAATTTTTACAGACATGCCGGTGATGTCATTTTGTTTGTCATCTTAGGCACTAAAAACCGTGAAATTTTTATAAAAATCGTTAGAGCCATGTTTGAGAAATTTGGATTTTTGTCATTTCTTATGGGTTTTTATGGGGTAAATACCCTTACAAATTAAAAATTCAAAAAAATGAAAAAACCTAAAGATACCTACATGCCAAATTTCATGAAAATCGGACCACTAGTGTCGTCTCTAGCTTGTTTACATCCACACATACATACATCCACACACTCACAGACAGACAGATATCAAGCCGAAAATCACTATTTTTTGGATTCAGGGAGCACTAAAACGAATATATCCACTAACAACTCAAATTCGAAAATTTTGACGAAAACAATACTTTCTACATAGACTATGTGTAGGGGGGAAAAGTAAAAAATGATGTGATGAGTGAGCCTGGGCTTAGCCTTTTATAACCATAGATTAACAGAAATAACAGTTATGTTTCATTAAATAAAATTTTTTAATTATAAATAATATTATTAAGACGTATGATCATGATAAACTAAAATTAGACCATATATTTTGCAAATAAGCGATTAAATTATTGTACTTGTAAATTATTGTTCTTTAAATTATCTGTGACAGACGTTACAGACGCTCGGACTGGGGAGGCGCCGGCGCCGCCATCTTGGACCGACACATTGTGGCCGCTCGGCTGGCCTCACTCTCCCGCTCCGAGTAGCTTCTCTATTTTATTATGTCCTCGCTGGGCTTAACACTCAACTCAAACTCAAGATTCACTACTCGCCCACCCCTAATTGCCGTACTTAGTTGTTGGGCACACTGCTGCCTATTACCTGACCATTGTGTTCCAAGAATTTAAGTAACTGTACCTCAGTAACTCTTGTACACACTTCATTGAAAGAAACTGACAGCTTTTAGCCTTCTCATCAGATAAGATTATTTTTCACTCTAAAAGTCAACATGATATCATTGCAGGGGCTGACTTATCTGGATCAGAGTGCAATAGTGGATGCAATTGCTCATTTACTGCCAGACAGAATCCAACCCAGCCTTCCCCCAGCTCCAGTTCCATCCCCACCGGCCCCCGCCGCAACTGAGGAAGTCCAACCGGAACCAGAACAAGAAATTAAAGAGGACATTGTCAGAGAAACTGAAGAGAACATTGACAAAGAAACTGAAGAGAACTGTGTCAGTGAAGAGCATAAGGGGGTTGAAAATGTATCATCAAATAAGACTGAGGAGTAAGATGGTAAATTAAATTATTAGAAAGGAAGGGATACACAGCTAACTCGCCTGAAGATCTGGTGTGGAGCTGCATTGGCACTGTGCTTCTCTTCCCTTCTTCTAAGGAAGTCTCTGGCAGATGAATGTTTTTTTTCTCTCTTTTTGTGTTCTGTGCTACTCCACACCAGATCTTCAATTAAGTTCTCTTTGTATCCCTCCTTTCTAAACAAACAAATCTCAGTCAAGAGCTATTCTTTCACCTACATTTTTGAATATCAGGGACATAAAATTACGTGTCATTTGATCAACTATAAATGTTAACCTAAAACAATAACTTCAAAGGGTTTAAACTAATGTTAAAATTAAAAAAAATAATCAAACATACTTAAATGTATGAATTAAAACCATCGAGCTTTTTAAAATTCGGCTTGGCTCAAGACTTTTTTAAAAAGCTCGAAGTTAGAGCCGAGCTTTTGATGAGTTTTTATCAGGAACATTATTATTGCGATCTATTTTTGGACACGAAACTGGAAATGTTTCCTTTCCAAGAAAAGGATATTGACAGGTAGCAAAAAATATGGCATTTAATCATGGTTTATTTCTTAATGGCAAGTCGCACAAGTTTTATTTTTGTCTCATCTATATATTAATACGCAAGCGGTTTTCTAGTCCAACCGCAATAACGGCAGAGCGGATTTTAATGTTTGAGATGTCAATTTGAAGGGAATTTTATGTAGATTTGTCAACAAGTCTCTGAATTTTAAGGGTGTCACTAAAGTACAGTAAAGGGCTGAAGTTTCGGAACAGTAGCGCTACTCATGGACATTTGAGCAAGCTCTGTTTACTTTGTTTACAAAATGAACATATGACCAAGCTCTGAAATAAACCACAGATTGCAGCAATTACAGATCTATTCAGCCAGGAAGTCTTGTAGGGGTGGAAGTGCGAGAGAGATGGAGAATACCCCCACCACTGGGTTTCCTTCATCGGTTGTGTACTGTCAACTTAAAATCCCACATGGCCTATGGCAGCATTACAAATATTGTTGCAAACAAAGAATCAGATGTTTTGACAGATGAGTTATTTTGAAATTTGACTGTACTGAGACTCGCGGTAGGGGAAATCTTCACTGCGCATGCGCATCCCACAGGACTTCTGGACTGTACAAATCTGTATAATTAATTTTTCGAAAAGAGCAGTTATTGTATTTACAGCTGGTTTGGCTTTGTTTTCAACATTTTTCTTTTTTAAAAGACTTATTATGTAATTTAGGTTATGTTATGAAGTTTTTAAAGCTCTTAAACATTGCAGTTACCAGTTTTACAATGTAGTTTACGATATCTCATAGTGTTTTTGTAGTTATATTAACCTGAGCAAATCTATTTTTGGATTTGGTGCATTTATAATGCCACTGGTAAGAAGAAGACAAACATTGACTGGTCGGAGGAGTCGGAAAACACACGATCGCAACCGCTGGCATCACCCTCTCGAAGTAACATTTGATGCTCCTTCCAACCTCAGACCAATGAACTAAAAATGTTTTCATTGCGTTGCGTTGCATTTCAAGGATGAAAAGACTGGTAGAGATAATGCGTCATTTACGCGTTTTTGCCACAAAGGCAAGGTTGCCTGTAAAGACAGCCGTTCCCTATAGTATGTTATTTTGGCGATAATTATCAATTAGGTGCAGCGGCAATCCCTAAACAAAGGAAATCATTGCTCACGGCGCCAGTGTTTGCTCTCGATCAGCTACATGTTGCTGTAAGCAGAGCTTGATCTTTTGCCGGTGTTAAGAATATACATTTCAGAAAAAAGAGGACATGGGAAAATGAAGGTGTTCCCTAAAATTTTGTTTACGTTTACCGGAAACTCCTGCGGTGGATCAAATTAACTTTAAAAGTTTCAGTAGTTAAGCCATAATTTTGTTAATGAATTTAGCCCTTTGAGTATACTTTGAGTAAGTATATAAGTAGGCTGATTATTCTTCATTCTTTTACTGTATGACTTTTGCTCGATTTCGAGCTACGTGTTATCTAGTTTGATTTATAATAAGAAAAAAATATGAGTCATCATTTGTAGATATATAACAAGTACACAATGTATTTTTGCTTTTTGTAGGGGCTCTCTCATCTATAGTTCTGGATAGCCTTAATGGCGGGTGGCAAAAATTGTAATATCCCAAAGTGTCTGCTAAAAAACATATGTATTGGTCGAACTGTCAAAACTTTGTTCAGATTTCCTTTCACTTACACTACAAAAGTATGTGTTGCAATATTTCACCGAGAGTATCCTTTCAAAATAAAAATGTCTGCAACATATTTGTTGCGGTCTTTTTGTTTTGGCAACGTGTAAGAACGAATTTCCATTTGCTTCCAGAAATGGAGATTTGACAATATTTTCTATAGGT
The DNA here is from genome assembly GCA_035578135.1 of Flexamia atlantica. Taxonomy (NCBI): domain Eukaryota; kingdom Metazoa; phylum Arthropoda; class Insecta; order Hemiptera; family Cicadellidae; genus Flexamia; species Flexamia atlantica. The sequence continues at coordinate 33,937,152 of JAQJVK010000003.1, read as the reverse complement.
TAAAAACCAATCATAATCTAGTTTCATGTTATTATCCTTCTTATTACTAAATACTGATTTCGAATAAGATCGTGAAGAAGTTGGAGTAATAAAGTAACTTGTTTCCATTTTCGTTGTTATGCCTATCCAACACGAGCGTTTCAGTAGCATTGTGCTGTCTTTGTCGAGGGGAGTATATTTCGTTCTTCAATCGGTAATTCTGAGTAACTCGTATCTCAAACGACCAACTATTAAAATTATATCCTATAAATATGACTTGAACAAAAACATCAAACTAATCTATTGATTCATCTACTATCCTCGGGCTCCCAAAACGAAGTGAATTCAATGGTTCAGTGTAAAAATAATGTTGAATACCATTATAACTTCATTGCTTTAGAATGGCAACTTACTGAAATTCTTTATGGAATCTCTTGTCAATGTATTTAATGAATTGTGTTGACCTTGCATGCATTTAACATTAATTTCACATGTGGTTGCAGAAACATATTTTCTTGTGTAAAGTACCTTTACATAAATAAATGATCATGAGATTTATTACCTAAAGATTGCAGCTATTGAGCGGAGGGGAGTCCGGGGGCCCTCTCCCGGGAAAATTTGCAAAATTTGAAACCCAAAAACATATTTTAAGGCTATCTGAACACCTAGAAGTGCCTTAATCACAACAAAAATTCTTTCATATCTCTACTACCGCACCCTGAAATTTTTAGGTTGTTATTATCAAGAAATTTAGTTGTAAGCAAATTTCCTGCAAAAATTTGTTTTGAGAAATCGATTCTCAGAGGCAAGGGCTGAGGCCTAAGCTCGGCAACAAAAGAGGCTGATTTTAAGTTTCGTTTAGGCCCACTTTAACCTTCTGACGAGGCCGTTGGGGGCCTAAAGCCTCAAGGGGGCCGCGTCGGCCGTAATTCTGGCACTGCATGGTGCTGCGGCCTCTCTTTCACAGTAATTTTTATCGAACAATCAATTTGATTGGCCATCAGCCACGTAGTTCCACAAGGGCCAGCCTCAGCTCAGCAACAAAAGAGGCTGATTTTATTTTTTTGTTTAGGCCCACTTAAAAAAAAACCACCACCACCGGCCCCTTTCTGACCTAGAGGCCGGCCCCTCTGGCATTTGCCCGAATGCCCACTTGGCCAGTCCGCCCCTGCTGGTACAGTAAACCTCGGATTATCCGGATTAATGTGGCAGAAGACCGATCCGGATAACAAAAAATCCGGATAATCCGAGGTCATTACAATACCGCCTAAAAAATAGTGATTGCGTGCCTTAGCTCCTGCTAAATTGATGCTGCAAACGGCGTATCAAGACTGTACCACATGACCACATGTTAGTCTTTCACATTTTAGGGGGGTTTAATTTTGAAACAAATTCAAGAACTAAACTTAATTTCATACAGCAGACCCCCTCTTAACCGACCCTTATGGGACCGGACCTAGGTCGGATGAGTTAAAAGGTCGGTTAAAACGGGTAATCCTTTAAACACATAAAAATAAAAGCTCTGTTGATTTAGGATTCTATTAACATCATTGTAAAGCAGTTCTTGGATTTTTCAGAAAATAAACTATAAACATCAACCTATTTTCTAAACTTATACCGTCACAAATAACTACAAAGCACGGTCAAAACAAAACACGTCAATAAAGTAAATATTAGACGTAACGTTCCCATCGCCGGGTATGGGAACGGAAATGCCGCAATTCCTAGAAAAGGGTGGTTACACCGAACTTTTCTCAAAACAGGGCGAGTTAAAACGATCTTTAATATTTGACAAGCAAGGGCGGATAATCCGATCGTCGGTTAAAATGAGGTCGGTTAAGAAGCGGTCTACTGTACAAATATAATGTTAACTTTACTGTACTAACGGTTTACGTTTGGAATAAAAACACTAGATAAATATATTTAATTTATTAAGATTAAATAATCATAACTCAAAATAATCATGATGAAATTTAAAGTAACTGAAGACTTAGTACAGTAACTCTCCTTAAGAAATAACGTAAAACATCAAATGACGGCAAAGAACTAACTCGCAAAATTGCCGTTGGCTACACCTTTTTTGATTAGTGCTAGCGCCCTAACTAGCAATCTAGGTAACTATATTCACGAAAATGCTGTATTGTATTTTAAGGCAATGTGATTCCTTCGATTATTGTGATTCCAACTGCAAGCAGTAATTTATTACATTTGTATTTTACTTTTGGAAGGTACTGTTCACCCCCGTAAACTCGCTAAAATCATGATTTTAATTTTTTAATTTTCGGAGAGCCCGGTCTGGATAATCCGAGGTGTACTGTATAATTATGTATTATTAACTATTTCTCTTTAACATGAAAGTATTGTGAACTTGGAGCATGAACAAATACATGCAAATTGTAAATCCATTAGTATTCTAAAAAAACATTTTTATTTTAAGCCAGTTTTGTAAATTTATATGACAACACAATACAAATTATTGATGAACCTATAATCATTTACTTGTTTTGGAGATGAACTTTCTTATTTTGAGCTGGCACACACTTCAGGTATAAAAAAATTAATTCATTGTTAATTTTTAAATTAAAATCAAGCTTGATAACTAAAAAATGTTTGGTATAAGAATAGCTCGAGCTTGAAAACTTTTGATAAATCTTTTAAAAAAGCTCGGCTGGGGTTTGAAAATCACTATTTGCACACCCTTACTTAAATGGCACCTCTAACTCTAACACATATTCAGCAGACAATACGATATATAGTAACTATAGTTTAAAGTCAACTTTTGTAATTGTTATATGTCAGCCGTCAGTTTTTTGAGCCTACAAGCAATTATGAATGGATTGTTTATTAAATGTAATTTGAATTTGGAATATGATTTTATCCATACAAAAATCTTAAAACGTTATCTTTTGCCTACAAGTTATTATATAATTAAGATATGTAGGATCGCGTAAAATTTTATCACGGACAAAAATATAATTGTCCTTTTTCAGTTCTGAAATCAATCATGTATTATACTGTACAAAATAAACAATATGTTAAACTATTTTAGGATATATATTTATTCATTCCACACTGACCATTGATTTATCTTTTCTTCTGTTAATTACAGAACATCTTTCTTTGCGAAATGTGCATAGGTATTTCTGGCTGCCCGCTAGATAATGTTGAATACCCAGTTTAGCTTTGTGATCCCAAAACATAAAATTTTAGTTTTATACTTTTACGTTCGTGTACCAAACTCAATTACAAGGGAAGGTATTTGTAAAAAAATTTTTTTTTTAAATATTTAAATGTCAAAGGACTCACTTACAAATTATAAGGAGACAAGAATCGTAAGACAGCAAAAACAATAAGAGCACTCGAAATATTCTGTTTAATAAAAAAATACATTTGTAAAGATATATGTACAAAACATTAAAAACATACATTACAGTAAAATATTTACATTATAATAATCAAATATTTAAACCTACAAGTTTTTTAAAGAACGATTAAACAAAATAGTTTGGCTTTCTGACCAGGATTTTTCTTTTTTTCTCTCTCTGCAGAATAGCTGACAGGGAAGCTTATACCTAATTATATAAAATATATTCTTAACATGAAAATTATAAAGTATAATAAATAAAAACCTTAATATAAAGAGTGTGCTAGTACAAAATCCTTCTACGCTCTGGTTTACTCACAGACCAAAAAATAACTTCTTTCACATGAATTTTGTATGCAACCTTTTGTTTTGTATTATCTATCTAATACAAGAAATAGGCTTTTTCATCATTTTATTGGATGAACTCACTAACAATAACAAGCTGATTCTATTGCCAAAAAACTAACTAGGAGCAAAAATTGCATTTGTTGAACCATATAGAACAAAGATAATTTTCAAGTACAAAAGAAACTATTGATAAGTGTTCAATGACTTTTCTGGAGGAGAAAACACTACATGCTTCTTGGTTTAGCTTGCTAATTATTTACTTTGTTCTATTCATTTAGAAAGCTCTGAAGTTATTACTAGTGGAAAAAAGACCCCCATTGTAGCTAATTGTATGTACTAAGCGAATTTCAAAAACTTAAACATAAATAGTTCACACAAAGCCCAGCCACAAGTAAACCCAACCTACATCAGTAAATAAGTATGAAAAAATTATTCCCCACAAGAAAAGGTGAGTGTACAGATTTGCTGCCACAGAACTATTGAAAAAGGATTTTACTGTAGGCTTTAATCTAGCAGATCTCAACTATATGGAAGCCACACACCAAGCCCTATTCTCCTAGATATGTTGAGAAATAAGCAAACTACACAACTTTTTATATTTCCTATTAAGGTTAAAATGGGGAAATAGTAGTCTACATGTTTGCTGCCACCATAGAAATGAGAAATTGGTTGATTTCAGAGATCTCAACCAGATGAAGCCACATATCAAGTTATACTGACTTACATTTATAAATGACTTATATTAATCATTATTTGTTTCCCTAAAGATTAACATTACGAGAAAGCATCAGTATGTCAGAAACCAATGGACTTAATAATGATTTAAAAAAGGCTAACTAATTATTTGTCTTTTACGATCTGAATTTAACAATGTAAACCAAAATTAGATTTAAATTTTCCCCATAGGAAATCCAAAAACTAATTTGGGAAGTTTTTACTCCCTTAACCCCTCCTTCTGAGGGTTCAATCGGGCTGAGTTCCTAACTTGTCTGAATAAATGCTACTTAACACGCCTGTGACAAATTTCATTCAGGCAGGTCCATTTTTGCGAGCACTATCGTGCTTACAGACATACTTCATCTTGTACAAAAAGTGTCACTTTAATCCCTAGAAATGAAATAATATATTCACTACCTACTACTTTTACTTATTTTTATACTTGCACACTCATTCTTAATGTAACAATAATAGTGTTTAAACACACTTTTTGGAGTGTTTTACTTACAATGACTAAGATAAGTTATATTAAATAAAGCTAATTAATACTAACAGAATAATGCTGTAAATTTAATTAATAGCCTTGAGCTGTAGAAAGTATTTCACAAAGTATAATCTTACATTTCCTCATAGGGCATAGTCTTAAATTTACTCAGTTATATAAATGAAAAAAATTTGGCTTCTGATGATGAATTAGAAAAGCTCAATTTGTGTTCTCTGCTGAGATAAGAATTAAAAGCAGATCAGGGAAAAAGATCAAATAAAATTACAGATTAATAGTTATTTGAGCATCTAGGGATTAAAATGCAACTTTTTCTCTGTCCGCCGAGGGCGACAAGTTTCCCGAGGGAGAAAAAGCACTTTAGCCCCTTGATTCACACATTTTTCCTCCACCTACACCATTAACAATAACTGTGACAATATATCTTTACCTTCATATGATCCTTTTCTCCTTTATACTATGCTAGATTAGAATCATTCATAAATATATAACATAAGGTACTTGGGCAATTTAAACAACCATTTATTCACACTCTCAAACTATTTCTAACACTATTTTTTTAAAGTCAATTAATTTAAAAAATACATCCCAAAATCTGTAGTTAGAAGAATTATGTTCATAAAACATTCGGCAGTTCGTAATATTGGTAAGGACAAACTCTAAATCAGGTGTTTTTATAGTTATCAGTGTTGCCAACTTAATTCATTCAAAAAAATATTACCTGTCCACTAAACGTATACGGTTTTGTTTTTCTTCAGTTGGAACACTGAAGTTCTTGAATTAAATTTAAAGAAAGCAAATGCAAATCGACAGAGTTGCCACAATTTGTCACTGTCTCAGTGTTGCTGGATTTCTCCCCATGTATTTCTTATGAGATTACTTTTAGTCCCATGGGAGAAAAAGAAGATACTTTTAGTCCCGTGGGAGAAAAAAGTAAGTAAGTAAATCACATGGAGTATAAAGTAGAACATTAGTATTCTATTCCAGGGACTAAAAGAGACTTTACAGTAGGTGGAGGAAAAAATTTATTTAGAACCTGTATTTTTTTTAAATATTACTTGTCTGGGGGCAAAATGATCAATCAACTTGTAAAGATCAACAGTGTTACAGCTGAAAATTGAGGAAATATACTGTTAGATACAAAACTATCTCCCTATACTTCTAATTATACACAATTAGACACTTAACCAAAATAAGTTACTCAAGATATAATATTATTAGATTCTTCAAATAATCGAAGATCAAAAGCTTATACTGCAATTAAAATGAATTAGGTGTCCTATTCTGCCTGTTACTTGCAACTACGTGACAAGTCAACTATCTTTCCAAACCTTGGTCCCTAACCCTTTCAGCTGACCACTGAAAAAGGAATCTTCCAATTCCAATAATCATGCTCCTATCTTATAGTAAAAGCTAATCTTTCCGACTTGTTTGCCCTCATGGCACGTTGTTAGTGGCAATAGCGATGGGCCAGGTGACCGGACCCTTCACCACAATGTCGCCGAGCTGCTTCTTGATGGACAGGAACTGCCGCTTGAACTCGAGGCCGCAGCCCTTGCTCAGCCGGAAGTCCATCAGCGTCTGTTTGTCCATGATCATCACGCTCGCCTTGAACGTCAGCTGGTTCTTGTATTTGTCCACCGCCGTTACCGTTATCTGAAACAAGTTTTAATGTAGGGTTTATACTGATAGTGATGATGGATGGATAGAAGGAAGGTTTCAATGCAATCAATTAAAATTACCATTTAGAATAACAGCAAATTGTTTGACAGTTTCAAAATGATGTTGGTCTGCTGGTAAATAGGAAGTAATTGCAATTAGGCCTAAATAAATTTAAGATTAGAATTAATGGTTTTAATGAAGAGATCTAAAAATGTTCCAGAAGTGATTTTAATTTAGGAACTCAAAAAAGTTTCAGCTTATTCTTTGAATCAACCGACTGATCATATGTTATTTTAAGGTACAAAAAAACCTCATTGCAAGTAACAATAAATTAGATGCAAATGCAGTGGGGTTAACTTAGTATCAGGTTTTACCAGAAGTACCTGTGAAGTTAACCTCTCCATTAACTTACAAATCTGAAGTTCAAAATACATTCTCATCCGGATACAGCGAATACTCACAATGCCAGGACAGTGCGACCGCCAGGCGAGCCCCATCTCGTTGAATGTCTTCACCAACCTCTCCAACGCCACCTCCGGCTCAACGCCCACGAAAAACCTCGTCATGCGACGCACTAGCTTCTGCATCGAGTCCTGCGGAAAACATAACACACTGTATCAGAAGGAAAATGTTATACAGTTCAAAGAAACACAAAACGATCACAGCTACCTCAAAATTTGACTCCGCTCTATCTTTCTCTTTGAACCTTCCTACCTCTGAATTCGAACACTCAGTCTGGTCTACTTGTGGAACAGAAATTCATGCATATTCAATAGCTTCCCCCCCCCAGGCATTTAATCAGAATTCAGCCACATAAGATATTAGAAGCCTTTTTCTCATGAATAAGCCAGACAGTCCACTCCTACTTTTCCTGTCTCCTACTGATTCCTTCTTTCCGATGGCCCGTGCAATTTTCAACAAGTGTTCCGATTTTCTGACGTCTCTTAATTAAAATCTGATAACACAATAAAGTATGTAGCCTACCTGGCTGGTGTTGCTCTGAGTGGCCAAGTACTGCGTGGACACGAGCAGGTCGTCAATCTGCGCTGGCTGGGAGAAGCAGATGTGCGCGGGCTCGGTGACGCCGGCGGGCGGGTCGGTGGCGCTCGACACCACCTCGGGCTGTGACTGGCACAGTCGCGGGTCGCACATCGCCGGCGGCGACAGCTCGTTGGTCCGCAGCCGTTTGAAGCTGGGCGACGGCGACGCCTGCACCGCCTGGGGGCCTGCGGAGCAACGCGACCTGCTTTACGTATTTTTTGCAACTTTCGGTGGAATATTTACAGACTGTTGCATCAACCTGGGACGATACAGACAAAAAGATCTGCAAAATTCGCTGGCATTATTGTTAGTGTCAACTAGTGCAAAGTGCTTCAATTAAGTTGCGATTGTGATTTTTACATTTAGTAGCTACATTTTTGTAGATGGGACGGGATTTTTGTGATCTATCACTTTGTCATTTTCAATACCAACACCTTTTAACAAATTTCTTGAGGCTCTACAAATATTTTACAATCATAACAAGAAGTTGACCTAAGATTATTACACAATATTAAGATAGAATATCCTATTTATTTTTAGTCTAAGATATACATTTCATTTTTTGTAACAAATTAAATTAATAAATTCTATGATAACCAGAAAAAAAATCACATCATACATCCATAATACACTAAAATAAAGACTGTTATTATATTATCTTTTAGTTCCTTATACTAAAATTCACACAAACTTAAAAAAAACCCATAGATTTGAATAAATAATCACAGTTTTTTATTTACAGTAGCCAACTTAACAAGTACATAACATCAACATGAGGTCAGCTAAAAGCACACTTACAAGCAACAAATCATGACAAAAGATCATGTGGCCTAGTAACTGAATAAATGAATTTATTTCCCACAGTAAATAACATATAATACAATCATTGTACTATTTGAGAAATGAAACTGGCCACTTTAACAAGTTGTGTGGCCAGTTGCAAACAGTATAACTTACTGACTAAAAAACTACACTTGGCGCATTATATCTTGACCCTTGAGAACCCTTTACACCTGCAGCAATTGGAGTGGAATGAATTTCATCAGGAGACCACAGCTGATACGCAAAGAAGTACTAGCCTGACGTGTTAGCATTTTCCAACAGCTGTCAGTGTATATCTTAATTGTCATTTGTAAACAAAATACAGTTGATGTTTGTAGAAATTTGTTTTTTCATTGTTTGTTGTCCAAAATCATTGACAATAAACAACATCTGACAGCTCTAGCAATGGACTAGGCCAAGGGTCAAGATATAATGTGCCAATTGTATAGAGTCTAGCATTATTATAATAACATTTTATCTGCCTACTGTAACATCTGCAGGTTCTGTTTTTTTGCTGCAATGAAATAAGGAAAAATTGATTGATTGAACTAGTTGATTCAGATTTAAATTGATGTAGTATTAATAGACTATGCTTCTGTTAACTGTTTATTAGCTTCAACTGATCTATTACCCAAACTACAAAATAATAATCAACACATTTTATTCTCTTTAATGTGAACTGTAAGTTTATACACTCCATTAAGTGTAAAAAAAGCTGATTGAACTAAACACTGTTAATTAGCACATTTTGCTGGTGCTGATCTTAAAGCTGTCAAGTGTGTTTCCAATAATCACTATAAAAGAGAACAGAGGGTATGAACAATTTTGGTTCAGCTACAATAAATAATGACCAAACTTTCATAATATCTCTGTAAATTAATTATTTAAAAAGGCAGAGTCAGCAAACTGTTGAAGTAACAAGCATTGCAGACTTGAACCCAGCTGGTGTATTTTAAATACCAGCCACAAATCTTAAATTTCTTAAGTATATCTAAAACTATGACGAAGGCAGCGAAGATCAATGACGATGTACCTTCGGCAGTGCTTTGGTAATCTAGCTTTATGACGTTAAAACTCATACAGCTATATCACCAAAGGATCGCCAGAGGTAATTTTCACTTGCAGAGTCATCTTGAGCCGAAGTTTAAACTACTGGATCCATGATTAATTTAACCAATTAAAACTATCCAAGATCAATTTAAACAATTTATATTATTTTATTTTGCCAACTTAAATAAATTTGGGGTGGAAAGCGAAAAGGGACCTCTTGACAGCGAAGAAACATTTTCAGTAAGACTGATATAACCGATTAGGATAAAAAATATTGAAATTCGGGTCTCTATTGATTGCTATACCTCATTTATCATAGAACAGGCCTGTATTGGTTAAAATATTAAATCAAAGTTATGTCGAAATAAATCATTTTATTAGCCTCGCAAGGCTTGAAAAAAGGGAACTCTTGTCGCTCAATGTTATTTCGCCATAACGTCAAGAGGTCCCATTTCCAACATGCACTTCATAAGCAGACTTTGGTCCAAAAAATGAAATCTCCTGAATTCTAGCGGAATTTTAGAGAACTACAACGAAGTTTGGTGTAAAGAACAAAATTTCTCACCAATTTCATATGGTCCCGACAAGAGGTCCCTTTTTATAAACGATGTTTTGTCCACTCAACTTTGTCTTTTTAAGAGACTATTTATACTTAGGCTAATAACAGTTATTCTTATTGTAATAAATGAGCAATTAATTATGTATTATTGCTCCTTAATTGCCTCAATGATAAGCAAAATTAAATATAAACAGGGTAATTTGATTACAAAAGATGGTGTTGGGAATTTTTTTTTTTGGCTGCAGCACTGATAGCGATGCAGCCTGTAAGGTGAACCAGTGTTATCACAGTAGGTGATGTCTTATCAGTGCAGGTTCTACGGTTGTTTTGCCAGTTGTTTATCAGTGCGACTTTGTTGTTGTTTTGGCGGTTGTATATTCGTCTCAAAATGAGTACAAGCAAAGATAATGTGCTGAAAATTTTAAAGGAATTAGGTGTTGCCTAAAAATAAAGAATTAATTTCATAAAAATAATTCAAGGGAAACATTTTTATACCAATTGACTACTTTTGCTTTTGACTTTAGACGTAAAATAATCCATTTAATTTCACAAATTATACTATTTATTATATTTTTTCATTTTGTAAATTTCAAAATACAGTTTGGTTTCAGTTGTTTGGTGATAAAAAACCTTATAAAACAATGAGATAACAGTAAAATATTCAGTTTAAAAAGGGACCCCTTCTGGAATTAAGGTTATGTCTTCTGGAAGAGGTCCCTTTTCTGGAATACGACTTTTTATGAGATGCTTCGATAAAAATATTATTTTCCTGAAAACTACAATGAGTTAAGACAAAAATTGGTATAATTCCCTTGATTGAAGACATTATGAGCTTTCTTTTGATACCAAAATAATTTCTTTAATACAAAAATATAGGTTTTATGCTTATTAGAAATTTTCAAACAGATTTTTCTCAAAATTACCCATTTCCTTCACAAAACTTCGTCCTATAACTTTACCAAAAAAAAAAATCGTTGACTCATGAGACTTGTGCCAAATTGTTAGGAATTAAAAATATTAATAGCTCAAAATAGAGAATTCTCAACAAGAGGTCCCTTTTTGCTTTCCACCTCACAAAAATACCTATTAGAATTACATTACTTATTATTTTGCTAAATTAAATAATACTTATTTGAAGTACATGACTGATAATAATTTAATTAATGTTATAGTGGAAGATTAGGTTATTACTGTAATTCTTCAGGACTACAAATTACTTAATCATACAAGTTTTTTTTGAAAACTTAAGAGTATCTCTTTTTGTTACCAGTGGAAATCCAAACCACAGTAATACAATTTTATGATTAATCCAAATTATAAAATAAGGTACGGAGAAAACACGCAGAAATGAAGAAAACATTGTAAAACAGCACTACCCATGATCAGCGTCTTTACTGTGAAATGGTGATCTAGCATGATGAGCTAAAGTATCCTTGCCAAAGTGGATCACATTATGATACAGTGAAACCTGGATAATTCGAACTTATATCGAAATCTTCTTTAGTTCGAATATTTTTCTAGGTCCCTGGCATTTTGTATCTAAACAATGCTAAAAAATCATGGATAATTCGAATTTTATTTTGGATAATTCGAATTTTTAAGTTCCAAATTAAGGTACATCAATTTCATTCCACGACTGGAAATAGTTTAAAATTCATTGGAAAACACGTTTTACTACGACGTTCATTAAAAAATTAACGCCAGACCTATGGCGTGTCAGGTTATGGTCAAGTGACTCATCCCTTCCACCTCCCAGGCTTCCCACCCAGCCCCAACATCGCTTGTAACTCGACACCAATAATGTAAACTAAACAGTACAGAACGCTGACTGGGTTCGGAAAAGGGTTGCGCTCGCCGTGACAGCGCCACTGGTCTTTTCGCGCTTGATTCTGTGTAGAACGGCTCCCGGCAGAAAAGCCATGCGCCAGACCTGATGCGCAGTTTTCTATGTCGACACAAAGGCTACTCAACACTGCGACCCTCTTCCCTCCCCCACCTATGTCCTATGTCCTTCAATGTCCTTCCTATGTCCTTCTATGTCCTTCAAACAAAGTGTTTTTTTTATTTGTGCAGTGTCTTGTTTAAGTGTTAAAAAGTTTTTACGTAACATTAAATAAGTGAAGTGACCATGTCGACAAAATCTCGGACCTATAAAACACTCACTTTGGCGGAAAGTCAATGAGCGTGCAATTGTCAATGTTACACGAAGTTAAGTTGGTAGCCTGTATCAAGTTCAGAAGTAGCAGAACGTACTGTATTTTTTCTAGCAGAAATGTTTCTTTGTATTATCGTACGTCGCGTCGTACGTAGTTTATACTTTAGGGTAGTTATTTCTGTTTTATGATTACTGTTTTTGAACCCTTGAAATTAGCGTTTGTTGATGAATTTATTCTTTTAGAGTGTCAATTTCATAAAGAGATTAAATTCACAATGTTAAGTTTTAATGTTTTTGTCTCATTCTTTAGAACTTCTTTAATTCGAATTTATGGATAATTCGAAGTTTTTAGCTGGTCCCTTGAGGTTCGAATTATCCAGGTTCCACTGTATAATCAACAGACATAATTTTGTCAAAAAAGACAATACACCGTGATCGACACCAAGATTTTCAATCTATCAATCAAAATTCTTTGTTTACAATTCCACAAAGGAAATGCAATGTTTTCACAGTACAAGATGCCACTATTCTCTATTCTTGCTTTACCAATTTAATGTCAGGCTTAAGAATTCATTTTGCCCCACTACCTTAGTCCCATTTCTTCAGTGTGCTATGAGCTAAGTTGAGTTCTTATTCATTTGAATTAATAATGGTTTAAGTTAGGCAAACTGTATTTCATACGGGTTACAATAAATTTTATTCAACTAAAGATTAAATTGTAACCTCTCTAGAAGCAATAAACTAAACAACAGACACAATACAATATAACACAGAAGAATTAATATTTGTAAAACAAATCCACAACTTCGGGAATAATGCTAACATCAAAACTGATTCACATGATTTCCCTCTAGCTCTACTATTATACCAAAGACTTCACAATGTTCACACATTCCAATTTCATAAAACACCTTACCTTCAAAATTAACAAAGTAGTTTCATTAAAATAAGACAAATGTTTTCGCCAAAACCTTATATCAGTGTGCTTGTTCGTAGTCTCCAGTTGTCATTGCGGGGGTCGCCAGCGACAGTGATAGGTACTGAATGTCCTCGGAGTCTCAACGCTCAGAGTCACTCAGTACCTGACAACGTCACTGGCAGTCTCGTCTCGTCCTTCCATCCGTCAAAAAGCCCGGGTGTGGACAGCTTGGTGGGGAGGAAATAACTTAAGAGGTAAATAAATCACTTAATTTTATAAACTTTTACTCAAATGTACAGAAAGTTTTAAATGAGAGTTTACTTGCATTTAACAATAAAAAGGTGACAAGTATTTTAAAAGAGACGTTTTAAATCATTGTCTTTTGGTAGGAATCTTAACTACCTCTTGTGGCACTTGTAAAGAATAAATATTCTCATCTCTTTAACTATAATTCTCATTGCACCAAAAAAAATTTGGTTCGAGAAAACAATCCATGAAAATCAAACTTCTTTAAAAAATAGCATCACTTTGTCTTGGGATATTATTAGAAAATTTACAATTAATTCGCTAATTAGTTGAGAAATAACCCTATTTTAATAAATCTAAGAATATGGACCGCATACAATGCTCCAGAAACAATAAAAGTCCCAACAAGTTAAGGATAATACAAATTTTAAGCCCTCAGCTCTCATAATCATTGCACACAGGGCCACCCTGCCTCTGGCCAGCTCACGGGGGAGGGGAAGAGAGAGGGGGAGAGGGAGGGGGACAACAAAGACCCTCCCTACAGGAGGAGTGTGCAAGTCCCGACGGGAGGGCCAGTGTTACAGGGAGAAATAGGAGAGAGGGAGGGGAAGAGAGGGACAACACCAGACCCTCCCTACAAGAGGAGGTGTGCAAGTCCCGATGGGAGGACTGGTGTTACAAGGAGAGGACCGCGGCCTGGCTCAGCATAGCAGTCCCCCTAGCATAAGTTTTCACATCATCGGGCCTTCTATATGACACAAACATGATTATTCTTTGGGTTATGATTCACTTAGTGTCTCATGAGACAATTACCATAAATGGGCCTAAGTAAAGGTGTTTGTATTATTTAGAATCTGCATCTTTCTTTGCTTGAAGACGGATATTTGCTCACCTCAAATCTCAAACCGAGATCAAAATTTTAAAAACTTGAAATTCACAGCTTTTGTGATTTATACTGGGTGTTTATTTTGTAATACAACATTTAATGACGATTGCCATATAATAATATAGAGATAACAACTAGGCATAAGCTATTGATACAACATCTGCACACAAAAGCAGAAAGAAATATTACCTAAGAACATAAAATATAAACTAAATACAAAGTAAATAATAGCGATGATTATTTATTCTAATTTAAGCATAGCTTAAAATTAATATCAATATTTTTGCATTAATAAGATTGCTAGGCCATATTTCAAAAGGATGCTGATAAGTTGGTAATAATAACCAGAGGCTTGAAGGGGCAAACAGCCCCTAAACATAATCCTTCTTTACTATAGTACAAAATACCTTCTTAGAAAATAGGCTTTTGGATCCACAAAATTATGATTATATCTAGCATCTGGTTTTTTACATCCCAATGGTTTTTAAATAAATGACAGCTATTCTACGTTATTTCTCATTTTATAGTAAGCTTAAAGCAATTTCAGTATTTTCCCCGTGTCTGTGGGATTTCAGCCCCCTCCCATCATCCTGCGACCTTCTAAACGCCCTCAATTTCGGCGCTAAAATTACCCTTACGTAATTATATATATATTTATATATGGCTCATTTAGTATTAAATCTGCATCGTTGTAACATAAACTAAACAAAGGTACTTAACTTTTTATAATTTTAAACTATGAAAAAACTCAAACCCTTAATTATAATAAAACCAGAAAATCTTAAATTAAAAATATTTTTTGTTATAGTACATTGAACGTGCATAGTTAGCTGCATTTTGAAAAAAATCCAACATGTCAACATCTACCATATGGCTTTGAATCAAGCATTAGCACCACATGTTTAATGTAAACAAAGCAGACGTTTTTCAATCCCAATTCATTTTAAATGGAAGATATTTTTCGTTATTTCTCATTTCCTGGTATATTTGGACAACATCTGGTATTTTTCCCGACCCCCTGGGACTGAGACCTTTCATTTGAGCCATCTCCCATCATCCTGCGAGCTGTCAAACTCTCACAATTTTGATTTAAAAATATCGCTTACAGAATTAATAATATAGATAAGCGCCACAATCATCCTTCACACATCTGTCATTCATACTTGGCTTAAAATACCTACCTGGGTAGGTCACCATTTCAGCTAATGTATCGAATATATTAACTTTAGTATTTTGAGAAACTGAAAATCACTCATATTTTCTTTAGTGTTACTTAAGTCTGAAAAATAAGTAACTTGCTTAAGAAATTTTTAATGAGTACTTGTAAAATCCGTATTGAAATAGGCCCCTTTCATTGCGTGTTAGGCAATGTTTTTAGTCCTGATTTATCTGCAGTTTCACCCAGATATTCAAAATAAGTCAGTACATATTTAGTTTTTGAAGAAAAACTTGGTTAAAAATTTAAAATTACGTTTACCGGTTTTAAATCAACTTATGTAGCTTCTTGTTATTATGATCTTGTATAATATTTTTTACTGGTTTAAGAATTTTCAAATTACCAAGTACCACTTTAATATTCTAATGGTAAAACTTTATAAGTTAACATACGACATCTTACTTCACCACATACATCAATAAAAAAATAGATAAATCCTATGCAAAATTTGAACTTGTTATTAAAACCAGTACCTTATTAAGTATTGTCCAAAAATTCAAAAATTATTAAATATATCTTTAGAACCAACAAACAAGAGCTGTGTAGAAAAGTGCAGTGAGGCACATTTCATGTAACTGACAATAATAATATGCTGACCACATCATAAGATTTGTCATCTAAATCAAGGAGCACCTTGCTGCAATCATCTAAACCTAAGAAATCAACCTAAGAATCATCTAAGAAAAGGTAAATCCATTTTCCTGAGTGTATTTAATTATCATCAACCACAGTTACGCATAACGAAAAATTGAAGCCCTCAGCTCTCATAATCTTTGCACACAGGGCCACCCTGCCCCTGGGCCGGTCCGTGGGGGGAGGGGGAGGAGAGGGGATGAGGGTGTGAGGAGGGGAAGCGGAGAGAGAGGAGAGTGACTCGACAGTCCTGGTGAGGAGGGGGACTGGAATCCAGGGAACATACCACAGACCGGCACAGTACAACAGTCCCCCTAGCATTTGTTTTCTTCATCATAGGGCAACTAACTTGAGCAGGCCATAATAGGAAACCTGCATTTTCTTAGAATTTTAAAAAGGTACCGTACTTTGCCTGCTAAATTAGCACATGGATTATAATATGCAGTTTCATAACAATGTAGTGATTTAGATAAACGTTCAATACCTAACATAAATTCTTTTGAAGAGTGTTAATGTAATTTGAGTTATTGAATGTAAATTTTTTATAATTCTACAAGAAATTCATTAAATATTGATTTCTTATCCGTCCAGTCATCCAAATCAAACTAAAGTTCTTCTAATATCCTTTTTAAATACGGATTCCGCTGACAGTTGCTCACCTTTGGTCTGCGAGTGGCGCTTGGTGCACCACCTGTGCTGCTTGATCTTCTCCACTCCGATCCTGGACGACGGCAGCGGGTTGAGTATCCGCCGCAGCAGCGTGATCGCCAGGTTGTCCAGCTTGGACCACGGAGTGATGGACATGTAGTTGCCGTTCTTCCACGTGTCGTACTCCCGACACGAGCTCACCGGCTTGTCCCACGGCAGCTCTGGCGGCAAAACAAAACAAGTCTCTGAAATGAAAGAAATATTAACAACTTATTTATACATTTTTGTTAAGAACTGCCAACTAAGAATCAAAACTTAGAACAAGCTCACAGCAATACCAACTGTTCTGGTTGGCAATAATGACTTCTCACTAGTTTTCCTGCAGCCGGGAAACGTGCACATGTTAGGTGTTAAGGATAGCAATTACAATTAATTATTACCCTTAAGCATGAGTTACAAGGTATTTATCAACAATATTATTTCTTAGCCTAAGAAGTACTTTTTGTTTATTTATGTTACACACTATAAACTAACATTTAATAGCAGGACTAAGGTTTAATACTGTTGTTATGTTTTCAATAAAATAGTACAATTTACTCTTTACTTTGAAAGTTGTATTTCTAGGTTATTTATTTTACTGCTGTTATTCAGTGCTCTGTTATTTCCTTCCTTCGTTGCAAGCATTTTCTGCTCCCTTCTCTTGATTTCCCTTATCTTGATAACGCACTGTTTATGTTACTTGTAGAAATTGAAGAGTTAACCATGAAAAAAGATGCTCTTTGTTATTTTCTTTCTCTATTGTAAGCATTTTCTGCTTCCTTCTCTTGATAACGTGCTATTAAGTTAATGTTACTTATTGAATTTTTTAATATTTTACCATCAGGATAAAATAATGAAGGCTGAAAAGTTTCATCTCTGTAACAAAAATTGAAGCCGTCAGCCCTCACCACCGTTGCACACAGAGCTGTCCTGCCCCTGGGCCGGTCCGTGGGGGGAGGGGGAGGAGAGGGGATGAGGGTGTGTGGAGGGGAAGCGGAGAGAGGGAAGAGCGATTCGACAGTCTCAGTGAGGAGCCAGACTGGAATCCAGGGAGTATACCGCAGACCGGCCCAGTATGGCAGTCCCTTAGCTTTTGTATTTCTCATCACTGGGCTGGTATGAAAAAATAATTTATAAATACAGCTTAAAATGTAGAAAATAACATAGAATATAAATATCCAAATTAAGACCCTAGGTAGTCTCGCTAGAATGACATCCTAGGATCATTCTAGGTTGGGGAGTAGGTCACATGACCTGGGTTCTGATTGGCAGAAAAAAAAGAAATGAGACCAATGACATCATCAAAGTAGTCCCTGCTCAGGGCCCACTATCTTTTTTTGGACAAAGAGAACCCTTATAATATCAGTTTTGTGGCAAAATGAAAATCAATTAAACTCCCCCCCCAAAGATAGAAATGCCATCTTTGATCACTTGGTCAAGAAAGGTTCCCACCACAAAAGACAGGCCTTTTACATTGATGTCCCTTGAGGCCAAAAGTGAGGTTAGAATGTTTTGTGGTCACTAGAATGCCACAATTGGTCTCACAGGTCTGAAGCTGGAGAAACGGTCATGTGAGCTGCTCTCTCACAAAAGCTCAATCACTTATGCCTTGGCAAGTCTAATCCCAGAAGCTTAGTAGTAAATTTAAGCTGTGTTTTCAATCAAGGAAGATCTGCCTGTGTTAAACTCAATGTGGCTCATGTCAGTGGCGGCTGGTGGGTTAAATGAACGGGAGGACTCACTTACTACTAACTACTAAAAGAGCATTAAGGATTTTGTGTATTACACCTACCTTTGATTGCTATTCACAATTTCATGGTCTACAATATTACCAATATCCGCTGAATTCACTATTAAAATAATAACAATCACCTATCACCAACCCTGGTTACCGACTCAATGGAGTAAAATAGACACATGAAACACAGAATGTAAACAAATAACCTCACTTTAGCTCCCATCCCTCACCGTTTAGGTTACGATTTAGAGGTTAGAGAGATTGGTAGGTTGCTATGGTTACTAAAACGAATAAACAACAGTTGCACCAACATGAATCGTGCAATCATAATGGCAGCAAAGGTTCAGCTTCTTAATGCCCTAAACAGATTGTGGTGGCTGCACTGATTACTGATGTGCGCGCGCATCTTCAGACGCTGCCCCAGACGGCGTATAACACAACACGGCAATGACGTCAGAGCACCCTCTCCACTGTCTGCTGGATTTGCCATAAGATAGCATGCGTTAGGATTGGGACGCTCTGGCCAGCGTCCGCGAGATAAACGCGCAACAGCAGTTGACTCCTAAATACTTTTGCAAAATATTTCGATGCTTATAGTTGAAATGAATTTATTATTAATGATCAGTATAATAAAAATTAGTGGTTTTTACACATTTTATCAGATACATATGTCAATTAATTTAATACAGTATATTTGAAAATCTTCTGGGGGGGCCCGAGAGTCCTTATGGGCTGGCCGCCACTGGCTCATGTTTCAATATGATTACTTTGTATTATAAGGCGAACCTCCCCCTACATCCCTTCTCATTTTGAGTATCATTTTATCCTGATAAGATTAACTAGTTATACAGATAAGTTTAACTAGTTATACATCAACTAATAATGAACACTTTAAATATCAATTTAAATTGATAACCAATAAATGAATATTTGGTTTCGTAAAGGTCATAAAATTACTACAAGGTAAAACAAGATTATATTAACCACATTACAGTCAGTACAAATAATAGTTCTTTTTTTAAATAATAATTAACTGCCTTAATTAAATCCTCCGTTAATCAATAACAATACAATCTGAAATAAAGAATAAAAAGTAAGGATTTTGACTGGTGATTAACAACATGTAGAATACAAATATTAATTCATGAACTAGGTATTTTCTTACTAAAAATACTTTAATATTTTTAAACGTATAATTGGATTAAAAAAAAACAATAAGTAGTTGAAATTTGTATACAAGACAACAATGGTAAAGACTAATTTTAATGCTATTTTAAAAACTAGTAAGCTTACAAAATGTAAGTGTTAAGAAAGGGTTCCTATAACGTTGATGAACTAGTAAAGCTGTTGCTCGAAATCGAGCAATTGTTATGTATTGATTTCAAAATAAAAATAATTATGGTTCAGTATTTCGAACTTCCTGTTATACTGACATTTTTTACAAAAGCTTTTTAAAACTAAATTTTTTGTGGATACTCAGTCATCTTTAAGGAGATGTTTATGTTTCGCGGCCCCAAGTAGTGTATGACCCGTCTTAATCTCAAACCGAACTAAAATGGTTCAATAAATCTACTTACAATCAATGTTAAGTCTGTTTCTTTTTTCTTTTATTTATATTTATAGAATTTATACATAAGGATTTATTTCTCCTTTTAGTATTTTTCTTTGGAATATAAACATATGTAAATATTAAGATCTTCACACATGTGATTCCAAATAAATGTTTTTAAAACTGAATCTGACCTTAAGTATGTATTAGGATAATAGTTTATTTATTTACATCTTCCATCAACTGAAATGCCTCCAGCTCTACATGCAATGGTTTCAATTCCATAAACAACATATGGCTTTGCTGAAAAACCTTGTTTGCTCCAATCAGCTGCTTTATTTGAAATTTCGATTCCCATGTTAAATCTTATGGACTAAAACGAAACTTTAAGGGTGTCTAAGACTCTTCCCTTTAGTTAAACCTTTTTACATTTTATTTCCTGCAAAACTCCACGCCAAGCTCTTTCCAATGACACCAAAAACGTGAAAATCGGTTCAGTAGTTTAGGAGGAGTCTTTGTAACAAAAAAACTGCTCGTGTATTAAATAAGTATAGATTACAAAATGTCCCTTCAACAACAGTTTAAAGCCCTCAGCTCTCATAATCATTGCACACAGGGCCAACCTGCCTCTGGCCAGGTTGCGGGGGAGGGGAGGGGGAGGATTTTATGGTAGGTAAGTGGGGAGGAGAGGAGGGAGAGGAAGGAAAACACCAGACCCTCCCTACAGGAGGAGTATGCAAGTCCCGACGGGAGGATTGGTGTTATAGGATAGGAAAACCGCAGGAATACATTTATACAGAACAAGCAAATAACTGGCATCATTTTGGTGTATTATCCTTATAAGTAGTAAAGTAAAATCTCACTAACTCGACAGTCTGTATAACTCGACGCTTGAACAGCTGATGTTGAATCTTCAACTAGCACTTTTTCTTCTAAGATTGTTTACACAATATGTAACAATACTCATGTAAATAATAAATTTAATCTAAAATCTGTTATGTTTATATATCAAAACCTATTAAAAATTCCTATATTCTGGTTAACTCGACAACCCCCAAACTCAACAACCTCTGGCTCCACAAATAATCCAGTTAGTGGAGTTTTACTATACCTATTAGAATGTTAAAGAAAAATAGTTTCATTGCCTAAAAGGCTTCCATTAACAATAAAGGTATGATTTTGTCTATTATGAAAATTTTGCAAGATACATATAAAATAAAGATGAAGATTGTCAGTAAACTTACATACAAACACATAATTAAAATGTAATTAAAAAAATTGAAAATCAGACAAACGTAACGTACTTTATTTAGCCAGCAAATTTGCATAAAACTAGAGTTTTCTAAAAGAAGTCCAACGTTGACAATCAATCAATCAAAAATCTTTATTTGTCTTTGTACATAAAAGACAATAAATGGCGTCAGACTCAAGTTTAACATATACATAGGACCGAGGTCCACTAACCCTAAAGCTAAAATATACGCTGCTCTCTACATGCCTCTCTACATCTAATATTCATAAAACTCCTGAAAAGAATATATATGTTTATCTACTATAAAAGATTTTAGTTTGGATTTAAATTTATTTAAGTTAACTTCTAATCTTAGTTCATCTGGGAGTGCTTTAAAAAATTTATTGCCTATGTAAGTAGTTTTTTTTGTGTAGAATTCCAATCTATGTTTGTCCAGATTTTTTCCATTTTTCTTCTAGTGTCGTACTGATGTATTGAAGTTCCAATTTGTAATTTTGTGTTTGTTTTAAAATATAATATACAGTCAAAAATATATTGGCTATATACTGTCAAAATTTTGAGAGACTTAAAATATTCTTTGGCAGATTCATCATGTTTTAAATTGCTAATAGATCTTATGGCCTTTTTTTACAGTTTTAAAATTTTATCAAGATTTAATTTTGTTGTTGCCCCATACAGACAAATACCATATGATATGTGTGAGTGAATGAGGGCAAAATATATTTTTTTAAGGATATCAGTATTACACAAATGGGCCATACGTCTAAGTGCATATAGACCTAATAAGTGCATAAGTGCTAATAATATTAGGGGATATTTTTCTTCGGTTTTGTTTTGTAGAGAATACCATAAAATTGGTCTTTTCAGAATTCAATAATAGACCATTTGTATCTAAGAACTGTTTGACATTGGACAATTCTAAGAAACTTAAGAGTTCAATGTTATTTTGGTTTACTGCTGATATTTTTAAATTTGCATCATCAGCATAAAGACATAGATTATTTTGTGGGATATTTTGAAGACATTTTGAAAAACCGGTTAGGTAGCACAGGAACAGCAGCGGGCCCAGAATCGATCCCTGTGGAACACCACATGAGACCAAGCAAAGGTCCGACGCTGCTCCTGCGACCCTATTCTGATGAAAAGTATTTATTTCAACATACTGATAACGTTCTGATAGGTATGACTCAAACCATTTGTATGAAATTCCTTTGACTCCAAAACCTGATAATTTTTTCAAAAGTAAGTCATGGTCTACACTTTCAAAAGCTTTTGTTAAATCCATAAAAATACCAATGACATCTTCACCTTTATCTATTGATTCTATGAAATTTACTGCTGCACTTGGTACTGATCTCCCTGGACGAAAACCATGCTGGGTATCATCAAGAATGTTGTTGTTTTCTAAGAAATCGGACAATCTTTTGTACATTATTTTCTCATAAATTTTTGAGAATGATGGCAGGATTGATATTGGTCGATAATTAGACTTATTTTTTTCACATCCCTTTTTATGCACAGGTATGACTTTAGACAGTTTTAGTTTTTTTGGAAATATGCCTGAGACTACGGAAGAATTCACCAGATGAACTAGGATTTTACATAAATGAACATTTGCCTTTTTTATTATGGATACAGGAATTTCATCAAAACTATATGAATGATTATTCTTTAAGGAAACTAAAATTTGTCTGATTTCCTTTTCATTTGTTGGTTCACAGTGTAACAATTTAGTATGAGGAAAAGTAAAGTTTGTGGAGTTTTCTCCTGGTTCATCATGCAACAAGTTAACATTCCCTGTCAACTGTTTTATTCCATTAACAAAGTGATCATTAAATAATTTACTAATAGCTAGCGGATTAATCACAAGTTCATTATTACTGAGCAGCTTTATATTTTTGTTATTTTTAGGTAAGATTCCAACTTCATCATTTACAATTTTCCAAGTTGTCTTTATTACATTTTCCGAGTTTAAAATTTGTTTATTATAAAATTCACTTTTAGATTGTCTTAATCGGTTTTTATACTGCCTATTTTTTTCTTTTACATATTTTTTTAACTCAGTATCTTTCGTTTCCCTAGCTTTTACTTCTAAATCAATAATATTTAATCTCTCTTTTTTCATATCAGTAATTATCCAAGATTTGAGTTTGTCACGTTTTCTTTTTTTTGGAAATGCTAAATTAAAGTGATGTAAAAATATATATTTAGGAAAGCAGCATGTCTTCTTTTCACCCTCTGCAGCTGAAGCAAGTAACAACAGAACCTGACTTTGGTATGCTAGCTTTAGGCATGTAGCACGACCCTACAGCTAGGATACCAAAGACAAGGCTCCATCATCAGAATTGTCTGTCTTGAAGTTCTTTCTTTGATGATTTGGTAGGTTATTGGCATCCTCTTGTATTGGAACTAAAAAATTGTAGCTGGAAAATTTCTTCCACACTTCTCAAATTGTCAACTCCCACCTGATTTATAAAGAGCAAAACCATTCCTTTTAAAAACTTACTGGTGTAAATCCCAAGATTTTTTTTTGGCAATCCCCCCCCTAAATTGAATAATCTAGTCTATTAATATTGAACAACAAATTAGATCTAATTAATCGATAAGGCAGGTGAGGAAATTCAGCCAAACCATTAATCAAAACTGAACATGAATATCATAACCCACTCAAATCCTTACACCAACAAAAATCCAGCTAATGCTTACAAAAATACTACTCTTTTGGAGGAGAAGATAGGAAGTACAGCTAACTCACCTTACAAATAAGCTGCAGAGACACACATAGATATTACACATTATATTAGTGATATTTCGGCTTCAATGTGTGATATCTATGTGTGTCTCTGCAGCTTATTTGCAAGGTGAGTTAGCTGTACTTCCTATCTTCTCCTCCAAAATAATATCCAAGCCTTGTGCTTCACTCCTTAAATTCATAAAAATACTACTCTGAAACTGGTAGTCACAAATCGCCTAACGAAGTTTATGACTCATTAGGTACATACCTCCAGCCAACATCGCCACCAAGATGATGCCACAAGACCAGATGTCGATGGGCTCAGCCTTGTAGTGGGGCCTCAGCAGTATCTCCGGTGCCATGTACGGCGTAGTGCCGCACTTCTTCTCGAGTGGCCTCTCCTGTAAATCACTCACAGTTTGAGTTTTTTAAACACACTGGTCCGAGCTGTAGGGAGCCAAAAAAAAGGTCGAACAAAATAATTAATGTAATTAAAGGCAGTGCGTTGCCTATTACAATGTCAGATTTCCAGATAACACTTTGTTCAGAAATAACATGGTTTTTGAAGTAAGCTTGCTGAATGTACCCGATCGAAAAACTCAATTTCTCTCAGCTTTAGATTTACTTCTGTAAACTAAATTAAAATATTTTAAACATTAATTGTTTTTACATTTTGATACGCTGATCTTAGTTAATTTAAACAAATTATGTTTTTAAAATCCATGATACCATACAACAAAAAACCAAAATTCATGGTGAAACCAAGATTTATAACCAATGAAAATCTAACAACCAATTATTAACTGAAGGTCACCTTGCCTCTGCTTCTGAACACAGTTGCCATTCCAAAATCTGTGATTTTCAGGTTGTCATGTTCATCCAACAGAAGGTTTTCTGGCTTCAAATCTCTATGAACAATCCCTCTGGTGTGTAAATATTCCTAAAACACATGGTTTGATTGAAGATATACATTTTTAAAGTGAAGGGAAAATTTTTGTCAGTTAAATACCTGAAGATCCTCAAGCGAAAATATACAGAGAAGAACTTGGAGAAAAAATATACCAATCAGTTATCCATTTTAACCCATTGGCCTAGACATACGAGACTGTCTCGTAGCGCCGCGATCCGGGTCAGATGTAGAGATACGAGACTGTCTCGTGGTGAAATACAACTGTACTCTGATCTGCTCCAAGGTCGACTTAGTTCCGTATTTCGCCGACAGATGGCAGGGGTGTTCAGTTTTACTCATTTCTTTGTTAATAATGACTACAAAGTTGTTAATACATTACAATTATTTATTTTCGAAGCCGAGTTTACAGATCAGTTCCACGTTTTACAATGGCGAAATGGGCTATTTTACAGCTGCTTACTTTATTATATATATTGTAATAAACTAATTGTAAAAGATTGATTAGTAGAGTATTTTATTTTTCTATGTTGGTAATCAATACGTTTGTTTACATTTTGTCGTACGCGATAGTCCTAATAAAAACAAGAAAGTGTTGTCAAAAACTAATGTGTCTGTTTTGGGAAAGCTCCCGAAAGTGTTTTGGAACTCTTTAGTTTGTGATGTGATGAATACTGTGTTTGTTTGTTTTTCATAATAGGCTAAAATGTGGAAAGACACTAGATCTTCTGAGGTGGAACGAATGTTACTGGATAGTGATTATGAAGACGGCGATTTTGTAAGTGACAGTGAAGAAGTTTTGAGAGATGAACAGTTTGACGAAATTGAAGTGCAGAGGGGTAGCGGGGAGGAAAGTGACTTTGACCGTATTTCTCTTCAATTTGATCTAAATCATGATCTATCTAGTATTGAGGATAATATTTTTGATCCAGATATGCCTAGTGGATCTGGAGTCAATAATTGTAGTGTACCTATGGATGAAGGGGAACAAAGCATAGACCTAGGCCCAGTAGTTGGTGGTGGAGGAGACAATTGCCTGAATGTGTGCCCTACTCTACAACCTGCAGAATGTGAACCCACTCAACCCACTAAAAAACGTAAGTGCTATAAAAGAAAAAATAAACCTAAACAATCTCGGCCTAGGCCTAATAAAAAACAACCTGCAAAGAAAAACCAATCTAATGAGAAAACCGCTAAGAAAAAAAAAACCTGTATTCCAGGACTCTGACTGGCCGTGGTTGGATGAGGACAATGTTACTAAAAAAATTGACTTTCAAGGTACACCTGGACTAAATGTTAGAGTTCAACGTAGTCTCGGCATAAATCCTACTGAGCTTGATTGTTTTGGCCAGTTTGTAGGGGAGGAATTTTGGCAGATGCTGTGTACGGAAACGAATGAATATGCTAGAAAACAGCTTTTGGATGAAACTAGAAAATCGTTGAAGACTGATGAAAAGTGGCGTAATGTTGATGTAGCGGAGATGAAGGCCTACTTTGCACTTTATGTACTAATGGGTCAACTAAAAAAACACTCGATTCAAATGTATTGGTCACATCGAAAAATAATAGAGACTCCCATATTCAGTGAAACAATGTCAATGGAGCGTTTCAATTCTATTTCTAGATTCCTTCATTTTTATGATGAAGCGACCGAAGACCTGAAGAATGACAAATTGAAGAAAATTCGACCAGTAATAAGATACCTGGAAACTAAATTCCTACAAACATACGAGCCAGAAAAGGAAATAGCTCTTGACGAAACGTTATTGAAAATGCGAGCTCGACTAGGCATTATCCAATTCAACCCCAAAAAAAGGGCCCGCTTTGGGGTAAAAATCTACAAAGTGTGCGAGTCATCATCTGGCTACTGTATGGTATTCAAGATCTATGTCGGTGATGACAAGCAAGACGATGCTTTAGCGAGTACATCAGTGACTCTTGACCTTTTGCAACCTTTTTTTGGTAAAGGGTATATAGCCTACTTGGACAACTGGTATTCCTCTCCATTACTATACACTGCTCTGTTGAAAGAAGACACTTATGCTGTAGGAACAGCCATTTCAAACAGACGATGCATGCCCAGAGTGTTCTTGAAAACTGATATGGAAAAAGGTGATTTTTTGAGGAGGTCTGGCAGAGGCGTGCTTGCAATCAAATGGAAAGACCGTAAGGATGTATATATCCTGTCAACGTTACATGAAAGAGTTGAAATGGAGACAGCAAAGGTGGGGACCTGAAGAGGAAGAAATAAAGAAGCCAAAAGCTGTCATTGATTATAACAGTGGAATGCTGGGAGTTGACAGGCAGGACCAGGTGTTGTCATGCTTTCCAATTATGCGGCGAAATGTCAAAGCCAACAAGAAAATATTTTTTTACCTCATGGATATGGCTACATACAATGCCTATTGTATTTTCAAGGCGGTTACTAAGAAGAAACTGCATTATACCGATTTCCGTCTAAACCTGGTTGATCAGATACTTCAATCTGTTACACTCCCCCAGCGAACAAATCCTGGCCGAGCACCTGTTGCGGACTCGCCCCTAAGACTTCAGTCTAAAAACTGGGGTCATTTTCCCTTGCAGATACCACCAACAGCATGTAAACAGTTCCCAACAAGACCCTGCAAAGTGTGCACTAAACATAAGAAGAGAGCTGAAGTCAGATGGATGTGTGAGAAGTGTCAGGTGCCCCTCCATCTAGAACAATGCTTCAAAGACTATCACACAAAAATGGAGTACTGAACTCCATTACATGGTGTTGTAAATATTTAATTTGTAAATGTAGTTACTTCAGTCAGAATATGACCTATTTATACCATATTTATAGTGTCACTGTGTTATAGTGTTCATGAACAGAAACTTTGACCAAATAACATGGTAGCAATTTTACAAGTGCCGCCCTCAAACATATTATCCGTAAGTAATATTTTTTTACCTTGTAAAATATTATTTGCTCCTGTTATTTATTCTCATGTTATAAACTGTATGAATAAGAAACCAAGTTGCAAATTCTGTTCAATTATTTGGAATTTATTCATCTTTGTAACTTAGGTCAGTTGTGTGGCATTTCCGCAAAATGTAAACTTTTGAAAAAAAAATCTGTAAGTTTTATAATGGACATCCATTTTACAAAATAAAATATTTTCTATGTAAAAAAATAAATGCTCTTTCATATGAAGTATCAATATTTTACCAAGACACATGTTTTCATGTAAAAAATTGAATATACTTTGAAAATTTTATTTTTTTATAAAAAAAAATTAAAAATTGCTAACAAATTTTTATTTTTAAATTTTAAATTTTAGTATACTATTATTTTTTTGTAGGCAAATCATTTATGAACAGAAAATTGAAAACCAGAAGCAGAAATAAGATTCCATTAAAAAGTTATTCAGTTTTTAGTGAAACTCTGCATTTTCATGCTTTTTAATTGCTACTGGAGGGCCTTGCATAACAGCTGATAACAACTAGGCCAATGGGTTAAATAAGAATTATCTCCAATAAAATAAACTCTCTAGAAGGCCTAATTTTATTGAAGCAGAATGCCAAATCAAAGATTAATTAGAAGTTCTGCAATAAATAAGGTATATTATTGTAGAGTGACCATTATTTGACTTATATAGCAATTAAGAAATACGTTATTTTACATATTTTATGAAATACTCATCAAAACATTTAGCCTATGACCTATTAGCCTACGATTTATTAGTCTAGGAGATATGAAGTTAGTTTTGTATACGGTATTTATTTATTTACGGTATTTATTTTACCGTAAATAAATGTAAGACGGTATTTATTTACGGTCTTTATTGTGAGGCAATGTGCTTGCCTCACAAGGCAAAGACACACAAGATAGAGGGATTGAATTTACCATATTTCAAACTAAATAATGTTTCAATACAAAGTTTATGGTTGTTGTCTGAAGTCAGCCAGTTACAAATCTTAAAATTTTTATTTTACTTAAACTTACCACTCCTGATATCAACTGCTTCATATACTTTTGGGCCTCCCAGGCTTCCATACCAATGTCAGGTTCTAGGGTAAAACCAACAAACTAAATAAAAGACATATCAAACAAATAAGACAAATTAAAAAATAAATAAAATAAACAAGGATTATTAAAAAAATAGGAATAAAATTAGAGGAAATATTTAGTAAAAAAAAGAAAAGAAAATATGTTCAAACAAATTTTAACTTGATTGTGTGGGTGTGGATACTAAGTAGGTAAAGAATTGCCTAACAACATAAATCAGTTTGTAGTTTATTGTTAACCTAGATTGTAATATTGACAATGAAATTAATCATACAATCACTGCTTTTTAAAAAAGAACATGTTTTTTCAGATCTTTTAAGTATTCAGCCACATTCACCAATGTGTCATTAAATTGTAGCAAGTCAAGTTATTCAATGAAATTTGTCACAGTCACTACAAAAAGTGGTCGCACTGCTAAAATTTTAAAAACTTATTAAAAACACGCTGGCCAGCACTTTTCATTATCGCAGACTAAACAATAGTCTACAATACTGAGTATTGTTTTTTATTTGTTAGTAAAAAGGGCTAGCCTGCATAGCTCAAGTTTTAATAACTTTTAACTATAACAGTATAACAACTTTTATTCATAGTTACTTTTAACAGTAATCCTTAAGTTTCACATGACCACTATAAAGTCATAAATATTATGCGATATCAAATTTACTGATACAGGGTAGGGTATTACGTATTATACCGACCACACCTATATTGCGTCAAAAAAATTGAATGGGCCTAAATAAAAACTAACACAACTCATCAAAAATACAAATGATTGAAAACACAACTTTTTAAAGACTCATTACATATTTATATTGCTTGGCTGGTTTACTATCCCTCTCAAAACCAAACTGAATGATGTCGCCGAGTAGTGTGTAAAACGAATCGCCAAGCCGCCTTTAGCCACCACTTCTGACCACATGTATTCTGCCAATTAGGTTAAGTTAGTCAGCGAATAAGAATGAGGAGTAGGACGCAACAAATGAATGTACAGTCAGAAATTCTTCATAATCGGCTGGTGAGGGGAGAGTTATAAAATTCTGCGAGTACACAACAGTTGATTATCTTTACAAAAACTACTGTTTATAGACAGCTCAAAAATCTGATATTTAAACTACCCATATAACCTCACGGTATCTTATCAATTCTATTGTGGTCAGTATAATACGTAAGTACCCAGGGTAGGAAAGTTTATGAAAAGCTGAACTTATAGAGACCTGAAGACATAGTAAAATTCTAAAATTAATAAAACAATTACCTATTCTGTCAAAAAGCTCCCCTCCAGGTGCATACTCAAGAAATATGTATCCAATCGTGCCTTCTGTTCTCTGGCCGTAATATCTGATGATATGCGGGTCATTACACATCTTGTGTATTGCTATTTCTTTTCGTACGCTATCTTTAGCCTCAGGATGTTCTTCGAGATTAATGATTTTCATTGCTACAGTATTGCCATCATTTTTGTTCATTAACAATTTAACCCTATAAATCAAACAGAAAATTAACTTAACAAAAAAACAAATTAATAAGTTAGCAGATTTATTAACATATATAGGGCACAGAATGAAAATGGTACTAGCGATTAAGATGTTTTCATAGCACCAATAAAGTATCACCACTGACAAAATGACACTAATGCAACTTTAACTGTACAACATTCATGAAACCATGTTAAATATATCTCGGTGCGTAAAAAATATTGCAAAATGTTGCAAGGCGAAATCCAAGTTTCGGATGAAATACTGACAATATTTGGAAATGTTTTGTGCAACATAAACCAATGAGTAATAAACCAATGAGTAATAAGTTACTCTCTGAATAATGAATAATAAGGAAAACTCTCTGGTCGATGTTGGTCAACCTGTGGAAAGAAGAGGGGGAGGACAGACTGATAACATGTCTGCTAGATAAACCAGTTTGACAGTGCACGGCCGGCCGGAACAAGTGATTTAATGTTGAGTATTTTAAGTTTAGGCCTATGTGTTAAATGTGGAGTTTTTAAAAGTATGACGACCCTCAAATGATGAAGGAAAAAGTTTGATGTTTGGTTTGAAAATGGCTACATGTAGCCGAAACTCAGAGTAACCATAAGGAATACTGTGTGAATTGTTGACGAATCAAGGTTAGTAACCTGTTATATTATTCAAAACTCAATTAAGGAGGCAATTCATCATGAATGAATAATAAGTACCGTAGGCTGCACATAAACTGAGTAGAATAGGGATAATGTACCATAAAGAGTTATTTTTATTGAATTGGTGGCTCTGCAGCACGGGACCATGATAAATTTTTATTTCGGAGCCCCATATGACAAAAATGCCATCAGTTTTGTCTACGGGTTTGCGGGTCGCATAATTTTTCAGGTCGTATCGGGTCGGGGAAAACAATATTTCAGACCAAGATCGGGTCAGGCCACGCCTGATAAGTTTCTCCTGTCGTTTACCTGGTGATCGAATTTACGTGTGATTTACATGTGTGCGATCGAATTTTACAGCCTATTGCGAGTTATGCTAAGCCGTTTATCCACAATTTACAGCTTCTTTATCGTGGCCGCTTGCTAGTTTCCCAAATAATCAGCATTAGGGGAGAATGGGGTAATAAGAGACTTTTATTATTAGATATAAAATTGTAAAATAAATAATTTTAAGAACTTTGGAATCTATTATTAGCAAATAACAATTTTTTTAAACAAAATTTTAGGTTCAAAATTAACCCTACCAAAAACATGAACTACCTAAAGTCATGTTTTTCTGAACATTTTTATTTTTCCCTCTCAGCTGTTTGCAATTTTTCTCAGTATTATGACTGAATTATTTGATAGGTTAATAGACCTTTCTAAAAATATTTTTGTTTTAATATATAGCTTGTTATTTATATATTTTATAACCCATGTTTCTTATTACCCCGTTTTGCAAAAATTCTGGGGTAATAAGAAACATGAACAGTTTATCATTAATAATTGAAATACATGTAATATTGTCAGTGCTTTTTGGTTATTTAATTAATTTTAACTTGTTTTCACTGTTTAACATCCTGTTTCTTATTACCCCATTTGTAAAAGTCTTAATTAGAGCATAATTAGGGGGGGGGGCTAATTAGGGTAGGCCCTAACTATTTTTGGTTGAAAAGGTATGCTTTTCTGACAGAAGATTAGGCCTATAATAAAATATCTTGAGTTTTTAACGTTTTCTTATTCTAAATGAAAAGTCATGGCTTCTTAGGTAATTTGACCTATTGGACCTGTATTAGAGCCTAAATATTTGTTTAATAAAAAAGTGTTGTTTTTTAAGATCGGCTACAGTTAAATGTCTTTTAATGAATTTTAGTTTTGATGTTTTATCTGTTTTAGTTTGTATTTAAGCTCATTTCACCTTTTTATAAGCTTTGTTCCTGAATTAATAATTGTTGCCAAAAACTTCCAAGCAGATACCTTTCTTACCTAATTTTCAAATTGTCACAACACTAAAACTAATAATGAGAAAATCTGAAAATTTTATGGGGTATAAGGTATACTATGGAGATGACTGTATTAACCCCCTTTGATTTTTACTGCTTTATTTATTAAATTATCTACCATGTTTCCTATTACCCCGAGTGAGGTAATAAGGCTACAGTCACAAGGGATAATAAGAAACATGTAATTTTCTCTCCTCCAGCTCTACTTATCAGCGTTGCTATAATTTATATAAAAAGCCTTTGTTAATATATGTATTGAATAAAAAAATAAGCATCACCAACTTGCTACAAAAAGCTGTGGAATTTTTTTTGATGTTTCTTACTACCCCATTCGGATCTTATTACCCCATTCTCCCCTATCTGTTCATTTGTGGTCAGCAAATACCCTACGTGCGATGGCCGATCACTAGTTTGGAAAAGTTGCATACAATTTATTTACGATCGATACACACAATAGTTTTTCACGGCTAACCGTGACTTTTGCAAGGCTACATTTGCCAAAATTATCCGCGATCGGCTGATAAGTATGATTGTATTTCGCAGGAGTTTCGAAACGCTACATGCCGTTTATACGCGACTGACAGGTATGCGCTATCGTTTTTCGCTCAAGTTTTTCATAACCTCAACAATATTTCAATAGCTAACTCTATATTTCCACTTTAAAAAAAATGGATTTCGACAGTTTTTTGGCCTATCTGGAAATACCATCTCTCAGAATTGGGAAATTGAAAACTTACACCTATATTATTAGCTTTGACCTTGCACTTTAGCATTCGTAGTTTGTATCGTTTATTGGCACTATGGTCCTCATGATAAAGTGTGGCTTTGTAATGATAAATATCATTGTTATGACTCTCAGAGTTTTTTTTGGATTAATTTGTTCACCTAATAGTTTGTATCATAATTTCTTGTAGTAGGTTAAAATTGAATTATAATTTAATTTTAACCTACCAAAAATTATTAGGCCTCAATAAGTTATATAGTTATAATTTTTGTGTATTTTTTTTATTTAATTTCTTGATTAAGATATGGTTGCAGTTAATTCAAGCGAAAGACATTATTAAAATTTTTTTGGCCCGACCCGGTTTTGGCCCGAGACCCGAAAGCCAAAATCAAAGAACCGGCCAGACTTTTTAGTCTGGCCTGCAGACTCCTAGTTATGTCACGATTTGTCACTTTCTTGTTCGAAAATTTTGTCCGATTTTATTTAAATTTGGTAGAGTGATTTCTAAGATATATTTATGACTTTGTTGAAAAACAATCTCAGCATTGTAACTCCCCTTATGGTGGGTAAAAGCTTCAAATTTGGAGTTTTTAGGTCCAAGAAAAGTATGATATAATTGTCTATATATTTGTTTACCTTTCTTGGTTGTTATTTTGATTAAATAAATAAATGATATTTCTTCTCCTATCTGTTTGTTGTTTTTCTTTTATTATTGGGATTGGGATTGATTTAAGATAGCCTAAGTGGATAATATCTCCTACCTCTTTACCTATTTACACTTAAATCTAGGCTACTCTAAAATAATTAGGCTGGGATACAACACAAATATAGGTTTATTGACAACTAGCTGTTGTTAACCCGCTTCGCTGGATTGAAAAATCTTATGAAGGCCTAAATAGTAGCCCAAAATATGTAATTTGGAAGCAAGAATTATGACGTCTAATGTAATCAAAAATTCAATATATTATGATGTTTCTCCATACATACTATATTTGATAAAAGCCGGGGGTGGCATATTTGGAGGTAGCAGTCTTATTTTCTCTTTCAAACAGCAGCACATAATATGCGTTTTCTTTTTGAATTAATGCAATAACTACAAATTTTGTCCGTCTAGCAAATTACTACATTCGGGTGTTCAATACAATCTACATTTTATTGGAATAATGTGTACTTTACGGCCAAAATCATAGTCCCTTGTCCTTTTGTAAACAGCTTTTAAACTGTTTAAATAAATTCAGCATCTTCTGTTTAATCTCTTTTTTGAAGGTTCCCGTTTTATCTCTCTGACCATCATTCTGATAATTTCTTTCATCACCTTGTGCGTCTGTCTCCCTTTCTGTTCCAAATCTGATATGACAGTGTTTCTTGATGTCGCTGTGAATTTTCCCGTGATACCCTTAGATGTGTTTCTTTCTCTTCGTTGTTTCATTTTTTCTTGCAATCATTCATTTACGTGATAAGATACGGAATTGCAAACATGTTCTCCTACGTTTTGAAATTTTTTTGTCTTATTTATTACTATCTATGAATTTAAAAACAAAAAATATGTAACTCTACATTTTAGTGCACTTCATGTTTTTTTTTAATAACATACCCTGACAGTAAAAATTTACTAAATAATTGAAAACGTAAATAAAAACACATTTGCTAAATAAGACTGAATTCACCTGTTGTTCAAAAACAATTGTACAATGCATTGTATTGTGGTTGTTGGCAACCACTTTAACCACGGTTACCTTTCCAAATTAAACCATGTGTTTTGATATAAACAAATAAAACCTCAAGTTCTCAAAAAATCCTTGACATAGGTCCCTTTCGGACGATCCTGTGCCTACACCCAATAAGATATCGAAACCCAACCACCATAGTGCAGATCATGAGATTCCAAGCTTTAATTTGATACCAAGATCATGGGTCTACGACATGTAGTTTTGGCTGTAGCACTAAATATACCAACACACAACTCTTCTTTTATATATATATTGATTAAATAACAATCTTTCTTTCTTTTTAAATGAAAAAGGGGATATACACAATGTGTTTCACAAACGTGAGGGTCTTATAGTTGAAGGCTAATTATACAGAATACATTTGAGTTATGATCAGGCTAGTTAAAAAGGTACAGCAAGAGTCTTTTGGTATTATCTCTATAGGATAGTCACTGATAAGGAAGTTGTCTATAACCCAATGTGTCTTCCTCAACAATAGTCTTGATGGGAAATAATTTACTATGAGTCAAATTTATAAAGTTTCTCCAATCAAATTTTATTAATAAATTTCTTGACGTCAAAGTTACTCTTGATGTATGTAGGCTATATACTTCCTTTAGGATTTAATCAATTTTAATGTCAATTTAAAATCACTGGTAGGCTAATCCAATGTAGGTAAAGATGAATAAGGGCAGATCTTACCAAAATGTTAACTCTTTGCCCAGGTCACTATTTTCTTCTAGGCCATTAAAAAGGGACAACTGTGACCTGGTATTCCACCGGCTACCAAAAATATAGGCTTATTAGGGCCTAATACTTTTTTTAATAGGAAATAACACTCGGACAGAGGTCCTTACAGAAAGATTTTAACACTAGACCATTCTCAATTGGACTCCCAAAATTCTCTTCTTCTCATAATCTTCTTTGTTGTAACAATGTAGCACATGTTTTCACTGCACTGGGGTTCACAAAACATTGAAGTATAATTTCCACTTTTGGTAAACATTTAAAAAGAGATAATTTTTGAAACTTTGGGTATTATATGAAATAATTATTTGAGATAGCTTTATTCCTACCTAATAAATAATTTACATTAAAATTAACTATGGGCAAAGGTATTATATTATACAATTAAATTTTTCAAGTGATTTAAAATTAACTAAGCAATAAATTTCCTTCTGATTTTATTTTTTGAGACAAAATTATACAAAATAAATATATATTATTAACTAGCATATGTTTACATACATCTACAAGCTTCTAAAAACCGAGTTTTATTTGATTTCGACCAAGTTTGTTTTGAATTTCCCCATAATCCAAGGGGATGACGTTTTTTACATTTTCAGTGTTCCAAGCATATGGTAGTTACCTTCCCTGATGGATTCGTCGTTTCAGATGTTTTATGATTTCATTCAGTTTTATGTTTTGGTTGATAATATTTCTTTTTAGTTGACATGTATTATATTATGTTAATATTTTCCCATTCATTATACATTTAAAGGATTTTCATCCTGATCTGACTCTCGGTCTCCACCACAGACCAAGGCCGCGCACATACCCTCTCAAAGATCACATATTACTATCCTTATACCAGAATTATAAGTGATGAAACGTTTATATTCAAACAGATGTTAAAAGCAAGACATTTCATAGAATGTAAAGCCAGCTGTCTGTAAAAAATAAAATAAATCACTGACTAGAGATACTTAAAAGTCCTTCCAACAGCTGTTAATAAAAGAGATAATATAAACCATTTTTAAAAATTGCGGGACGGCTCTGTTATTTTGTTGTTGTTCAAAATAGACCCTAAAAACATTAGAAAATACTTTGGTGGCATTTAATCAAGGCATTTTCTACTCTACGTATATAAACTTTCATGAAACAGGAAACTGCTTAGGATTCACTAAGTACGCACGGTCTGCTGCGAAGAGGGTATTTCCTGCCTCAGGGTCACTCTGTACTATAGCACAGATTCAACAATAGGCCTACTGAGTATAAGTCTTCCCAGGCAGCGACACCCTTAAGGGTTTTGTCGGCGGGGCGCTGGAATGGGCTGGCATGTTTAGTATAGAGGGGCCAAATAAAAATGCCTCGTGCAACGGGACAGCAATATTTCTACTTACTCCCGTCAGCAGCGACACCATTAGAAGATTCCTAAAACATCTTTCTGGCTGATGAAAGCATATCTACTTTCAATTTTCAAATACCACTGACCTATCATCGCACAGTCCAAACTACTTGAACTTGACTAAGAACCTTGACACTTTTCATGGACGTCCCTATAGGGCGTGAGCATCCGCTGAGAATGGGTTTTTCAAAATTCAAAGTTTTCAGGGATTTTTGGTGGGGTCAATGGTCTAAAATCTTTCTGAATAATTTAATGGATGATCTTTCGATTAAGTTGTAAATTTTCATTTAATCAAGAAGGCGGTTTACGCTTCACATACAGAGAGGTCTCTACAGCTGATTAATAGTTTGGTTCCTTTTATCATGGTTGTTTTTTTTTATTATTTTAGGTAATATCTACTATATTAAAGTCACTAATAGTTTTTGTACCTTATCTATTTAATCATAAACTTAGTATGTGGCACCGGATGTTCATTTTGGCAGCGGGTGTTAAAATTGTTATCGTGAGCGAAGCCACGGGCAACTGCTAGTTATAAATAAATAATTATTAATGTTTATTTACAATTTCAAAGTAAATATTTGTGAACTATTGCAAGTACCTAACCCAAGCCCCAACAATATTTTTATGCATTCTATTTTTTCCATTTTAACCCTACTCGAATTAATGACTGTTAGGCCTAGTTCAGCTGCGATCTTTTTGTCTGTGTGGCCCCATTTGAAACTTTGTTTCGCGGTAAGTTAAAGATATATTTCAGACGCGTTTGTTTTTCACCTTCAATATTTTGGATGAAATATTGCACTAGTGTCATAGAACCCTAATAAAAGTACTCAACCGCCTTTCGTTGGGCAAAAATACTCAACAAAAAACTGTTCTATCTCCTGGCAAAGAGCGTGATTAGATTTTTCGGAGATGCAAATTTTGTTTTTTAAATAAGCTCTTCATAGTTAATTTTGCTTTTGTTCATCATTTTAACTCTCATTACTTACTATATCTATTCTTTGCAAGAGTTTAAGAATAAAGTTCCAATTTTGTATATACACCATAATAAACTACTGTATTAAAAGAACACCTACTATTAACTATTAAAATAATTAGCCTATTTTGGAACAAACTATGCCTATCGACAAAAAAACCAAAGTGCACTCCGTCAAACTGTAAACGCTGTAAGAATGAGGACATAACACCCTAATGCAATGCATATTCACTCACTCTCCGTATGCTCCTTCTCCAAGTGTTTGCATAATGGTCCAATCATTAACAAAATCCATGGCTGATATCTTTTTACGAGGCAGCTATGCACAATAACTCTCTTATGTGTTATCCTAAAAAATACCATAATATTAAAAACATTTATCACTAGATTAAAAAAAGTTAGTAGTTTTAAGCTGATTAAACTATCGTTACACAATAATCTATTACGATTGATAGTTTAGGACAGTTAACTTATTACAGAGATAATGTGCCTTCCTCCTAATCCATAAAACGGGATATCATTTTGAGGTTTGAAAACAATAGGCCTAGGCCCTACATGGATATGGTGAAGATTTATCTAAATACAGTTTTATGAAACAAATATTAATTCTTAAACAAAAAATTTTCTAGGGCATATCAGCGTAGTCAGTTGCACTTAGGCCTACAAGCATTTCTTAAAACTTGACAAAGAATCGTAAAATTTAGTATAAGGCTATAGTTCACAATTTCTTGGAATCAGCGCAAAATTTCAGATGAATAACTTACTGTGATGGAAAATGCACAAGTCACAATTACTTTATAAATGGATTTGTTTAAGCCTACTGTGGTGTAGCCTATTACATAGCGTGACTGGAAAACACTTGATTTTTAATTCTACTTTAAGACTAAGGTCAACTTAATGTAAGAATTTCTATTAAAATTATGATGAGTTGTTCTTCAGCTGTCTTTAGTACTAGTGATGAATGAGCATGCTGGTTTGCTTTCTTACGTTATATTATTTTTGCTTTTTGATTTTTTTTAAAGTGCTATTTTGCTTTGGATTTTGGTTTTCTTTCCAACGACTTCTTGTATGGGGCTTCATTAACCCTTTTAAGGCCAGCTCCAAAACTGTGGTACTTGCGAAAAAGGCCAGCTCCCAAACTGTGGTACTTGCGAAAAAGGCCAAGCCATTTCTTATGTGCTGTGCATAGTTTTAGTTAAAGGGCTATAACTTCCACAATTTTTATCGGATAAGCATAATTATTTTTTTGAATTGTTCCTAATTAAATGGGCTTTAAAATGCATTAGAATATATTATGAAATTATCAGAAAGAAATTTCGTTTACAGATATATGTAAGAAAATTGTAATGAGCTAATTTATATTTTTCCACTTTGATGGCATATAAAAAATATATAACTTTGTTTTACATCCAAAAACAATTTATGACTATGAAGTAAAACTTATTTACAGAAAGTATGCCAATTTTGAAGTACCTACCTTAATTAATAACAGAACTATAAGTGATAATGTAAAAATTGACACTTCGTTGTTTTAGGCCTAAATGGCTAACGCCATGTTATTTGCATACAGGAGGATGATTTCGCTTACAGGTCATTTATCTCGACTTCTTTTGCTCATTCTTCATTGAAAAACACAAGTCAAGCACACACAACTCATTTAATAAATGATATTTGGTCGATTAAAACAATAACCTCATCACTTAACCAACAAAACACAAAAATTAACAGCAACAAAATCATCACATGGCCAGCAGACGATCATGACATGAAAATCTATACAGACAACTAGGAAATTTCGGCTAAAATGGCAGTATTTGCCATTATTCATGAAGCTAAGATGTCCCTCTACAAGGTAATATCAAGTTTAGTGGCCTTTGGAAAATAAAACCAGCCAGTAAACAGGGAAAAGTGGACGGGTGCCTATTACGGCCGTCAGCCGCGAACGTAGTTTTTGCCACGGGGGCCTATTACGGCCGCCGGCCTTGAACGTACTTTTTACCACGGGGGCCTATTACGGCCGTCGGCCTTAAAAGGGTTAAAGACTATTTGTTAGAGTTGGGCTATTCTATATTTTTTCTTCAGTATTTAGGTTAAGGACATGGCCTATTATTGTGTTATATTATGAATGGTTGAATAGCCTAAATCTTTGATTCTTTAAATCTCTGAATCTTTGAATGGGTCGTTACCATACAGTAAAGTTAGGCTACATAGGTTAATTACAATGAAGCAAAAAAGAAACTTAGGCTTATACAAAGGCCACTACTTTTGGAGAGGTTTTGAATTGGATATCAAAAATAATTGGAAAGAACATGGCTTCTTTAATTGAAATACTGGCCAAATATGGCACAATTAAGATGAGCGAGTAAGAAGTTCAGCCTCTCAGAAGGCAGTTTATGTCGGCAAGGTTTGAGTTGAAAGCGTCACCACTGCCACTAGCGGCTACACCTGACTGCCACCCTTAACCCTTGAGCAGGCGCTTCACCGGTAAAACGGCAGAGGGCGCATGCGGAGTTTTAAGCCGCAACAGTAAATTGCACAAATTTACCCCTTAGCCTAACAGCCATTCCATGACAAAATGAGCCTCAATTTCAAAATTATTTTTGCTAATTTCACAGACATTTTTTAAAAGTAAAATATCTTAAGTTTCATTAACTGAAAGAGTTATTTTGATATTTTATTTCTTTCTCCGGTTTCTTCCTTTTTCTTTTCATTTTTTTTTATTAGGATAGGGCCTCCCAAGGCTTTTACAGTAACTCCACAAATGCTCCCCTTAAGTTATATTTTTTGTAAGTTAATTTAAGTTTTTTTGATGTAACGGAAATTTCTATGCAATGTAGAAGTGTTAACAAATCATGTTGTTATATTTTTTATCTCCAAAACTCATTATCTCCTTGGGAAATGGTTTTTTCACACACGTAACACCCGTTACTATTACTGTAACACCCGTTACCAGAAATATTTGCTCATAAATCTGAGAATATTGTTTGAATATATTATTTTTGAATATAATATAATATTTTTATACATCATTTAAAGCCTGGAATTTAAAATTGTTATGTACCTAATTTTTTCAAAATTCTACCTTATTTCAATTCACAGAGTTTTGAAGAGAATCACCGACACCTCAAATAGCAGGGTTATTTA
The DNA here is from genome assembly GCA_035578135.1 of Flexamia atlantica. Lineage (NCBI taxonomy): Eukaryota > Metazoa > Arthropoda > Insecta > Hemiptera > Cicadellidae > Flexamia > Flexamia atlantica. Next base: position 33,896,022 of record JAQJVK010000003.1, on the reverse strand, counting down.
CTGTAACACCCGTTACCCTATTTTTTATACTATTTTTCATGGTTAGTTTGCTAGTAACAATCTTACTCTATGATACTCTTAGAGAGTTAGATATTAAGTATCCTCAGGCATGATTGATACATAAAAAAAGTCTAGATTTTTACTTGAATTTTTTGTTGTCTGGTGTTACACCCGTTACTCGTGGAATGGCTGCTAATACAGTAGGTGTAGTTTAGGCTAATATCTCAGTTGAACAAAGTAAGTAATTTTCAAGTTTTAAGGGAGAGGGCGCTCTGCAAACTGACAAGACATCTCTGAATTGCAAATAACAAAGTACAAAGGGTGGGGCGAATAGATAGGTTCGCTTTAGGGAATTCCTGGAATGAGGTGCGTGAGGTACAGAGCCGCACTTAACTGCCAACACCCATTACGCCTGTTTATTTTGACACAAAGTGTGGAGGAAAATTCCGCGAGCGCCCACTCAAGTGTTATCAGCACTCTACAGCAGTTTTTTTAGGTTGGATTAGGCCTATCATAAATTTGTTAAGACTTTTCGCGTTATGTTACGGATTGAACAATACCGTATTGGGGTCCTAGTTTAGGCTAGAATGAAAGCCAAACATAACATTATTTGAATAACAAAGTTATGCAGGCAAGTAAAAACCACTGAAGAAGAAACAGCTGATTTTTTTTGTTTTCCTAACAAAGCTCCGAGTTAGAAGTGGCCTAATATTAAACTACAATTTAAAGACTCCCTTGCGCATGCACCCACAAAACCATGTTAAAAAACCTAAAATAGCCTCAAGTGTCATGATATTTGGCAATCTTGGTGAAAGTCCAATTATAGAATGAAATGGCCTGGGCTATATTTGTAACAATAGGCCTAGGCCTAACCAAGTTCTTTGCTAATGGAGAAAATAAATAAATAAACTAGCTTGACAGATAATAAGGTCTAGGACTAAGTTGGAAAATATAAAAAATTGGCCTGATTTTATTCCTTGGGCCAAGGATTATGGCAGGCAAGTTACCTAAAGGTCCACCTGCTTAATATGCCAGTTCCCAACATTTGTATAAAAATATATGAATTAACATAGGACCTTATTCTAAGAATTTTGGACCCAGTTTTATAAAAAAAAAAACATGACCATGCAATGTACACCTAGCCTAGGCTTAGGCCTACCTAAATAGATTACATTTGTGAACATGCTTGGCCTCTAAAAAGGGCTAGGCTTATAATTGATGAAAGACTTGTCTCTTTAAAAATTGCTTATAATAGTTATCTAAGAAAATTCATTTAACACTTTCAGAAAATCGCAAATCAGCTAAAAAACCGGGCAGTGGAGCAAGTCGTTCCTGCTGAGTAGCCATTAGAATGCCCTACCCTTCTCAGGTATAAGGGTTGCCCGCTATATTACTTATGTCTTTATAATATTTAATTGGCTGATGATTAAAATGAATTTTAGGCTACTCACAAATGAATAAGCATTCCAGGGACGATTTTCTTTCCGTAAAGGACTCAAAAGTGGATTTTCATCATGGGGTGGAAAAAGCGCATTGCCGTTCCAGATAAGACTACGCTGTAGGCAGTAAGGTATCTCGCAAGAAAATGATGTACTGCACTTACCAACATGAATTCAGCTTGAAGTACCCTTAGAATATGTAGACTTTCTCCAAATTCCGTTAAAAGTAACGTCAGTAAATAACAATTTAAAACCTTAAGGACTCTCTTACACTCATGGCGGAAATTGTTGAGACCGAACAGACCTCGCACAATCATTTTCGCGCCGAGCTAAAGAAATGGCGACTTCACGTTCGTCCAGTAGTAATGTTATTTCAAATCAGCGGTGAGAATTTCTACAAAATCATTAAAAATCTTGAGAAGTGAGCTTGAATAACATTAAATAGAATTGAAAACAAATTTTAAATCAGTGAAACTTTAAATGTGGACCGAATAAAATAATCCTGGACCTATAAAATAATTACTCAGCAGATTATTGAACAATTAACATGCAGCTTGACTATTGTAGTAAATGCTGTACGAAGTAGACTGATCCAATAGGGGTGGACACGGCAATAAGGCAAAGATGTTGTGGATAAAAATAAAATTGAGTTACTATAACAAAATTATTAATGTTTGAAAAAAGGAATGATTCACAATCGAGGGCATTCAAACTATACCTAGAGGTTAGTAATAGGAGACAAAATAATACATCCGCCAATGTATTTTACATAAGAATATTTAACATAAAAAGGATGGAGCTATTACCGTGATCTCTTGGTAAAGCCTGATGATAAATATGATCAAGTTTTATAGAAGTAAAGAGGTTTCCTCATACGATCAGGAATTACGTCATCGCTTTTTGGCCATTTTTGAACCCCCCTCCCTACAATTATCCTATAGTGATGACCCGCCTGACCCCCCCCCCCCACCAACCATCATGAGGTACCTACACTCATAAGATTTTTAAGCACTTTGATAACACATATTTTTAGGGCTATGCGACCCTTCAACACATTATATATTTAGGTATCATAATAAATATTCTGTGAATATCTGAAGTTTTGGGCCTTGGTTCCCATTTTATTTAGTCCTAGTTAAAATTCAAATGCCAGTATTACGAAAAAATCTGTAGCACTAAAAGTTATATTTGAAACTGTTCACTATTTAAAGCTTAACCATAGATAAAGGGATACTAAGTAGTATCCCTTTATCTATGGCTTAACTCAAAACTAGAAAATTCCAACATGATGTCCATTTTCACTTTTCGCATCACATAGGTTAGGACTTTCTATCATTGTTTCTATTGACTTAGGCAAAGGTCCGACGGTTGGGAATTGGTTGGTGGCTTTGCCAAAGGTCTGCCAATGTGGGCCCGGCATATTGAGTGGTTATTTGGCCTAACTGATTATGAGTCTGTTGGCCCAACTGATTGTGAGTCTGTTGGCCCAACCGTGAAAAATACAGTGGGTTGGACCAACTGATCGTGAGTCTGTTAGCCCAACGTTGGAAAATGGTGGGGTTTTAACAATGAGCCAACACACTCAAATCTCGTTAAAAATTCAAACGAACCTTTCTGATACAATCTTTTTGTATTAATATCCTTTTTAAAATTACCTATTACAAAAATAACCATTGAAACTTCAAGGCCATGAGGAAAATGCTCTCCCGATCACTTTCAAATCCTAAGGTGATACCTCTTCATACATATGGGTCAAATTGGCCGAGAGGGAGTGTGGTAAGGTGAAGGTACTGGGTTCAAATCTCAGTAGGAGCATTATCTTTTTTTCATGAAAACCTAATGTAAAGACAATATTATTTGTTTATGTATTGGTTTACTCAACATATTTTTGTATTATGACAGTTAAATGAAAAAAAATGTTTGGTTGGCAAAGGTGAATTGTGGGTTGGGCCAATGAGGGGCAGGTGGACATCCCCAACCATGGTCCCACCGTCGGCGACCGACAGAGGGCCAACGATGGTCCACCCGATCTGTGCTGTTTTTGATCTGTGCTACATGGGTGGCTAGTTAATTATTGTTCATTTTGAGGGGGAAACCCAATTTTGACCGCCATCTTGGATCCGCCATATTGGATTCAAAATTTTTTTTCAAATGAAAAAGTGGTGTTGTGACCACGCATCATTTCAAGCTAGATTTTTTCACTGATTACAATGCCGCAATCCGTTTATTAATATCCCCCCCGGGCACGACGCCTATGAGCCGAAGTAAGATTTACCTGATCAAAAACTTATCTGCTTTGGTATGATATTTTCCTGCAGGAACTCAAGAATTCTATTGAGTATAAGATGTCATAAAAATGTTATTAGATTGACAGATAGGATCATTTTGATCTTTCCCAGGTTTGAGCAGAGTGACAACACGGGATTTTCTCCATTTCTCTGGTATATTCATTTCAATTGTGAATATACCAATTAAATACCCCCGTTGCAGCAGACCTGCATACTCAGCGAATTTCAAATGCAAAACAACATATTTCAATCCAACATAGCGAGATTGGACATGTTTTTGAAAGCTCCATAAGAATAACATGGGAAAGAGCATGCAGGTTTGCTGCTACGGGTACATTAAAACTGGGTGGTTTTAATTCATTATTCAGTAGATCTGAACTAGAAGTAGCCATTTACCAAGTTTTATCAAGATATGTTGAGAAATAAGCGAGATATAGAATTTTAGTTATTTCCCATAAGGTTAACATTTGGGACAACGTACTGTGTTTACCACTTTCAATATATCGGTAACCAATGGACATAGAGCAGTGATTCAAAATACTACATTGTTTGTTTTTTTTGAGCTGAATTCAATGGTGCCATCAAAAATTCGATAAATTTTGTTTTTCTATGTAAAAAACTCAAAAAAAACCCATTTTTAGGGTGGTTTACCCCCCTTTCCGGCAGTCCGATCGGGCTGGTTTACGAACTCGTCCGAATAATTACTACTTAACAGGTCTGAGCCAAATTTCATTCCGATCGGGCCATTTTTACGGCCGCTAGCGTGCTTAGACACATATATATATGTATGAAAATGAACGAATAGTGTTTTTTGCTTCTGGGGGCCTCAAAACGAAAAGTTATCATGGTCGCGGGCTTAGGTCTTACCATGAGTACCATGGTAACAGCTTCTTTCCTATAGGGGAAATTCGCTAAAACCATTTTGAAATTTAACAACCATTTTGTGACATTTTCACCACAGTTCTTTAACTGTGCACCTCTAATCTCATCAATAATTGGAGCCTTGTTAGTCTTCAAGCTAGAAATGACTGTGATTAGCTCGGGAAGCGTAAGGAATTCATTTACACATGCTCTGCAACACACAATTGGCTCCTGCTATTTCAGACCTTCAGTTTCGTCATTTAAATAAGACTAGCAGCGACTTGGTCTATTGTGACTGCTGAAAAGACATTTCTGCTGTTCCCTACTATGTCGAAACTCTCCACTAGATCAAACCACTCTGTGATTTTCGGCAATGACTGACATCAGTTCCTCACCTTCTAAAAGTGTATCATCAGCAAAGTAGTCATTTATCTCAGGTTTTGGAGGGATAATCCCTAAACACCATCCAATTTGCTTTTTCTGAGGAAGGCTCTGGAGGGCGGAAAGTTTTAGACTCATATAATAACTGGGGTTTAATGTTGAAGATTCTTACTCTTTTAAGCTAATGAAATAAAAAAATAAAAAAAGCAATGTCCTGAAACTAAAGCCAAAAAAGTTAGTGAAGAAAAATATGGATATCTTTGAAGAATAGAAGGATAAATTTTAGTTATAAAAGTTCTTTATTCATTAGATTTACCAATTCAATAGTCTTCAGCAGTCACCTAAGTTTTTAAACTGAGGAGGAATGTTGTCAATGGTGTAAGATATCAAGTTCACAATATGCGACCGAACTTGTTCCTTTGTAACTTCTTCTAGCTCGGAGACTATCAATGGTATGTCTTCAGGAAAATTTCTCTTCATAGAAGCGGCACGGGATAAAATGATGAAGAAAGTGCGAAGACATATCCACTTCAATTCATGCTTCGTTAAACCTATAAGTGCAGAAGAAATTTCTTTCAGAGTTTTAAATTAAATACAATTTGCAATAGTACATAGTTTATTAATAAATTACTGTGACTGTAATATAAAACTACAACTGTAAAATAGCTTCAAAATCTCAAATCCGATTTTTTGGGAGGAATTATGGATTTCAAAGTATTAATAAAAATCTGGACAGTACAGTAGACTCTTGAAATTGATAGATCGACAATTGATTTTTCATCACTGTTTAGTTCGACAGAGGCTGACATGCAACACACATTCAAAGGCTACCAAATATTATTCTGATGATATTTGATAGGAGCTGGTAAATAAATAACCTAATAATGTCACCATAAAAGTTGATCAAACGGCTATGCAATACATTCAAGTTTATGGTATTTAATAGCTTTATGATTGTACAGTTATAGTTAAAGCATCTATTATTAATGTAAAATCCCCTATACTCTCTTTAATTCGACATTTTAAATACTTCGACACCCCCGAAGTCCACTAATTCTTGAAATACTGAGAGCCTACTGTATTTTTATGAAAAAATAATTCAACTGAATTTCAGTGCAGTAGCAAGGACTGCTCAGGACTGCTTCAGGTATTGTCAGTGACTGCTGATTAATAAAAAGTTAATCCCTAGGTAATATATTAAATTATTTTGTTTTGATTGAACTTACACATGAAAAATATCTTGTCGGGCTGAGTCCATCAGAGGTGATCCTGAAAAATGTCCTGATTAACAACCTAAGACTAAAATACACAAATCCAAATACTATCTTCAGGTTCAAGGTTCTGTGCAAAGCTGCAGTATCTTGTAATCTGCTTTAGGCAAAATAAAAACATTTAATTTAAATTTTCTAAACATAGAATTTTTTTCCAAATGTTACATAAGAATATTCTTCACATATCTTTAACTTTTGAATGTAATTTATTTGTAATATGGAACTTTCATTGCAAACCTAATTCATATATACACAAGTCTAAAGTGTTTAACAGAAATGGTGTTGAATTTTTGGCGTTATGTCTAACTCCATTCAAATTTGAAAATTAATTTCATACAATTTTAATTTTAATAAATATATTTTTTACATTAGAGCTAAAACGAGAGGCTTGAACGGGCTCATAGCTCCTAAGCATAATCCTTCTTTTTTATAGTACGAAATCCCTTCTTAGAAATAGGCTTTTGGATCCACAAAATTATGATTATAACTAGCATTTGGATTTAAGTAAACAAAGCAGACCTTTTTATATCCCAATAGTTTTAAATGACAGCTATTTTACGTTATTTCTCATTTTATAGTAAGTTTAAAGCAATTTCAGTATTTTCCCCGAGTCCCTGGGATGGAGACCTTAAATTTCAGCCCCCTACCCATCATCCTGCGACCTTCCAAACGCCCACAATTTCGGCGCAATAATTGGCCTTACGTTATTATATATATACAGATCATTTGGTATTAAATCTGCATCGTTATAACATAAACTAAACAAACGTACTTAATTTTTTATAATTTTAAATTATGAAAAAACTCAAACCCTTAATTATTATAAAATCAGAAAATCTTAATTTTAAAATATTTTTGTTATAGTACATTGAACGTGCAAAGTTAGCTGCATTTGGAAAAAAATCCCACTTGTCAACATCTACCATATGGCTTTGAATCAAGCATTAGCACCACATGTTTAATGTAAACAAAGCAGACGTTTTTCAATCCCAATGCATTTTAAATGGAAGATATTTTTCGTTATTTCTCAAATATTTAGTTTATTTCTCAATATTTTGTTACAATTATGCCTGTTACGATGATTTGGTGTTTCATCTAATGCGACTTAAATCCTGAAGAGATTGCTGCCTCTTCTGGTTGAGTCTTGAGACTAAAATTTACACGGAAAATTTAAACGGACGTTCCTTCTAAGTATATATTTCCAAAATTCCAAGTTTTAAGGGTTGTTTGGTGGAGAAGAAGCTTTCAAATGTTCCCATTTACATGTAATGGGCGATCTTTTGTTTACATTTCCAATTTCATTCAAGCAAGCAGAGGGTAATTAGCTTGACAAACAACAAATGTTGCTACAACTGTTTAATAAATTTATTTCTTTCATGATGGTTTTGGTTTCATGGTTGTTTGGTTGATTTTTTTAGGTTATACATACTATATAAAAGTTACATTTTTTAGTTCCCAGGTTTAATCCATAATTAGTTTTTCTACCGTATCTGTTTAATCATAAACAAATTATGAGGCACCATCTTTAGTTTGGCAGCGGGAGTTATAGTTTTTCCCTCATGGCGTCCTTAACGTATTACAATTATGATGCCCTAAAACAATTTGGCAAATTCCTTTTTCATCTGATTCGATGGTGTCCCAGCTTTGCTCGGAAAAAGTAAGTGCTGCAATCTATGGTTAACCTTTAAAACTATTAATAACCGCCCATATGTTAAGTTGTAACCTAAGTGAAGCGAGTTTGAAACACTGCCGACTAATAGCGCTACTGTTTCAAACTTTCATCCCTTTACTGTACTTAATTGATACCCTATTTGATAATTCTGAAATGTATTGGCAAATCTACGAACAATTACCGTAAAACTGACACATTTAACGTTAAAGTCGGTCCAGCCGTTCTCGAGTTATGACTGTGAAAAGAAAACCTACATTATCCACTGTGACATAAATGTTTTTAAAACCTACACAACACCATAACAGCATTATGCTTATATAAACAGACCTATTTATTTAAACAGCTATTTATATAAATATATTACATATTCTTTGATAAAACCTTTTTTCATTCAGTCCCTTCAGATTCGACCTATCAAGGTTGAACTATAACTTTTTCATGTAGATTTGCCAATATGTCACAGAATCGTAAGAAATGTAATTGTTCAACCTTAGAACAGTAAATTTGTTTTGGAACAGAGGCGTTATCTGTCAACATTGGACCAAACTCAATTTGCTTCGTTGTTTACAACTAATCACACAGATATGGTTTGATATATTTTTAGATATTAACCATAGACTTCAGCATTTATTATCTCCTGTGCGAAGCCAGGGCACATCTAATCTCTATAACAATAATCTAAAATCTGGTTGACTGGTTGAGTCTTAAAAGAAGAAAATAATGCACGCATTCCCAATCTACCTCGGCCATTTATCTTTTTTATATTAGTCGCTGTTAAGGATTGCAACAGTCAAGCGACTGTGGCAATAAAAGAAAATGGTTTTCTTACCAACCAAAATTTTTTTCTAGTAAGTAAAAAAAGGGCCATTAAACCCCCTCCCCCATCTCTTTCTACGTCCAAAGATGTTTTGAAGACAGCTGTTAACACAACAGCTGCTATACAGCTGATGAAACTGTAGTTTAGTGAAAAAAACTTACTTGTTCTCGAGATTAAGGCTCCATCCTTGCACACTCGCCAGACCACGCCGTCGATGCTCTGAGAGATTACGTTGACCAACGCGTCGCTCGGAGGGATGTCACACGGCCGCGTCAGATCCAAGATGGCCGCCATGCGACAGGCGAGGACACAGGCAGTGTGCTGCACATTGCGGGCGACCCCCTCCACACTCATGTAGTGCCTGTCGACGGCCAGGCGGTTCAACTTCACCAGAGGCATTCTGAGCAGCTTGTTCTGCAACTGACTGATCAAATCTTTGATTTAAAATTGTATTTTTACATTAATGGGATCCTTTTTTTATATCGATTTTAAAGAATGTTTTTATTTTGGAAAGATTGCTTATTTTAAGTGTTGAAACGTCAGATTAAACCATCATGGAGTAATTTAAAGCAGATTTCTTTTTCTGTGAGGACTTCCGGTTTCAAATTTACATAATTTAGGATTAAAGGTTGACAACTTACAACAGCCTTCTGCTGACTGGTCTCTAAGTCTTGTTTCCAAAAGTGTAAAACCCACATTGCTGAACTTTGGCATTTAGATTCATATTTAGTTGCAGACAATCATTCATATTTGGTTCTTGTCAGTTTACAAAAATTCAAGAGGGGTCAAGACATTTCAGTCAGAAACTCAGCTGTTTGAAAGGTTCTTTTTTGTTGGCCTATGAACCAAGCTTCACGCTTTTCATATTGACCAAACAACAAAGTAAAGAGTACTATTGATAATATCGATTTCAATACTTACAGTATTGGATCTTTTGTGAAGACCATTGAATTCCTTGCAGAATGATTGATTCCGTGGTTATATCTACAATAGATCTCTAGGTTAGCTGTATTGATGAGGTAGCCATAATACAGAATCTCCATATCACCTTCAAAGTTTGTCTGGGTCTTTGATTGTTTTATTTTTAGACCATACTCATTCAACCCGTGGGACATTATATCTAAAAATCTAAAAAAAATGAATATAATTTAAGAATAGATTAGGAATAATAAGAATAAAAATTTACAGCCCACAACAATAGACTCATCCGGGAAACTTAAAAAAGAACAATATAGAGTGAATAAGGATTCACGTGCAATAACATAATATTGATTTACTTTATTGAGACACCATATTAACATCTTTTATCAATTAACCGAGTAGAATGAGGGAAGCAAATTCTGTGGTCCTGTTATTGAGCATTGAAGGCTGGATCCATTATCAAACTTTCCAACATGTTCTCAGGAATTCACTCTAAACCTCAGCACAAACACTCTCAATCAGTCCTTTTTCATAACCGAGACCAAAACTGGTTAACAAGATAGATGGAAAAACTAAAGCTAGAGTTCATTAAGTTAATGCTTCACAAAGCTAGAGTTCATTAGGTTACTGCTTCCCATCTACTTTTGGATGTGGGAGGCAGAAATGAATTTGCCCACATTTACAACAAACGTTTTTAATTAATACTAGGCTATATCATTTTTATCCATTACTGAAAGGTCTTTTCAAGTCATTACCCATTCAGTTACTCACAATTGAGCCTTGGCCTTGTCAGAGGTGATAAACAGGTAGTCATCGACGGCCCGGATCAGACTGTCGCCAGCGTCGGCAGTGACATCTGCGAGACAGGTTCTGTCCATGTGCATCAGGTACAGGTTGCACAACAGACTCGAGAGAGGCATGCCTACCAACATAACGTCATTGAAATGAAACATTTTGAAAAAGAAAACATTATAACACCAATGACTCAGAATGTAGCTTAATGATGGTTTTAATCAAAAATGTGGACAAATAAATAATAACTATTCAACCCACGGGCTTAATAAAGAGTTCTATTTAAATATTCTTCAATCTTCATTTTACTGCAAGAATTACACAGACCAAGGGGTCAAGGAAGTGTAATACCATAAACTAAAATCAAGATAGTGAAAAAATATTAATTCTTATAACTTTCAATCTTGAAACATGGTTTTCACAGGTCGAATATGACGGGGGAGTGACCTAGTTGAGATATACCGAATTCCTCCAAACACTTTTTTAAATTGACCAAACTGTCAAAAAAAGAAATTGGGTCTTAAATGAAGAAGTCAGAATAAAATTATCCATGTCTACTTCTGTTCTGAGTGAACCCAGAAGTAGACACAGATTGATTCACGGTGCTGGGGGCCTCGTTTGCGCAGCACAGTGATGACTTTCCCCCATCAGGGGACCTAATACAGTCAGCTCAAGAAACTGTCATCTGTCAAAACATGATGCTTTTATTATTGTGACTATTTAGGTTATGTTATTATTTTGTTGATGCTGTACATTTCAAGCCATGAGATTTGCCTACGAAAATGTTTCGAATCACGTAATAATTTCCGTTGTTATGCTTTTATTCTTTTATAAATTTCATTACTCTGTACCCTTTATTAGTTTATGTTTTTATTCTAGTAAATTTTGTTTCAGCCAAACGAAGAAAAAGCAACCACCCGAGAGCCCACCCACCCGAAATTGTTCAAATGCAAAAAAGAGGAAATTAATTGGAAGACACTAACAAAAAAATGAAGTATAGACATTGTAAACAGAATAAGTGTTGTGTCCTGACTTTCACAACTATAACAAAAATTAATGTCAGAGCAATCTGGTAACTCAAACTTCCTTTTCAGGAATTGGAAAATTCCAAACTGTGCAATTGTATTTTAAATTAATATATAATGAATTTATATTTAAAATCCAAAGCACCTACCTTGTGCCAAGCCTTTCGTCAATTTATAGGTTTTCTTCATCCTTTTCACAGCTTGGCATTTAATAGCTGTTTCAATGAAACTGATCTCATTTGAATACCTTGTGTTCTGAAATTGAAATTAAATAAACTAAAAAAGTGTAACTCTCTCACTTAACAAAGGAATATGGATGATTTTCCACTTTCTGATGAGTTTGCAACTTGAAATTTGGCACGACTTTGGGTAGAATTTAATAAGACATAACTTCTTTGGGCTTTGGGTCGGACTAAGTGAGGTTAGTTTTGTCATAAGTAGCATTAAGTTTTAACAATTGAAAACCGTTACACAAAATCGAACTCTAGACTTCTGGAACTAAAAAAATCTCCTAGGATCCCCTTAAGGAGAATTACTTGGAGGAGGGGGGCCGGTTTTTCAGGGTGGTATACCAAGATAAGTTGATAAGTCAAAAAATGATGATAAGTTCAGATAAGTTGTGCCATTAAAAGGGATCTATCTTAATTTTTGTTCTCTAAATTGAAAACAATCTTTGCGCTTTCCATCGCAGTTCACAAAATGGCTGTAAAAAAACCTATAAAAAACCTTCTTTCCTCAATTTTGAGTAGAGTAAACTCCCGATTATCCGCGGAATTGGGTGGCGTGACTACCGCGGATAACGAAAATCGCGGATAATCCGCAAGTGTTTAAAATAGAAGAGAATAAAAGAGAAAAAAAATTTCAACATTAAAATCAATGTATTTAACACAGTCAGGGGCAAACCAAGATTTAATTTCGGGGGAGGGGATATCCTATAACGTCGTGGTAGGCGAGTATCGCATCACAATAGACAAATGTGGACCTCGCGGTAAACGAATATCGTCATTGTGGAAGACGAATATCATTGTCGCGGTAAACACATATTGTTGTCACGTCGCAGAAGACGAAAATCGTCGTCGTGGTAGAAGGATATCGTAGTCACAGTAGACGAGTATCGTCGCCGCGGTAGAAAAATTATCGTCGTCGGGTTATACGAATATGGACGTCGCGGTAGGCAAAGTTCGTCGATGCGCTTAGACGGGTATCATCGTTGAGATAGATGCCGCGGTAGACGAATATCATTCATTCATTCATTCATTCATATTGAAGGGCGGACCTTGTGGTCCCATGGCGCTTCAGCCGCGAGGGCTTGTTGCGCACCCTTTTACCTGGAAAGAGGTGTTTTCAGAGACTGCCAAGGTCCATGTCCCTGATGAATTTCTGCAGCTTACCAAAAAGCTCCTCTTGAGGGAGGTGTCTGCCCCTCTCCATGGTTCCGAGAGTTGCCTGCCTTACCTCAGCTAGCTTGTCTCAGTCAAACAGCAAATGGTCAGCAGTCTCGTCTGACTGCCCGCACTTCCTGCAAGAGGTGTTCCCATTGTGCACCCCGATTGTGTGCAAATGCTTTCTCAGGTGCCCGTGTCCGGTAACGAGTCCTGTGATTTGTCTTACCTCCTGCCTTCCCGAATATCATTGCCACAATAGATAAATATTGTTGTCACATCGCAGTTGACAAAAATCGTCGTCGCGTCGCGGAAGACGAAAATCGTCTTCGCGTCGCGGTAGACAAACATCATCTTCGCGTCGCGGTAAACGAATCCGCACTGCGCGGATAATCCGCTCACGGATAATCGGGAGATTACTGTATCTTCCAGAAAATCTAAAAAATAAATCAATGTTAGTACATTCAAATTGAAATCAAAGAACTTTCTGATACAAAAATAATAATTAGGATAAAGTATCCAAGCATATTATTGTGACTCCCTGTCAATGCTATATGTTTATAGTCTTACTCTTAAAACAATAAAGAATTTGAATATGACTATGATAGAACAGGTAAAAAAAGAACGAATTATTCCATAATAAGCTGACTGGAGTATATCTGCTTTAGTTCTTTGTCTGGGCATCTGAAACAGGAAAATACCCAAAACTATCTTTTTTAATATCATGACAGTGAGATAACTCACCCCTACTGGACCATATTTCCTGTTTACTTCTTCCTTAAGTATTGTTATCATTTTATCCTGAAACAAATAATTTTAACCTGTATTATATGGAGTATCACGTTTCTAACTTGCACCATTGAGGCATTTTACAATATAACATTTTTCATATAATTGAAAATAATATTGATTTTTTTAGCTACCTGTGGCTTTTTACAAACAAAAATTAAATATACTAGAAAATTCACAGCAAATAAAGTATGAAAATTCCATTTCCTTAAAAAAAAGTTCAATTTAACTGGAACAATGTCATAAATAACTGAGAAAATTAAATATTCATAGGTGTTGTAGGCCTAACTAAAAGTTGAAATTTACTAAAATCACCTTAACTGGCAGTAGTGATGTGACCAGCATGTGCACTAATATTTATCAAAAGTTTGATTTTATAGTGATGATATACCACAGTAAAAAGATCCATGTAACCTGGATCATTTTGTTGTAGAATATCTACACTTAAAATGCTATGCATTATAACATCTTAAAAATTTACAAAATTAAAAGCTCAAAAAGTAAATTTGGTTTCAACTTTCACCTGCTTTATGGATCCAAAGGCATCATGAATATCACAAGCTACAAAGTACAATTTTCTTTCTTTTTTATTCTTGACTATTACTCTCCAAGTTCTGTGAAGCTTACTAAGTTGAAATTTACTATCTTGAATGAGAGTTTTAAGAAGATTTTTTGCTTTCTTTAATTGCAGGTTTGTTTTGTCACCCCTGCAAAAAACATGCATTCTTAGTTATTTTGATTTAAACGTAACAATAATATTTTGAAAATTCTACATAAAACTTATATCCATTTTTAGGCTACTAAATAATCTAATTAATTAATTACTTACACATAAAAGTCCAAAAAAAACCACCAACCCTTTTTGAAGCCATCCCACTAAGCTAAACTTACCTCACAGATAAAATCGGTCTCAAACCCTCTCTCTTGGGCACCCAGCGTAGAGTGAATGGCTTTCTCACTGCTGCCAATCGCTGGGCTTCTGAGCTGGTCAGTGGCTGAAGTTGCGTAAAGTTGTTGAAAGCTCGGTCCGACTCCGCCTTCCACACCTTCTTGGGGATGTACACCAGCTGGTTGGGGGCTCCCTGGATCTCTGAGACGTAGAAACACGAAGACACGAGTCTCTTGGCAATGCGCCACAACCACTTGACCAGAGCGATCAGCATACTCTGCTTCAAACTGTAAATACATATGTCAGGCACGGCTGACTTTGTTGTAAATATATGCAGCATAATCTTGTAGCAACAAACCTAAGTATAACAAATTCCTAGATTTCAGTTGTAGTTAATTGCCAATAACGGGCCATAACAAAAACCATACTGTTATATGATAAATAACTTTCGTTTTACAATTTAATGTATAACATTTCAAATAGCCAAAGCAAAAAAAAATTATTCTTTGTAAAATGAGTTGTTATCACAAAAAACAAACAAATTTCAGAAATCAACAGAGACATAGCCCAAGAAGATTTTGAGATCTGAAGGAGATTTCAGAGATCTCACCTGAAATCTCACCTCAGTCGATGCAGGATATTACCTGTCTGGAGCCAACGATTATGACAATTCCTAATGCAGAGAATGCTAATTAGAGCAATGTGTTATCAATATTAGATTAACATAATTCTCTGTATTACTTTTAATAAAGAGTAAATAATGATATCATTACAGATTTTAAAAATAAAATTCAGTTTATGTTTGGACTCAATTGCATAATTTTTTTCTTTGATGAAATGAACATTTCAATCCCTTTGGATTCTTTATGTTAAGGCTTAACTTAAATGTAAAGGAAACCTGGAAGCAAGGCTTTGTTCAGGAAAGTTTTTTCAAAATAACAAGTTAAAATACCACTGTATTAATATTTTCGTAAAATTAAATATTGGCTCTTTGGTTATAAGTTCTGGATAACTAGAAGTAAAATAATACTAGAGGCTTGAAGGGGCTAATAGCCCCTAAACATAATCCTTCTTAATATAGTATAAAATACCTTCTTAGAAAATAGGCTTTTGGATCCACAAAATTATGATTATTTCTAGCATTTGGTTTTAATTAAATAAATCAGACCTTTTAATATCCTAATGGTTTCAAAATGACAGCTATTTTACGTTATTTCTCATTTTATGGTAAGCTTAAAGCAATTTCAGTATTTTCCCTGAGTCCCTGAGATGGAGACCTTCGGTTTTAGCCCCCCCCCATCATCCTGCGATCTTCCAAACGCCCACAATTTCTTCGCAAAAATTTCGCTTACGTAATTATATATATATATATATATATATATATATATATGTATAGATCATTTGGTATTAAATCTGCATCGTTATAACATAAACTAAACAAACGTACTTAACTTTCTATAATTTTAAATTAAGAAAAACTCAAACCCTTAATTATTATAAAATCAGAAAATCTTAAATTTAAAATATTTTTGTTATAGTACATTGAACTTGCATAGTTAGCTGCATTTTGAAAAAAATCCAACATATCAACATCTACCATATGGCTTTGAATCAAGCATTAGCACCAGCACCACATGTTTAATGTAAACAAAGCAGACGTTTTTCAATCCCAATGCATTTTAAATGGAAGGTATTTTTCGTTATTTCTCATTTTCTGTTAGATTTGGACATAATCTGATATTTTTCCCGACCCCCTGGGACCAAGACCTTTAATTTGAGCCCTCTCCCATCATCCTGCGAGCTGTCAAACTCTCACAATTTTGACTGAAAAAAATCGCTTACAGAATTAATAATATAGATGGTCTCACGAACAAAGATTACTAGTAGATTCAGTGGCGGTTGAGTTTAGACGCACATGAGCACATGAGCCCCTTATGAAGAACCATAAATAATATATAACTTAATAGAAGAGTACATCTACATGAATGTAGAATTATATAGAATACCCCCAAGTATTAAAAATGACAGTAAGTTACTGTGATAAGTTAAAAGCGCACACGTCGCAATCGCTAGTGCTAATCGGGCTAAACTGTGAGCCTGGAGCTCATTTGATGGCAGCTTCGCTACTATACAGGCGCAGGACGAGTCCATTTGTGGCCAGCAGGTAGGGGAGGAACCATGATTACATTGCATTTATGGAAGTTCCCTGAGAGCTGCTTCCGGGTGTGAACCCATGAGGCATTTGAGCGCTGAGAAGCTTGATATTGTTGTTTCCATGGTTCGGACGATGTTTAAGTTAATTTATATAAATATTGCAAGTTTTCTATGTTGTTTTTAGTGATAAATATGTTTATTTTAGTTATTTAGTGATGTGTTTCATGATATGCTCTGATTCTTGAAAGAAAACAATTGGCGTAACGGCCGCGTTACAGCTGGCTTTCTGTAAGAACATTTATTACACTATTGAGCAATGGTAATGACGTTATTGATTTAATTAATTTTGGATTATTAACATTTGTATGTACAGTAGTAGTAAAATACAACTTGTTATTGTCAAAGGTAGGATAGTGCCTTAATAATATATAAGTATTACACTTGTATATTACTTACAACATGTAGTAAAGAATTGCAGGCGCTTCGGTCTTATAAGCGTTTAATGTACTTAAATACTGATTGGTTTACGACAATAACTCTTATACATTGGTATTATGTATTTATTTTTTACTGTGAACCTCCAGTAAATAAACACACGAGCCGCCACTGTGTAGATTACCAGTGATGTATCCTAATCAGTACAAAATTATTAGGTAGGAAGATAAACTCTGAACAATATAACAGACCTGGGACTTGTGACACTTTTCAGCCAGACTATATTTTTAAAGATCAAGCCATCAGTCAATAGAGTAACAGGGACCTTGTCTTCTTTGCCGAACAAAAAAGACTGACTGAAGTTTTTCAAGAGGTGATCTTTGTTTTTCCTCCCACCAATAAGCTCCTGAGGAATCAACTTCCTTAGATGGTCTCTTAATACCCATCCTACTGATCGCCCACTCTCACGGTGGTTGGCTGTTTCGTCTACCTGAAACCAAACGAAGGCAACAAAGCTCACAGTGGGTAGGTCAAGATGTTCAAAAGTATGTCCAGAGTCCAGATGGTGTCTGTAAAGCCTACATATGACTCAACTGATGTCGAGAAAGGACCTCTCCTTGAAAATAGCAACTATAAATCTATTCTGCCACTAACACTACCAACTGATGCAAGTACAGTAGAAACTAATCAAACACCAAAATAGCTTCTCCATAAAAAAATGCCCACTGATTAAGCCTATTGTTCCTCTATGCTTCTTTTGGTAAAATCTTTTAAGAGTTTGTTGTAAATAGATCAAACAATAGTAACACTTAATTCCAGAGGGAAAACGCTTAAACAGTGACATCATTAGAAATCAGCTATTGAGTAGAAAATCAGAGATATCCACGATTTGAAACAATGTTATTAATCACCAAAGGTTTGCCAAGATCAATGATGGCCGCTTCATTATAAGGTAATAAGGGCATATTAAAATGATTCTTACTTACAACTTTTTGAAAATTAGATCTAACATTATCTACATTTTCTAAAATTTTGTTCAATTGCTCTTCAGCTCTCTTGAATAAAGCAGGACTCAACCGTGTAACACAGCCTTCTGCAGTGTTCTCTTTTATAATAGCAGTAATTATATTTTGTACAGAGCATTTCTCACCTGAAATGAACAGAACTCGAGTCATTCCTAAATCCTAACATAAGTTATGAAATGAAATGAAATCTTTGAAATGAAATGAAATCTTTAGAAATATTCCATTAGATTTTTAAGAACTCCAATTGACTTGGCAAATATTTATATCTGTTAAGAAGTTTACATTTAAAAAATGATTTTCTATAAAAAAGTGAATGAATAAATTTATTGCATTATTCTAGTTTTAGGGCCAGATTTTCACTTTACCCTCTCTTTAAGGTTACTGTAAGCTGTATTTTGTAGATGTAAACACTCACTTTTGCTACAAGACTCTTTTACAATCCCTAATGATGCTAGGTGGTCTTCTCAAACTGATTGTAAAGTCTACACTCCTGGCAGTGGTATATCAACGATGTTATCAAACAACTCAAAACTGCTGAGAATCGTATGTATAATTGGGAGCACAAAATAGGGAGGTCAAGAAAAACTGTAAACTCATCAAATTGCCTAAACCTCAGCTGAAAAGGCTAAGTGACTGATATTTTTGTTGAACTAAAAACTTGTGTATTTACATGTAGGCTAAATTTGTGTTTAATTTATACCCATTATAATCATATGGTTCATTAGCTAATCCGACATGTTTTAACAGCTAATTTCGCCAGCAGCGCACTCACTAACCCCCCTAATTTGGTGCTCCCTGTTATAGTCTTACTTCAATCTTCAAGAGGATATTAAAAGGTTTTCTATCTGAACAGACTCAGGATATTTAATTACTTCTTGAATTTTGGCATGGCATGACCAAAACTGGAACTTAATGATGAAACTTAGTGGTACTTAGGCCCATTACGTTTATGTTCAAACCAACCTTCCTTAAGCGTCACTGGTAGAAAGAAGGGGTCACAGAGGCGTTGGTGAACTAAGTCATCCTTGAAGTTTAACATATTCAACACCTTTAAAAAATAATCAATCAAAACACAACGCAACCTAGGCCTACATTCTACCTAGACAAATGTGTAAATATTCACTCTACAAGAACTAAAAGAATAAGTACACCGATTGCAAACAGGTTAATATTACCAATAATTAAGACCAAATTGCAGTTATGGTTGCATATTTTCCAGAAAAGGCCTATATCAAGAGATAGGCCTAAATGCAAAATTAAGTAGTGATATTACACTACTTTACTAATATGATATATAACAAATAAGAAACTGGTTTACGCTAAAAAAACATAAATAACAAGCTATTTTTCCTATAATAGAATTCTCAAGATGTTACAGGCCTAACCTATAAAGGTTTGTGCATGAAACATTGAAATAAAAATTTCGCTCAAAATTGAAACTCACCAATGATGTATGGAACTAATATTCGAACTATGATAGATGAGACAGGCCAAAGTTTACATGCAAATTCTCAAAATTCAATTAAAACTGACATAATTGGTTAAACAGCTTACCTCGTATCATAATGATAGGCTAGTATATTGATATTCCTTCCACCTATCACCTATCCACCATGTTGATAAACGATAGAATCAAAATCGTCAAAAACAAAAACAAACGTCAAACTTTACCCGCCAAATTAAATTAAATCAGGGACCTATTTCAAAATGGGTTGTTATACGCTAAGAAGTACTAAAACAGAACACGGACCACAGAAACACTACGGAAATTATTAGTGATTTTCAGTTTTTCGAACTACTAAAGCCAATTTAATTCATCTATTAACATCGTTTTAAAATAAGGCCCAGTTGAGAGAAATCTGTTAGTAAAAGATAAAATTGTAAGCTATCTCAAGGATTAAGACACTATTCCTGAAAATATATAACTGAATAAAAGTTATCAGCAGGATACAGGATGGGTAAATTATCATTAAATAAAAGTGGCAAAGACATGAAATACGAGCTTTGCTGATTAGACTTAATTTTTTCCACATTCCAATAAGTTTTATCACACACTCGTCCAGGTCACTTGCCTTTTAAATACAAAGAAATATACACTCAACCTGATTACTAAAAGGTACCTGTATTTCAATTTTCGCAATCTCCCACCCATTTTTTGTGGTGGTCACCATATAACATATACATAAATATATATATATATAGAAAATTTTTATTAAAAATGTACATCTTTTTGCCACTGCAAATTGCTATAAAACAGAGAATACTGTTTACAAAATTTTGTTATCTTAAAATACTTATTGAATATTTAACACTTATTAATGCAATTTCTGGTAATTTGATTTGATTGCGGTTTAACTTTGTCCAAAATTAATTAAAAAAAATTTTTGATATTTTACCTCTCATGCAATATGATAATATAAATATTTTATCATGTAACTTTCTTGTATTTTTTATGCATGGTTCTACTTTCACTGCCACTTGAACTGTAGATGCTAATTCATTATTCAACCATTCTAGCATCCCCTTTCCCATCAGGTGTGACGTAATATTTTCTACTTTGATTTATATGTATGATATTTAAATTTAGCAGTTCGCTCATTATCAATGTTATTACTCTTTGTTAAATGCATCTCTTGCACCTCCTGGTTACTGCTCTTCACTTCCTGTTATTTAAAACAACTTCAAACACAGTTGTTAAGTTGTTTGTTTATATAACTCTTTACTGTGCCAACATTTCAAATTTTATTTTGATCTACTACTTTAAAACTGTCTATTTTAGATTGATATTAAAACTGAAAATGTCAAGTATCAATATTTTATTCTAAAGTATTAATTTTAATAAATTCATCACAGTAGGCCTAGATTAGTAATTTTGTGAGTGATAGTCCTAGGCCTATAATTCAGAATTAATTAAGAGATGGCTAATGACATATGTTTACACCCAGACCTTATTGATGAAGTGATGGAGGATCTATTTGCAGTCAATGTGATCAGCCAACAAGAACTTAAGAAGTTAAAAAATGATTTTACCCCTACCGATCCAAACATAATGATGGACGTGAGGCATAAAGAGGTAAGGATCAAAACTAACATATTAGGCTATATGCAGATTCCGAATATCAATAATGCCATTGACTTTCAGTTTAAGCAAAACTATTTGGGAAAAAAACAATTTAAACATAACCACTAAACAAATTTTCAAAGGAGATAGCCTCCCAACTGGAAAATGAAGGGACTAACCCAACATATTCGAATTGAGGCAAATTAAAGACATCCATCTGTTTCAAAGAAAAAAAGATGAAAATTAGAAGGTAACTCGCTCAGAATACAAAGTTAGGGTTAAATGGAAACGTCATTGGTTCCATTGAAGTTTTCATATTCCATTCCAAGTAGTAGGCCTAGTATGGGATTTACTTAATTACTTTTTGTGTAGCCATGCCCACCCCCAGGGGAGTGAGGCCAAATCGATTTTTTTTATTAACAAGCAAGAACACTAGGATAGATAGATTGGATCTTGGTCTATCCAGCATCACCAGCTAACTTCGCAGATGTCTTTAAGCTTAAACAATTTATTTACAGAAAAGTAAAAACTGAACCTGACAAACTGACTTAAGTTCAGTATCATTTAGGCTATATTAGTCGTTTCCAGTTAATAAAATTAACTAGGTATTTAAATGATGAGAGAAAATTTAGTCAACTTTGAGCAGGCATATATTGTATAGCTTGCAAAATATTGGATATCATTATTAGTTTAATTCTTATAAGTTTATGTTAAGTTATCTTAGTATTAGTATGATTTTAGTTTGGTTTTCTCTTTAATTTTCATATTTTTTCTGATGATTTCTAATATTTTGAAGTTTAGCCTGCAGTCTTACGAATTTTATATTTTTTTCCTAAATGGAATATAATTATTGTTTAAGATTTGTTTTGGGTTAAAATGAAGTATAATAATCAATATTTGCTCTCCACTGAGGTACAGCATAGTTGTTGTATTTATAGATTTTCCATGTGCGAATTTCTCTGGGCTGTGAAGAAGTGGTCTCGAACCTGAGTGAGAGATTAAATTCTCATATTAAGCCTTTATTTGTTCCTTTTGATTTCCGCTTTATCATAAACTTTTCCTTGAACTCCCAATATCCAGAATGCATTCTTCTCCTCTTCATATGGTTTACAGTTTTCTTTCTTTAATTTGTTCACATACGCATTCTAATGTCTGCAACAATTTTATTAGGGCCTCTGGCGCCTTCACTGTTACAGGTCGTCTTCAGGCAATCCCGCCATTCCCTGGATTTAGTCCATACTTCTTCAACAATTGGCATTTAGGACTTGCTTGTACATAAAAATATTGTTTTCTCTTTTTGTGGCTGGGAGGCCTATAGTTAAAACTCTGTGTCTCCTTCATCAAAACTTGAAGAATTGGTTATGGATAACTAATTACTTCTATCATAAGGTATATTTCCTTTTTAAGCGAACCAGTAATCATATCTCCTAAGCTATCCTCCTTATTCCTAATCCTTCATATTTCTTGTTGGAGTGTAAAACCCTTCTTGAAGTACCACTTGGAAGTTGAAACACTTTTTTAAATAGAACTTCTTATTCGTTTGCCTCCGTCTTTAAAGAACTGATCAGGAATTTCTTTTAGACAGGCAGTTTGAAGTGAATATATTTGTTTGGTATTGGTGAAATGAAATTTATTGGTTTACTTTATTACGTTTTTTACACCCTCTTTTAAAAATTATTTTACGTGACTGATTCTCTACAACAGATTTATTTTCAACAACAGATTAAATTTTATTTGAATATTATATTTCAATATTAATAATCCATGAATGCTTTCATGAAGTAGTTGTTTTAAACTAAGAAAATAACCAAAATACCCCCGTCGCAGCAGACCTGCGTACTCAGTGAATTTCCATAGGATTTACTTTGTATATGTGAGCATTCAATTTGTTTGAAGGAAGTATCATTTGAATACGTTAAGTAAATAATATACAAAAACGCATATTTAATCATTCATGAGCTTTAAACATGAGGGAAATTAACAAAGAGACCAAATTGGTTTTCATTAGTAATACATACACTTTTGTATTTTATATAATTCTTAGTCTTTTAATTTTTAATAACTGTAATCTTGTTATAGAATATAAATGTCAACAAACATATAACCAATGAACTCAAAACACCCAAAACAAACAAATAATTTAATCTCATGAAAAAATTAAATTCAATCATATGGTCAGTTTTATAGTAATTAAAAAATCCCTGTTGCAACAGACCTTCATCTGCAGCCAATTTCAATAAAACATATCAATCCTCATAATTGTAAACATATCATATTTTATGCTAAATTTTCAAGCAGTTTAGACCAAGACCCCCTCCAAATGCTCTTACTTTCTTTATTAAATTTAAAAATAATTTGTATTTTTGATATAGTATATATTTTCTGCAAAATCTTGACCAATGAACTCTAACTATTCAAAATAAACACAAATCAAATATTCAACACCTGCAAATTTAATCATATGTTCAGAATTGTATTTTTTAAATCTCAAATCAGGGTGACTGTACTTTTTGGAGGGAAAAATTAAAAACAATATTGGACAACGTACTGTGTTTAGCACATCCAATATTATCCAAAATCTAAGCAACGGATTGACATAGAATAATAATTCAAAATGCTAAATTGTTTGTTTTTTTAAGCTGAATTCAATTTGGACAATTAAGTTTAAAAATAATTAGTAGAAAGGTGTTAAATCTTGAAAATAAATTTTATTTTGTGAAAAAAACCTTCTTAGAGTAAATCAATCTTGCTGGTTTTCGAACTCGAAGTCATGAATGACGCTTTATACGTTTGTTCCAAATTTCATCAAGATCGGACCTTATTTACAAAAGTTATCGCGCCTACGGACAGGTATATATATATATATATATATATATATATATACATATATATGAAAATGAACGAACGGTGTTTTTGGGGTCTGGGGACCTCAAAACGAAAAAATAACATGGTCCCGGGCTTAAGTCTCACCGTGCCGCCTACGGTAATAGCTACTTCCCTATAGGGGAAATTCGCTAAAATGTAAATAAATATTAAAGTGACAGAAGGTAGACATTGAGGGTTTTCTCAAGACAGTTGTTAATTAAAATAAAAACAATTCATATAAACCATATATGTTTGGTAAAATATACTTCCATTTAAAATAGATGGGAACTTTAAAGTCCAGTGGGGCAAAGCACATTGAACTTAGGATTACAAAAATTATTCCATGACCTCTACAGAAAATTCCCTTTAATTTGACACCTCAATCATCAAAATCGGTTCATAAATAAAGAAGTTTTGCTGTACACAAGAAATTTTTTAATGAATCGGTATAATAGATTACCAAGTACCACGTAAAATACTGACAAAACCAGGTGTGCATTATAAGGTAGGCTAAATATAATATAACAATGAAAACTAAAGTGTGAGTGTAGAATGGATGAGTGATAAAGTAGCCTTTTTATTTTAAAAGATCAACTGATTCGATCATTTGGCTGGGCCATTAAGATGTCCGACCTTCTATATACTTATACTTCTTGTCACATCATGCAAAGCTGTGCGTGGTTTGAAAAATCATGTGAAATAAAAATTTCCTGATGAATGTAAACTCATTCAGAATTCTTAAATCAAAATGTGTCTCATTAAATAATCCCAAACATGTTTCAGGTAAAAAAAGAGTCTCTGATTGACTTAGAACCTAAGGGCAAAGATTTTATTACAATGAGAAAGATGTAAGTACATGTCTTACGTTTTTAAGGTAAAGCTCTCACTGACTCATCACTAATCCTCCCATTTCTTAATTACCCTATTAGGGAGTAGAAATTCTGGTTACTGATTCTTAGAGCATGAAACAGGAAAACAAGGTATCGTGATCTTACCTTTTAAGGCTGCGCTAGACCATGTTATCTTATCTTATTCAGTCAGTGATAGAGCTGAGAAAGGAATTGTTTACTTAAATATATGTAAACCCAAATAGCACAGAATATCAGTTTAACATAAAAGAAAGAAGTTTGGGTATCAAATTCATGTCATATCAATAAATCAAATAAAAGTAATCATCTAGGCCCCACTGTATAATGTTTTTGATCTCATGTAAGAAATTTAGGTACTGAGAGCAATACCCCAACACACAAGAGATACTGATTAGTTTTCTGAGATGTTGTGTTTTGTCGGGTATTGTGGTAATTATAGGTGCTCTGTGTGTTTTTTCAGGAAAGTTGAAAGTACATCCAAAGAGCCCTGCAAAAAAGTTAAAGACTTAAGCACAATTGACAGGGAAATTTTGAATACCAGAAAGTGTTTAGAAGAGTTTCAAAATAAAATGGAAAAGAAAAGTGAGTGTTTGTCAAATTTAATTTTAGATCTTGAAAAAAAGAAAGAAGCCATTCACTTTGATGACAACTATGAAGATGAGGACCGAAACTCTCCTGAAATCGTAATGCTAAATGAGCAGGAAACTGTTCACTATTTCAACTTACATCTAGATCGCCTTGAAAATTCCATGAACAAGAATCCTCAAAATAATAATACTAAAACATGGAGACCCATCGAAGCTAAATCTCCTGTTATAAATGTGATTACAACCTTGAAAGACTTTGAGGAAAGACCTTCATTACAGGATATTGAAGAAGAAATCAAACTTTCATCCTCTTATGATTTGAAACCATTTCAAATTGCCGGCAAATCTTTAGGACATTCCTCTGAAATTCAAACAAAGCAGTTCAGTTCTACAGTCCCAAATAACTCGCCTACATTCAGTGTCAGTGTTACCCTTGATGAAAAAAATAAAATAATTTCCAAACAGTACAAAATGACTCAGAAAGTTGTTAAGACATGGAAATTGTACGTGAAGAAGAAAAAGATACAAAAATGGTCAGATAAAAACTTATCAAAACAAAAAATCAACTTGCTTAAAAAATATGTCTCTCTTTGGAGATCTCTCACGAAACAAGT
Organism: Flexamia atlantica; assembly: GCA_035578135.1. Taxonomy (NCBI): domain Eukaryota; kingdom Metazoa; phylum Arthropoda; class Insecta; order Hemiptera; family Cicadellidae; genus Flexamia; species Flexamia atlantica. Next base: position 33,869,885 of record JAQJVK010000003.1, on the reverse strand, counting down.
GAAGGGTATAGAAAATACACATTTAAGTAAAGCTTCAGACACACTTGAGATTGTGCCAGCTAAATGTTGCAATAGTCAAAAAACACTTGGAGTTGGCAATTTCCAACAAAAGGCTGAATCTGATGCAAGCCAAGAACCAAATCAAACAAATATTAATCAGGTTAAAAGTAGGTCTTCTGCAATCAAGAAAAATAGGGTTGAAGTTACCCTTAATAAAGTACTTGTTCCCTCTAAAGGGAGTAGAGGAACATTTCCTGGAAAGAATCTCCAGCAAAATCCATCAGATAAAACTGAGATGGTCCACGTGAAAACATTAACACCTCAAGATGTCGGCCTGACAAATGAAACAAATCAAATTGCGAGTCAAGTATGTAAAAAACATGTGGCAAAACAGACATCAGAAGTTAAGGATAGTATGACTTCCAGAAGTATAGGTGAACCGCTTTTACATAGATTTGAGGCTCAAGAAAAGATTATCAAACAACAGAGAGAGCTCATAGAAAAACAGAATAGGATAATATTTGATTTGAAAGCAAAATGTTTAGAAATTGAATCAAAACTAAATTGGACTTTAGCAGAAAGACAACTGGCAGAGGCCGAAATGCAAGTGACAAAAGGTTCTGCTTGCACTAAAACACTAGGAAGAAGACTTGAATCCAAACGCTCAAATAGCATTGCTCATGAGGAATATCAGATAAAAAATCAGGATAAAAGTGATGTAATTGTAAAAAATATGCTAGAAAGACAAGCATATTGCTCTAAGTTGGCCGAACAAACAAAATTGAGGAAAAAACGAATAGAAGAAGAAAAGGAGAAGGCCAAAATAGAAGTGGAAGAAAAAATAAAACAAGAGAAGGAAGAAGAAAGAAGGAAAAAAGTATTACAAATGAAGATGGAACAAGAAATTGCACAAGAGAAGGAAAGGAACGCAATGGCTCTCAAGAAAATTGAAGCAGAGCTAGTAGAAAAAGCTAATAAACATTACAGGAATAAATTACTGTGTAGGAGCTTTAACAAACTAAAATCTTTAAGTTTAGATATATCAGTCAGGTCTGAGGAATGCGACAAAATTTACAGCTTAAAGATAACTTGTAAAATGTTCAATATTTGGAGAGAGAAGGTTAAACACCAAATCCAATCGAAGTATGAATTTGCAGACAGATATTACAAAGAAAGATTATTAAGGACGGCATGGGACAGGCTGTGCCAGGTAATGTCAAATTTATTTGCATAATGACTGCTTTCTAATAATGTAAGAAAACATAGGAGTTTTTAATATCTTTTAAAACTAAGTTTTGTTTTCTGGATGGACTAACAGTTTGTTTTTACCTGAGACTTGAGAACTTTAGTGATATGGACAATTTAACCAATGCAGCAGACATTATTTTTTCTGACTTCCATCCATCGATTAGCTAGTTATTTGGTCAAAACCTTCCCTTAATAATTAAAAACTTAAAATTACCAAAATTGGTTTTAATAACCGAAACAATGGCAAGTAAGAATGGTCGTGTCCAGCCCCATGTCACAGAGACTTGTCATGAGTTTAAAATTGAAACACTGACCACTATAGTACTGTGACGCTGCCTGAGGATGTGGCTGTCACGAAACATGTAGCAAGAATGCTAAAATGGAAGGGATATTGGAAAGGAAATAATAATTTTTAACATTGATTAATCACTAATATCCAGCAGTAGGAAAATGAATTCTCAATTGAAAGTCTGAGTTCTCAGTGACTACTCTGAACCGATTTTCAAGATTCATGTGTCAAATTAAAGAGAATAATGCGTAGGTTTGCCGAAATCCCTCATAATTTATATTATTTTCTAAGGGCTATGCTCTATAGCCCTTATTTAGTCAATACAATCCTTATGAAAGAATAAAAGTTCAAGTAAAACAGCTAATTAGAGTAAACATTGCAAGTGAGGCTGCAAAAGTAATCTAGTTCTTTATAGTTGATTTGAAATGGATTTATGAAAATGAACGGTTGTCATTTCACACGAGGGAGGCTACAGCGAATTGCAGGTTACAGCATCCAGGAAGATGTCAATGTTTCAGATACATCAGGACTACAAGCGTAGGCGGCAGGTCAGTGAGGATCTTTACAATCTGAAACTTCAGGAACGAATGTTCCGCAGGTGGCAGTCATTCGCAGCTGAACAGTTTTTGCAGAATTGTTGCAAAATTGAATTAGCTGAACGACTGCATAGAAGGTAAGTTATTGGTAAAAGATGTTCTGATGGTATTTAAATCAAACCAAGGTGTAGAGTTAGCTTTTACATTTTGCTTAAGATTTTCTTATGTTTAATCTAACCAGGACTCTTTCTTTCACCATCAGGCTCATACATACTTAACAAGATTTGCCTTAAATTCTGGTATTATTGCTTCTAGATTAAATAAAACAATAAATAAACTTTTTTTTACTATGCTGCTAATTTTGTTTTTCCCCGTCTTCCAAATAGTATTAAATATTCTTCATCATGCGGCAATAAGACATTTAAAAAAATTAAGATAAATGGCTATTTAAAGTTGGACGCGAGTGCATTAAAGATTTTCTTCTCCATATGTGTGGTTCCAAGAATACGGAACGAAAGCAGTGTGTGTTTGTGTGTGTGTGTGTGTGTGAGAGTGTCTGCTTGTGCGTGCGTGAATGGATGACTGGGTCCATCTGTCCAGTTGAGTGAAGTTTGTGTGTGCCTGCGGAATGAGTGGCATGAAGGACCCAGGACATACAGTGAAATGGCTTTATTATGTTTCTTTTAAAGTTAGAGTGTCTAGTAGTATGTGCATGTATTTGTTTTTTTTTTTCACTTCCAGTATTTCTGTTTTTTTGCATTTTCCCTCACTTGTTAAAATAGCTTTACTGCATTTTTTTATTTATTTTTATTGTTTTTATACAAAAACAGTTCTTAATAACTAATGTTAAGAGGAGGCTAAAGCCAATTCGGTGTCGACCTCACGGTCAAGATGCGTACTAAAATTACTCCGCGATAATAATCGGAAAAAGTAGTATGACGTAGTAAATAACCAATTATTCTAAAATTATGGTCTTAACTAGCATATAAAGTACTTTTTTCTTCCACTTTTAAATCCAAAATATAGCTATGGAGGCTGATATAATGTCACCGCTCATTTATATAAATGTTCAAACAGTAATGAATGTAGTAAATATTCCTCCGCGGGGCCAATGATCAGCGCATGTAAACGTTCACGCGGTCACATTTTCCGGCGATATATTTTAATTTAGAGAAAATAATTTTATTGCACCTTGAAGACAAATAAATTCAACACTAGGTTCGTGAAGTACATTTTTCATTTTCTTTTTACATTTCGAGTTATTTTAGCTCCGAATATCAACTAGCTGAAACCCAATATTTGAACTCTAACGCCAATTACTCTTGTATTTGTTTTGATATCGGAAAAAAAATAGATATTGAAGAAATTTATTTCTTTTCATTTTGATACGTACCTTATTGTCGCACGTTGAAAAATAACGTCAGGATATGGTTTTGTGCGATGTTGTAACCTGCGAAAATCATGAAAACACCCTAGTGTGCGGGAACGCATTTCGACTAAAGTTATTGATCGAAAATCAAAACATTATAATGATATTAAAGAGGAGAAACCCCCCAACAAAATTACCATTTGGTTCCACGATTCTGAGAAAAGTAAATGAGTAAATACACCTAAAGTTCAGCCGATGGTTTTTAAGTGATTGTTAATTAGGTAAATTCAATTATGCAAAGTCAGAGGCTGATTACTCCTATTCCTATATTTTCGTATAATCGTAACTAAAGTGGAAATGTTTTGTAGAATTCGTTCTCCTCTTCATTTTGATATATTTCGTTTTGATTTTCGATAGAAAATTATAGTCGAAAAATGTTCCTATATTTTTTATTCCTATATTTTCGTATAATCGTAACTAAAGTGGAAATGTTTTGTAGAATTCGTTCTCCTCTTCATTTTGATATATTTCGTTTTGATTTTCGATAGAAAATTATAGTCGAAAAATGTTCCCAAACACAAGAGTGTTGTTATGATTTTCGCGGGTTACAACATCGCGCAAAATCATATCCTGATGTTATTTTTCAATGTAGGACAATAAACTACGTATCAAAATGAAAAGAAATAAATTCCTCACAATAATCATTTTTTATTTTTCCGATGTCATAACGAATACAAGAGTAATTGGCTTTAGAGTTCAAATAGTGGGTTTTAGCTAGTTGATATTTTGTGCTGAAATAACTTGGAATGTAAAAAGAAAATGAAAAATGTACTTCACGAACCTAGTGTTGAATTTATTTGTCTTCAAGGTGCAATAACATTATTTTCTCTAAATTAAAATATATCGCCAGAAAGTGCGACCGCGTGAACATTTACACGCACTGATCGCCGACCCCGCGGAGGGATATTTACTACATTCATTACTGTTTTTGAACACTTATATAAATGAGAGACGAAATTATATCAGTCTCTGAACCTATATTTTGGACTAGAAAGTGGAAAAGAGTACTTTATATGCTAGTTAAGACCATAATTTTAGAGTAACTGGTTATTTACTGCGTCTCACTACTTTTTCCGATTATCATCGCGGAGTAATTTTAGTACGTATCTTGACCGCGAGGCCGACACCGATTTGCCTTTAGCCTCCTCTTCAATCATTTCTCTTCTTATCTGTGACTGATGACTCGTTCCCCACACTCAAAGTGTTTGCTCATGGGGGGAAACGATTCCATAAACTGTTTTCTATTTATATATTGTATGTTTGTGTTCTTATTAATGTGGAATGAACAAATTTCATTTCATTTCAATATATGCTTGCAATACAGTAATATGTTAATTAATGTATTTAAGTCCTTTTTGATTTTTTTTTAGGGCCCTCATTTCTAATAATGAGGCACTTCACAAACTCTGCAAATCCTGGTCTATATTACATTTAACTTGAAGGCCATAGATTTTTTTTAAATGTACAATATACTTGAATGGATCTTGTAAGATTAATTTGTTGTTTGTTAATTTGATAATATAATTACAGTTAGCACAACATTTCTGCAGCTGTGGCTGAGTTAGCTGTTAGCAAGTTGTGGGGGAAGAGGGGGTACTTTTCTGAAACATTGTTTTACAGCCCTGCTACATGTTAAACGTTGTGTTTACTAATGTCATAGTTGAAAATATCATATGATACAAGTAGTAACCATAGTCAGTGATATGTTGCTCAAACTGTGGAAGTATTGCAAAAGATTTCCTTGCAACAGATGAACATTATTGATTGCTCAAGTCTAACATTACATGGAACTTTATCAAGTCACACAATATCCTAAACCTGAGCAAATCATTGTTAAAGTTGAGTTTTCTTTCCATTTAACATGTCTGATATGTCATAACCTCTAATTTAATTTCTTTTCTGATCCTCAACAATTGTTTTTTACTGACCAAACATCTAGTAGTCTTGACTAATCTAAACATCTTGTCGATTTATTTCTGATCAAGCCTTTTCAATGTAATGTAAGATAATTTTTTTCAGACAACTATTGAGATACTATTTTCATCTCTGGAAGGAACTTCCAAGGCTGATGTTCAAAGAAAGAGAAAAAGAGCAGCGCCGACAATTATGGCGCCAGTCAGTTCAGCAGCTGATCCCTGACTTCACCCCTGCATATGTTGATGAAATTTAGTCAGAGCTCCAAATGAACGTCTTAATCATTATTGTATGAGGAGGACTGATTCTTATGACTGAGAGAACATTGTCTTTATATAAACTTTGAGTGAGCGAATGTGATATTTTTACTATAAACTTTATTATTAATATATTATTCATTGTGAGCACTTTAAGAACTGCCTGTTCACTCAAGACTATATTTAAGATTTTTCATGTACTTTTTGCCACATCACTTAACATATGCGTTTTTTTATTGTATTTATTATATTTGTATTGTTTTAACCTTAAAAACAAAATATTTAATTTAACTATATATATATTTTTAGTAGAGTAGCCTTTTGAGTCTTTGTGTAATGCTAGTTGATTGAATGATGTATCATTTTTGAATGTCAACACAAATATTCAAGACATATGTATGCACAAAAATACATAAAATCAACTAAAATACTGACTCTAGATTGTAAAAATACCTTTTTTGAGGCCGTTTCACAGTTTATTTTATTCTTGGCAGAACCCCCATTGGATTTTACCATGGACATAGATACAGAAGAGGACCTCTCATTCTTCCAGCCTAAATATGCCATTTTTTATGTACATCAAGATTGAAAAAGAATGTAGTTGCACTTTATATTAATGGAATAATACTCTACAGTCAATAACCATTTGAGTTGTTTACATTCACCATGAATGCACCCCAACACCCCAAATGTAAAGGATATTTTTTAAGCATTCCCTCCCTTTGACAAGAATTGTAGTATCTTATTCTCAGAGCTAGACATGGGCACTCTCCGATAGAAACAAACTATTCATCCGGTTTTTGCATGCCAACCAATTCAACCGATGGTTACTTTAATTTTCATCTGGATGAACCTTCCGTTCATTCGCATGTGAGTTATCGTATGTGAATTTTCCGAACCATGGGGCTGGATAGTAACGCCACACTACCAATGAAAACTATCTGAATCAGGCTCATGAATAGACGGTTTATCCATCCATCCTCTAGTCAGATAGTTCCTCTTTTCTGTGCACGCGCCTTGGGCCTCCCCACCCCACCCCAGATGTTTAGATTAATCTGATCTGAAATCTATCAGATGAAAGAAAAACCATTGGATGAACTTCGGATGGTTAAAATCAGTCGTTTGTCCCATCACTATTCAGAATGAAATGACTGATTGCAGCACACACTGTTGGTGACAACAACCAGTTAAATCTCACATTACACAAAAAAAGGCTCACTTTTAAACGGTCTTATTAGACTACTCCACTATTTTATGGTATTTTATTGTAGTTGGTACAATCCATTTAAACAAGTCTTGTACAATCCGTAGAAAAGTCTAAATTTGTTAGATTCGAGGGACGGAGTAAAATCAACTAGCACATAATTTTCAACAACAAACAATTTATTAACACCCTAAATCGGTAATCTTTCTAAATGCCACATCAATGAGGAATGTAACCAAAAATATAATCATAAAAAACGTAAGTCTACTCAGATATGTTACAGAAACACTTAAGTTCTAGAGATGTTTGTGCAAACAGTAATTTAAGTAAAACATTAATGAAAAAATAAAATAAAAATCCATCTTTCTTATTTCAAACATTTTTAGAGGAACTTTCTCCTCAGTAGTTTAGTAGGTTCATTTTGTATTTCAACAATAAAAACTTATTTATAACGACCATTTCTATAAATAATATTTCTGAAACTAGTTTTTGTGTTTGGGAAATTCTTTCAAAAGTAATAATTATTTGTTAATCGTTTCATTTGTTACTATCAAAGCAAGATATAATATGGCACAAATTATATTATTAGCAAACAGGGTATTTCTTAACAAATATATTTCACTAGTATCAAATTGATTTGTAGACAATTGATCTAAAAGCTGTAGTTTACAACCAATAGTTTAAATAAATTTAAATGCCACCTTAGTAAGGATATGTTAAAACAGTTAATGTGATAATAAATCATGGAATTGATAATCAACATTCAAAACTGTGTCACGAGATTTCTAATATGTACAAATTACTGCAACACAGAAACAATAATGAATAAAAAATAATGCATAAAAAATATTTACATATAAATAAGTAACTAAAGTAATACAAAAAAACAAGCACAGCTCCTCCATTAATTATTTTTCGGACAATAAATTAAATAACCAGTAACACGCATGACAAAATTGATCAAATATTTAAAATAAAACACTTGGAGGGAAATCTGCCTCAAATGTGGGAGCAACTGAATGTAAATATTGCCAAGTTTCTGATAAAGCCTATTGAGCTCATCAAACCTGATGATCTTACCTCAATTAATTTTTAATTGACATGTTTCAATTCACAAAAAATGAATCCATTATTTTATAAGTCAATTTTTTTAGACAAAAGAATTTTCTATTTAGTTTTGGGACGGTTCTTGGTAGGTCTGGAATAAAATGTAAGAACTTTTTTTAAAGGTAATTTTACAATTTAACAACTAGTTCTATATATAAACATAACCTTGTTTTGTGTAACAATCACTTATCCAAACAAAGTTTAATCAAAACACTAAAGTCAATTGAACAAAAATTTTTCTAAAATGACAAGAGGAAATAAATTGGTTTTACCCTGAATCATGATTACCACCCTTGAAAGGCAACATTATTGTCAGGTAAGTTTATAACCAGGGTTAAAAGTAACCAGTTTCACATCACAAAAATTTTGAGAGAAAAGTTCTAAACTGAGAAGTAAACTGACTGGTGCTGGTAAAATTGCCAAGTTTAAATACAAAATTAATACTAGTTTGGATTAACATCAAGGAACAATTAATTCATACTAGAGTTCCCACTCAAACTTTAAAGTAATTTTTTTACCAAGCCTATCCGGATTATAAAACTGTCAGTTAAATATCATCCAAATACATCAAAGTCTTGCTTCCCTTACGACGTGTTACTTTTAGCTTATTTCTGACTGGAAAAATCAAGATTTACCAATGGTAACTAGTGGCTGATGTACAGAAATTTGGAAAACACCATTTTGTGGATAACCTGTTTACTGTTTAAGCATTAGTTAATCAATGTACTTTTCACAATTTCTAAAAAAAGTTTATAATATAAATAAATCAATCACTTATTTAAGCAAACTATAAAATATTATGTCAATTAGATTGAATTATACTATCTCAACTTTAGTTATTGACTTCATAAATCAATTTCACTCTGAATTCTTCTAACATTAGTCTTTTTGTTTTATGATTTGATTAATACATTAACATCATCACCCGAAACAAACATTTTTCATTTAGCAAATTCATGGGAACCCTACAAAAGGTACAGAATGCTACACCTTAAAAGCTACGATAGCAAATAAATTAAGGGCGGAGAAAGCATTTCTATGGCATTGCCCTCAGTCAGATCTGGGTATCAGATTGTTCTGTTCCGGTTGGAACCACTCATCAATGATAGCACTCACCATCTCCTTCAATACTGCTTTCACTTCTTCTATGTCCCTGAAAAATATTAACATGTGATTGAAATTACTCTACAAAACATTCTAAGATTTCAAATAGATATATTTTTAATATTTTCCTAGGTCACTGTCAAATACTTTTACAAAACTCTTAACTGAACATTGCCTTAAGCCTTGTTTGGGTCTGCAGCGTGAGGGACTTAAAGGCTTGGCGAAAGAGGCCCGCAAAAGGCCCCAAGAATCAAGTAATCAAGTTAGAGGGAGAATTTCAAAATAATTCCTTAAAAAAAGATTGATTTAAACTTGATAACTGGTACATCATTTTATCCATTGTAAAATTGCCAATTGATGCATTTTGCGTTGTTGAAGCAATATTTTGAACCAAATAAAAGCATTCAATCAAATGAAAGACATATGGACTTTATGCAATCCAACAATCTGGATTGACTTGGAGTACACCTATTTTAAATTATGATAATCTTAAATTGATGTACTTTTATTCTCAACTTAAATTACATTTTTCCGAATTAATTCATAACATTACCTACTTCAATGGTACTTTCCTTCAAAAGCTTTCTTAATGAATTAAATGTACTTCAATCAAAGTGACAATTTGATTTAATTTTTTTAAATGTTATTTGTGGTGGATTTAACAAGGGTTGCAAGGGAAGAGCTGATGTGGTTCAGTCAGACAGTACAGCCAACTATTCAGACAGCTGTAGGAATAGCAAGATACATACTATCACAGAGGAAACAGATACTATGTACCGCTCGTGATCAAACAGGAGCCAGTCAAAGCTGAGATCAAACCAGCTTCATCTGACTTAGTGGCCTAGCGATTTACCACTGGTTACTGTAGCCAGTTCAGTGGGAAGGAAAGATATTGAAATGCTATATAACACATTGCATAACTAGGGATGGGCCGATTCCAGAATTTCTCGATTCCATTTCCGATTCCGATTCAGAAATTTTACTCACGATTCTCGATTCCGGGCTCGATTCCGATTCCAGGTGAAAAAAGAAGAAAAAACTCATAAATCCAAAAATATTTTCGTAGCCAAACGAATAAAAATATCAAAACCCTTTAAAAAAACAATAAACAAGTTTTAGTTGAAACTACAGTTTGCCTTACATCTTGAAAAGTATTTTATTTTAAACTAAAAATTAGGATGGTATTTCAAATTTCTATTAATGAAAACAAGGATTTGGACTCTCTCTGGATCTAGTCTGTTCCTTTTTTATAGTCCTTTTTTTACAGTCAATTTAGGGACTAAAATTATTATTTCAGAATATATAAATGAAATAGTATTTATATTTTAAAACAACAACAACCAACAATAATTTATTTCATCATAACATTAGTTCTACTCTAAAACTTCTGAGAAGAAAATAATAGTTGGTGAAATATGAAAGAGGCAGAAACCAGAAATTACATCAGAATAGAGGAAGGAAGGAGAGAGGGGGGGAGAGAGAGAGAGTGAGAGAGAGAGAGAGAGTGAGAGAGAGAGATAGAAAAAACAGCTGTCTCACTCTACTTATCAGTTGGAAGGGGGGAGTGGGGGAGTTTGTTTACTTATCAATTAAGCCTGTCCGCCAGTCCGCTGTTATCTACGAGTGTGCGTGTGTGCGTCTGAGCAGATAATTAGGAGATAAAGATTTCCTACTACGAAATGCGAAAATCATAATCACTTGGCCGACAACCACAAATGACGGCTCATATTTTTTGTCTAATTTTTATAAATCAAATGAGACAAAAATGAAACTTTTATCTCTTGCCGTTCCAGAGAAACAAAGGACTGATGTGTTTTTGTGGTTCTCCAAGGTCAACTAAATATAGCAGAAACTTTTTGAATTCCATCTAATTTGAGATAATATTTCTTTTCACCTGTCAACGTCCTTTCCTTATCACTTCAGGGATTAGTGTTTGTGTATGTTTTTTGTGGGAAGGACATGCTCTTCCGGTTTACCGTGTCCAAATACCGCAACAATCATCTTCTCGATAAGACCTCTCTAATCACAAGCTCGGCTAGCAGCGGTTCCCTGGATACGAGGATACGATATTAAGCAGTAAGCATACGATAATTATGAGCCGGCAAGGAGACGGCTGGTTATCTGAGTAAGACGTTCAGTGAAGATTGCTTCTAAGCTTGACATCGCGATCGTGACCATCCTTGATCGATCGCGACCATCTTTGTTCGTAACGTTATTTCTTGATTCTATTATATTACGTGGACTTCGTAAGTCAGAAGCTTTGTGTGATCTGAATTAATTATTGTTGAACATTTTTTTAAGTTTCGGGTTTCTTTCGAGTAGTATGTCGGGTATCTTCAACCCGATTTCTTTCGGGTAGTAGGTACCCGCCCGACTTGATATGTAATAAAAACCCGCCCGAAAGCCCAGGACGTGTCGAACCCGCCCAACCACTTGGGTTTACGTAATTACCCGAATTTTCGGGTACACGCAGACCTCTCGTTTTATGAGTTTTCACTATTTTTTTGTCGGAATCGAACGGAATCGGAATCGAACACGGTGGCGCAAAGAATCGAGAATCGACAATGCCTCGATACCGCCAAGAATCGCGATTCCCGGAATCAAGAATCGGAATCGGCCCATCCCTATAAATAACCAAATAGTTTCTAATGTGATTTATACGTCAGGTTAGGAAAGGTTTAGATAGCATTTTACAAAAGGTAGATAAGTTGAAAATAGTGAATGAGGTAAATAATTAAATAAATAAATAAATAAATAATGCCTTTATTTAAGTGATCTTCACTTTAATTGGATAATCACTTTACTTCCGCTGAGAGAAAAAATATTAATTTACTCACCCATTACAAGGAGTTAAAAGCGTCTAAACATAGTAGGAGGGGAAAAACTGTTTTACTGCTTCATTTAACTGCCTATGCATAGTGAGTTTTCATTGGATGACTACTAACTTGAGCTCAGTTGAAGCGCACAGTTCCGTGTAATACTTTATCTTGGGCTCGGTGCCGCTTGTCCGCAACGTGGCGACCAGTCCGTTGTTGAATGTGAACGTGATCATCTGGCTGGACTTGGAGACGGGAAGCGTGGCTTTGTGGTCGGCCGTCGTCGAGTCGTAGCCTGTTGTCAGGTCTCGGATGGAGACTATCTGGTACTTGTTATCCTTCAGCCCCTCTGGATACTGGAAAAAACAGTCGCTTCAGTAGCGGGGAGAAGGTTTGGATATTGCAAACAGACTAGAATAACAATAGTCTATTTACCAGTGGTAAGTAAACTATTGTTATTAAAGAAAAAAAAGAAAAAAGGAGCAAAAAATGCTAAAAAATAAAAAGTGCGAATAGTAAATAAAAGTAAATATTAAAAATATGAATAAATGGAGTTTGATTGTATTACACTACTAGATCACACAATTGTTAAGATTATATCATTTTGTGAAGTAGGGCTCTAGGCCTGGGTTGTAAGAAATCAGAGTAGGACAGGGGAATCAGCAGGCTTACCTGGTGGTTAAGGCAGCTGAGGAGCACACAAAAAAAAACACAAAACACATAAACAAAATTAATTTTCAGAGCTACTGGCTCCTTCTTCAGATTTTAGAGAGTACATTGGTCACTAGGAAGGAAGAAGAAGAACAGTTTCCTCCTTCTAGAATCCAAAGAGCACTAAATTGTCTGTGATTGTCTATATACAGCTGCTATACCACCAAAATTCTTAAAGCCTCCCTCCAACCTGTAATTCCTCTGATCTCCGAAAATGGGAGCTGGCCCATCAGTGGGTGACAAATTCCAGAGAACCCCCAAACCTCAACCTCAGATAACTTTCCCCTCCCATCCTATCAGCAGGCTCTGAGGACTGTATGTATATAGAAAATCACAGACAATTTAGTGCTCTTTTGATTCTAGAAGGAGGAAACTGTTCTTCTTCTTCTTCCTTCCTAGTGACCAATGTACTCTCTACAATCTGAGGAAGGAGCCAGTTGCTCTGAAAATTAATTTTGTTTATGTGTTTTGTGTTTTTTTTGTGTGCTCTTCAGCTGCCTTAACCACCAGGTAAGCCTGCTGATTCCCCTGTTCTGCCCTGATTTCTTACAATTGTTAAGATTAAATTTTGAGAGTTTTCAAAAAACAAATTAGGTTGGTATGAAGTGAACACATAGAATAAATTAAAAAATGTCCGCTACAAAATATGAAGGTACAACTCGAATATTTAAGAAAAGGTCGTTTCACATTTTAAATCGAAACAACAAAAAAAATTCAACTTAAATATTACTAATTAGGATTTACAGTTAATATGACTCACTGTATTGGGTATTTCCCCCCAATTCCTCAGACGGTTGAACATCTTCTTGATGACTTCTGGTTCATGACAGACGAAATACGAATTCTGTGAGATGTGGTAACCATAGCTGAAATTTAAAACACTGGTGTAATCTTAATGTAAAACGTTAACTTGTTAAGGCTTTAACTGATTAGAATACATCAATTCAGTTTTTAGAAATCAGCTGTCACCGAAAACCTACCCGTAGAAAAGTTTCTCCACAGCATAAATCAACAAGAAACATATTGTTTTATCATGGTTAATTAAAAACACTGGCCAATAATCATAACAGCAATTTGTTTCTTGAGTAATTTGTTGATTTTTGATTGCATAGATACTATATTATTTTATTTATTGTTCTTTTAAAAAATCTTCAGGTAGTCGGTACTTCTTTAGTCACAGAGAAAGTCTGGTTTTGAGTTGTCTGAATTTGAGGCAGTCTTCTACATTATGATCAATGTCATATCATTGCAATTTCGATTTTTCACCTAAGTTCCTGATTTGTGCCAAAACACCTTGAAGATGATCTAACGGCAATAAATCTGCCCGATGAATCACAGAGCCACCCCTTGCCATGTTATTGGTTATTTTGAAACATGTATAATGGGATATAAATAAGATATAAAAAAGACCACATAAATGGGCCTTTAGTAATACATACCAACATTTTCCATTTGCATACAATTTTGTGTGTGTAGCCTCCAAGTGTTTGTACTGGGATATATACTAGAGGTAATAAATGCAAGGTTAAATTAATGTTTTACTAATAATATCAACAAGTTAAGCAGTAATAAATAAACTATATATGTTGATGCACATAAAACTGGTCCAATTTAATGTTTATTTTATAATGCCAGAACACTTTCATATTGGGCTGGTTATATTAGGGTAAATAAGGTTGGATAAGACGTGCCATATTTCTAGTGGTCAAGTTCATTGAATTACATTGCTCTCATCTCCCGTGACTGATAAAAACGCTTTGGGAGTTATGACTAATAGATAACATCAAACACTTTTTCTCAACAAATTACAATCAGTTACATTAACATCAAATGAAAACAATCATTTCAAGGCTACATAAATTAGAAAATACCGGGACATATTATAAAATAATCCTTAATGACAACTGGCCCCTCTCACAGTGGGATTCTAACTGGCTTTTTTCTAGTTTAGTTGCCAAAGTACAGTGACGGAAGTTGTCACGATTAGAGGCAGTGTTGTTGCTATCTATCTATCAGTGAACAACTTCAGTTCCCCACCAGGGGAGGTTGGGCAGAGGTGTTCTGGGGACCGAAATGAGGACCAATATCAGGGCCACCTGATCCCTTGAGTTCCTCCATCTATTGGATAAAGATATACCTTTGCCTTCCCAGTCTAAACTTGGCCAAACCTATTCTATCTACCTATTCCTTCTCCTTATGCTTCCCTTGTATTAATCTACTATAGCAGTGTTTCTCAACCGGTTGTACGCGAAGACCTCTCAGGTGGTACACAAGAGATTAAAGAAGTAGTACAAAATAAAATAGTAGGTTTTCAAACTAACACTCTCCCGTCGAACAGTAGCCTAAAGTCACACTTTTTGCCTTAAAATGTTCAGTATCTGTTTTGGTTATAATATGTTAATTTCGTAACCTATTTCAGGAAATAATATTGTTACTCTCATTAATTCTTTTTACGAACAATTTTAGCACTAACAAGTGATCTTTCTATTTAAAAAAACACTAACAGTTTTACATTGATAATGCGGTGGTATTACTACAGTTGTTATCTTTTCAATATAAAATATAAGAAATATGTAAAGTTCCAAAAAATAACAAACAGAGATAATTTTTTCCCCATATAGGCCTACCTAGAAATGTTTTCATATAAACGGAATTCATGTTCAAATTCATATAGTTTTTTCGCCTTATTGATTATAAACTTATTGAGCATAGCTAAGCTGAACTTATAATTTGTCAAAATGTCTTTGTATGCAAAATATGACATAAAAATGTACATTGACAAGTAAAATAAAATAATTTTAGTAGGTAACTAGCAGTTGCCCGTGGCTTCGCTCACGATAAAAATTACAGCTGATCTTACTTCTGCTATTTGAACTGTCAAATTTTAGTACAGATCTGTTCAGCCCAGAAGTCCTGTGGGATGCGCATGCGCAGTGAAGAGTCCCCCCCCTAAAGTGAGTCTCAGTACAGTCAAATTTCGAAATGACTTATTTGTCAAAACATATGATTCTTATTTGCAACAATATTTATGTAATGCTGTCATAGGCCATGTGAGATTTTAAGTTGACTGTACACAACCGGTGAAGGAAAAACAGTGGTGGGGGTATTCTCCATCCCTCTCGCACTTCCACCCCTACAAGACTTCCTGGCTGAATAGATCTGTATTCTCAGCTGTTTACATTTCTGTATTTAAATGTTTACATCCTTATAAAATGTAAATATTGAAGCTAAGGACGTTCATGGGGCGCAGCACGAGGGGATTTTAAGGAAGTGAATAGGCCTACCTATATGTTTCCCAGGTTCAAAATCTACCTCTGTGTGAAATTTCAACCCAGTCGGTTCAGTATTTTTCGAGTTCACTTATCCCATACATACATATATACAGAAACCACCTCTTCTTTATAATAGTACTAGCAGTTGCCCGTGGCTTCGCTCACGATAAAAATTACAGCTGGTCTTAATTCTGCTCTTTGAACTGTCAATTTGCAATACTCACAGCTGTTTACATTTCGGTATTTGAATATTTACATCCTTATAAAATGTAAACATTGAAGCTAAGGATGTTTATAGGGCATAGCCTGAGGGGATTTTAAGGAAGTGAATAGGTCTATATGTTTCCCAGGTTCAAGATCTACCTCTGTGTGAAATTTCAACCCAGTTGGTTCAGTATTTTTCGAGTTTACTTATCCCATACATACACACATTTTACATACATACAGAAACCACCTCTTCTTTATAATAGTATAGATAGATAGTAAAACCTCTAAAGGGTAACTTATAAGCTTTGTTGGAGGGGATCCCTTAGTGGTGGGAGGAGGGGGTCCTTGCGATGGTACGTCAAAATATTCAAGATGTGGTAGGTGGTACGCGAGCACCAAAAGGTTGGGAAACACTGTACTATAGGCTTAGGGCCTAAGGGATATTACAAGGGAAGCTTCCTTTTGGGAAGCTTCCTTTTCTTTCCGGTAGGTGTATAAAAAGACAAAATAATGGCTGAATTACCCTCACAGATTTTCCTGTGGGGTACCAAACCCCCCCCCCCAAAAAAAAACAAAACAAAACCGGCGCCACTCACAACGAGTAGATGTTGTTCAGCTTCTCCTGCAGCGTCTTGCCCTGGTTGCTGGCGAGGAAGGTCGCCAGTTCCGTGACCCGGACCGCGGCCGAAACCCCGTCCTTGTCCAGCACTCCCGTGCCGCACATGAAGCCGATGGACTCTTCGAACGCGAACAGCACCGTCTTGCCTTGCGCCGTCAGCTCCGCGGCCCGCGTACCCATCCACTTGAACCCTGTCAGCGTCTCCTACAAAAAGCCGAAAGATTTTTTTTAGTGCGAAAAAATAAGAAATTTATTCAGTCGGAAAATATTTTTACAAAGAGACAGGCTCGTCACAATTATTTGAGTAATAAAATGTTGACTAAACCCTTCATAGTGCACAGTCTTGATGTATATCCATCTCCAGAATAGAATTCTTCTTCTTCTTCTTCTTCTTCAGAAAATCGTTTAATTTAGACTTAAAGAGCTCAGTAACTGTTTTGTACAACTTGAAAGCAATTATCAAAGGGCTTTTATCTGTCTTACATTGTCTTACTTTTGGGGTATTTAAACTATTATGAAAACAAATATTGTAACTGTGCACATCTCTTCTTTAGTTTAGTTGCTCAATATTGGATCTAAGGTAAGTCAGACATTGTAACACATACAAAGAAACCATGGTCATCATTTTAAACTTTCTGAAAATATCCCTATTAATTCACACTTGCAATAACTCTTTACACCTAGTTTTTCCATCATAAATACTTTCTTTGCAAGAGTAGATGATTCCCAAGCAATTATACCACAGTTCAGATGCCGGAGTAAAAGTACATAATATGCCTGTGTAATAGCTCTCTGTTCTATTACCATAATATTGCTGGGTATAATTGAAATAATGGGTACTTTTCCATTGGAAGTGGACACCCAGACTCAGCAACGGATTTAAATTTAGTTGGTTTTTACACAAAATATTTCAACGGTGTACAGTACAAAACATATTTTTAATTACTATTGTAGTTTGTAATTAAAAAACAATACATTAATATTTTTCAAATTTGTTATTAGTAATAAATTATTCTCAGCTATCTCTATCTACCCTAGGTTATTAAAAAAAAATTATTCCCATTTAAAGTTAGTTTAACTGTAACGTGTCATTATTTGACATGATACAAAGCATTTTAAACCTGAAACAGGAATTTAGACATCTAAACATCCCATTATTGAAATCTTTCACAAGAAAACTCAAACGCATAAGCTTCCCCCCTTAACGTTCCCTTAAAAACGTTTGAGTATCTAAAAATGCCGACACAACCAAAATAAAATAAACAATAATTCAATGCTACACTTGGTGCAACAGTATTATCAGTCTCATAAACAGTTTATCTCTGTTGCTTTCTTCCTTCTTATTATCATTTAAAAGAGTTAAAGATAAAACTATATCTAGCTATGGCACACATTACTGGAGTTGTCAGACATTATATATCCTTGATGATCTGGGACAATAAACAATGTACAAATTAATTGCAACAAACACCAACAGTGTTTGTTCACAAATTACAATAAAAATACAAACAGACAACTGTTAGAAAATATTAACGTGTCAGGTGTCAGGCTAGTACTACAGAGATATTTTTTAAAATTTTTTTAGTAATAAATTATTTACAGCTATCTCCTACTATCCCAGATTGTTCTTAAAAAAATTATTCCCATTTAAAGTTAGTTTAGCTGTAACTTATCATTATTTGACATAATACACAGCATTTTAAATTTGAAACAGGAATTTGGAAATCTATACACCCCATTATTGAAATCTTTTATAAAAAACTCAAATGCCTAAACTCCCCCTCTTTATATGGTGTCAATCATTAAAATAGATCATAATGCACAGATGGAGAGAGCACAGAGAATGTTCCAAAGTGGCTTCGCCATAACGGTGAGGGCTTCACTGAGACCAGTGTCTCAAGTGTGCCGGCCAACAGTGTGCGGTGTAGCACCTGCTGTCGCAGTAAGCTGTAAAAAGGTACAGATGTACCGCAGGACTCTATTCTGTTTCGACGTTGTTAAGGCTCATCAGGTATAGATAACCAGCAGATTCCAGCTGGTAATATTTCTTTTCTAAATTTGTTAGCCAACTGTATTTCTGTAGTTTTAAATTAATTTAAGAAGTTTTCCATGTAACATAAAAATGACTGAGACACTCTTCCCCACACACAGATGAGTAGTCTTGTGGGGAATAATTTCCAACTCTTTATTGTTATGTCTAATGTAAATATTGTATATACTTATGGAAATAAACTTCTTGATTCTTGATTCTTGAATATATTACAGCGTTCTCAGATTACAGAAAACCATTCCCGGCAGCGTAGGAGATTAACTCAACTACCAAACATTCCTGCCTAAGAAAAGATCGAGGACATTACAACATGTCTACTTTTTGGATACAGCGATCAGCTGAGATGTTCTGATGACTTTCACTCCACACCAACTGCTTCAGGTGTAAACGGTTCCCTTAGCTCAATTCATAACGCACCAACAGTAAGCGTCTTCTCACCTCGAAATTGAACTTCTCCTTGTTGGCGATAGTACGGAGTATCATGGAAGACACAGTGCTGGACAGCATGTAGACGTTGCTCAGGTCCGAGGTCGGATTCCGCCGCTGGTACGTGTACAGGCTCCACCAGCCCAGCAGCGCTCCCAGCTCGTTGCCTGTGAACACCTTCCACTCCCCCTGCCTGCGGAACATACAGGGTAATCTGAACGTCTGGTAACTTTCGAAAGCTAGGTGAAAATGAAATAGAGGATGAGCAATAATTATGGTTTAAGACACATGATCCTCAGCAATATTTAGGTGACAGAAAATCATGGATGAACAAAAATGCTGCTCTAAGAATCAATATTCCTCAGCAATACAACGTTCGAGCAGCGAGACAATGCAATTAGGGAAAAGACATTCATGAGGAAGTATATTCTCAACTAAGAAAATATAATCTCTATTTTAATAGAAAAGTGTAAGTTTTGTGATCCTTTTGGAAAAAACAGCACACTGTTAGAAATATAATTCTGTAGATGTGCACAGTCTCATTATAATTTATCATAGTTTTTGAGAATTTTAGAAAAATTAAATTCTGATTGTAATAAAATTAATATGGGCTTTACGAATGGCTGTGTTGGTTACAAAATAATAACAAAATGTAAACAAAAGCAGTCACTTGTAGCAATAATTAAAAACTATACCCAAATATTTTCTGTAAGTGATCTCTAGTCATGATAAAACGTGGGATATAATCAGTCGACCCATCTAATCTATTGGTTAAATAGAACTAACTGCTAATCCATATATTAAGTAGGTGCTGTACACATGCTAATTTTGGCACAACATGTCAATGCATACTGCTATAAAACAGTATTATCACTATCATAAACAGTTTATCTCTGTTTCTTCCTTCTTATTAATGTTTAAGAGAGTTCTTAACTTGAATGTAAAATGTTGTTGTGTGGTAGTGTCTCAGATAACTAAAATTTATATTTGATTTTAAAATATGAAATGGAAGTTTAAATCATGTGTATTGCATGGTTCTGGAAAGATTTTGTCTTGCATATACCGTCAACTCCCAATTATTGGGTTGTGCAGGTTAACCAAGCTGGCAAAAGGTTTATATGTTTTTATTAATCAATGTTTTAGATATTGATACCAAGCAAATAAGTCTTCAAAAGTACTGACAGTAAAGAAAATTAAATAAGTTGGTATGGCAAAATAAAATTGTAAATTTCAATAGTGAATACAGTATTCAATCACATGATTCATTGTTCTTATTTATTATTGAAATTTACAATTTTACTTTGCCATACCAAATTTTTTTTACTGTCACTTAAACTTTCATTTCATATTTTAAAATGAGTGTATGTTTTTCTCATGAGTTGCGGCGAAGTTATGGAAACTCAGATTCCTCATATGACTTTTTTTAACAAACATTGAAAAGTGTGAAAAATACCAATGGAAATATTACATCCTCAACAGTTAAATCAGTATCTAACAAAATAAAATTACCTAGTTTTTTCCGCCACTGCAAGTCTGTCGGCGTCAGGGTCGTTAGCGACAATGAGGGTGCTGCCGTGCTCATCGGCCGTTCTCATAGCCAGGGTCAGCGCACTCTTGCCCTCCTCGGGGTTCGGGAACTTGACTGTCGGAAACTCCGGGTCAGGGTCCACCTGCTCCTTCACTGGGATCACGGGCTAGACAGAGCGGAGAGTGAACAACAATGTTGTTAGTCATTCATATACTGTTTTTTTTTTTTTGTATTTGGTAATAAAAAGAGTGCAAGAAATTCGTTAGGTGATGGACACTGCCCCTCAGCTTTAATTCCATAGTGTCAGGAAATTAAGAAA
Source organism: Flexamia atlantica (assembly GCA_035578135.1). Taxonomy (NCBI): domain Eukaryota; kingdom Metazoa; phylum Arthropoda; class Insecta; order Hemiptera; family Cicadellidae; genus Flexamia; species Flexamia atlantica. The sequence goes on along the minus strand of JAQJVK010000003.1, from coordinate 33,848,849 downwards.
ATCCATTGCTGTTAACAACATGATTCTCAGCTGTTGATTATGAGAGTGGAAGAAATGCAGTGTGCAGAGTGTAACGAGACAGTATTATGACCAGTATTGCCACTTTTGGTGGCTGTGGCTTAGTGTTTGCAAATCTATACGATTTCCACATAGGCAATGAAGTTTTATACCTTCTTTACCAGACAATTCACTTTTTAGCTAAAACTGGCTGCAAATCTACCTGCAACGAACATTGCTTGTGTGCAGCAAAAGGTTAACCCTTGAGCAGGCGCTTCACCGGTAAAACGGCAGCGGGCGCATGCGGAGTTTTACTCCGTACTATAAAATTACACAAATTTAACACATTTCACTTGTTTTATAACGAAATATTGTATTTAAATGTTGATAAACTTCATTAGGAATCACATTTCATCGTCAATACAATTAATCGTTCAACTTAATAGGTGTAATAATTCAATTGAACATAGTAAGTAATTTTTTAGGATGGAATAGGTAAAACTGTCTGTGTTACAGGAGAGGGTGCTCCACAAACTGACACGGCATCACTGAATTGCAAATAACAAGGTACCAGAGGGGGTGTGGGAAGCTTTAGGAGATTCCTGGAATGAGGCACGTGAGGTACGGAGCTGGACACGACTGCCAACACCCAATATGCCTATTTATTTTAATAAAAAAACACGTGCCGAGGAAAACTCCACATGCACCCGCTCGAGGGTTAAGTGTAACTTTAAGGCTATGAAGTATGTTTAACGATTATGGGACGGCCGGTGAGAAATCAACAAACTTGATAGAGAGTTTGAAACTTAATAGAATATCAGTATGGTGAAAACAAAAACATGAACATGGACACAAATATGGAAAATTTTGCCTCACCTTGAAAGTGGCGACTTCAAAAGCCCTGCATATGTACGGGTAGCCCACACCGTGCATCGCGGTGTAAGTGACCGTCAGCGGGGACTCGTGGTTGGCCGCCGCGTTGTAGACGCCAGCCTTCAACACGGCGTAGTACGCGTCCTGCGCCACTCCCAGCTCGGTCTGGTCCAGCGTGTCGGCCGACAGCGCCACCTCCCAGCCGACCTGCGGCTCCAGGCTGTCCAGGATACACGACTGGATCTCCTTGTCCACCGGCGAGATTATCTGCGAGGAACAGTTCAAGTTGACAGGTTGAGAGGTGCTACACGTCCGTTAAAAATCTCAGAGAGAATGTTTTTGATTAGAATTTGTTTTTAAGTGTTGAGTAATTTGCAGCAAAAACCGTTTGAATTTTTTTGTAAGTAATAATTTAATTTACTTGCAGTTACAAATTTCTTCTTATATTTAGAAAAAAGGCTTCAATTTATTTTAACTGCTACAGATATTGTTATTGCAAAAAATTAAGCTATGAGATTTTTTTTACCTTGGCGTTTGTTAAGCTAAAAATATAGGAGGCTTACTCCTCATTTAGTACTATCCTATTAAAAGTCAATCCCGTGTAAGTCTCTAAGTGCCAAAAAACCTGACCAATTCATAAATTGCCATGAAAAATTTAAAATTCAATTTTTCATCCCATTTAGTGTATATAAATTATTTCCTTATGAATTCAACTTGCAAGTATCGGAAGATTGGTAATTATTTTTATTGAAACCTTCAGCAAATCAGTCTCCAAGTGCATTATAAGAGAATAATGATTTATTTTTTGAGGTTTTAATTGTATAATTTTATTCTGTGGTTGAGAGGAGTTGCTTGAACTACTTTATCACCAAATAAACTCTCCATTGTTCCCTTAAACGTTGACTATCGACCGTTAATGCGATTATTCACCTGCGTGCCGAGCGGGCCGTAGACCTTATATCCGTTGTCCTCCTTCGGATTGTGTGACGCTGTGACCATCACGCCAGCCACGTGATGGCAGTGTGTCACCGCGAACGGGACAAATGGCGTGGGGCAGACCTCGGCGAACAGGTTCACTTTGACACCGGCCTGCTCGAACACAGCAGCTGTCAGCTCTGCGAACCTACGGGTGAGGAGGAAAACATGACCCGACAACATAATAATGATCATATCAGTAACAGTTTTATCAGTGACCATATGGACAACATAACTTTTTCAAAACATTCATACCCTACAGTTGATTTTTTATGAGCTGCTTAATATTTATCAGCAGTAGCTTAGATCCACTAAGCAAACACACTAATGTATCATAAAAATGACATTGATGTCATAAATGCTGTATCTTCCTTTTTCTCAGTGAGGCTTTTTTGTACATTTGTCCTCTACTTAAAAATCATATAACTAACCATAAATAAACTAGTTTTCTTTAGTGCTTCTAAACTATGAAAGTAAAATCTAGAAGAGAATACTGAAAGTATCTTTGATTTCTTAAAAATAAATGTAATCCCTCAATCTCTTTAAAAAAACTATATAACAGCTTGAACTGCGACAAAACTTTTCAAGTATTCCCACTTTTACAAGTTTAAGATCTTTTTAATTTTTAGTCAAACGATCGAGAGTCTTGTCACCTGCGGCTGTTGTGGCGGCCGTCGTAGCCGACGACGATGCCTCGGCCCGGCAGGTCGTCATGAGCCTTCTGCAAGTACTTGAGCAGCCCCTGCGCCGTCTGGATGATCACGAGGTCGTTCATCTGCGCGAACCCGACGCCCATGCGGCCGCGCAGGCCGGCCGTGCCAAACGACATCCGCTTGAGAAACAGCTTCGACAAAGTGGCCGCATCGTTCTTGCCGATCAACTCCCGCACCTCGTTGTTCTCATGTTCGTTCTACAGTCAGAGTGAAATAAGAGTGAGAAATCGATTTCTCCAGTTAGAATATGTAGATATGGGAAATATTTGTACGATATAATAATTTATATTACTTGGGATATGTGATCACTATGAAATCTGAGGTCGCCAAATTGGATCCTCCTGGTCAGGATTAGGACAGGGTACAGTTGCCATTTGTCATTGGGCTATGATTTGATGCTAACTAACATGAGGCGATTAGTTAGTAACAATACCTGGCTTTGAACTGTTCCCAATCAAAACATAAAAAAATATAAAAACAGATTTATCAAATATTTTATTAATCAATTCACAACAGTTTGAAATGCCAAAATCAATTAAAATTTTATAATTAAGCGGAACATTTTTTTCGCTTTTAATAAAATGGAGAAAAATGCATTTTTAAAGCTCTGGACAGCCTTACTGGCAGGTGAGTGAGTGCGCTGTTGTCGTTAATATCTGCAATGTTTTGGTAATAAATCACATGGTCATTTGTTTATGTAAAGGTACTTTACACAAGAAAATTATTTTGCTGCAACCGCAAGTGCAACTAATGTTAAATGCTTGCAAGCTTAACAAAATTCATGAAGTACGACTACAAAAGTGTGGAAACACATTCTTAAATGTAAACAAATCATTTAAGATGAAAGGTTGCCAAAACAAAAAGACCAGCGCAAATATTATCCAGAAATTTTAATTGCGTAAGAAATCTCTCGGTGAATATTACAGGGCATTCTTTTGTAGTGTAAATGATGTGAAACGTAAACAAAGTTATGACAGTTCTACGAAACATGTGTTTAGGGCCTATTTAGCAGACATTTTGGGAGATTACAATTTTCGCCACCCACCAGTAAGGCTGTCCAGAACTATAATTTCAATATTCTAACAGCTACATTCACATACAACATATTGCTATGCAGTACTATAGAAATTTATAAGGTAATGTGGAAAGGAGACAGTTTTTTGAAGAAGACTATTTATTAACATCAGACAACCACGTGATATTTAACCCTAAGAAGACCAAAATTGCAGTGGAGAGACCAAGTCCACAGGGATCTTTTTCAACAAACGGGCGTTTACTGTGCCTACATGGCAAATTGGCAGCAGTGGAGGCAATTTGTTGGTGGGATCAAAAACCTCCTTAAATTGGAACAACCAAGGATTGATTAAATTGATTAAAAAAAAGCCAAAACGAGCCAATAAATATAGTACTAGCAATAGAATAGAAAAGTATCAAATGAACAATTAATAAAAATGAAAACTTACCTTGTTCCACTTGAACCATTCGTCTAGTTTAGAGTCTAGTTCGTTATTTCCAGTTGAGATGGTTCCATTTTCAGTAGGACTCATTGCAAACCACTACAGAAACATAGATTAAAATTTAATTAATTGTAGACTACTAAAATAATTTTGTTTAGAAAAAATGGATCAGAATTAAAATGGTTAAAAATAAAAATAATATTATGAACGGTATTTACAAAAAAAGTTGACTGCAACTTGTCCGCGAGAAAAATTAAAATAAACTGCCAATCCACACACATAATATTGTACCGTACTTAAATACACAAAGGTATTGAAGCAAAACTTAAGTAAACATTTTCCCCTAAGACTGGACAGTTGCCTGCTGCACAAATTTAAATTTATGGTGTTTCATTAATAAGCATTGTCCTGATTATAGTTAAGAGTTGAGATAACAAATTTAATACAAATTGTGGTATGATTAAAATCACACAAAGCATGAATGGTGCATGAATAGAAGGATAGTCAATAAACTTCCATAGGAAGTCAGTAGGAAAAACTTAATAACATTTTGATTATTTTAAACAATAGGCTAAAAAAAGTTGACTGACAAGGATATTTATTTTATAACCTGGTCAGGTATGGTAGATAACAAGTGGGAAATTTGTCGGGGGATATCTTCAAAATAAGAATATTTTGTAAAATTTGTAAGACAATACCACAATAATTAAATTGTTTAAAACTTTTTCTTTAAATATTTTAAAATTGTATCTATATTCATGTTATAAGTAGCATTTTACTCACATTGGTTAGGCTTGTTAAAGCAAATAATATTTTATTAAATAGCTCCATCAATACTGAGTGAAACAAATAAAAACTGATACCTAACAATTGCTGTAAAGCAAGTAAATCATGAATCTGTTTCTTTCCTTGAACACTTAAAATAATGAGGATAAATTATTCAATTTGATTGCATAAGCAAGTGTCTGAATAAATAAAATAAAATGAAATATGTCTTTGTGTTGCAGGGCGAGAACTGCAATCTCTCTGTACACCTAGTTTAATGTGGTCACAATCAAAAACTGAAATCTTTGCTATCAACAAACTACTGACCTCAGGGAAACACTTATAACTGACTCATGACCTAGTGATTTATAGCCTACATTGGATCAAAACATAATTATAAAAACTTGCTCTTATTTTAAGTACACTCTTCTGGAAGCTCTTTACGAAGTTGTTCATCAGTGAAAACCCGACGCCCATCTGACCGTGAAGAATCAACCATCGCATCTTTTTTCCGATCAACTCTCGAACCTTGTTGACTTCACGTTCATTCTATGGTCAGAGCGAATATAAGAATAAGAACTTTATTTCTCCAGCTAGGATATCAATTTCTAAAATGATGCGGCTTCTATAAGCAATTTAAATATTTGTATTACAATCATTAATAAATTATCATTAGACTTAAAACTATAGATGAAAAAATGTAAATATCAGCTTGAGGGAAGGTTTTTTTAAATAGATCAAATTTTTGATTGAGGTTCTTTCATCAGTCGTGGCTAGGCTCACAACCAGAAATATGTGATAAAGTACTAAGACCGATTAGTGATTAGTGATAATGCTGATTTCTACGATAACTACCTCGGTGTGACAAAACATTGGATTGAACAGTGAAGTGTCGAATCATTCATGTCGCAAGTGTTCTCGTGAACTTGAAGTTAGGTCAACATTAAATTTTTCAAGCACATTTTAGAGGCTCTCTGACCTGACGATATGGTGAATGATTCACATTATAACAACAAAACAAAAAACTAAATTCTAGAATAATAAATGTGTGTTTTAAATTATAGCAAAGGATTTGTCATTATAATTTAATTATTTAAACTTTTCCTTTCGCTTTGAGTTTTTAAACTACACAATGTTTTAGGACATAAGGACATTTGAGTAGCTTGTGTGAGTGTATGTATGTGGTGGTCTGGCGGTATGTGTGCGTGCTGTACCACTGCCGGCTTGGAGGCGCTGTCGTCAGTTAAGGTAGGTATGCATTTTGTTCTAGTTTTTTATTTGTATATTGTGTTTTGTGTTCTAACCTGCTTTGCTCATATTTTGTATATAATTGAGTGTGAGTTATGGTTCTGTGTGGTTAGATGTTTAGATAAATGTCTAATTTTGTAACAAAATAATAAAAAAAAAATGTAGCCTAGGTTATATTGGTAGTAAGAAGAATAAATTTAATTTTAAGTAGGGTCACTGAAAAAGGGAGGGATTTCCTTACCCCTCAAAACTTAAGTAGTGTAGTTTAAGCAATAGAAGCAAAAGTAAAGTCCAAGTAATTCAATGATTATGAAAAATAAATGGCTTCACTAACTAGCTACAACAACATATGTAGACACCTAATATTTTTTGGAAACAAACACTTTCCAGATAGAACAAAATGTTCCAAGTGTGATCAACTCAATGTCCTTTGACAAGCCTAAAAGATATGACTGTAGTACTGCTTTTAGAAACCTGACAGCATTTTCATAAGGAAAAAGCTAATTCTCTTCTCTACCACCCATTTGTTGTGTTTTTAGAGACAAAGTGTTTTAAATCCTTTAATAAATGAAACAATGAACTTTAAACAAACTACTAAAACAACATTTAAAAATAGTTTCATGTTGAAAATCACATTTTCAAGCATACATAATTCGCTATAAGGCCCTCCACACACCAGAGTGGCGTGGCGTGGAGTGATGCTGCACTGCGATGCAGCTTAAAACCGACCAATGTAATCATATGGTACGTTACACACCGCAGTAGCAGTGGCATGGCGCATCTTCCAATTGCAGCGAAGCGCCACATAGCGCCACACTGCACCGCTTTCACACGTTGAAAATCAGCTGTCTGACATTTATTATATTGTTTATATTTTGAGCGTGCATTGACTAAGGACGTAAAATACCTAATCGACAGTGACAGCAAAAACCTTGCATGGCCCCCTCTCGGCCCGCAGCCCTAGGTCACGGAATAGAGGGCATTGCGGCGGAGTTGGAGAAATCATTTTATGTGGTAAACTACTGAATTAGATATATGAACACAGGAATATATTATGATATATCAAAAGTACTCTAAAAAATATCAAAGCACTTAAAAATATAAGAAACTACTCATCCACGTTCAAAGATTGTACTATAATTTTTCCATATTTTCATATAGCACTCTGAACATGTCTTTTAGCGAATTCGCTTCCTGAGTGAAGCCGCTTCTACCGTGGACTGCATAGTACCTAACACCTAAGCTCGGGACCACCGTAATTTTCATTTCTAGGCCCCTAGACCCAAAAACACGATTTTTTAATTTTATTACATATTAATTATTTCCAAACCTGTTCGTAGGTACGATAACTTTTGTACAAAGCTCCAATCTCGATGAAATTTGAAACTAACATTTCACGAGACACTCATGACTTTGTGATTGAAATCTAGCAGGATTGTTGACTCCAAGGGAGTTCTTTTAACAAAATAAAATTTATTTCTATGTTTTAAAATATTTTTATTGATTTTATGTAAATTAAATCGTTAAGATTTGATTCAGCATACAAAAAAAAAAATTTAAACAATATGAATCATTACTGTAAGTCCTTGCTACATATTGACTTGAATTTTGTATATTATTTAACCAAAATGGGTAAACCCAATGCCGACATAATACCCGAATTCTTCGCTTTCGCCTTCGTTTTATAATCACATCTAATAACAAAAACAACTCGTCATCATCCATGTTTATACCGAACTGAAATGGTGATCATATTATCATGTCGCGTCTCGCCAAATCGCTCTCAGTGGATGGACTGGCGTGGCAAGTGCAGCGTGGCACCGCCTGGCAGCCGCGCCACGCCACGCCACTCTCGTGTGTAAAGGGCCTGTCTTCAGGACTGATGCAACAGGTGTTAAGGCTTTCACTTAAATAATAACAAGCTTAAAAACAAATAAAAGAATAAATCTAAAATTTTCTGTCATAAGTTAGTTGAGAAAAATTACTATTAAACCTTATATACAAAAATTTATAAAATTGTAAAAACATTCCTGTAAAAAAGGATTTTTAATGTTAAATTTAGTTTATACAGTAATTTATACAGTAAGTTCTATAATTAGCACAGTGAGTATTTTTAGGAAACAAACATCTTATCAATTGTTATGGCAGTACAATCATTTGTTTTGTTGGCCCGAGTCAAGGACAACTTAAAGTAGTAGTGACGTCTTAAAACCAAGGTTATAGATATAAAATGTAAAAAAAAAACACTGAAAATTCAGATAATCTGGATTAAATTAGGCCTATGATTAAATTAGGCCTGGATTTTTATGACTATAATCTTTCATGACTAACTATATAAGCTAAGTTAATTTTTCCAAAGAGAATACACTGTAACAGTATTGGAAGTCTTACAGATTGGCCATGAAGTGTTTTGTTTATAAGCTTAAGTTAATTTTTCCAAAGAGAATACACAGTAACACTTAAATATTGGAAGATTTACAGATTGGCCATGAAGTGTTTTGTTGTTGCTCAACAACCTTGGAACTTTATCATGTTTTGAACTAGGCATGGGATTAGATATTTCACCACTTAATAAATCTTTAATTGTCCATTTTTATTAAAGCATCTAAGTTATATCACAATACAATTACAACCACTGACTTTTGACAGATTGACAGGCTACAAACTGTCATGATGTACATAATTTGAAAATGCCTCCAGCTCTAGTTCACTGAACTTCACGTTCACTTTTGTCATATCGTCACAACGTTTGATCGGATCAGCCAATCAGGTCGCTGGATTCTATCCAACTAGGAAAAACTAATACTGAAATAAAAATTATGCGGCCGGGGGAGGGGGCAACACAACAAGACCATTCCTGGCCAATTTCACCTCAAAAACAAAAAAGTATGACCTTAAAACTAAAAAATGTTTGTTCGTAAATAAATTGAAAAAAGCTGATACGTCCTTTAAATCAGAGTTTTATTGGCCTGAAACTAAAAATAACGGGTTGATAAAAACAAATATAGGGTATGCAAATTAAATTAAATTTAGAAATAAATAAATTAACGATGGTATACAAAGTAACAGGAATTAAAACAAATCAAGTAAAAATTCATTGTTTTACTATTCTGAAAATACCTTTAAAAAATGTTTGCGCTGACAGGTGGGTGGCACTAGTGGGAGAGAAGCAAGGAAAGGGTAGTGAGAGCTAGCCTATGACTCATTCTTATGTCTTCTCCTCGTTCTTGTGAAAGTATAAAGAACACCCAACCCTTCATCCGATTTCAAGCTCCTATTTTACCATTTTAAATTATTAGTCATAACATTGGCTTAGGGCTACTTGGTGACTTACTCCAAACAGAAAGTGTGGTTAAATGGGTACAACAGTAAAATACCCCCGTTGCAGCAGACCTGCATACTCAGCGAATTTCAAATGCAAAACAACGTATTTTAATCCAACATAGCGAGATTTGGCATGTTTTTGTAAGCTCCATAAGAATAACATGGGGATTGAGTATGCAGGTTTGCTGCTACAGGTATGTTTAAATTGGTTGGTTTTAATTCAATATTTAGTAGATATGGACTAGAAGAAGCCATGTAGCAAGTTTTATCAAGATATATTGAGAAATAAGCGAGACATAGAATTTTACTTATTTCCCATAAGGTTAACATTGAGACAACGTACTGTGTTTACCACTTTCAATATCTCGGTAACCAATGGACATAGAGCAGTGATTCAAAATACTAAATTGTTTGTTTTTTTGAGCTGAGTTCAATGGTGCCTACAAAAATTTGATAAATTTTATTTTTCTATGTGAAAAACTCAAAAAACCCATTTTTGGGGGGGTTTACCCCCCTTGACCCCCCCTTTCGGTGGTCCGATCGGGCTGGTTCACAAACGTGTCCGAGTGATTACCACTTTACACGTCTGTACCAAATTTCATTAAGATCGGACCATATTTACAGCCGCTATCGTGTTAACAGACATATATATAATCCAACGAATGGTGTTTTTTGCTTCTGGGGACCCCAAAATGAAAAGTTAACATGGTCTCGGACTTAAGTCTTACCATGAGTACTACCGTAATAGCTTATTCCTTTAAGGAAATTCGCTAAAAGGGGTTAAGGTTAGGCTTGCCACAGTACTAGTGGGATGCCTACTGTACACACCTATTCCTATAAGATAATAAAAAGACTGGTAACTAAGTAGGCTACGTATAATTAATTGTCGCTGCCCCCCCCCACACAATATCACAGACACAAGACCTGCCAGAAGGGTAGGCTAAATCTAGAAAATTTAAATGGCTTAACAATTTAATGTTGTGCTACTTGTGAAAGACGTACACCTCAGGATATTTTATGGAACATTAGTTATTTTATGTTATCTTAGATATCTTTCCAGGAAAAAATAATCAATCCCTGCAAATATTATAATATCTGACCTATATGTTATAAAGTTAAGCAATTTATTTTTTTTTCAATTATCTATTTTAAATTTTTTGGAGGTAAGTTAATTTAGGCCAAAATTAAACAATGGAAGAGAAAATTCCATATTTAAGCATATATTTTAAATTTGGCTGCTATTAAAAATAATGCAAACTAGAAAATTTTGTCGGCTGCTTCACCATAATAAAGAACTAGACTAAACAATACCTTGACCAGGTAAACTAATACAAATAATACATTTTTAGAGAACCTACCTTAGAAGAAAATTTTTCAAGACTAGGTCTCTACATTACACAATTCTTTATTAATTTTAATGTTTTCCCCTCAAACAAATGTATACAAACGTTTTCTTAAACATAACTCATTACCTGAATCTCAATCAAAAATAATCCTAATAGCGAAACAGAGGAATTCCCAATACACGAATCTTTGACAGATTAGACAACAACACTACTACATACATCAACACCGTCTACCGTCTGCTGTCTGCCATCAGCTGTTTACATGGACACATAGAGTAATAGAGGTAAAACTGAATAACTCTTTCTTAGCTTAGCTTTTTATACTATATAAATACTAGCTGATCAAACTTGTTTCAGCCGTAAAAAAACAGACAAAATTACTTGGATTTAATTGCTTATACTTTCTTAGGTCACTCACTTTTTTAAACTAACTTACAATAAAGTATTTCAATTTATTATTCTTTCTGTCATTGTTTCCAAAATTTGAAACACCTTCTTGGAAGAACTGCTTGCTTGTATGCAGGAGAATAGATTAGATCAGAATGTTATTTATTCAAAATCAATTCTTTACCAATAGAGTTGCTTCAGAATTTTATATATTATCATAGTATGAACCTTGTGGAAGTCATTCTTTTTTAGTTATGGGAGGCTCACCATATCCAGGTTATTTCACAACTTTTAGCAAATTTCCTATGGATATGGATATATTTGTATCACCCGTACCGCGGTGGCTCTGAGGCATGGGACCATGATAACTTTTATTTTTAAGGACCATGGATACCAAAAACATCATCCGTTAAAAAATTTATATATAAATATCCAAATCCATTTTTGAGAAAATTTTCCCGGATTTGGGGCCCAAAAATGGTAAAATAAGCCTTGAATGTATATTTTTATAAAGCCAATTAAAAAAAATTATAATTTGTAAGACATGTCCCAAAGTTATAGCACCAAAAATGACCCATTTATGGGTTTATGGTTTTTGTGGGTGCATTTGGGATGTTGTGTGTAAATGTGAATTTACTAAACACAGTACAAGTAGTCTTAATGGGATTTCACATTCTAGCAGCTGCAAATATCATCAGATTTTCATTTAATTTGGTAGAGATTTTACTTCCTAGGATCTGAATAGACTGGTAGTTTGGGGAAAAAATAGGAAGCTTTTACCCCCACATTTTAGGGAGGCATTAAGTCAAATGATTTTGGGGGTTTTAGGTCGAGAATGGGTGAATCCAAGCTCTGAAATTGAAGTTTGCTCCCTAATTTCAGCTGCTGTGAGAGTACTCGTTTCAATACATTTCCCTATATAGTAAACTAAAGTTGTAAAATGCACACGTGAAGTTGCTTAAAATTAATTCTAATAAAGTTCAAATCTAATAAATAGAAGCTTCAGTTAGGTTACATTATTTTATGGTCAAATGGTTCATTTATTTATAATAAGAAGGAAGCAGCAAAAACAATATTTTTGGGTGGAACTAGTGATCTAAAGGTTCAATTGATTTAAAATTAGTATGGTATAAACTGTAATATTATAGATTTAAAAAAATCAAAGCAAAGTTCCGATTAACACCCAGGCTAAACCATATTCCACCTAGAACCACTAATTTTTCATGAATACACATCATACAGTGTAGGCACCCACTAAAAGGGCCCTCTCATATTCCCAAAGGGCCAAACGGGCCCCCAAAAGCCAATTCCCTTCAGAGGGTCAAAGTTTAAGGGGTGTTTATGCTTGTGAAGAAAATTGTTTTTGACAGTTGTCTTCAACATATTTTTTTTATTTATGTAACCCAGCAAATCAGTTTACCATCAGCCAGTAAGAAATAAATTATTTTTCCTGTAAATAATTTTTAAGACAAATATTATTGTATACAAACTGCAGATCACTTAAGTAGTTTTCAACTTGTGTCTTTCTAGAGTGATAAGGTGTTTTTTTCCTGAACTTGACTGCAAGCAATGACATGTCTATCAGGACTACATGGTGCATTCAGTGTCATGCCACCTATATTAGGTTTTCCATTCTAAAAGCTAGTTCTGACTTGGAATTTTTAGTAAAAATTGAAAATAATATCACAAAATAAATAATTAAATATCAGTGAAAAATGATAGTAATTATTTGTGTTATTTTCATTTCTTTTTCTATTTTGGTTCCATTCTCTCTTGAAGAATGCATGTATAAAAAGGTATGTAAGTAGAATTTCTTTCCCAAATGTATACTGATTTAATCTTTTATGTGCATCAAAAATTTAAAATAAAGCTTTATGTATCATGATAAATTGAAAAAAACTAATTGATTGAGCAAAAAATCCCTCAATTTAATTTGTTCTTTGTTCAGGTATCTATTTCTGTTGATTTAGAAGAGGATATTGTGCTTGATCCATTACAGGACGATTCTGATCAACTGCTCTGGCATGTAAGTTTTAAACTGAGTAAATGAAACATATTTGTAAATTATTTAATAGCTCTTGAATATTTACAGAAAACAAGAGGAATACAGAATGTGAATCTAAAATAATTTTACTAAAAATAATGTACATTCCTAAAATTTAGCTTGTTAACTACTTAAGTTACCAGATTGAGAGTGTAAAACAAATAATTTAACATCAACTAAATCCAGATTTTCCTTTTAATATTTCAAGTTTTGATGTGTCCTTAGTTTTAGATAAAAACCCTCCTAATGTTATTATTACACTTGACTTGATGAGCCAACACATTAGCTATTGACATTTGAATAAAGGGAAACAACGAGTAAAATTCCTCATCACCAAAAGAATTGAACCCCTAATCAGACATTATGTATTACGAGCTCTATTTTTCTGCGTAGACATGGTTTGATAAGGTCACCCTGGTTTCATATTTTATATTATTTCAAAATGAAAATGTACAACTTATAAAGAAAATGTAAAGAAAACTGCGCAGGAAATTAATATTTATATATTTATATACGGTTTTAAAGGTTTTTGTTCTTACACTAATAGGTAGCAATCCTGAAGAAAGAGGAATTGGAGCTTAAGTTCCTGTGTGGCGGCACATTGGTTGGGCCCAGTCATGTTATCACGGCTGCGTCGTGCGTAGAGCAGGTTGCGTCCAGTGAGTTGCTCGTCGTAGCCGGTCTCTCGCTCCTCCGCAGCCCCTCCCACTCAGTGGACAACCCTCACAGTGTGTTTACTGTTGCCAAGAAATACTACCCTTATCACCAAGGTAGGCTGTTGTATCGTTTGTTCCCATGTGATTGGTCCAACAAGACCAATTATTTAGACACTGTTCTTCTATCAAATTTCTTTTGGAGTAATAAGACTACTGAGTGGCATAGTATTATGTAGAACTAAAATACCCCCGTCGCAGCAGACCTGCGTACTCAGCGAATTTCCATAGGATTTATTTTGTATATGTGAACATTATTCAACTTGTTTGAAGGAAGTATCATTTGAATACGTTAAGTAGATAATATTCTAAAAACACATATTTAATCATTCATGAGCTTTAAACATGAGGAAAATTAACAAAGAGACCATATTGGTTTTCATTAGTAATATACACTTTTGTATTTTATATAATTCTTAGTCTTTTAATTTTTAATAACTGTAATCTTGTTATAGAATATAAATGTCAACAAACATATAACCAATGAACTCAAAACAAACAAATAATTTAATCTCATGAAAAGATTAAATTCAATCATATGGTCAGTTTTATAGTAATTAAAACATCCCTGTTGCAACAGACCTACATCTGCAGCCAATTTCAATAAAACATATTATCAATCCTCATAATTGTAAACGTACAATATATTTTCAGGCAGTTTAGACCAAGGCATCCCCCCCTCCAAATGTCCTTACTTTCTTTATTAAATTTAAAAATAATTTTATTTTTTGATATTGTATATATTTTTTGCAAAATCTTGATCAATGAACTCTAACTATTCAAAATAAACACAAATAAAATATTCAACACCTTCAAATTTAATCATATGTTCAGAATTGTATTTTTTTTAAATCTCAAATCAGGGTGACTATACTTTTTGGAGGGAAAAATTAAAAACAATATTGGACAACGTACTGTGTTTAGAATATCCAATACTATCCAAAATCTAAGCAACGGATTGACATAGAATAATAATTCAAAATGCTAAATTGTTTGTTTTTTTAAGCTGAATTCAATTTTGACAGTTAAGTTTAAAAATATAGTAAAAAGGTGTTAAAACTTGAAAATAAATTTTATTTTGTGAAAAAAATCCTCTTAAAGTAAATCAATCTTGCTGGTTTTCGAACTCGAAGTCATGAATGACGCTTTATACGTTTGTTCCAAATTTCATCAAGATCGGACCTTTTTTACAAAAGTTATCGAGCCTACGGACAGGTATATATATATATATATATATATATATGAAAATGAACGAACGGTGTTTTTGGGGTCTGGGGACCTCAAAATGAAAAAATAACATGGTCCCGGGCTTAAGTCTCACCGTGCCGCCTACGGTAATAGCTACTTCCCTATAGGGGAAATTCGCTAAATACTTCCCTATAGGGGAAATTCGCTAAATACTTCCCTGTAGGGGAAATTCGCTAAAAATCACAATCTCAACTTTTTCTTTTAACGAATTTCCTCCTATGGGGAAGTAGCTATTACCGAAGCCGCCATGGTGAGACCTAGGCACAGGACCATCATAACTTTTCATGTTGATGTCCCTAGACCCCAAAAACAACGTTCATTCAATATATTCACATTCATGCTTTGTCGGATTGAAACTTTTGTTTGCATTTGAAATTTGGTGAGCATGCAGGTCTGCTGCAATGAGGGTATATTTAGTGTTTTTAAGTAATTTAGAACATCACAATTCCATGACGCCGAGTATACCAATATTTTCATAAGCTAATTTGAATATTTTTTTTCAAGTAGGACAATATAAACTCATACAACAAAAATTCTGTATCCTCTGTATCAGATATTGACAAATCTTGCATTCACAAATATATTTTAAATACCCCCGTCGCAGCAAACCTGCGTACTCAGCGAATTTCCAATTACAAAATATCGATCCAGTAATTAATCCATTATTACGAAAAAAAGAAAAATAAACAAGCGATATGTTTATATATTAAAATAATATATTATAGCTTGTTTTACAAAGACTTTGTAAAAAAATATTTGTAAATGACTTACATGAAGAAACACAAAGATTTCATACAATGAAGTAGGCACGAATGTTTATTTTTTAAATTATATTAACATAAAATTATTTAAAAACCAAAATTCTATTAAATAAATTGATAAACTGAGAAATTACTCTAAGCGATTCCATGAAACCCTCAGTAGAGAGTAAACAGGAAATTAGATAAGCCAACATTCTGCTGCCCTGATAATAAAAACAGAAAAAAAATGCAAAGCAGTGATATCTCGGAGACCAATGGACTTAGAGAAATTATTCAATATACCAAATTGTTTGTTTTTTCGAGATAAATCCAATGGTGCAAACAATAATTGGATAAATATATTTTTTCAATTTGAAAAACTCAAAAAACCCATTTTTGGGGGGTAAAATGGGGCCTTTATCCCACTTTGGATATGTCGATCTGGCTGGTTTATGAACTCGTCCAAGAGAATCTAGTTTTACATATCTGTACCAAATTTTGTTACGATCGGAGGATATTTACGAGAGTTATCGTGCTGACAAAACTCAAAAAATGAAAATTCTATTTCCAAAATAAGCCCATGTTAAATTTTGAAACAAATCGTGATTTATGCAAGTAAAAATGTGTTTTCACAATAAACTCACTTCATATCCAGAAAGTAGACATAAAAAGCTGTCAATTAATATAAATGTTAATATGATTTCTGAGGTTACCCTGAACGGATATTTTTTGTCCATTCTGTTCTGTTAAAACGACAATAATAGCTTATTTCTAAGGAAATTCGCTAAAAATCATTCAAATTGGCAAAATCCAGTTACAGGTAGATATAGATTTAACATAATTAACTACTGACACTGAAACTACTTTTTGCTTCCTTAAATGAGTGACAGTATTTGATAAATGTCTACAGGTGATGTGGATGGTGATGACTTGGCAGTTCTAAAACTGCAAAACAACGCAACTTTCAAAACTCCTTGGATGATTGCATTAGAAGAAAAGGAAAAATATTCCAAGCATTGTTTTACCTTAGGGTGGGGTCTGCACTATTATCAGGTATGCATACCCTAAAAAAATGTATAAATAAAATCTGTTTCACCAAGTGAAAATAATAGTTTTCGTGTACACATTTTAATATTGTATAGTCAACAAGCCATTTAAAAATGGCTAATGGCTTGGTTTTATTCAACTATTTTTACTGTAATCTAGCATATGTAAATTTTCGAATAACATTCTTTGATACCTAGTCGTTTTGGTTGAGATTTTTGTTTTCTTATTTTGAAAATTTATCAGGTAAATTTAGATCACCAATATATTTTATTTTTTAGCAAATGTGATCAATACATGTTCCTCAGCCTGTTTATTACAAATTTTTCTATACATGCAATAAAAAATGACCATGAAAGACACAGCCTCTATTTTATATTTCTTGTAAAAACCAAAAAATGTTTAGGGGTGAAGTCTTTGGCTAAATCGCACACAAGAAACCCACTAGAGAGCAGCAACAGCTGATTCCCACCTGTTGGGGATCAGATTTTGCTCTCTAGTGGGTTTCTTGAGTAAGATTTAGTAAAAGACATTGAGAGAACTTTAGGAAAAGTTAACTTAAAGGATTTTACATGTATGAATTTTGGATTTTCCACAAGTAATAATCATGAAACCTTTTCAAAGTAATTGAAGACTTGTTAGGTAACAACATTAGATGAATGGTTTTAGGAGGATTTATTTGTTGCATATTTAATTGCTTGAAATTTTTTGTATTCCATGGTTTAATAAAGACAATTTTTCGCCAATGTTAATTTTGTGGCAATGGATTCGGATTGTTATTGTCTGTGAGTTCATCCAATTACATGATAAAAGAGCGTACTCGTAGTATATGTAGCTGTTTTACTTACAACTATTTATTTATTTATTTATTCTTTACAGTCATCTGAGACATTGAAACACCCAAATCCAAGTTTTCAAGATTCCATGAACAACATACTACACCATGCCCATCAGAGCAGACCACTCCTGAATAAAATACTGGATATTCGCAATGTCTTTGGGCTCAGCAGTACGTTACTTTTTCAACTGAGTAGAATTTTTGATGTTCTGCCACTATTTCATTTTAATGGACTTGGTTCGAAATATTTACCAGTAAGTACAGTATGAACAGTTCTTATTACAACCTTTAACTGCAGTGCTGCGGTGCTGATGCTAAGTAGTAAGCACCATCAATGTGTCATGCATTTACAGTAAATTACTCTTCTTCTCCACACAGACTAAAGGGAAAATTTGGTATAAACATTACATATTTTGGTTTTAATATTTATATAATAAATTAAAAAAACAAAAGGTGATTGAAAATTTATAAATATTTATAATGGTTCATGGTAGTTTGTTGAAAAATAAAACGGTGTATCATATAAAAGCTCAAAATCTGTGACCAAAAATTATGTGGTTTTAAAGTGGATAAAATGGTACACACAATATTGGTGAAAATTTTTTATAACACCAAGCTGGAAACAAAATTGATTTACGGTTGTACAATTGGGCGCACATGGGAGAAATCTCCACACGGAGAGCCATGCAATCGATCGCACCATGGAAGCTACCTCCAAGCACTTACAAAACCTCCTTCACTGGCTTGAACCAGAAAAAAGGTATTTTCTAGTTCTACGAAAGTAGTGTGAAGTTAAATTCCAAGGTCAGGCTGAAGAACGCAAGCTTTCTATTTTTTAACTTAAAAATTTGCAAGTACACAAATTGGTAACATTGGAAACATTTTTAACACTAGTGATTGTTCTTGTACTCTACTCCTTGCTTTGCTTTTTAACATCCAGGCACAGATCTTTAAGTCTAAGTGGGCGCATGACAAATACAAGGGGCAAAATGAAAACAACTCTCCAGTTTGTTTTTGTAGGATGAAATGTGTTCTGCGGATGGAGTTGCTCGAGTGAAGGCAGTTAGATTGTCCACCAAGCATCCTTTCAAATGTTTATGTCACAGCACCAACCGGTTATGCCTGTACAGTTTGACAGTGGATAATATCGATCAACAGGTATTTTTTTTATTTGAATATTTAATTTTTGGAGTTGTTACCAGAATAAATGTTAAGTCATTGACTGTAATTAATTATAATCCACAGCCAACAGTTTAATGTTTTGAGATTCCTTCTTTTTTGATAAAATTCTTGACTAAGAAGCCAGTGTCGCAGACATAGACATAATAACATAATAATCACATCATAATAATAACATAACATAATAATCTTTATTATGTTAATAACATTAACATAATAATCTTTGGTTTTAGAAACAAACAAGCCAGATAATTTGTGTGAGTGTTCAATTAACCTTTTTTTTAATAATACAAAACAACTGATGCAGACTATGAACTATGAAAAGTTATTTTTGAATGAAATCTCACACAGTCCAGCAACAAAAAGGTATAGAGGGAAATTTTTGGGACACAATTTTTGACTTAACAGCTTTGTTTAAACTAGTTAGGAGGTGATCATTCCAAAAGTCCCTGTCCGTAGCCGTCCTTAGGAGGGGGGTTTGATAGTACCATTTTTTGGTTTTTCCAAAATATCTTGAAAACTATCAACATTTAGTATCCCTGTTGAATTAAAAAATTTAAGAAAATTAAATTCCCAGTGAGAAAAGTAAAAAATATGTCTATTTTGATCCAGCCATTTAAAAGGTAAGCAATAATTTTATTAATATTTAAACAAATATCCCTTCCATAAGAAATACATGTAAATTTGTGTGTACATACATGCCCAATGGGGCAATGCTTTTTCAACTATGTGTAATTGAACAACGTTCAGGAAATATTCACTAAATTTCCGGTAATTTGACACCTAAGTCATAAAAGTTGGACTAAAATAAAGGTGTGGGTGAGCTCACAAAAAAGTTGTAATAACTTCATATTTGTAATAATTTCTTGAAAAATAACTTTTTTATGAGCTCACCAAGACCTTTACTAGCCCTCTCCCTCCCCCGCTCAAGGGCTAGGACGGGGACTTTTGATATGATCACCTCCTTACTAGTCTAAATAAAGCTGCAAAGTCAAAAATTGTGTTTAATGCATTTCCCTCTATACCTTTTTTTGAGCATTCGTTGCCTGGACTAACAGTACTTCATAGGATATAAAAAAAACCTAGAAGTTTAAAATGAGCATTTGGAAATGCTGTGGTTTATGCAAACTGAGTCGATTAAAAGAATTAGTCACTTAAGCTATCGTTAATGCAATTAACAATTAATACGGGGTCGGTTAAGAAAGGGCCTACTGAACTCTCAATCTAATCATCATCAGAAAACTGTTGGTTAAAACCGTTTGTATATTCCAGGTGGACATAGGATCGCCAGTGTTTTGTAAACTAAAGAAGCAGAAAGGTAGATCTAAATCACCAGTAAGTTCAAGCAGATATATTTTGGCTGGCATCATTACCAACAAAGAGACTGAGGAGATACATTGGCTTAAATACGGATCTTCCATCGATATGATAACTGCCACAAATGTGACAGCTTTCATGGAATTTATTCTTGCTGCAATGTTAGATAAGAATTAATTCTCAGAATTTATAGTAACAATTCATATTGTTCTCACTGTGGTTCATCGAACATTTATTTTAACTCATATTAAGGTTTTAGCTTTAGCTTAATCAGTTCTTACTGTGATGTTTGATTAGGATTAAAATTATGTTTTTAACTAAGTGTATAGTCATGATTTAAATGATGTTTTAAGATAGTTTTAATAAATATTTTTCAATACTAAATTGTTTTATTTATTTATTGGTGTAGAACTGCTCTAATTTAATCTCTCGATAATCAATTGACAGTATGTTCCTTTGCATCTATGACAAGTGTCGTGCTTGTTTTTTTCTTGAAAACATTTTTTTTCTTTAAAACAACCAATGAATTCCAGGTTAAGGACATATTGGTAGCTTGCTTCAATGGCCATAAATCTAATAATAGAATGGTTATTTTAACAGCAAACTGTTGTTTTAAGAATCTCCTGGTCCACAATTTTTAATGCGAACTAACCAGCTTTTACTGTTATCTAGCTTTGTTGAAAAAGAAGTTTTTATTGTAATTGTAAGAACAAAGGGTTAAAGAATAATTCTCCAATTTGATCACTAATACTTCTTATTAATTTTTTGTCTTTTTCTGGCTCTTCTTGTAACATTGGAGTTCAATTTTCGTCGCCTTTTATACCGTGACTTCTTTTTTCTTAGTTTTTGCTCTTGATTTTGTTTTGTTGACCTGGTTCTATATAATACACCCTACAATATGGACTACATTAATATTTCAGAACAAATCAGAATAAAATAAAGTTTTAATTTAATAATCAAACTTAAGAATTTACAACTGAATTTCTTATCTCAACGACCAGTAGACCAGTAGATGATTGCTTACTAAAGTCTTAAACTGCAATTAGTACCAATTCAAACAAATATTTTAATATTATGAATGTTCAGTCAGTTTTAAAATAAAATATTCAGTTGCTGACCTAAATCAGTTTGGATGTAATTTCCAATTCATAAACTGGATTCAACAATTCTAATATGAGTGGGAGGAAAAAAGAATTTAAGTTTGTGTGGTTTTTGAGTATATTACTGGATATGATTGTGATTAAAATTCTAGAATATTTTAAAAGCTGACCTGGTCATCTAGAAAATCCCTAAGTGCCGTAGCAGTAACTTTAGAACTTAAATTCTTCAGTGGGCCCAAAATGTCCTGAAGTACTATCGGTTCATACATTAGAATCCTTCGGTACAAGCACGAGTTCTCTAGAATAAACTTTCTTGCCAGCTTTGAAATGTCAACTTTGTTCAAAGTAGGTGTAATTTTCATACTGATAACAATCAATAAAATACTACTCATTATAAACAAATGAAACCAACCTCATGACATAGTTAATGATTGGTTAAATGAGTTTCAAGTGTTGATAAGACCAGTTTAGGCAGCGTATTGTTTCTAACAATTCGTTAATACAAGACAAGTTTAAATTGCCAAGAGAATGACAGCCTAGATGTTTATTAAAAAGGTTATTAAGAAATACAATGCAGTAATAACTACCATAATTTAATAGCTTTTTACATTATCATTTATTTCAAATTAAAACCAAAACCAACAAAACAATAACCGATGGAATAACAAAAAATATGTACATTTTAAAATTTATTTATTTTTTAATAAGAAAAACAACCTCTTCTTTAGATTGGTAAATAAACATGGAATCAAGAATAAATCGATAAATAAAAAAAATAACTAAAAAACCTTATGTTTGTAAAATAAAGAAAAAACAAAAGTTTTTTAACTGTTCCTTACCAGAGCATCAATTATCTCAGAAACTCTAATTACTTATTTGTACAGCGTAAACATTCTCACAATTAGCTTCCCACAGTTTTGTCACTTCGACAAACCGGTTGCAACCGTTACGACACTCGCCGCAGCCGTCAACAGAGCCAGAAGCAGCCCGTCCAACCAGTTCGCCAGCCGACGGCCCAGTTTCGCCACAGGGAGAAGTACACCGGCTGCGTGTAGACGATCGGCTGGACTGGCACCAGCGGCAGCAGGGAGTAACACGCCATCCCCAGACAGCCGTCCACCGCAGTGCTCACCACCTGCTGAACACGAGAATACACTCACTCGCTTTATAATCAACAGCTGCTTTAGATACCTACACAAACATGATGCAGTACACTCCTAATTATCCGAAGTCGTACGGACTGAGGCTGCCTCGGATACCAAGAATCTCGGATAATACGGAGGCTGCTTATATTTTGACGTATGAGAGTTACAAACCACAATAGGAAGTTTATTGCCAGTAAAATACTTGTTTTAGAGTATCTAGGCCAGTAAAATAGAATTTCTGGTCAAAAAATTAATTTAATACAGTACCAATATTTTAAAACAACAATGAGAAACAAAACAATCTTCGTCACGGAAAATCATCATTCGTCATATAACGCCTATATTCGTAAGCAAGTTTGTTTATGGTGGGAGTTCACTACTGGAAAGCTCATTATCGGAGGGTGGATCAAGGCCAATACGAATGTGGTGATTGAACTGGTACGATGTACTCACTTCTTGTCATTCTCATAAGGCTTCATGCGGCAAGTAGTTTGCCCAATATTTGAACAAGTCAAATTCACCATTGTTTGACGTTAGTGGACACTCCCGCCTTGCATCCAGCAGACGACTCGGTCAGTTCATCCACTAGTGATTTTCATTTATAACACAAATTTAGGTTATTGGTAGTATTTGAATCATAAAATAAAACTTCAAATGTTTATTTCAATTACTAACTTGAATCAACTAAAAAATTACAAATAATTTTCATTTACTTCAGCAAAAGCCAATGCTGATCACGTTATTATTATGTTTCGACTGAACGTAAAATAATATATTCTTTAGCTTAGAACGACCTCGGATAATCCGGAGTCTCGGATAACCGGCGCTCGGATAATCGGGAGTGTACTGTATGTTGGACCTGTTTTTAGAGATTTCCAGGTAGGTATGAACCTTCTGGACGCTAACTGGTTTTTAATCCTTGCTCACTGTATGAAACATTTTCAGGATAATTATAGTTTACACATTAAACCTTTTGCTGGGGCCAGTTAATGCTTAGTATCCAGCCAGTGGATTGGAGTCTTGTTAACCAATAGATCTGCATTTCACAAAACATCTGTACAGAAAATACCAATATTTTCTTTAGGTAAGTGCTTATTGGAAACACATGTGTATGAAACAAGACTTAATGAACAAGTTGTCCTACAAGATTGTGATAATAATTATTTGAAAGTTCTAATTGCAATTGATTGTTACTTGATTAACTTACTGCCTATGGTACTTAGATTGCAGTTTGATGTATATTTAATAATTTCAGTTGTTTTACTCCCAATTTCTTGCAAATTCTCGCATATTATATATTCTGGGACCTCTTCTTTTTCTGGTGTACTGTAATGATCTTCCTGCTTTGGCTTCTGACGTACAGGTCTTGATGTACGCCGATGACACGTCACTTTTTGTTTCTAATCCTAACAAAATTATCCAACAACTAGACTAGACAGTGGTCACTCTACTAGAGTAGGCAGTGGTCACATGTCACTAGAAATTTGAGGTTAGGTGTGGCTCAAGGCAAGTCATTTTGAATGTTTTTTAAATGTGTTTTATACAGTTTGTGACAATGACAGTGTTTGTGTTTTTTACCACAATGTTATATAGACTAGTTATAGGATTTTAATGATTTAACCTCAACGGTGCTGATGTTGCCCCTAGGACAAGGGAGCGAAACAGCTGTCCACAAATAAAAACAATTGGATTGCTTATGACGGTGAGTCTACAAACACAAAATAAGTTACCTGTGGTTGGGAGATGCTGACGCTGACAGTCTGGGGCTGCGGCGGCGGGGCTGCAGGGGCGGGGGCTGGGGCCGAGAGTCTGAAGGAGACTGAGGCTCCAGGGGCACCACCGGGGGCGGAGGGAGGACCTCCGGGGGCAGAGGGAGCACCTCCTGGTCTGGAAGTGCCAGGTGGGGCACCACCAGGGGAAGCACCTCCTGGGGGAGCACCACCGGGAGCACCTCCAGGAGGAGCACCACCGGGAGCACCTCCAGGAGGAGCACCACCGGGAGCACCTCCAGGAGGAGCACCCCCAGGAGCACCACCAGAAGGAGCACCACCTCCAGGGGCACCTCCAGGAGCACCAGGGGCACCACCAGGAATGCCTCCAGGGGCACCCCCAGGAGCACCCCCAGGGGCACCTCCAGGAGCACCACCAGGGGCACCACCAGGGGGGCCAGCAGGTCTTGGTGTCTGCGGTATATTGACCGTAATTGTAGTTGGTACCATAAAATTTGGGATCTGGATGGTGTTACCGGAGGCGTAGTATACTTGGGCCTCAGTTAACGAAGATACCTGGGAAAAGATTTAAGATGTTAACAATAAAGATGTTAACAATAATTTCTAAGATATGTTTCCATACAAAACAGTATTACATTGAATCTGCATGTTGTTTTATTTTAGATTTTTGCTGCTTTGATACTGTTAATTAACAATAATTGAATCGTTTAGTTCAAAAACCCGTCAAAAGCCAAAATTGTATTTTAAGAAAATAAAAAAAGACGTAGCAACTGTAAATTTATTTCAATGTTTTAAACAATTTTTCGCCTGAAAGTAACCGTTAATTAAATATTTGTGGTGGTGAAACCTTTTTTTTTACAACCCATATTTACAAAAAAAAATTGTTGAAAATATTTTAAATGACGGGTTTTTGCACTTAAACAAAATTAATCACTTACATTAAGGCAATTAATCAATAAAATAAGGGATTTATAAAATAAAACATAAATTCTGGTTAAAAGTGGTAAATCAAATAATTAAAAGCACCATCATTACTGCCAATCTTCATGAGAGCAAAAAATAAATTCCCTTCTATTTAGTGCAAAAACCCGCTAAGAATCTGAACATGACATGGTTTTATCTATAAAAACAGACTTCAAAATGGATTTTAGTAGCATTCTGAGCATCAGACATGACTGGTTATTACACAAAATGATTCTTTTACCCTTATAGAACAATATGGTCTTAACTCGATTTCGCCAAATTTGGCTTTTATCAGGTTTTCAAACTAAACGATTCAATTTAAAAAAGACCAACTACTTAAATATGCAATATTATGAACAATTTAGTGGCAACAAAGACATTCTGAATGGTAGAATGAAACTATTTTACGTTACACACATTAAATAGATGATAAATCTTTTAACACTTAGTTAAACAGCATTATCAACCAGATTATTTACTTTGAATTCATTAATATTATATTAGATAACTGCTTGTTAACTTCTTCTAATATGTATGGTTTTATTGGATAGATAAATTATTATAATCTTACTGGTCAAAACAAAAGTATGTCTTTCAAAAAAATTTTGATTTTCATAGCCTACAAGTTAAAATTATATTGACCAGTAGCAAAAATGAGGAAACTATATTTCTCTAAAAATGAGAGTCTACTTCTCTCATGAAAAAGTGTAATCAATCCAAAAATGTATTGCTTGATTGAAAGCTTCAATCAAAAAATTAATCTAGGTTTCTAAAATCGATGTATCCAAAATATAAAACTTGTAATTTATTTTATGTTTTATATTAAATTAAAACTGGACTGGCTCTTATTTTTATCAATTAGGCAACAAAAAGGACTTACCTTTAGTATAAATCTTATTTTTGGGAAGCTTATGACACCTGGAAAAAATAATTTCTGATTAAAAAATATCATTAGGGCTTATATAATAAATTATTTTATTTTCCAATAGTAAATAACACATACACACATTAATTGTATTATTTGAAAAATTAAACTAGCCACATTAACAAGTTGTGTGACTAATTGCAAAACAGAATAAATTTCAAACTAAAAACTACACAGTCTAGCATTATTCCAATAACATTTAATCTGCCTACTGTAACATCTGAAGTTTCAATTTTTGTTTTAATGAACGAAAATGAATACTTAACTATGTTTAAATTAAAAAAAGTATTTATACAGAATGGCTGAATACACAGCTTTAATTCATAACCCAATCTTACATTTTTCTTAATAGTTGAGTTTAAATATTTTTTTAAACTACTAAAAATAACTATAGTCAAAAGTCCACACAAATCAACTAAAAAACAACCCTCTAAGCTTTTTAATCTAAATAAACCTGTATTGTTACAATAACAGTAAGCTAAAATATTGCATACCTAGAAGTAAAATAAAAGAGAACGCATGCTTTGTTATCAAATGAAAAAACATGATTGAAGAAAGAATTACGAAGGAATGAGCAGCTATGAAACCATTCCTTGGTCAACTGAGCCAGCGACCATCATCATTGACCAGTAATGGCCGCATGTCACCAGCAGGACATGACTGTCAAATGGTGTGGCAATGAACAACATATTCATCGGGGAATCCTCTGTATTTGACAATGACCGAGAGCAATTAATTCCAGGTCATGGGATGTAATTATAAAATAATAAATTGCTCGGTCACTTGAAAGTTGAGTGTGCTAGTCCTAACCTTGCTGGTATGTTCGGAAGCGTAGTGGGAATAAATTCAAAAAGCATGAAAGTTGTGTTATGAATCTTAAGATTCAACATGTTGGAATTAATATTTGTTTTTAATACAGTTCACATATCTTTTCCTTATTTTCCATAAAATCTATGTTTTTTTCACATAGCAAAATCATTAAAGACATTTTGTTTAATGAACCTTTCAGAACGATTTAAAAGTATAATAATGGTGATAAAGTACTTATAATATAAGATTTGATCCTTCTGTATAGACGTGAATCAACAATCAAAAAAGAACGTTATTTCCAACAAAAAACTTCCAACCCCCAAATCTTTCAAAGAATTGGAGACGCCCTTGACATACCTACATCAAGTAATGGGATATTCAGGGCGTACTTATCCTTTCACTTACTTTTTTCAAAAGCGATAGGAAAACTCCAACTAATTACATAACAATCACAAATCCTTCGCTATTATGAATTTTTTTAATAGGTGTTTATTACGGGTTTCTTAAACTTACAAAAAAAGACAAGTTTAAATGTTTTTTACTTTATATTCCTTTTTTACATAAACATAAACAATTCAATAATTCTTAACATATGACTTTTGACATATAAAAAAGAGACAGGTAAAATGCGAATATTCCCAACAACGGGAAAGGGCGCTCCGCAAACTGACACGGCACATCTAAGTTGCAAATAATGAGGTACCAAGGGGGGGGGGGGTGGGGGGTATAAATAGCTTTAGGAGATTCCTGGAATGAGAGGTGTAAAAGGCACCGGACACGACCGCTGACATCCATTATGTCTGTTTATTTTAACATAAAAAACACGAGCGGAGGAAAACTCCGCATGTGCCCGCTCGAGGGTTAAGCTTGGTTTGTAGTATAATAATGATATTTGGTATACAACTTTATAGCCTAAATATCCTATTACAGAAAACAAATACTTGACCCCAGTAACATGTACTGAGCACGTCTGAAAATTTACAGTTCTTCAAAAGTTAACTGGGGGACTATTATGGGACACCAAATACTGGTGTCTAGAAAATAACTCCGGGGTTTTGAGGCAAATATTTAAAAAAAGTAAAACACTTTTATGATTGTTTAATACATGATTGGAAAGGTTCCATTTTCAAGTTTTTTTAGCAATTTTATAAAGTTCAATATGAGCCCCTATTGTGGCACAGCACACATCGTAACGATATTCCATCTCTTCCCATGTCCTAGCCAGCACGTCTGGGGGACGGTTGCCAAAGAATTGATTATTTGTTGCCTGAGATGGTCAACATCACAAATTTTCTAAAGCTTCTTTGTACCGTAACAACAGATTTAGTTTCTATTAGCCAAATAATGCATTGAGCCTTTTGTTGCAGCGTTGCCTTAGCGCGGCAATCCAGACAGCACTGACAGCCGCGCTACGTTGCTTCAAGATCAACGCTCCGCAGCGCTGCCGTCTCTTGACGAAAACATTCTCATCAAGTTATAAGTAAAACTTTATGAGCTACTCGTTTCAGAGAAATTAACTACATTTTGCTATCTTCTACTGGTATTAAGATATAATTTTTAAAATCCAGGAGTTCTTTTATAGACACCCTGTATAACAAGATGTATGGAACACACCGACTCCAGTTAATCTGTATAATATATACCCAAATACAATACTTTTGCACAACAATATTTACTGTACCTCAACAGTCAAGCAGCTGGTCGCTGATACTTGTGCCACGTTTCGTACATGCCCGTCACGTTCAGTTGCATGACGTTGCAGCTGCGTGGGTGTTGCGCCTCTACGCAGGCCCAGTAGCAGACGTTACCCGCGTGGCGCACTGGGTTCATCCCCTGTAGCCAGATACCCATAGCAACGTCCTCCCCCTGATACTCCACTGACAGTGTGTCCAGTCTGATCGACAAACCATAACTATCGGCATGTATTCCAAAAGTAATTTCAAGGTTTATGGGGGTTTTTGTTATACTGATGTAAAAGTTTTAAAATATATGTACAGTTTGCGCATTACATCTCCGGCTATGACCTCTGTGCTACTAACTGTGTCAAATGATATTTTTAACATATGATATAGGTAAACACAACATTTGACAAGTAGCGGTGTTTTCGAAAATTTTTTCAGAAAAGTACCCCCTCTCCCCCCCCGCACCATACAATCAGCTGACTCAGTCATAGCCGGAGATATAATGCGCGATCTGTAAATTATGTCATTAAACTTTTGCTTGCTTTTAGACCTCTTAATTGGTACTTTTGAGGCTGATTACTAAAGGCTTGAGCATTGCCACTTTCCATCACAACCATCTAAAAAACAGCTCTTAGGATTTCCTTCAAATACTAAAATTAGCTTATTTATGGCTCAAAAATATAATCAATAGAGGTTACTTGGCAAGGCAAAATCTAATGACATAAAAATGTGAATTTTAAGTTCAAATAAATTGGGAATATAAAGTTTACATGGTGGAGTGAAAGGGCCAGTTAGTACACAACCGTCAACTCAACCAGACTAAACTGATAAACGAGTCTAGTGATAGGCGAGTCAACTTACAAACCAAATGGGGAGTCATCTGATCCCAGCAACTCAGTTAAATTGGCTTGCCTGAGTTACTCGACTAACGTAAACCTGCCTTTAGGCCAGCACATTGCTACAAGACAACTTTGTCATTTATCATCCAACTGCTGACGCTAGACAAACATTTTATGTGGCGTCAGCTGATCTACGAAAAACGACTTGTCTTGTCAGAGCAGTATGCAGCCGGCCTTAAAGTTGCCATGTTAGTAATGGAATAAAAACTAAAGTAATCAAATATAACAATCATAATAGCTGTTGCAAACTACAGCCTTCTAATATGAGAAATGCTGGTAAAATGGCATTGCAGCTGTCATTATGAAAAATTAAATGAAGACTACACAGAGAACTATTTTGAACATAAATAAAAAGACACAGACTACTATAACAGTCTTCTGTAAAGCTGACACTGACGAGCTAGTAACAATAAAATATTTAAATATTATTGATAAAGGATTGGTCCACTAGGTACAAAAATAGTAACAAATAAAATGCCTACATAAAATTACCTGTTCTCTAACCATTGTAGGGCCCGTTTAGCGAGTACGTAACCAGCCCCAGTCGGGAACGGAGGGTAAATTTCTTCTTTGTAGCTGAACGTTTGCCGCCACTTCCCCGATCTGTGGACAGGCCAGTCGATGCGGAAACACGACCACCAATCCCAATCACTCGGCACCTCCAACTCCTCTTGTACTTTCAAAATATCAACAAATGTGTCGTCATCAGTTTTCAAAACATAATCCACTTCAAATCTCTCAAAGAACCTGAAAAATAACTTTAAAGATTAAAACGTCTCATTTCAAGACAAAGATTATTTTTAGCCCTAAAAATGCTTTGGTAACAATACAGGCCTAAATATTAAAAAATTCCTATCCCGATATAACTGTCTCTGTTCTTCCAAATTTAGTTAGTATAATATCAATGTTCGTTAAAAAAATAAAATTGAAATTTTGTTTTAACTAAAAAATATTTTTACCATTATGCACAATAAAGCCATTTTTGTTCTCTAAATCGTCCAACAAATCTCACTTTTTAATACGTACACCTCGGATTATCCGGATTAATGTGGCGGAACACCGATCCAGATAACAACAAATCTGGATAATACGAGGTAATTACAATATCGCCTAAATAGCAATCGTGTATCTTAGCCCCTGCTAAATTGATGCTAAAAACGGCGTATAAAGACTGTACATCATGTTAGACTTTCAAATTTTACAGGGGTTTAGTTTTAAAACAAATTGAATAACTAAACTTCATTATTAATCATACGAATGTAATGTTAACTTTTACCGCACTGTTTCGGTTTGAAATAAAACACCAGATTCAAATATTTAATTTATTAAGATTAAATAATCATAACTCAAACTTGAAATAATCGTGACGAAACTCAAAGTAACTCTTCTTAAGAAAAACATAACACATCAAGTGACAGCAATAAGCTTGCTCACAAAATTGCCGTAGGCTACGCCTTTGTTGATTGCGCCCCAAGTAGCAACCCAGAAAACTACGTTCACGAAAATGCTGAAATTTACTGTTTAGGCAATGAGACTCCTTCAATTATTGTGATTCCGAATTCTTACAGTAGTGTATTACATTTGCATTTTACTTTTAGAAGGAGCATTTCACTCGTAAACTCACTATAGTAGATTCAGTGAGTGTGTAAAGTAAAGCCCCTCCCCTTAAATAACATTTGTATAGAAAAGAACCAATCAGAGAAGAGGCAGTCCATATGTTCCCAGGGATGGTTCACTGCCATTCCCCTTAGTGATTTCAACTGAATGAATACTATATGATATGAATAATAAATAAAACATGTGTGGATGCATTCATTTGTCTTATGTTTACTTATTATAAAGCTCATGTGCATTTTACGTTCACTGCAAACAAACATAACCATTATTTCCATTATGTCAACAGTTATCCAGTTCCAGCTCCAGATTTTACTAAAGCTCTTTGGAGTTCTGTAGCAATAACATCCGAGACTCATGTGACACAGCCTGCCAACATTACAGCTGATGCAGGAGGCGTGGCTTTACTTTACACACTCACTGAATGAAGTATAAAATCACGTTTGTGGACCGGTCCGGATAATCCGGGATCCGGTTAATGTGGGGTCCGGATAACCCGAGGTGTACTGTACTAGTACATAAAAGTAAGCTGTGTTTTTTTGTGTGTTAACCTCAAACACTTACTTTATTCTTTTATTCATTTATGTTTGCAGAAAATGCTGTTGGTAAGGTGAAAGTGTTGTTTGTAAATAACAGAAACGTAAAAATTGTAAATTTCACTTAACTATAAAAGAAATAGCCCATTACAACTATGAAGCACGAGAGGGAGGGAAATTTCACTTATTGTTCGCACCAGGCCCCAGGCATGTCCCTCGGAAATCCAAAGAAAACCAATGAGTATTATTCACAAGATCCCGTTAAGTATATCATTGGCTGGAGCACTTTGGTTTTTTGTCACGACGCCATTACCTATTGGATAAATTATTTGGTTTGTTGTTGTTTATATCTTGTATTAAAAGTTTATTGATTGTCTGCTAGACAGTAACACTACTTTGGAATTTTCGGAACTCCTTGTGTGTTTTCGTCTGCCTTCGAGGGGATGGCCTGTCGCTGACGAATGATAAGTATATAAATTCCCCTCCCTCTCGTGCTTCATAGTTGTATTAATTCAAGTATAGTTAACATAAAAAAACAACTGGTAAGAATGTCAACTAAGCTAAAAGCTTCTATCCACAGAATAATAAAAATAGGGGTGTGCGAATAGTGATTTTTGAACTCGAGCCGAGCCGAGCCGAGCTTTTTCAAAAGTTTTCGAGCTCGAGCTTTTTCGAGCCGAGCTTTTTAACAATCACCAAATTTTTAAGGAGTTATGAAACTTGATTTTAATAATAACAAAAAACTCAAGAGACTAATGTTTGCATACCTTAAGTGAATGTCTGCACAAAACTAGAAAGCTTATCTCCAAAAAAAGTTACAGTAATGATCTGATAGGTTCATCAATATTTTGTATTATGCTACATAAAATTAATCAAACGGCTCAAAAATAATTTGTGAAGAAAAATAAAAATTTAAAATCTACATTTATTATTTAACTCCCCAATTCCACCATACTTTACTTTAAAATAAATAGTTAAAATTACATGATTAGACTAGTTACATATTGCCACTTAGTCAAACAAAAGATTGATTTTTTCAAAGTTCACAAAGTAAAGATGATTACAAATTAAACAGAAGTCCCAATTGTGGCATGATATTCATGGCTAAACTTATTATTTCAGAATTAAATATATGCATGTAATAATATTTAATAACATCAATAATTTATTGTAATCCTAAAAATAGTTGAATTTCTAAACTTTTGTGAACAAAATAATGTACAGTTTATGAAAATTAGGAGGGAGAAAGATCAGGAATTAGGACGGGATTGAGAGAAAGAAAAAAACAGCTACCTCACTCACTCTCCTTATCAGAGGCCAGGTTGGGATGGGGGGGGGGGTTGTTTACTCCAAACTGTGCTCCCCCCCCTGTCCCTGTGCACCTGTCCCTGTTTTTTGTCATTGTTTGACTCACTGCGTGTTGACTCAGTGCGTATGTCAGAGAGCTGAGTTAATTAGGAGATAAGGAATCCTTACTACAAAATGCAAAAATACAAACTACTTGTCATACAACTATAAATTAGGCTCATATTTTTTGTCTTATTTTTATAAATCAAATGAGACCAAAATGAAACTTGTACAATATATCATTTAAGAGATAAGCTATGATAAACCAATTCACTTAAATGCTATATTTTGTAGTTCTCCAAGGTCAACTAAATATAGCTCCTATTTCTGTCTAAATGGAGATAATATTTCTTGGTACCTGTCAATGTCCTTTCCTTATCACTAGGGAATATTTTTTGTTTGTTTCTCGTGGGAGGGAAGCGCTCTTTCCGATTTCCCGTGTTCAAAAATAGATCGCAATAATTATCTTTCCGATAAGAACTCTCTTATCAAAAGCTCGGCTCGAGTGTCGAGCTTTTTCGAAAAAGTCGAGCCGAGCCGAATACTGAAAAGCTCGACCTAAAAGCTCGACCGGTCGAATACTCGCACACCCCTAAATAAAAAAAAGCAAAAGAGTGTTTTTCGTGCTTAGTTGTTTTTATTAAAAGCTCGGCTGTGCCTTGCTTTTAAGTTTAAGTCATGATTGCACACCAAAAAATATCAATTTTGCTCCTTTTGATGAAAACTACTAATAAATGTCTAGCAAATCATGGCTAGATGATTTTATAACATTTTTTTTGTTATTTAACAAATTTTCATAGGCCTAACGATTTTCTGTGATTACAGCAGGATGTTCCTACATGAACATTACTTCACAATAATTTTCCTTGAATAGCATGGTCTTTTATTAGGGTATTTTATAGTAATCAATGGTAAATGTGTTTGAAATCCTTAGGGTAAGTAAGCTATTATTCTAAGTTCTAACATCTCAAAGAAAACTTACCACTTTAAAAAAAGAAGGATTTTCTGGGTCAAATTCCGATACACATCAACTGTGTTTACAAACAGTATGTCTTTGTACTGATTAGCCTCTAACAGCACCTTTTGTTCTACTTCATTAATATATTCATTCCATCCTACACTTCTTTCTTCTGATTGCTTTATTTGTTTTTCTAGTACAGGAATTTCTGAAAAAAATCAGGCCATATTATTTAAACACTATGAAACAGTATTACTATAGGAAAACTGAGAAATATGTTCTATTTGTGAGTCCCAGTTGTAATAATATCAAACGAATTGGGCAATTGCAATTTTCAGCTCAGGTTAAAAGTGAAAAAACCAAAAAAAATAAATCAGAAGGTTAAATTTTAAATTTTCAGGTAATAGTTTAATAGGTCTCTATAATTTTTAAATATTTAAATAAAAGCTACGTGAAAATATATTATTACTGTACCTTTTATAGTAAACCCGAATGATGGTAAAACGCAGTAGCTGTTCACGTTGGCTTCGAAAGAAGTGGTTGTAATTACATTTGAAATTGTCATGAGATTTCCATGATCCCAATGTGTTAAATACGTGCAGTTTTCTTCTCTATCAAATCCATTCACTTTCTCGACAAAAATTATTCCTTCAAAACCTTTATTGAAAGTCATCCGATTAGATAACTTTTTATAGACGTAACCTGAAACCAAACAGTGAGGAAAATTCCATGATAAAAAAGTTAGGCCAGTTGTATGTAAGGATATTACTAGCAGTCTTATGTGAAAACCAAGAAATCCACAAGAAACATTATTTTAAAGACCCTAATGTCTGCTGCAGATTCTAATTGTTATGCACTGCTTGTTGTGTAATTCTTTATACAATATTTATATGATAAGGTGCTATTACACCTTTAATGAAACATCATGCAGCCTAAAGAAAGGGTAATTTAGTTAATTAGTTACATCATATTACACAGAAACATCTCTTTTCTGTGCCTTGCTCTTGGCTGGAAAGTAACACTTTGCTAATAACTACACGTATTTACCATGCAATAGAAAATGGAAATATTGGAAGAAAACAATCACAAAAATCAGCTGATTGCAGCAAACCGATGTTCACTGCATGTTTATAGGTTACTTCAGATGATTGTAGTGGTGGCACTGGTGGCAGTAGCAAATGTTTGCTTAGGTTAGGTTTGAGGAATTGAGAAACGTTATGGTTTATGCGAGGTTTACTAGTTTCTTTTTTTCTGTGTAGTATGATGTAAAGTATCGTACGTCACATGCCTGATAAGTTTTATTCTACTCCCATGAAAATCCCGCACTCGCTTCTGGCTCGCGCAGAAACTATCATGCTCATCCAGTAAAACAGTACTTCCGGTCTAGTAACGTAATATACTATTATACAGCTAGCAATGTTTATTCCCGTGCCTTTCCAAGCTGCTGTTCCATTTCTAAAGAGTGCAAGTTTGGCGTGAAGCTCAGTCAGTATGCACTGGGTCATTTCAGTGAGTGTTTGTTGATAGTAAATTGTCACATGATTTCTATAAAAATGGAAGATCCAAACAATCTTAAAACTAACTAAAGACATAATTTTTAAAATAAGTGATTCAGTTTTTTTCCAAACTACTAAGCAAATAATTAAAATGCTTTGAAGAGTGTTTTCAAATGTTTATAATGAAATTTAACCGTCATAAATTAGTCATTTAATGTCATAAAATCACAAGAAGCAAAAGTGATACTTTTTGGGGTGCAATCTTGTTTTGCTTGTTTTAAAAACAAGACGCAGGTGAGCATTTTAAAACAATTAGGTAAGCTCCAAACAGACACTTTTGCTTGGTGTGCCGAACAACATTCTTCAAATTCTTACCATAAGTTGTGTTGGGTCATTCCACCTCAAATCACCCAGTAAAAAATCATTTTGACACCCACCTCTTCAGATTTTGATGAAACTTGGCACGATTGTTCCATTTGCTAACCTGAGAACAAATTCCAAATTTTTTTTGCTCTATCTCTAATAGTTTTTTTGTTATTAATTTTTTAGTT
Source organism: Flexamia atlantica (assembly GCA_035578135.1). Lineage (NCBI taxonomy): Eukaryota > Metazoa > Arthropoda > Insecta > Hemiptera > Cicadellidae > Flexamia > Flexamia atlantica. Next base: position 33,812,885 of record JAQJVK010000003.1, on the reverse strand, counting down.
TTCTTAATTTAATGCGATTTTCAGCCTTGGGAATCACCCTGTAATATGTACTCTACATCTTTAAAATTATTTTTCTTTCAAACTATTGGAGATATCTCCATGAAATTTTGCAGACAGTTCAAGTGTTACATCTAGAAAATGGAAAACATGTCTTTGTTAGCCTATCTCACCTGCCAAAAATAATAAAAAAATTAAATCAAAAATTTTCGGAAGTTTAAAAAAAGAGGTCGGCTTTTACTAAAATTGCAGTATCTAAAATCTCAGCCCTAGTAGAACGTTCATCTTTTTTTTTAATGTTCCTAGATAAATGGGCTATCAAAATAACATATACGAAGGTTGGCTTTTTTTCTTGTTCAATCATGGTACAACATTATCCCTGAGTCATAAATACAGGCCGTTTTGGAAAAGATATATGTTTAAAACATTTTGTTTTAAGGAAAATTAAGAGTGCTTAATTTTCACTTTTCCCTTATATTTGGAATTAGCATTAAGAGATTCAAGTATAGTAAGAATATACTATTATTATAAATTTAAAAATATTTAAAAAGTTTCTTTAAAAGATAAATTGTACATAATTTACTATCGCGCTTATAGAGAGTTTATATCATAACAAAATGAGCTTTGAAACAGTTTATTTATTTATTTATTATTCATTAAGTTCTTGGATAAATTATTGATGGAGTTTGAGTCAGAACACATTTTTATCTACATTATTGATTATGACAGTGAGTGGGTATAAATGTTTATACTTTGTCTGCTTGACTCACATCAATCCTGTCTCAAAAGACTTCTTTCATTTTGTGACATCCATCTATATCAACAGTTGTTGAACACTACACCAACTGCTTTAGTCTCAAGCTGGCTATCAGTGAATACAGCTACTTTTTAGCTTAAACATTAATAAGTGAGAGTATTAGAATTTTCGTTAATACCAGTTTATTACTCCGCACTCGGACTAAAACCTCTAAAATTAAGTGAAAATAGGTAGTGGATTAAAAGAACAGTGTATACTTTGGAATTGAGTGTCAAGATTAAAAAATATTTTATTTAATTAATCATAAAAAATAGTGAACAATTAGTTTGGAATTTAAAAGTAAGCGCTTCTATCTTATATTATATAAAAGGATTTTTTTTGCTAAAATGTGAAGAGTACAAAACAGCATGGCAAATATTCAAGCATGTAGTATTGGGCAGTTCAAAAGATTAGACTGTTTTCAGACCACTTACACAACTTCAAAAAAGTTGCTCTGTGTATCAGAATTAAGTGAGGAAGAAAGAGACCTAATTCATCTTAGATCTGGAATTAATTTGAGTGAATTTCAAAATGTCTGTTCTCATCACAGCTACTTCTTTCTTAATGTCTTTGAAAAACATCAAACAGTCTGCATGGATCCATTTAAAAGAAACAAAAGGCCAATAAAAAAAATCATTAAGAAGTGTAACTTTAAGTTTCTCAAAACAATTATTTGCAAAAAATATCCTCATTAAACCGGGACAAAAGTTATGTCCGACATGTCGTAACGTGTGTGAAGCAAAAATCAAAATCACTGAAAATGAATCTGATGACGAACTTATGACTGAATTAGATTCATTAGAATCTAGAAATGTTTCCCTGTCACAAACTAATGCAGCATTAGATGATTTAGGTCTAACTCCAATTAAGCTTCATACTTTGTCATCACATAGTAAGGGGTCATATTATAAAAGAAAAGTTGAAAATGTGACAAAAGAGGTGAAGAAAAAAATTTCAAGAGCGCTAGATTAGGACACAGAAATTTCTGAAGATGAGAGAGAAGATAAAGACATTGATAAAAAAGCAGAGGATTTTGATAAGATGATAGCTCTTTTAAAAGAAAAAGTTTCATCTGTTGGGAGGTCACAAAAAGTGCAAATACTGACTTTGGCCCCAGAGTCTTGGAGCAAAAAAAAGTTGCACACGAATTTAATGTGAGCGAGTACATGGTGCGACAAGCTAGAAAACTAAAACGAGAAAAAGGCATCTTAGCTATTCCTGATCCTAAAAAAGTTAAAACACTTTCTGAAAATACAATTAAACTTCTAATAGACTTTTACCAAAATGATGAAAATTCCAGAGTTCTACCTGGTGCAAAGGATAAAAAAGCATTAAAGCATTAAAAAAATGTTTACATGCAGAAGAGACTTATTCTTAGTAATTTGAGGGAGTTGTATTCCTGTTTCAAATGGGAATATCCTGATGAAAAAGTAGGATTTTCTAAATTTTGTAATTTAAGGCCGAAGTGGTGTGTCCTTGCTGGGTCTGCAGGTACCCACGCTGTGTGTGTATGCAGCATACACCAGAATGTGAAGCTGTTGATAGATTCTGTAAAAATTGATGAGAGCTACAAAGATTTAATAAAAATGCTTGTGTGCAAAACAGAAAATGTTGACTGTATGCTACGCCATTGTGACAATTGCCCACCAAACGATGCACTGATTGAGCATTTGACTGAAAAGTTAAGTGAAGATTATGACTTGGAAGAAGAAATCATAATAAGCCAGTGGGTAAATACCGGCAGAGCAGAGATGGTAAAACAATCAATCAGCGTAGAAGACTACATTTCTTTACTTGCTAAATCACTAGAAAAATTAATACCACATTCTTTTATTACAAAATCACAATCGATTACTTTTAAGAAATTGAAAGAGGATCCGCCACTGAACACAGCAATTGTAGTAATGGATTTTAGTGAAAATTATTCATATACTATTCAAAATTAAATTCAAAGTTATCATTGGAACAGAGGTGGTTGTACAATCCATCCAGTGGGTGTTTATCTCAAAAAAGGATCAAAAGTTTTGATTTCCAACCATTGTTTCATCAGTGATGATCTTGAACACGACACGAGTTTTGTAAACTATATTCAGAGGGAAATTACAAGATGGCTAAAAGAAAATCGCCCAGAAGTAAACAAAGTGCATTATTTTACAGATGGCTGTGCCGGTCAGTATAAAAAAAGAAATAGTTTTAAAAACCTAACGGAACATTATCAGGACTTTAAAATGAAAGCCGAGCATTCATTTTTTGCTACAAGTCACGGGAAATCTATATGTGATGGTTTAGGAGGAACAGTCAAGAGAATTGTAAGAAAGGCTAGCCTTCAGTTATCAGATGAAAATCAAATCCAGTCAGCAAATGCAGTTTATGACTTCTGCAAAGCAAACATTGAAAAAATTAATTTTCACTTCATTGACAAAGTAAATGCTGAAGCTTTCAGATTCGAATTAGCAGCATGTTTTTCAACCACCAGGACTATTCCAGGCACTCGAAGTTTTCATAATTTCAAGCCCCTCAATGCAAATGAAATTGAAATTAGAAGGACTACTGATAGTGCTAATCCAGCTCTAATATTTTCTTTCCAAACTACTACTGGGTGGGTCTCTGTTCAACCATCTTCCAATAATTATGTGGCTGCAAATTATGATGGTAAATGGTATTTTGGACTTGTAAAAACAGTCTTTAATGAAGAAGAGGATGCTGAGATTCTTTTCCTTCACCCTCCAGGTCCAGCTCCCAGCTTTTATTGGCCCCAAAGAGAGGACCTATGTATAGTGCCTTTAGAACATATCATTAGTGTAGTTGACGCAGCACAGGCAAGTGGCACCGGAAGAATGTATTATTTTAAAAAAGAGTGTGTCAGAAAAACAGAAGATTGCTGGAGGAAGTGGAAAAATTATTTTAAACATTAATAGTTTTGAAAAAGACAAACAGTTCAATTGTGTAGTTTAGGCTAAATAAGAACACTTATGTCAGTAAGTAAAATATAAGGTTAACATTTTTAGATTTAAATATTTTTTGTTTGGAATCGTTACCAAATGATTTAAATATTTTTTGTTTGGAATCGTTACCAAATAGCCAGCAAAAATACTTGAGTAACTTACTTTAATATACTTATTTTACATATAAAGTATATTTTTACTTTGGGAGCGATTTAATTCCAATTTACTTCCAAACTACATTTTTTGAACTTGAATTTTATTTAGATACGGGTTGTATTCATGACTCGGTAATAATGCTGTACTATAAACTATAAAAGAGTCAAAAAGCCAACCATCTTAAGTGTTATTTTGATTGTCCATTTATCTAGGAACATTAAAAAAAAAAAGATGAACGTTCTACCAGGTCTGAGATTTTAGATATTGCAATTTTAGTAAAAGTCGACCTTGGTTTTTAAACTTCCAAAAAATTTTGATTTAATTTATTTTTTATTTTTTGGGAAATGAGATAAGTTAACAAAGACATTTTTTCCATTTTCTAGATGTAACACTTGAACTGTCTGCAAAATTTCATGGGGATATCTTAAATAGTTTGATAGAAAATGATTTTTAAAGACATAAAGTACAGATTAAGGTGTGATTTCCGAGGCTGAAAATAATGTTAAATTATAAAAACTAAAAAATTAATAATAAAAAAACTATAAGACATAGAGCAAAAAAAATTGGGATTTGTTTTTAGGTTAGCAAATGGAACAGTTGTGTCAAGTTTCATCAAAATCTGAAGAGGTGAGTGTCATGACCTGGTTGACTTGACGCGGAATGACCCTGTTTTGAGGTAGGCCTACAATGTAATTTACAATGCGTTACATTTCTGTTTTTATAAGAAACCCTTTTCATCTTGCAAACAGCGCTTTCAGGATATACAAATGAATGAAACAATAACTAAGTTTGAGATTACCTCACAAGGAAAAAAAATCAAACTTGACTTTTATGTACGGTACTGTAGCACTAAAAAGTAAGATTTTGCAGGCAATTCAGAGACCAAAAAACGGCTGCTCTTCGTGCAGTATGATAAATGTTTTTTTTATAAAAATTATTTATTTATTAGCACGTTCTATTTTATTGCTGTTTTAATAGGAAATTAACTTCATTTTTAGAAGAGAAGATAGGAAAAGACTAAGGTTGATGGAAATATCCGTCTACCTTAAGTTTTGCCAAACCAAATATGGATATATCAATCATCTCTAACTTCCTTTTCCTTGTGACATGAGTAAGAAATTATTTCAAACCAATATATTACATAGCATAAATACAAGCATAAGCATTGTCATGAATACTAGGCTTCAAATAAATAAATAAGCTCCTGCCCACATTGAAAATTAGTCCTGGAAGGGTCAGTCAAGAGCAACTTTTTTACAAATTATTCTGTCATGCTTTGATTGATGTCAACATTAAAAACGATATGAGACGATAAAAATAAAAGACGATATGAGAGAAGAAGACACTACTGACAAAAGTTATTCTAAAACTTGTGAAGCTAAAGCTTGTTTTTTGTGGAAGGACAATTTATCATACAATAATGCAAACAGGTTAAACATTGTTATTGGACAAAATTACTTCAAAGCTCTAAGAAATAGGGCACGATTCACTAGAAAAAAGTAGGCTACTTACTTTTACTGTAGACGCTTTCAAAAGCAGAGTCACTGTGGAACGTTACTGACCCAAGTTTGGTTTTTGGATTGGAGAGAACAAATTTATCTTGACTAATGGAATGAAGATTGACTCTCACTATTTGCCCGCTTCCTGGAGTTAACATGTCTTGCCTTATTCCTAGGGTTTCTATTCTCAGTGGATGATGAACCGTGAAAATAAATCCTAAACCGTTTGGCATATTTTGGTCACTTGTCTTCAAGGAGTTGACGTAAAAAAGCATGTTCTCAGTAATACCTAAAAAAATAAAGATTTTGTTACAAATTTAAAATAGTATGTTTATTTTTTTCACTTTACTTCTGGTGAGATGGAGTTGGTTAAGTACACATATACTCCCAGGGGCCCCAGCTTATTTACTCATCCTGGCTCTAATTAAGTTTACCTTGGAGTAATCCTATAAGTTACTCTTATATGAGCAATGTTATCTTGTGTATAACCGAGTAAAAAAAAAGAAATCAAAATTCCACAGAACCCCAGAAGTTTTTATAGATGAGGACCAGCTTGAGGGAGCGGAAAGTGTCTGCTTCCTGGGAGTCAGACTGGATAAGAATCTAAATTGGGGAGATCACATTAAATATTTGGAATCTAAATTAGCTAGTGGGATTTTTGCTATTAGAAGACTAAATAAGCTAGCTGACATCTCACTTCTTAGAACAGTTTATTTCAGTTTAATCGAATGCCACATAACCTACTCTGTAATCTTGTGGGGAGCAGTCCATAAAAACTTAAATACCATCTTCATCTGGCAGAAAAAGGCGATTAGAGCCCTAAAGAGACTGCCTCCCCGGACAAGCTGCAGAGAGGCTTTCATCAGTTTAGGGATACTGACTGTGCCCTTATGTTTTTGAGGCAGTAACATATATCAAACAACAAAACCTAGACAGACAGATCCTAGTACATAACTACAACACAAGATATAATAACCACTTTTCTCAACAACATAGATTAAAATTTTTTGAACAGCAGCCTAAATACAGTGGGAAAAAACTTTTCCAGGCCCTTCCAGAAAACATAAAAAATATCAATAAATATGACAAATTCAGAAACGAGGTAAAAAATATCTAAAAATAAATTGCTTTTATAACCTGGAGGCCTACCTTAACCCCCACTAACAAGGATACCCAGTCCTGAAAGAAAAAAAACCCTTAAAACCTACTATCTTGTTTATCTTAACTAATAAAGCCTCACATAACCTTTTAGCCTATGCAGTGATCCTGTTACAAGGACACTAGGACGCCTTCAGTGCCATCTTTTAAGACGGCCTATGAAGAAGATGATAAGTGAAGTAAGTGAAGTAATGGTGATATATCAAAGCAATGTTAGAAAGTTGGAATAACCTTTCCAATGCGCAACACTTTTATGATAAGTACCTACCTTTTATTGTTATCTTGTTGATACTGTAAAAGAAGATCCAATTTATAATGTGACTAGTTTTTCTTGTGGAAATTATATATTTTATTTTTATCAAGCTAGATAAATTTAAATATGAACACCAGAAGTACTTTTTTTCAAATCTTTATCATTACTAGACCTAAATAAAATTTAACCACTCCTAATTCAATATTTCATATCAACATTCATAAGTAAGGCCTACCTTTTGGAATCGTAATGTTCAGGCTCTCACATGAGTACTCTGATTTGCGGTCAAATGGGTGGATGTTACACATTTTTTTACCAATTATAAATTTATATTTGAAGGATTTACTAGGTGAAAGTTGAAGCCATGTCTCTCTCAGACTTTTTCGCTGCTCTGTATGATCAGGACTACTTGGAATTGCTATAAATAAAACACCTCTTTCCTTTCCCCAAAATTCTGCAACATAAATATAACTAATTAAGAGTTTATTATATTACAGTATTAGCTACCTAATTTTCCTACCTAAAATTTATCATTTAAGGCAATAGTTTTGTACAGGAATTCAAATTCTTGGTTTTCATTGGTGTTTAGAAACTGAATTTGAGACTTCCTAAACTCATAAAGAAACCGAGATGGAGAAAAATCCAGATTGATGCAAAGTCAAACATATTTATTTATCAACAGTTACAACCATTTTTTCATTACATTCTAGTTTTAGAACAAGATGACAGTAGACTTAGGCCTACTGAATCTTACTTACTGGAACGAGACAGAATAAATAACAAAATTATAGTTAAGACCATGATGGAAGATGATAATTCCAACAAGTAACTTAAGACAAACATTGTATGATCCTTAACACTAACAAGAACAGAACAACAAAAACAACAACGAAGCAATAAATTTCTCAAGGTGAAGTAAATATTCATTAGGCCTAAATAAGATAGATAACAGTAACAAGTCAATAAATGAGATTGAAGATAAAATAACAAATAAATGAATTAATTTGAGATATGAATAACATTTCAATAATTATTACATGTGCAAATGCAACATGACCTATAAGATTGACATCCAGAATAAAACCATGCAAAGGAGGTACTATGAAACTAAACAACAGATCAATTCCATGCACCATGACAGTCAACATATTAGTCGTATGATTTGTGCAGAGGTTTGTGACGGCTACTGTGGTTGCATTAGGGCAGTGCCGTATTTATGACTAGGCCCACAAAGCCCGGGCTTAGGGCCGCACATGGTAAAAAATAAGGTATTTAGAGTGAATTTGAGGGGATAATTAGGATAAGTACCTAATTAAGAAAAAAGGTCAACACTTGCCCCTTAGGGGCCTCAGAAGGGCCGCAAAAAATTAGGGCTTAGGGCCGCGGGTACCTGTAAATCCGGCACTGCATTAGGGATAGCAATAAAATATCAATATTGCAAATATTGGTATTTTAAGTTAGTAGGCCTACCAATATATCAGAAAAAGCATTGGCTATCCATATTCATATTACGATGTTATCGGTGAGTCGATATTTCTTTCCTGATATACTGCCTTATGAAAACAGGGTTTTGATGACAAATTTGACAATTTTCGCAAAACATTTTGTACGAAACACAAAAACGTCTACAACATTTCTGCAACTTAAAGGTCTAGGAAACAATGGGCGCGTTCAGCCGCATTCCACCGGTGGGTAATATACTAACCTATAATAGGTGAACGATAGTGGTGGACGTACCATCTACCGATCATTGTTGTGCATCCACCGATGTTGTGTTTGCGGTGGATTTGGTAAGTAACCGGACATTGTTGACTGTCAAAATACGGTGGATTTGCCTATTAGTGACTATGGTAATCGGTTACCCACCAGTGAAGAGCGGCTGAACGCGCCCAATGTAGGCCTAGGCTATTACAGTGGGGCCATGATTTCACTTTTCTCACGGAAACATTTTGCAAGATTTTTTATGTAGATATACTTAATATGCACTAATGTCAGAAGACCCAAAACGATATTGGTAAATTAATAATACTAACTAACCTCATAACTTGTAGCTTAACACGTTTGCTACTAAAATTCCTATAGCCTATATATGTAGGTCGGTATAACCTGAAATATAGAGGGTTAATTTATTTCATTTATTCATAAAAAAATACAACCTAAAACTAATATTGTGAAAAGAGTGGGAAAGGTACGTCCTCACAAGCGGCAAATACATATTGAGTGTGCCCAAGAAGCTGAGTTGTCCATGGCAACTCTAAAATAACAATGTACGGAACCGTTCCAGAACGTCACCAGCTCTTGGCGGCGCTGTCCCACCTTGACGTTCCAGAACGTCCACAGCAGCGAATGTGTTATATCACTCTTTGAACTTGCGATATTATTGTGATAATTTTTTTCAGAAACATGTTTTTTTTATATAAAAGGTATACTCATATTTTGCTCCTGATACATGATATGATATGAATGGTTCTAATACAACGAAAAAGCGATATATCGATATTTTAAAAATAATTGCCATCCCTTGCTTGGTTGCATCTATACACCAGATAATTTGAGGTTAGGTATGGACGAAAATTAAAACTTAGGTTAGCAAATTTACAAAATTCTGATACTTACTGATCTCGCTGAAAGGCAGGTACAAAATAATAGCTGAAAATATTATTAAAAATATGCTTACAGACAGTAACTGAATACTCAAAATCTCGGCCATGACGCTTGTTTTTTGATCTGTTTATGTTTCCGATTTATGTTTCCAACATAGAGTAATCTCTGATTCTCTGGGACGGTTGTGCCGTTCGTTGTGGTATTCTAAACTCACTGTATTTTATAAAATATTGGGGAGGGCAAGCTTTTGGGAATACTATAGCTCAGTGGTTCCCAAAAGGTGGTCCGCGGACCCCCAGGGGTCCGCGAATGGCTTACAAGGGGTCCGCGGCGTTAGGCCTGTACATATTGGCTACTATTATGGATGGTCGGGTCCCGAAATTTCGGGAAATTCCCGGGTAAATTAAATTCCTGATTTTCGGGCGGGATTTTTATTCACTTCGGGAAGTTTTCGGGACGGAATCGTTTAGCGATTGCAACTAAACAGCGAGTGTAGCTTCGCAAAACTCGCGATCGGCCGCGGAAAATGATCTTGCCGATCGTATTTGCGTATTTGCCGATCGCGAATAAAGGCAAATCCAGCTTTGCAAAACTCGCGATCTTCCGCTAAAACTATCGTGCGTATTTGCCGATCGCAAATAAACGGCAATGCAGCTTTGCAAATCTCATAATCGGCCGCAAAAACCATCGCGCGTATTTGCAAGTCGCGGATGAACGGCAAAAATAGCTTTGCGCTATTCACGAACGGCCACGAGATACGCTAGCGCGTATTTGTCGATCGCAGACAAACTGCCGATGATGTTGCTTTACGAATCTCGCGATCGGCTAAGAAAAACTGTTGCGCGTATTTGAGGATCGCTGAAAAACGAAAAATGTAACATTGCGAACTTGCAATCGGGTGTGAAAATCAAGTTTAGCTATTCACTGAGAGCGGTTTATCGACAGAAATAACTTGCTAGAAGGCTTTACAGTGATGCATTTTATATCATCGGCCACATTGGTCGGCTACAAATAAATTGGTTTAGCCATTGATTCAATTCTCTAAACTAATTCAGATTACATTGAATCCCAGCCGAAAGTATGATTATTTTTCATAAATAAGTAAAAAAAAAACTAAACAGTTGACAAAAGTAAATAATTTGAGACTTTTGAATTTAAATTTGAAATACATATGTAATTAATATTTTATGTAATTTGAGGAATATCAAGTTTGGGAGTTGTGAAAAACAAGAACTTCAAAGCCTAAAATTAATAAAAATACAATAACATGTTTACTGCAGTAGTTATACTTGGCAGTTATTTTGTCAACATGCAGTAACCACTCAAGTATTTTACTTTTGGATTTGTGGAAACCAAACAATAAAATGAAAAAGCAAAAACTTAAAAATTATTGTGTTTTTGTCAAACTTTAAAAAATGTACTATATTTGTTATTTTTTGAATAATATTTCTGGTTTTCAATGCATTTAAGTCTTGATTTCTTGATTAAAAAGATGAATAAAAATTCAAATTCAATAAAAAATAATAATAAATAAACAATAACTTACTATTTTATATAAGTTAGTATTTTCCTTATCATCATATATTTAATTTCGTAAGGCGATTCTTTGCGTCAAAATTGTGAACGTCTGGTAAGTCGTAGAAAGATGGGAGAGGGCTCAAATTAAAGGTCTCTATTCCGAGATGGCGGGAAAAATACTGAAATTGCTTGAAATTCACCAGAAAACGAGAAATAACGTAAAATAACTGCCATTTAAAAAGCATTGGGATCTAAAAACGTCTGTTTTGTTGACATTCAAACATGTGGTGCTGATGCTTGATTCAAAGCCATATGATAGATGTTGACATATGGGTTTTTTTTCAAAAGGCAGCTAACTATGTTCAATGTACTATAACAAATAAATATTTTAATTTTAAGATTTCAGACTTTATAATTACGCGTTTGAGTATATATTTACAATATAAAATTATAAAGAGTTAGGTGTTTCTTTTACGTCATAACGATGCCGATTTAATGCCAAATGATCGATATAAATATATTATGTAGGCGAAATTTTTGCGCCGAAATTATGGGCATTTGGCAAGTCACAGGAATTGCACTTGCAAGATAATGGGAAAGGGCTCAAATAGAAGGTCTTGGTGCCAGGGACTCAGGAAAAATACAAGAATGTCTTTAATTTTATCAAGAAATTAGATATTACGTTCAATATCTGCCATTTAAAATCATTGTAATCTAAAAACGTCTAACAGTGTAGATCAGCTGAGTGTAACATCAGCTTTAAATTTGATTCCACCAAAAAGGTTCACCTTTAAATTTGGCCAATCAAAAGTATATTCAATCTTGAATCTACCAAGACAAAGCAGTATTTATTCACGGACAACCATAACAAAGTGTTGAACGTAGGGTACCAGAGGCTCCAACGTGGAGTGTGGAGTCGTTAATGGGAGACCATTTTCTGATTTAATCCTTTTATTCGCTTAGTGTGTACAATGTAGCCTCAAACGGAGAATTCCATAACAAGTACCCTTTAACTGTCCAATATAATATTCTTTTGAACTAGGTGGAGGCTATAGACATTTGTTTACATTTTTGAGTTAAATGTCACGACTTTCTTTGGCAAATAAATTAAGTTTCACAGTCTGTGGTTAACCTTAAGAATTGTTTTAAACCATGTCCATATGTTTAATAATTGTAAACAATGTGAACTGAGTCGTTTTAAAAACGACATCTATAGCGCCATTGTTTCAAAAATTTAGCCGTTTACTACTGAAGTAGGCTAACGCCCTTTCTTAAAATTCTGATACGCACTAGCAAATGTCAAAGTATAATTAAAATTTCACTTTACTCATTTAATTCCGCCAAACAGTTACCAAGTTGTGAGTGTGAAGGAAACATTAAATATATATTTTATTAAGCATTTGTATTTTATTTATAGGGGCTTTTGCCCCTACAAGCCACTAGTAATCAACAATTTCATTGAGTTACTTTTTTATTATTTTGGAATGTGTTTTTAATGTTTGCTATTTTGTCAATTGCATATAAGTCAGTATTTTTTCACTTTAATCTTTTCCTTGAAATGTTGTGATCAGGTAGGATATTTATTTAAACAGTTATATATGACACTGTTTTTAACCTAATGTAATAAAGTAAAATAAATTTGTAAACGAGCATTTCCAAAACTTTAGGGAAGAAAAAATCCTGTCCTGTCCCGTCCCGAATTTAAGAGGGAAGAAAAAAATCTTTTCCCGTCCCGCCGAACTGAAAGTCCAATCCCGTCCATCACTATTGGCTATAAAACAATTTGGAAAGTTTTGGTGGGTAAAAGCAAAAATAAAAATAAAAACAAAAACAAATTATTAAATGAAATATACTGAATCGACAGTGTTAGATGCCGGAATGCGATCGTATATGCGCGCGGGCATGCAACTGAGCATGTTGTAAATCAAATATAGCTTTAGGGGTCCCCGATTGTTTAGATTGTATACCTGGGGGTCCGTGACTACCTGTTATTTGGGAACCACATATAGATATTATAATAATAGTTCACTAACGCAAAATACATCTTCATATTATATGCTGATAAATCTTTTTTTATGCGTCACGGTTGACTACCTACAGATACACTATATTCAAACGCATACTCGTTTACTCGATGGCAAACCTTACTGACTGCTTTGTTTTTGTTGCCTAGCAACCAAAATGTCACTATTTCATTTTCAAAACAAACAAAAATTTTAATTTCTCTGACATTTTATGGTTTTTATGGTTCAAAATGTCGACTTTAGTATGGAATAGTTTATAGTGTAAATTGTTTTATTCTCAGCATAATGTTTTTTATTTCCTAGATATCGTGAGCAAATGAGTGAACTTAGTTGTGAGCAAGGAGGTTATTATTCTTGAAAACTATCTCCCTAGTGTTTTAAGTTGAGGGATGTGTTCCTCCACTCTTATTGTAATATGTAAAATAGAATATTATTTTTTATCGGCCAGATTAACTTGGGTCTAGTATAATTTTAAATACAATTTGTGAGATATGTTGGAAGTGGTTAACTCAAAGGCTCAAAGGTTAACTCAGTTCGAGCTAATGTTTTTTCTTAAGTGATTAATCTTGAACTTAATATGGATCCATTTTATGAAGCTCTTAGTCTCTTTCAAAGACACAAGTATGAAGATTGTTGCTCAAAATGTACAGAACTTCTTGAATTGAACCCAAGGGATCAGGTAAAATGCTATTAAATTGGGCCTAGCGGATACAAGTTCATTACATATAAGCAATGATTTAAAAATCAGAATTCTCTTAGAATTAACTTAATTTACCTGTTAAATTTTTTACATTTATACGCAAAAAAGTTGGTTTCACATCTGATCTGCCTTTACAGGTTGTGTTTACTATTTACAGGTGGTCAGGTTTATTAACCCGGCAGAACTGACTTTGATTTGAAAACGCGATGACTGACTCTTTTTTATAAAACTGGTCTTTTGGACCAGGTTTTATATAAAAGTTAGTATGTTGAAAAATGATGAATTTATTTGCACAAAAATCCACTAAAGTCTTTTTCATTATTTTTGTGACTACCTTATGTAGGATATACCTGCATACAAAATATTTATGTAATATAAAAAATATATATTTTGAATTGCAGTAGGTATTTCAATAATTATTGTTATTGCGTTAAAAACGTCCGTATGTTGTACAACTGACGGATGTGTTTATACTGACAAAAACCCCACAAAAGTATTGTACATTAGTGTTTTGAATATTTTATATAAGAAATAGGCCCATGTGCATACAAAATATTTATATGTAACATGAAGCCTTAGCTGACTCATGGTCGACAACACAAGACCTCTAAAGAAACTTTCATTGAACTGACTGTAAGGGTTAGAGAATGACGGGAAGTGAGTCATGATGTTCCTGGAAAGACGTGCGAGAGGTATAGGGACGGCCAGCCCTGCCGACACCCAAAAAATATAATTTTTATCAAAAAAACTTCTAACCCGGTCTTTTACATTTACACAGGTAAGTCAGTCCTCCCGGGTTGACTGAACTTCTCAATAAATATTGGCTAAGTTCATTTTTGGTTTCATGTAAGTGCTCTACTCCGCATATGTTTAAGTAATCGGTGCTTTGGTATTATACTGGTACTATATTATTCCTCATTTCGTTACGAATCAAACGATACCAAATGAGTCATATTTTCGCCCGCCAAAACCCAATGACAGGTGATGTGCGCGCTCCGGTCAACGATCAGACCTGGGCTTAATTGGAGGGGATTTGACGGGTGCAAGTATGACTCATCTGGTATCATTTGATTCGTAAAATAACGAAGAATGTCCTACCAACATATTTATGATAACCTAACCTAACATAACCGCCGCAGCGCACTGTACAAGGGTGGCGATCGGGTGTGAACGATAGCGGCGGTGACAAAGTGTTCAACTCAATCCTCGCTGACATTGCTGCCTTCTGGGAGGCAGAACACAAACACCGTTCTTCATAACTCAGTCAAATTTGGACAGTAAGTCGATTAAAGTATACGTTCTTCCCAATAATGTAGTTATTTTTGGTGTCCAGCAGAACATCTCTCCAAAAACAGTGGCCTCCGTATAATACCAAAGTACCCGGTAATCTAATACCAATATTAAATGCTATAATGGAGTTGTATATGTCGCGATGTAGTTTGTTGTGCACAACAAACTACATATCAAAAGTTTGATAGTCGGTAGGTTGTTACTTTGTTTGATAATGTTTTCTTAAAGATCAGATGTCAAAATATAATTCAGCTGTTGGAAAGAACAGCAGAAGATCGGATTTGAAACTGGTCCCTATGAAAACTCTAACAAAATAAATTGAATTACACTGTCTATTGAAATTTAAATCAAGCTAAAATGCTTCCTAGTTTCTTTTTGGTGTTCCAGGCTATTTGGGCTCTGAAAATGAGAGCACTGACGGCCCAAGTTATGGTGGATGATATAGAGGCTGAGGAAGAGGGTATCGCAGAGACAGCATTCGACATGGATACATTAGCTCAAGCTCCTCGTCCAGGCACTTCCCTGCGCACTGCTGCCAACCCGCAGACAGCAGGGCAGGGCTTCCGGTGAGAAAGTTACCCTTATTAGCGAATTTCCCCTATAGGGAAGAAGCTGTTACCGTAGTACTCATGGTAAGACCTAAGTCCGAGATCATGATAACTTTTTGTTTTTGGGCCCCCAGAAGCAAAAAACACTATTCATTCATTTTCATAAATATATATATATATATATCTATATATATATGTGTCTTTAAGCACGATAACTCGCGTAAAAATGGTCCAATCTTAATGAAATTTGGCATGGATGTGTAAAGTAGTAATTATTCGGACGAGTTCGTAATCCAGCCCAATCCGACTACCGGAAGGGGGGGTAAAGGGGGGTAAACCCCCCAAAAATGTTTTTTTTGAGTTTTTTACATATAAAAATAAAAATAATCCAATTTTTGTTGGCACCATTGAATTCAGCTCAAAAAAACAAACAATTTAGTATCTTGAATCACTGCTCTATGTCCATTGGTTTCCGAGATATTGAAAGTGGTAAACACAGTACGTTGTCCCAATGTTAACCTTATGGGAAATAAGTACAATTCTGTATCTCACTTATTTCTCAACACATCTGGATAAAACTTGGTAAGTGGCTTCTTCTAGTTCAGATCTACTAAATATTGAATTAAAACCACCCAGTTTTAATATACCCGTAGCAGCAAACCTGCATACTCATTCCCCATGTTATTCTTATGGAGCTTTAAAAAAACCTGTAAAATCTCGCTATGTTGGATTGAAGTATGTTGTTTTGTACTGGAAATTCGCTGAGTATGCAGGTCTGCTGCAACGGGGGTATATATAGCTTATTAGGCATATATGCCTATTCTTTGTTTTAAATCTGAATTACAGTAGAGTCTCGCAAACCCGGACTTCGATAACCCGGAATTCTGGATAACTCGGAAAGCCTGCCAGAGCAATAAAGTGCATTGAGATTCAAGGCCAGAGCACGGTGTGACACATTTAAAACAGTTTTAGTTTTTCTTTAAGTTTTTTTGTAACTAATATAGTTTTATATTTTTTACTATGCAATAAATAAATGATTTCTTATAGGAATAACAGAAACTATTCTTACTTTTTCTTATTTTTACTCATTTCCCGATAACTCGGAATTCTCACAAACCCGGACACCGTTCGGTCCACATTAGTCCGGGTTTGTGGGACTCTACTGTATAATATAATTTAGATTACTTTTGACAGAAATAAAAATGTTCAGTAACCTATTGTCTAGCACACAGTATGTCATATTGTTGTATTTACTGGACATGTTTAAGGAAATATTCCGAAAAATTGAGTTTATTATTTAACAGAAGTTAAAATTAAAACAACTTCAATACAAATTTTCAATTTTTTTCAGTATAAATGTTTTTTAGTTCAAATTTTAAATGATAATTCTGTAAGATGTAGATTATCTTAAAGTTTTCTTAAACCTCAGATGTTGAAATACAATTCAGCTGTTGGAACAAACAGCAGAAGATCAGATTAGCTAGGTATCATTATAAAAACAATTATTATTGATTGCATGAAAAAGGGCGGGCGGTAAAAACTGTAAGTTCATTGGATTGTCTGCTAAACCTCAACTGAAATGTTTTTGTCAAACCATCAAAAATGTATTAACTAGACAAACAAATAATTTACTAAACAATAATTTTGCCATAAGCATGCACACTCACTCCCCCGCCCTATTTGGTGCTCATGGAAGGAAACATTTATTTACTGTATTTGTTTTCTATTTACCCAATGAATTACAAAGTAAAGCTTTTAGTTAAATCATTCTTGAAAAGTTAATAAAAACATAGCCTTTGGAGTGCAAGACTTTTGGTCCCCTGAATATATTGTGTGTAAAGGCCAAATCGGAGGCCTATGTACTATAATTAATCCCATGGCACTTATTAAGTCAATTAATGTCTCTCTCTATTCAGTGAGTTTTTACATCCAGTGACGGCCGCTGTGTTTGTCCAGTCCCCGCGGCGAGACGGGCCGGCCGGTGAGCGGCGTGGTGCGGCCGAGCACGCAGAGCAGCCGCGCGACCAGTCTGGAGGCGGCGCTGCGGACTCCGCGCACCGCTCGGTCCGCGCGGCCCTCCACGTCGCAGAACGCTCGGACCGTGCGGCTCGGCACCGCCTCCATGATGAGTCAGCCCGACGGCCCTTTCATCCAGGTGACGTAGTGCGGGAGTAGTAAAGGAGTGGTTTCTAAGGTGGAAGATTGATGCCGGGGATATGTGTGGTTATCTCTGTGCCCGGTATTATATATTTGAAAATCTGAATGAATAGGAAATTTGTCATATTTTGTTTCATAAAAACATTTATGCTAGAAATAACTATGCAAAAAATAACAACATTTTTCCTTTTTCCTTTCCTTAACAACAAGTGATGTCCTTTCTTGAAATTATAAGACTTTCTGGGAAATCTATATAAAAATCCTTTAACCTGATTCTTTAAATATTAAAACCCATTCTGCCATTATCAAGTTATGACAGTGAAGAAAAAATACCTGGGGTTAAAAATAAATCATAACCGTTCAGCTCAGGAAAGTTTAAGTGAAAATAAAATAATATTTGGGTGTTTAAATAAGGGGTTTTAACAAGCGATTATTCAATGAAAAAAATGTCTTATGTTTTTTCTTGGTTAGTTAGATGTACTGATATGTTGGTCCACTTGTAATCTTGTACAAGTGCCATTAACAAAAATAATTCCTTTGCAGGTTGCTAGACTTAACCTCCCAAAGTATGCTGGGGATGAAAAGCTTGCAAAACCTCTGTTTCAGTATATTTTTTACCATGAAAATGATGTTCGTAATGTAAGTATATAAATTCAGATGTGAAATTAATTAGACTACACTCTTAAAATCTTTAAATAGGATATATAAAAGACAAATTTTAAATGATAATGTAGGGTTTGGTTTAAGGGTCTAAGGATAGTTATATTCATTGCAAATACGTGAACTTTTAGTGTTTATTTTCTCCTTACCAAATGCCAAATGGCATTCAAAGAATGGATTTTTGGTTGAATTAACTTATATTATGAACAAAATAAAAACTTAGACAGAATGTGTTTGGGTTAATGGGTAGACTAATTCACAGTCTGCTTTCAGTTTTTACTAGTGCTTTTCAGGAACAGCTGCAGTGTTTCATAACTTCTTTTATCCCAAATATATTTTCTATATCTATTTTTTTTTTTTTCTTACATCACACTACGCCTTAATGAGTACGTTTGCTCGTAGGCAGGTGAATTGTCATATAAACTAAAACTACAATGTTAATTATAACTAAAACAATTTAGCAAAATACAATAAAAAAGAATATCTTCAATTATAAATTTAGGATTCTGCAATTGACATGGCTAAAAATTCCTCAGTACTGTAAAAACATTTCTCAATTAAGAAGGAAAACAGGTTCAAGCGATATTTTTTACTAGAAATTTCATTTTTAATTAAAGAAGGTAATTTATTATAAAACCGGAGACCCATATAAAATGTACTTTTTTCATATGCTGTAGTTCTATGTATAGGGTATTGTAATACAAAACTGCTTGGTCTAAAATGATATCTGCTGTTGGTTTTGAATGCTTCAAACTGAGTAATATGCTTCTTTACAAATAATAATAAATGAAATATATACATGCAGGGTAATGGTAGAATATTTAATTGTTTGAACAAACTTCGACAAGAAGTTCTTGGACTGACTTGTGCAATTACTCTTATAATTCGTTTTTGGATAAGAAATATTCTTTTACTTGTTGTACAATTTCCCCAAATCTCTATACCATAAGCCATATTAGAGTAGGTGTAAGCAAAATAGACCATTTTTAAAGTTTTTGTATCCACAATTTTTGACAAACTTAAGATGACATAAAAAGATTTGTTCAGTTTGGACTCTAGTTGTTTTGTGTGATCTATCCATGTGAGAGATTTATCAATGTTTATCCCTAAAAGATTACATGACAAAATTTTTGGTATCAAGCCTTCAAGAGGACTGTAATTACTATGCATAGAATTGATGTTATCTGAATGAAAATTAATTAGAGAAGTTTTAGTTTGATTAAACTTTAAATTGTTAGCCATGAACCACTCACTCATTAATTTGAAGTCATGGGACAGTTGAGTTTTTAAAACTTGTGGATTGTCATTTTTCAGAACAGCTGTTGTATCATCAGCATACATAACCAATTTTGAATTTAAATTTTGAACCAACAAGTCATCTATATAGATAAGGAACAGAAGAGGGCCGAGTGTAGACCCCTGAGGGACTCCTTCATTAACAATCTGAAAATTTGAGTGAACATTAGAATTCAGCACAACTTTTTGATTTCGGTTCGATAAATATGATTTCAATATTCCTAATGCATTTCCTCTAAGTCCATAATATTTTAGTTTGTGCAACAAAAGCTCATAATCGACACAATCAAAAGCCTTTGACAAATCGCAGAAGAGGCCTACAGCATACTGTGATCTGTCAATAGCACCCACTATTTCTTTTGTTATGGCAAAGACCGCATCAGTAGTGCTACATCCTTTTTTGAAACCAAATTGATTTTCACTAGGAATGTTATTCGGGGCTAAATGAGAAACTAATCTTTTGAAAATAACCTTTTCAAATATTTTGGATACAACTGGTAACAATGATATTGGCCTAAAATTATTAATTAAATTTTGGTCACCTTTTTTGTGAATCGGACGTACTAAGCTATATTTTAAAAGATCTGGGAAAATTCCCTTCATTAATGCCATGTTAATGATGTGAGAGAGAGGTAGACTGATAAAGTCTTTACAAGATTTTAAAATAACAGAAGGGATGCCATCCCAACCAGCAGATTTAGAATTTTTTAATTCTTTGATGATAGAGTCTATTTCTTTTGGATTAACTGAAACAAAGCTATTTATTTCATTTATATGATCTCTATTCACCTTACTTAGAAAATGTTTTGCTTTACCTAAGTTTGGCTGTAAATCTAGTTGTTCACTAGTATTTAAGAAAAAAGCATTGAAAGCCTCAGCAATTTTTGTAGGTTGACTGATTAAATTATCAGATTTTTTTATTACATTTATTCCACATGATTGTTTTTTTGTACTTGTTTCTTCCTTTACAACAGACCAAGCAGCTTTTGTTTTGTTGACAGAATTTTGTATTTTTTCATCATAAAATTTCTTTTTAGCGGCTTGAACTACTTTTTTAAAAACCCTTTTATATGTTTTTACATACTGAATGAAATCAACATCACCAGACAATTTACACAACCTATGCAATTCTCTCTTTTTATTACTTGATATTATTATACCAGGAGTTACCCAATTTTTATTTTTTTGACAATGATTTTTATACTTAACTAATGGAAATGATAGCTCAAAGTAGTACATAAAAGTAGATAGGAAATTTTTATATAACATGTTTGGATCACTGCTTTCATTATGATAGACTGAATGCCAGTTTTCAGTACTTATTAAATTTTTAAAATTGGAAATATTTTTTGTACTAAAACTTCTTTTTTTGTATATGTTACAATTTTTTTATCAGGAGGATTATGCAAGTTTGCTGTTAAAATCTGATAAGTATGATCTGAGATATCTGAATCAACAACTATAGTTTTAGTTTCTTCAAGAGGAATATTAACATAAATGTTATCAATACAAGTTTCTGAATTTGCTGTAATCCTAGTTGCTTGAGATATAGAAGCAGTAAAGTTGTAAGACTCCATTAAGGACTTAAAACGCAATGTGGCAATGTCTTGTTTTAATAAATCAAAATTAAAATCTCCTGTCATAAACCAGCAATACTTTGAAAATTTTTTTGTTAAATGAAGTAAAATAGAATTTAAAGTATTAAAAAAAGTATTCAGGGTCTTTTTATCTGTGTGTGGTGGTCTGTACAAACATATTATTATAACTGGTTGTTTTAGAGTTATTTCTACAGCACAACATTCAATTACAGACTCAATACTGAAAGAACAAAAATCAGTTATTTCCTTGGTTCTAAATTTCATGCTAGACAAAATACAGACACCACCTCTCTTATGACTCTTTCTTAAAAAATTTGCCGAAACTTCGTAATCATTCAGTTTATGCATTTTGAATTCATTTTGAGGGTTAAGCCAATGTTCTGTTAGGCAAATAATATTTGGTTTTTTTTGCATTGACTGAATTAATAAATTAAATTCATCAATTTTTAACTCTTGTTCCAAACCTTGAATATTACAGTGGAAAATGCTAAAATCATAGTTACCTAGTCTAAAAAACTATTTACAGGATTATTATTGAAAGAATCACAATCTTGGCTAAAACTATTTACATGCTGATAACAGCCACTGACACTGATATTTTCATCACTGGGCACACAACTTTCACTCCCACTCCCACGACTGCTCATTTCCCCATCACTGGACACCGGCGATGGCTGCTGTGGTGGTGTTAGTTGTGGCAGGGATGGGGAGGCACAGGCCTCGGACAGTGGAGATTTGGATGTAACTGGACCGTACAAGTCGACCTCAGTTGTCTCAGTTGTGGTATTAGTCTAGAGCCTTGAGGTGTCTTCACTTTGAGACAATTCATTTCCTTTGAAATATTGGTTGACAATTAACTGCTGCATGCAATTCAAGAAAGTTGTGTAAGGTAGACCACTATAGAGAGTTCTAGGAGATGATTCTTTTTTTATAATGATAAACACTGAGGCTTTAGTTCTTTTCTTGAATTCCCATAAGTTAGATATGAAGTGTGAAAGTGAAAGTCGATCTCTGACACAACCCAATGGAGAGCATATCAGTGTGTTCAGGTTCCGAGTCAAGAAATCTTCAGTCATTTCAGAAAATGCCTTGTTATAGTCTGCTTTGTAGTTAGAATTGTTATTTTAATTTAAGTAGTATTTAGGTTTAGTTATTAAACTGTATAATAATGCCCCGTCTGTAGTTTTTTGACAAGTCAGATTTGTGCCGCAGTAATCATCAGCGCAAGGTTTTCCAAATTTTTTCTTGAAGGTAACTGCCACTCCTTGACTCATGTTTTTTTTGTCATTGTCAAAGTCACTAGAACCACAATGCGCAAACCCTACATCTGGCTGGTTGCAGTACTGGTCAATAATTTGTGTCATGTCTGCCTCAATTACTTTCATTGTGGTATGCGCTTCCATAATTGATTGCTTGATGCTCAGCTGGAGGTTTATAGCAAAATTAGCGATTCTTCGACATAACACCTGCTTCCCCCACTTATTAAGGTGCTGTTTCACTTTTAAGATTCGCCCCACGTAATGTGTGTAGAAATTTCTTTTAAAATCACTTACATCAATGATTCTTAGATTGGGTTGCTGTTTTAGCTCATAGTTCAATTTGTAAATAGCTTTATTTATTTCACAGTCCCACGGTAAGTCGTGGCGATGCAGCTGAGTAACAAATACAACATTTGTGTGACTATTATCTGATGCAAACTTGATAAATGACTCGAGAATATCTGTTGATGGACTTTGATGTTCATCAGTCGTATCGCACACATTGTTTGCTCCCACTATAACAACAACTGTGTCCTCATTTGTAAAATTTGTTATTTTTTCACCAGCTTTCTCCAAAACATGTTCAACAGTTCCGCCAGAACTGGCAAATACATAAGATTCCATATTCCTTGGCAGTACTGCTCCCAGTGCATTACCAAGATTATTACCATGACTGTCAGCATAAACGTGTACTTTGTTTTTTTTCTGTTCGTTTCCACAGTTAGGTGTTTTATTATAGATTACTTTTGCATGATGTTCATTTTTCCTAGAAGCAACTTTGAAGGTATTAGGGCGAAGTTTTACTTGCTCATTAGCTGCTTGCTGATGTTTTTTGGGTAAGTAGACTGTATTATTCGAGTTAGTGTCCATTATAGAGTTGTCTTCATTGTTAAAGTCGCTAAGAGGTAAAAATCTATTTGATAGAGTTACTGGAGACTCATTTAGGACCATGGTGCATTGTTGAGCAACTGATCTTGTTGTTTTCTTAACTGTAATAAAATCATTTTGATGAGAAACTAGTGGGGGACACGCATGCAAGCATGGCTCTGTAGTCGATTCCAGTGCATTTGTAGAGGGAGTGTGTACGGGTGTCCTATGCAACATATCAGTGATTGTGTCAGGACTTAGTGCAGTGAATTTGTTGTTAAGTAGTAACAAGGCCAGCTGTGCCCGCTTGGTAAGTACACTACTTTCCTTTATGTCAGGCCAGAAGTTCCTGACATTGCCGTTTATTTCTTTAATTCTTCCTGTACTGATGTGCTGAATAAGAATGTCTGTGAAAATTAGCATAAATACACCACAATCTACTCCGTTTGGTTGTTGAGGTACTTGCACATTATGTATGGGAACCAGCTCCTTTATTTCCAAATATTGTAATACTTTTTCCATTATTTGTTGTGCATGTTTAAGGTTGTAGTTTTTATTTGAATCCAAGTGAAAAAACGCCTGCTGATTTCTGTCATATAACAGTAAGCTCCAGTGGGATCCTCCTACCTTATCACAAACTTGAGAGTCATTTATTGGGAAGAAGATAAACGATTTTTCCCCCATATCTAAAGGTTTGACTAATAAATCAATGTCTTTTGACAATTTAATAGCCTGAACCACTGTAGGGTTGATCAGGAGAGTATCCTTATTGACTACTTTAGAAGTGAGCATATCATAGTACAGCCTAATTGTATCATCGGTTATCCATTTACACTCCAGCACAGATAAACAGGTGGAATGATCTGGATCCGGGGCACTGACATTAATATCTGTACTAGGCACGTGAGATTGAAGGCATCCTAGCATCTTAGTTGTGCATACAGTCCCAGAGTCCTATTGATGGGTATTTTACATAAAAAAAGGTTTATCCATAAAAAATAATCTCCTTTGTACAGATCTATTCAGCCAGGAAGTCTTGTAGAGGTGGAAGTGCGAGAGAGATGGAGAATACCCCCACCACTGTTTTTCTTTCATCGGTTGTGTACAGTCAACCTAAAATCTCACATGGCCTATGACAACATTACAAATATTGTTGCAAACAATGAATCATATGTTTTTACAGATGAGTTATTTCGAAATTTGACTATACTGAGATTCGCGGTAGGGGAAATCTTCACTGCGCATGCGCATCCCACAGGACTTCTGGGCTGAACAGATCTGTACTTGATATTTCAGAAACCCTCATCAGAGCTGCCACCATGTTTTACCCACAAGTACAAATTTTTTGAGATTTTTTATAAAAAGAGGCCACCACCCTCTTTTTATAAAGAAAAATATTATTTATAAATTTAGTGGTTATGATGTAAGACCCCAGACATGGTTTAAAAATCGTACTGTATAGGGTGTGGAAGCATGGGCGTAATTTCAGCATTTCGATTGGGGGGGCAAGATCTTCTAGGTCATTGTCTCATCCCGATTTGATTGCATACACCATATACCCCCCCCCCCCCTTTGCACCAGCAGTTCGTACTGAAGAATATGGCTTGGTACTTTGGTACTATATGGAGGCCACCCTTATACAGCGCGCTGCGGTTATGTTAGGTCAGTTTATCATAAATATGTTAATAGTACTTTCCTCGTTTCGTTATGAATCGAACGATACCAGATGAGTCATACTTTTGCCCGCCAAACATCCTTGAAATAGGCCAAGGTCACGTCGTTGATCGGAGCGCTCGCATCACCTGTCAAGGGATTTAGCAGGCGAAAGTATGACTCATCTGCTATCGTTCGTTTCATAACGAAACAAGGAAAGTCCTACTAACATATTTATGATAACCTAACTCAACATAACCGCCGCAGCGCGCTGAATATTATGGCGATCGGGTAAAGTTGCTAGTGGCGGCGGCGACTCGATCAACTCAATCCTCACCAACATCGCTGTCTTCTGGGAAGCAGAAACAAAGACCGCTTATCATAATTATGTCCAATTTGGAAAGTAAGTCAATTAAAGCATGTTCTTTCCAATTACAAAGTTATTTTTGGTAATCAATAAAAAATTCTCTAAAAATAGTGGCCTTCGTATAATACCAAAGTATCTATGGGGTATATACACTGCCAATGCATATTATTTTCTTTATATCTAACTAGCTAAAGTTAATATCCAACCACGATATCACAACACAATGTGAACTTGTAATCACCATTCACTTCACTCAAAGCCGTAACCAGAAAATACCCCCGTTGCAGCAGACCTGCATACTCAGCGAATTTCAAGTGCAAAACAACATATTTCGATCCAACATAGCGAGATTTGACATGCTTTTGTAAGCTCCATAAGAATAACATGGGGAATGAGTATGGAGGTTTGCTGCTACAGGTATATTAAAACTGGGTGGTTTTAATTCAATATTTAGTAGATCTGAACTAGAAGAAGCCATTTACCAAGTTTTATCAAGATATGTTGAGAAATAAGCGAGATATAGAATTTTACTTATTTCCCATAAGGTTAACATTGGGACAACGTACTGCGTTTACCACTTTCAATATCTCGGCAACCAATGGACATAGAGCCATGATTCAAAATACTAAATTGTTTGTTTTTTTGGGCTGAGTTCAATGGTGCCAATAAAAATTTGAAAAATTTTATTTTTCTATGTAAAAATCTCAAAAAACCCATTTTGGGGGGGTTTACCCCCCTTTACCCCCCCTTCCGGTGGTCCGATCGGGCTGGTTTACGAACTCGTCCGAATAATTACTACTTTACACATCTATGCCAAATTTCATTCCGATTGGACCATTTTTGCGCAAGTTATAGTGCTTAAAGACACATATATATATATGATTATGTTTGTTATTTAGCTTGAAAAAGGTAAAACCGAAATATTGCTAAGTAAAAATGTTTTAATTATTTCGAAGTATATATATATATATATATATATACTTATATATATATATATATAGATATATATATATATATTTATGAAAGTGAACGAATGGTGTTTTTGGCATCTGAGGACCTCAAAAAGAAAAGTTATGATGGTTTTAGGCTTAGGTCTTACCATGAGACCTACGGTAACAGCTTCTTCCCTATAGGGGAAATTCGCTAAAAAATTGGGGGGTTTGGGCTCCGCGGTTACAGGAAGTGAAAAAAAAAAACTTTCTAACCTTTCATTTAAGTGCAATTTCAACATTGGCTATGGCCTTTCAACATTGACTATGGCCTTAACTTCAGTCAGTAATTGTACTATTTATTTGTAAAAAACTGACTCACTGCAGTCAAAGCAGGCACACCAACTGTGCTTCATACGACTGGCGATTGACTGTTGCTATACTCTTATCTCTAACTTCCAGTGTTGCATTACACATAGGGTGACCACTGACCAGATTGTCTCTGAATAAAAACGGGACACTTAAACAAAACTCACCCCCCCCCCCCAAAAAAACCAATACAACACACCACACACCAAGGTGTTTAATTTTACGGGGGTCTCTGTAATTTACAAAATTTTTAATGAAATAAATCAAGTATCAAATGGTTTTTGAAGCTTTTAGGCCATGAATTTTATTTTCCACTTATTGAACTTCTTACAGCGCACGATTGATACAGTTTTTCTTTATAAGAATACAATAAATGGCATGCAGCCATGAAAGGTCATTTTTGAATCGCCACATACTGAGAATTACAAATAATCAAGTCACATTTTAGGGTCTTGACATTTTATTATAAAAGAAAAAAGGCTTTCTAACAATTACTTATGTACCATGATTATTGTATTTTAAACTTAAAGTTCTTATTGTTAATTGTTACGCTGGGAAAACAGCTTTACAAAAATCAAAAAATAAGTTCATTGAACGTTTCAAGTTTTCTTATACTTGTCACTTGCTCCAGCTAACTTTAAGAATATCCTTTTTCTCTATTATATAGTTGTAGAACTGGCAACAATCCATTTTGAAGTTACATGATAGGCCTACTTGAAGAAGAGCTTCAAAGTGTCTCTACTTCCATTCGGTTTCTTTCTTCAGTCAACTGAATGTTTACGAGTGAAAATGTTCTATCTGTATTTTCATTGTGAGCGGTAATCGAGAACAGGTATGTTTATTATTTATAGCCTACGTAAAAAAAACGGGACATTTTGACGTCCCGACAAAGTTTTTCGGGACAACGAAACGCAACGAGAAAAAACGGGACTTTTCCGTTTTTACGGGACGTCTGGTCACCCTAATTACACAGGATTTGGCATTTATTATTTACCCGCCAACTCCATTGATAATCCTCACTTTTACCCGGTTTTTCGGCACTAATCCCTGCAAAATCCCCCCCAAGGACCAAAATCCGGGTAGTTAGCTGAAAAACCACCTAATGACTTTAAAAACACCAAATACCGGACTTTTTCTCACCTTACATGGACATTGAATATTTGCAAAGCAAATCACAATTCGAAAATCCCCGGCTTTACCCATTTTTATGTATTTAGGATGCCGAGTAAATCCCCGCAGCTCAAGTCTAAAATCCCCGATTTTACTCGATTTTCTAATTAAGTCCCCGAACGGCCAACAAAAAACCCACTAACCGGGCTATTAGTGGTTTCTGGTTACACTGCAACAAAATTACCAATACAACCAAACCAAATGCATAACACCAACTTTCGTTTGAAAAATAAAATATCTAGAGTTCCAAAAAATCCTTGTACCTCGATCGTAAAAAATCCCCGATTTCACTCATTGTTTCATAGCCAGGTTGATGAGTAAATTTCCTCAACCCAAGTCTTAAATCCCCGGTTATACCCGGTTTTTCTTAATCACTGCCAAAACTCCGCACGGCCTCCAAAATACCCGAAAACCGGGTAAATACCCGGTTTTGGTAACATTGCTAACGGCTGTGTCAGACCGGGGCCACAGACCCTGTCTGACACTAATGTCTTCTGGGCCTGATGTCGGACAGGGTTGCCAGGCCAGTCGACCCATTGTCAACCGCCCTTCAAAATAACTTAACACATGGATTGACTTGGAGATTCAATGGATGGTTTACACAGCAAACTTGAATATATGACGAATTCAGTGATAGTAATCCTGATGAAATGGTTAGATAAATAAACAGTACTTTTAACTGTTGCGCATGGTTATGATAGTTTATTTTTTTGTAATTTTCCCTTATTCGCTGGTTCAAAATTCCTCACAAAACCTATATCCCGCCCAAAAAATCATGCCCCCCCAACAATTTTGATGGCGAAAATTTCGCCATTCCCCCCCTTCTGGGCACCCCTGGTGAACAGTGTCTTATGACAGGCAACTAACTTACACTGGCTCTGAGCAGCACTACAGAGATTAGAGGTTGGCCATCGTGGAGCGTTAGTTCATTGGTGGACGTGTCATTTGGCGTGGGAGTGGGTTCTCGTCGACTGGCACGCCATAGTGGATAGCGTGTATGTCTGTACTCGTTTGCTAAACGTGTCCTTGCAAATTTGCAATCGGACTTCAAACAAAACTACGCCACCAGCGTACTTTTACGGCATATCGAAGAGACTCATATTAATGAAAAATTTATGTCAATAATAATATAATTTTACAACTTGAAAAAACATGATTAAAAACCATGTCGCTTTTCGTTATTTATACCTAAAAATTAATTTTAATTTTCAAATTTTTGGGGGGGCAACTGCCCCCCCTTGCCCCCCCCCCCCCGAATTACGCCTATGTGTGGAAGATAATATCATTGACTTTAAAGAACGTACAATTCTTACTTCTTATACACATCGTTATAAAAATTATTAAACAACTTTTTAACTTCTCTGTCATTTAAGGCTTGCTTAAAAATTATCTAGACTAATTTAAAAAAATTGAATTATTGAAAGATGTATGTTTATATAGGCTCTGGACCTTGCAGTAGAAGCTACGAAAGCAGCTCAGTTTAAAGACTGGTGGTGGAAAGTACAACTCGCAAAATGTTACTTTCTACTTGGTCTTTTGAGAGACTCAGAGCAGCAACTTCGATCGGCTCTCAAGCAACAACCAACAATCGAAGGGTGAGCAATAGATAGGAGCGACAGACTTATTTTTAGGACTTGAGTAGGATCCCCAATTTTCTTTGGCAGTGGTTCTTTAAGTTGTGTGTTCTTTTACATAGTTATTTTTGTGTTAAAAAATTTAACGTAAGTATATTTTTTCAACTGCAGGATAAAAAAACCTTTATTATTAATCACTAAACAGGCGGCAGTACAATGTAAAATTAAAGAAAATGTAATCACAAGGATCTCAGTGACCCAAATGTGATACCAATGAAGCACTTGTCAAAAATTTCTTATTACATTGGTTATTTTTATTTCCATAAAACAAAGAAGTAATTTTATGAAAAGCTCCATCACACTAAATTTCATAATTTCTCATATATCAATTTGGAAGTTGTTTCATAATGTGTGAAAAAGTCCTTAAAGTGTGAAATTTTTTTTTAGTTGTATTTTTTATTAATTAATAATATAACTTTTGTAAATGGCAAGTTTTTAAATAAACAGTATTCATCCTGAAGACTTTCACAAAGTAAATTGAATCACGGTCCGTGTAAAAATTAAAAGATTAAATTGCAATTGCTCACAATACAAAGTAAGCATCATCAAGTCTTATGGAAACTTGAGAGCCTTTTTGCCTGGAGGAATAAATAGCTTCTTCCTTATGGTGATCACATATCCTCAAAGTCTTTTCCAATAAAACTAAGAACCCAGAACTCCTAAACCAAGAAGCACATAACATGTACAAGAAAAACCCATTTTTACCACACCATTAATAGACCCATGAATAGTCTAGGATTTGGTAAAAAATATATAGTGAACTGCCCACTAAATATTCAAGTGCTTTGTGCACTTTATTTAGTGCTTGTTACTGATTTTGTTTGTTGGGGAATGTTACAGATACCTGCGTATCGCCCGAGTTTACATCCGCCTTGATCAGCCGCTGAGTGCAGTGGACGTTTGTCAATCCGGTCTCCAGGTTTTTCCTCATGAAGTCACCTTAATGACTGAAATTGCAAGGTGCTCCTTAAATTATTCTACCTTCAAAGTTGTTTGCAATTTGTTAGGATTGCGTAAGATGGAATTGCAATTGTTGTTTGTGGCTGATTTTCTGTAAAATTGTATTGAGACTAGACTGAAAAAGTTCATTGAGACTGGCCAAAATATCTTTAAATATCTATCCAGGTGACATAACTAAGGGAAGTGTGAATTGTATGTAAAACATTCGGGTTTTTTTATAAACTTGTTTTTCATTTCATTTATAAAAAAAAGAATATCCCTGAAAAAGAAACCGGAGTTCTGAGGGCCTTTGGGAAAGATCTTTCTTAAGTTAAATTAACGCTGGCACATATCACACAAGAGGAAAAATGGCCCAAAATGCCATTGCCAATGCTCCTTAGTTAGTTAGTTTTTGAGGATATTAATGTCTCACACTGATTCAGGGGAAACGTTTCTAAGGCACATAAATGAGCAATGTTTCTGCTGACTTTAACACCAATGTGGCAAACTACTACTTGCAGCAATTTGTTAAGTAGATGCCTTACATATACAATTTGGTTTAAATTATTTGGAATGCCAACTTTTTTTAG
Source organism: Flexamia atlantica (assembly GCA_035578135.1). Taxonomy (NCBI): domain Eukaryota; kingdom Metazoa; phylum Arthropoda; class Insecta; order Hemiptera; family Cicadellidae; genus Flexamia; species Flexamia atlantica. The sequence continues at coordinate 33,781,909 of JAQJVK010000003.1, read as the reverse complement.
CCAAAATTAATAAGTTTTTAAACTATTTATCCTCTCTTTTAGAGTTCTCGAGGGTCTAAATAACATTCCAGCATCAGTAAAGTATTACAAAGAGATTCTACAGAAAGATGCCACCAACATTGAGGCCATTGCTTGCATTGCTGTTAACCACTTCTACGGGGATCAGCCTGAAGTTGCTTTGAGGTTTTACAGGTAAGAACAAATAAATGGTTAATCGCATTGTCATATTTAATACTAGCAGTTGCCCGTGGCTTCGCTCACGATAACAATTTTAACACCCGCTGTCTAAATGAAGATGGTGCCACATACTGAGTTTATGATTAAATAGATAAGGTACAAAAACTAAACAAACTTGGTCGAAATCAAATAAAACTCTGTTTTTAGAAGCTTGCTATTAAATTTCAAAAAGACGTACGCTAGTTTTAAGTCGTCTAAAACCTTCTCATATGTGCATACTACACAGGAAAAAAGTTTCAGCTATAACAGTACTCTAGTTTTTGCGTGAAAAGTGGTCTAAATCGTGATGTTGAGCGTTACCAACACACATCGTGACATAAATTGAGATAAGGCTTGATTCGGATTCTCTGACCTTCAAAACGCAAAAATAACCAAAAATTTCATAATTCTAAGCAATGTACAGACAAAACTCTAATTTTATTTATATAGATAAACATTAATTTCCCTCTATATTAAATTAATACAACAGTCTAGCTGACTCGATATGTTATCAGTTTGGGTGTAAATATTTATTAAGCCCTAAAGTTTTCTGGGATTCAGTTCTATTTTAAAGAGGCCCTAAGGAGAGCTTCTTTAAGAGAGGGATTATGCTTCATATAATAAAACTTAGTTTTTAAGAAAAACTCTTCGACTAAGAATTTTATTAATTACGAGAACCAGTAAAAAAATTAAGTTTTCCTTGGTGTGAAGAAACCTTTTAAGATGCCAGATGCAGTGTAAAAATGTTTTTAAGTTTCCGAAACAGTTTGTATTTGAACGATAGTTAAACCTGTATTATATTTTGTGAGTATGCTGTACCCAATTTGATTCAAACTCACATAATCTCCAGGAGGCTACTTCAGATGGGCCTGTACAACACGGAGCTCTTCAACAATCTCGGGCTTTGTTGTTTCTACTCGCAACAATACGACATGACCGTCAGCTGCTTCGAGCGAGCTCTCAGCTTGGCAATCGATGAAACTGCGGCTGATGTCTGGTACAACATCGCTAATGTAGCCATTGTAAGTTTCCAATTGTAATACCCACCTGGTTTATTGTTCCATTATTTTTTTCTTTTTATCTGGCCTCTCAGTGGGTGGAACAGTTTGCTTCCTCTCTTTGACTGAGTCAGTTCTGTATCAATTCAGTGAGTTTGGTTATCTGACACTTGCATCAAAGTGAATTCTTTTACATCCTGTCCTTTGGCGGTCAGTAGCTTTCCTTTCCTATAGCTTATTTTGTTTATTATGTGGTTATCATGCATGTAAGTTATGTCACTTAAAGAGGTAATTCGTATCTTGGAGGCCAAGCTTAGATTTGGATTTTTACAAACAAGGTTGAGCTTATCACATGCTTGAACTAGGATTGACTTATAAGGACGAGCTATCACATGCAAAACCAAAATAATTGTCTTTGCAAAGGACTGTTAATCATCAAAAATATATTGAAAAGTTATCTCAGAATATTAAAGTAATGAACTAAGCTTATATAAAGAAGTGAAAATTCAGGTTAGCTAAATGTTTACTATGGGACTAATAGCATAACACATTTTACAGGTGAATTCTCTTTTATGCTGTTCAATGGTATCAAATAATGCTTAGCCAGCTGCCTTTAACTGTTTGGGGAACGCTAACAGGAAGTTGGTCATGCTCTCCTTCTTTCACTGGGAGTTGTTTCTCAAAATTTTCATTAGATTATTTTTTATTGACTTCACTTGTCCAGAAAACCAGTTTTTTTAATCCGGGAAATGTTGTAAATAAAGGTATTTCTACTAGGCGCTGGGAGACCTGAAGCTCGCATCGCAGTGCCTGCGCCTCGTTCTCTCGGTGGACTCGAGCCACGCCCCCGCCTACAACAACCTGGGCGTGCTGGAGTACCGGCGGGGCAATGTGTCGCAGGCGCGGGCCATGTTTCAGGCGGCGGGGGCCCTCGCGCCCTACTTGTACGAACCGTTCTACAACGGGGCCATACTGGACAACCAGGTGAGTCATGACTCGAGCCACCCCTCCGCCTACAACAACCTGGGCGTGCTGGAATACCGGCGGGGCAATGTGTCGCAGGCTCGGGCCATGTTCCAGGCGGCGGGGGCCCTCGCGCCCTACTTGTACGAACCGTTCTATAATGGGGCCATACTGGACAACCAGGTGAGTCATGACTCGAGCCACGCCCCCGCCTACAACAACCTGGGCGTGCTGGAGTACCGGCGGGGCAACGTGTCGCAGGCGCGGGCCATGTTCCAGGCGGCAGGGGCCCTCGCACCCTACTTATACGAACCGTTCTACAACGGGGCCATACTGGACAATCAGGTGAGTCATGACTCGAACCACGCCCACGCCTACAACGACCCGGCGGGGCAATGTTTCGCTGGCGCGGGCCATGTCCAGGCGACGGGGGCCCTCGCGCCCTACTTGTACGAACTGTTCTACAACGGGGCCATACTGGACAACCAGGTGAGTCATGACTCGAGCCACGCCCCCTCCTACACCAACCAACCTGGTGGGATAATGGCTTCAGGCAGCGGGAGTGAGCCTCAGCATTGGAGAGAGATGGATTCAGGAGTGGAGAATTGAAAAGATGAGGAAAAATAAAACTAACAACGCAAGTTATAAGAGGAAAGAAAAATTGTAAAAAAGCCATTAAAGAAAGATAGTAATGAGTTTTTCCACTACATTATTCTGGCCCAGAAAAACTGAAAGGTGGCTTGAAGTCATTGGGGATTAAAAAAGAAGAGACCCAGCTTAGCCCTTGCCTGCTATGTTGCTGTTTGATCAGGATCACCTACTTAACAAGTTAATGTTTCAATTGGTACGAATTGCTGTGAAATACAAACTCGCATTTATATGACACAAATGATTATGAGAAGGTGAATTTACTCTTTTCCCCCTATGGCTAAAATGATAATTTTAATGCTTGGTTATTCCTAGGGATGAAAAAGATAATTTGCTAACAGGGTTTTGGTCAAGGAAGTTGGATTTGTTTGTTGGGTATGGCGTAATAACCGACTCGAAACACCATCTCTTTCATTACATTCAACACTTTGATGTGAAGCTTGTGAAATTATTTCCAGATAAATTACAAACTAGTTATTATGAAAACAGCAAAAAAACTTTCACAGGTTTGTGAAAACATATAAATATATACACCGCTTTAGACACTTATTAAAAATATGTCAAGCATCAGTTGAATTATGTAGCTTGATTGTACCTTCCTTGATAATATAAATGATATAAATCGAACAATTTAGTTAGTTTAACATCATATTATGGCATTTGCCTGCATTTCAAACAGAATATGATTAAAGTAAATCTGTGTTTACAGAGTGGTGATCTCCAGTCCAGTTTCATAGCTGTAAAGAAAGCACTCCAAGCTTACCCGGGACACAAAAGTTCGGCTGACTTGCTCAAGGATTTGAAAAAGCATTTCAACAACATTTAAGTGCTTAAAGTATGATTTTCATTTTGTTTCCTAGTAATCTTAGTTCGGAAAACTTTCTGGCAATGGGTAACTTTCGAGCCAACAATAAGGTACAGAAAACAGATGTTTCTGTGACAGTTTGATGAAGAAATATAGAGTAGCAAATTAGATTTACACTTAGTTAAATAGATAATTATATTTTTATTATCACTTAATCACTTTGATAAGACAGGTACCTCGTGGAGGACGTTACCCTGAATATGAATGAAGGATGAGTGTGATAATCGTGATGATAGTGGCGCGATCTTGTAGCCTTGTTACTGACTAAGGTTGGCATGTTCCTTAGACAGGATTGTTAATTAATAACCCAACAACCAATGGCAGCTGGCTCCAGAAACAACCCTTAAAAAAGCTACTAACTTTCCTCGGAATCGATCTGGCTACCTACAAGTTTGTAGGCGGGCACTATAACCACTACACCAACCAGCCATTATAATAGGCCCTATGTAGTTTTAATAGTTTGTAAGGGAAATATTTTTTTTTGTAATTTGTTAGTTACCTAAATGTTAACAATAAAGTTAGTTACCTAAATGTTAACAATAAAGTGAACTTATTCTTCTTTGGTCATGATCAATTCAATCTAATCTTAACATTGTTTTCTTTAATGTTTAATTTTTTATTGGGACTTTAAATAGGCCTAAATCAATAACATTTGATGATGCTTGCATGTGCTTTCTGAATACACAAGCCTGAATTGGTCATGTATTTTACATAGGCCTACCTTGAAATAAACACTGGCACAAAAAATTCTTGTTCTTCAGTTCTTAGGCAACATGGAAAAATACCACTACTTTTTTACAAATTATACAAAAAGTTTTAAATAGGCTAAGGAAAATAAAAGACTTATGGTTTGAAAAACAATATACTTAAATTATATACACTAAAACTAAACTTGGTTTATTTTAAACTTTCTCATTTTACTCATGTAATCCGTCCGGTGAAGGGCGAATAAAAGTTTGTCCTCGATATGATCCACTGCGGCTGTTGTTAGGACCAGAGTCTCGTGCTTCAGCATGCTGTGCACGTTCAGGCCTGCAGGGAAAATATCATTTACCGCACAGATCAAGCTATGTCAGGAGAAAAATAAAACTATTAACAAAGTAATAATGTTAAAATAATGTTTCCTCCACCTGGTCTATTTAGACGCTTTTTGCTTCTTATAATGTGTGAATCAAACAATAATTAGTCTCCCATAGGAAGTAAAGTGATTGTCTCCCGCCAGGAGGAAAAGTAAACCCATAAGATAACATTGAAATTGATGATTAAAAATTAGTGTGCCTTCAAATTTTCACGCAAAAATGCAAATATGTGTAGCTCAATGAATGCAGGCACTGACAGCTGATTTAATGGCAGGAATAATCAAATAAGAATAATATTAACGACAATCAGCTGTGTAAACATCTAAGATTTAAGCATATAAGAACGTTACAACAATCAACTGATCGAATCAAATGGACATTTTTTATTGCTAAGTTAATCAAGTAAAAGTTTATGGTCACAATATTTATTACTGCAGGTGAGGGGAAAATTTTGTGTGAATCTATTTTGAGAGTAAAACACATTGTCACCCTCGACAAGCTTGGGCGCCAACATTTTTACTCATGAGACAATGTTGCACTTTACTCACTTAACACACAAATAACAATTGAAAAAATACCCCCGTTGCAGCAGACCTGCATACTCAGCGAATTTCAAGTGCAAAACAACATATTTCGATCCAACATAGCGAGATTTGACATGCTTTTGTAAGCTCCATAAGAATAACATGGGGAATGAGTATGGAGGTTTGCTGCTACAGGTATATTAAAACTGGGTGGTTTTAATTCAATATTTAGTAGATCTGAACTAGAAGCCATTTACCAAGTTTTATCAAGATATGTTGAGAAATAAGCGAGATATAGAATTTTACTTATTTCCCATAAGGTTAACATTGGGGCAACATACTGTGTTTACCACTTTCAATATCTCGGCAACCAATGGACATAGAGCCATGATTCAAAATACTAAATTGTTTGTTTTTTTGGGCTGAATTCAATGGTGCCAATAAAAATTTGAAAAATTTTATTTTTCTATGTAAAAATCTCAAAAAACCCATTTTTGGGGGAGTTTACCCCCCTTTACCCCCCCTTCCGGTGGTCCGATCGTGCTGGTTTACGAACTCGTCCGAATAATTACTACTTTACATGTCTATGCCAAATTTCATTCCGATTGGACCATTTTTGCGCAAGTTATCGTGCTTAAAGACACACATATATATATATATATAGATATATATATATATATATATATATATATATATATTTATGAAAGTGAACGAATGGTGTTTTTGGCATCTGAGGACCTCAAAAAGAAAGATGGTTTTAGGCTTAGGTCTTACCATGAGACCTACGGTAACAGCTTCTTCCCTATAGGGGAAATTCGCTAAAAACGGAGTTCTCAATGAATTTTAATAGTATGACAGTATAATTTCACAGACATGGTAAGTTTGAACCACACACAGTCGAATGTCAATAGTTAGATTCTCAATATGTAAACACACTATAGCCGTAAAAAAGCTCACAACATACAATTAAGATCACAAAATGTTATGCTTAATGAAATTTATTAAGGTCCATTTTTCAATGCAAGTTAAAAAATTAGTTGGGTAATTGTTTAACTCTATAGTATTAAAGACATGTAGGCAATTTATATATGCCTCAACTCCCTTAAGTCCACTGATTATTGAGCTGTCGAGCTACTGTATAAGGTCATTATAAAATTCTTAATACAATTCATAATTAATAAAGTGGAGATCAAACACATGTTCAATGTTATATCATTGACAATTTTAACTATCTTGAAAAATAATCATGGGACAACCTGAAGGATTTCAGCAAAAATGAGGTGAACCACGACCATATGGAGCGTAATTCAAAATTTTAATCAAACATTTTGAATCAGCGAACTGCAATATGACTTAAAACTTAATAGCCTCAATATGTGGGTTTGTTAGGTAGCACAAGTTTTAATAAATTGAATCCCAATTCAGATAGGATTGCAACCAAAGTAAAGGTAAGTTATGACTGAAAGCTATGCAACTAAGTCACCAGGTTTGTTATTTAAAACAAAATACAGATCCTACTGTATAATATTATAAATGTGAAAGTATGGAAGCTTGTGTGAATATCTGTCTTTCAACCACGTGAAAAATACTGGACCAACTGAGCTGAAATTTTGCAGGAATAGAGCCACTATATCAGAAAAGGACACAGGCCTATTCACTTCCTTAAAATCCCCTCGAACTACACCCTGTGAACGTCTTAGCTTCAATGTTTACATTTTATATGGATGTAAACAATCAAATACTGAATTATAAACAGCTGTGAATACTAAAATTTGACAGTTCAAAGAGCAGAAGTAAGATCAGCTGTAATTTTTATCATGAGCGAAGCCACGGGCAACTGCTAGTAATTTTATATTATTTTAATTTTTTTAAATTTTTAGTTTAACAAGTGCTCTTATACTAAACTTACCATAAGCTGGCATCAGATTCATATGCTTGACTCCTTCACATGCCAAGGAAATGTTCCTTGGCATCAGGTCGGGCCTGAAAAAAGTGAAGCATAAAATGGTGAAATATCCATAGAGCGAGTAGACCTGGCATTGAAACATTGTAACCATTATTCTTTCCATTTTATTATTGTCAAACACACTTGGAAATAGTAAAATAGCTAGTTACCTCACTTAAAAACCACTCTCAATATATGGTAATGGTATGCAAAATGCTAATGACTGACATGTTACTACACCCATGGATATCAAAATCGTTAATGTTTGTTGGACTAGTTTGAGAGATTAAACTCTCAGAGGCATTTTACACCTCATTAACTAAGCCCATATTTCTGCAGTTGTCGATAAAATATTGAAAGAGAGATACAATTCAAACAATGTACATGACATGGCATTGTAAGACATGGCATGAAATAAAAATAAACACTGGCGACAGGTTACAATTAAAACGTATATCACTCTTGCCTTATGACCCTTGTGCAGACATCACTCCCAGGCTTAGGCCTAGGAGCCAGGCCTAGGTTATCAGCCAGGAGTGATGTTTGTTTTAACTGTGAGTCAAAATCGGTGTGCTTTTGTGCCGTGAATATATGTAATTTGTGTGAACTGAGAATCTATTTTGATATTTTATTGACAACTTCAGAGATGTGGGCTTTGTTTTTGAGGTGGAGAATGCTAATGATGATGGCACAGATTCGTTTGCTAGAGATAATGGTTAATCTCTCGAAACTAGTCCGGCAAACATTAACGATTTTGATACCTTCAGCTCTTTCCATGAATAACATTTTTAGCCATAAATTGAATGGTATCAAAGAGGTTTGATATGTAAATTGTAAGGCGGTGTCTCATAAGTGGTATATCAATAAAAACTTGAAGCCATTTGTTAAAAAAAATTGCAATGTTGATTCTCTTGGACACGATTTTTTGCAACCCGAAATGATAAACAAAACTCATGTGATACCACTTTGGAGTTTGCCTAATTAATAATGAAATCCATTTTTTTTAACAAGATATTATTAACATTACGATAACTCAAGGTAAATATAACTCCGATTGATTTTCGTACTTACACATCAACAAAAAGTACAGAAGTTCCCCAGCCACGTTTGTCGACCAGGTCGTTCAAATACTGCGGTTCATCTGTTGGTATCTCCAGAGAGTCCACAACGTGTAAATCATCCTGTTAAAACAAGAGATATAGCCTACTAATTTAATGTTATATAATCCTACTGACAATTTGCTCCTAGTAATTTGCTTCTTTTCTTTTGGGAGAATAACACCGTGTTCTAACTGTTCTAATAACCCCATACAAAATTAATACATTGCGGTCATAATTTGAATCCGATATTTGTTTGCAAGAGCCTGTTCAATTTTTTTAGTCCTGATTTAATTCCAAGATAGTTTTTTTTAAATGAAGAACAACTCAAGGAAACCAAAAAATGTTGGTCTTTTCGTTACAATGAAACTAATACTAAAATATAAACAAATTCAGAGAAAAAATTATAAGTCTACCAAGCCTATCCAATTTCTACCTAGAAATAAAATTCTTTTGGACCTGAACATTCAAGAAGGTTATTAAAAAAGACTTTTTATTCTCTGGCTGACTTTTTCTCTGATAATTTTTTTTTTTTTTTTTTTTTTTTTTTTTTTTGGTAGGAGGTGGAATGCGTTTACGCACACTGAGGGGCTCGTTGTCCCCTCAGTAGTGTCGGACTCCCACGAGCTCGATGTCCCGTGAACTACCGACTAAACCACCTCCCTCGGCACCGAGGACACTAGCCTGGAACTGTTTCACACATTACTTCGGGCTAGGCCTTTGATATTACGCCACTAGGGCAACCTCCTTGGGGAAAAGCTGAGGATTAAGGCCGATCGAGGTCGACCTTTTTCGCCCGAAGAATGGCCTGGACGTAGTGCTTGACACAGTTCCAGTTGCCCTCTCCCTGGAGCATAGCTCCGACGATGTTGTTTGGGCTGACGATCACGCCGATCTCAAATGAAAGCGAGGCTCGGCGGACGTGCCAACGGTCGCACTGAAAGAAAGTGTGCTCGGACGTGTCTGGGATGCCGGGGCAATACAGACAGTCCGGGCTGGCGACTTTGCCCATCCGGTGCAGATAGGCTCGGAAGTACCCGTGCCCAGAAAGAAACTGGGTCACGTAGTAATCGACCTCGCCGTGCTGCCGTTCCACCCATGGTCGGACGGAAGGTATGAGCTGGAAGGTCCAACGTCCCCTCAGCTCGGCTTCCCAGTCGCGCTGCCAAGAGTCGAAGCTGCGATCGCGCTCTTCCCTGGCAGCTGTTTCCCGGCCCACTTCAGGCCTCCTCCGGTAAATCGCCTGCCTCTCCCTCGCGAGGAAGAGGACGGGAATGACTCCGGCGATCACCATCACAGCAGGCTCGGAGACTGTGCGGTAGGCCGAAGCGACCCGCAGAGCTCCTCGGCGCTGGACTCGGGCAAGCCGGTCTCGGTAGACTCGCTTCTCGAGTGCGTGAGCCCATACCTCCGCCCCGTACAGCAAGACTGACTGGACGGCAGTCATGAGCAAGCGGCGCTTGCAGGAGCGAGGACCGCCGACATTGGGCATAAGCCTACCAAGGGCAGCGACACCCTTAGCGGCTTTGTCGGCGGCGCGCTGGATCTGCTCGCCGAAAGACAGTCTGCTATCGACCATGACTCCCAGGTACTTTGCAGCAGGCTTAGTCTCGAGTGTGACGTCACCTATCTGCACCGGGAACACGGTGTTAATCCTCTTTTTGGTGAGGACGACAATCTCCGTCTTACTGATAGCCAGGGACAAGCCGTGATCTCGCATCCACCCGTTGACCTTGGCCATCACTACGCTGAGCCTCAGTTTTGCCTGCTCGACGTTCCTCGCAGCGATCAAGGCAGCGACATCGTCAGCATAGCCAACGAGGCGGGTCTCATCGGGCATGTCTAGCCTCAGCAAGCTGTCGTAAGACACGTTCCAGAGATCTGGTCCGAGAATGGACCCCTGCGCAGCCCCGGAAGTGATGGGAATGCGCCGCTGACCTTCGGTCGTGTCGTACAACAGAACGCGGTCTGACAAATACGCCTCCAACATACGCAGGAGGTAGGAGGGAACTTGGAACGTATGCTCAAGCGCCCACAGCATATCGCTCCACCTGGCGGAGTTAAAAGCGTTCTTCACGTCGAGCGTGACGAGAAGGACCACGCGGCGCGACCAGTGGTTGTGGTCCTCCGCCCTCCGCACTGCCTCAACTACCTCCTGGATAGCGTCGATGGTAGAGCGACCGGATCTGAAGCCGTACTGCTGCGGGGACAAGTCCCCCGCAGAGACGATGGCCTCGGTCAGCCTGACACGCAGGAGCTTCTCAAGCACTTTCCCGGCCGTGTCGAGCATACACAGGGGTCGGAAAGAAGAAGGGGTCCCCGGTGTGCTCTTCGCCTTCGGAATAAGAACAAGGCGGGCAACCTTCCACGAAGAAAAGAAAACGCCTTCCGCCAGACACGCGTTGAACATATCGAGCAGAAGCCTTGGATTCACCTCCGCAGCGAGCTTGAGCACCTCCGCCGGAATGCCATCGGGACCGGGCGCTCTTCTGGGTCGTAGGGATCGGACGGCGGCGGTGAGTTCCTCTTCCCGGAAAACTGGGAAGGCGCCTACCTCTCCGAATTCCTTGACTGGCCGGACTGGGTGGCTGGGAAACAGTGTATCTACGACGACGGCCATGGCTTGTGGTTCCATGACCGCAGGTGGTGAGCGAGCCCCTAGCTTCTGGGTTACAAGTTTGTAGCCCATCCCCCAGGGGTCGTTGTCGATATCCTGACACAGCTGCTTCCAGCACCTGACTTTACTCCGGTTGATGGCACCGCGGAGCTCTCGGCGGGCCGCTCTGTGCTCAGCCGATCTGGCATTTGCATCAGGGCGGTTCCTTGCTCGCTGCGCAACTCGTCGGAGACCAAGGCATCTCCTCCGGAGTTCCGCGATAATAACTTCCGCGAGTTTTCTCTGATAATAACTTTGCATAGTGTACTGGTAATCATTTTGATTGTACTGCACATTATCATTTGAAAGCTTTTGTTTACTTATGCCACTGTTACGAATATTTTATGTTATATTGTTGAATCATGACTTGTCAAATGTTTACTTGTGTAAATTGAACTTACGTAATAAATGAGTCTGATTCTGAAATATTTCATTAAATTCCAGTCTTTCCAGTCCATAAAATAACTTTCTACTGTTAAGTTTTTGGGCGCTAAGCTAAATTCTCATCTATCGTAGAATCATCATGGCGTACTTCAGATCTTTGTAAAAGGTTGAGTAGAGTGAGTTGCGCTCTAAGAGTGTTATTTTTTATTACATCTAGGGAACTTGAAAAATGTTAGTCATGGATATTTTCACTCTGTTTTATCTTATGGCATAGACATTTGGGATGGTTCCGCTCATTCCAATAAGGCATTTTTGGATCAGAAAAGAGCAATTATACAGATATTGTCAGGCTTTCCTCACTCTCAGTTTTGTAGAGGAGCTTGTGACTCCTGGTGATTCTGACTCTGTCGTCATTATACATTTTTAAGGGAGTTCTGATGGTAAAACTCAAAAATGGTTCACTTCCAACCATGGGGGAAGGTCACAGATGTCCAACAATAAATGGCAGAAACCTCCTCCTCCCTAAAATCGGTCTTTATTTGACTGAAAGAAAAGTGCTGCATACTGAGATGAAATTTTATAACAAACTTTCAAAATGTCAAAGAAATCAAAGAATTTAATTCCTATAAAATTTTTATAAGTCTTGTATTTTAGAAAAAGAGGCCTGTACTGTAGAAATCAACTCTAGAACATTATTTTTCCAAATAGCTTATTTCCTTCATTTTATTGACTGTTTTAATTTCCATTCAGTATTTGATGACTGAGATATAAAAATGTAACACTTAATATCTGTTCCGAGAATAAATGACTGACTATGAGCCATAACGTGAGAACAGAACTTATAGGCCTACACTGACGTGAGAAAATGTCTGATCTTGTCCACCTGACAAAGCAATGACCTGACCTTAATGGACGGTAGGGGAGTGCAACCGACCTGTGCAAGTTTCACCGAGAGGGTGGAAGTGAGCCCGAGAACTCTGGTGGAGTACGGGAGCATGAAGAAGAGTGACGTCGGTCCCCGTGGGCCATGAGCCTCCCCTCCCTTGAGGAACAGCGGGGAGCGGATGCTGCCGTGTCGAGCGCGTCCCGTTCCCTTCTGCGGCCAAGGCTTGCGACCTCCGCCCGGCAACTCCTCCCTCGTTGGAGCCCAGTTGTAATCCTGACAAAATCGTTTTGGTATATTTTTCACATACAGTGGGCCCTAGATCTGGCAAAATTAGGGGTACTTTGGTATTATACGGAGGCCACTATGTTTAGAGAGAATTTTTCACCTGGATCCTAAAAAATAACTACATAATTGGAAAGAACATACTTTAATTGACTTACTGTCCAAATTTGACATAATTATGATGAGCGGTCTTAGTGTTCTGCCTCCCAGAAGGCAGCGATGTTGGCGGGGATTGAGTCAAAGCATCACCGCCACCGCCCCTAGCGGCCACACCCGATCGTCACCCTACAGCGCGCTGCGGCGGTTATGTTAGGTTAGGTTATCATAAATATATTGGTAGGACATTCCTCGTTTCGTTACAAATCAAACGATATTGGATGATTCATACTTTCACCCGCCAAATCCTGTAGGCAAGTGATGCACACACTCAGGTCAACAACCTGACCTTGGCCTACTTGGAGGGGATTTGGCGGGCGAAGGTACAACTCATCTGGTATCGTTCGATTCGTAACGAAACGAGGAAAGTCCTATTAACATATTTATGGTAACCTAACCTAACATAACCGCCGCAATGCGCTGTATAAGGGTGGCCTCCGTATAATACCAAAGTACTAAATTAGGGTTTAAAATTTGTTTGGGTGAAGTTAAGCACATGATCATACGTTTAAGAAAACACATGTGTAAATAAATAAGGCTCTAATAACACAAATCTTTGACAGTTAAAAACATTCAATTTATGTTTGCAGAGTTTTCTTCGGCAGATCGTTTGGCGAGTTTTCGGTTTTTGCCAAGACCACCTAATTTTGAGCTCCTCATAAAAACTTACAACATCAAAATATTCTGTAGGTATTCACCTTAAAAAAATATTAGTCTATTTTGACCTAAAAACACAAAATAAATTAAGGGTGATTAAAAAGTTGATCCTAGTACATTGAAACTAGTTCTGCTTTAATTTGTTGATCTGCTTGAATAAGTTCCTGTACTGTATGCCTACACTGAACATTCCATTCACTTAACATAAGCTAATTATTTGGTGTTATTTCACCAATAGCTTATTATAACCAATAATAAGCTAATTATTTGGTGTTAGTTGGTATTTATGTAAATTATCCTGCCAAGCTAAGCTACAGTAGTTTAATTCATTCTTACCACATATCTGTATAGTTTCTGCCATCGGACGTTTTGTGCTATCACATCTATTCGAGGCATCATTCCCCACACCTCTGGATGTAAATCGACAACACCAATTTTCTGTTCTTCCAACGTATCCAAGTTTTCAACCCATGCTGCTCTAGGCTTATTGGAATGAGGTAAATATTTAAGTTGCCTTGAAAATACAATGGGACTTCTTTCCGGTGGTGGTGGGGCTGGTGTTATTTCAGTATCAGTTTCATTATTTGCTATAATAAATTGGTTATTTAATTATTATGACATGGTAACTCACAAATAACTTATTTATAAGCTGCCACTTAAGTTAATACCCACAATGAAATATCGGTCTTAGACATAGGCCTTACAAATTAAAGTAAGACTAGGCAATTAGAATCTAGAAAGAAGGGATTTTTTAAGTTATTGTGGCATCTTATTTGAGGGATTTTTACTAAGAATTTATTTAAAAAAGCTTAGTAAAAAATATAACAGTACAAGCAATAATCTAAACCCTTAACAGCTTTGTCAACACTTAGGCCCTCAACATAACAGAGTGGCGTGGCATGATACGGTATGGTACCTATATATAACATTAGGGCTGCATCAAGTGGCAAGAAGCGGGGCATCTCCAAAATAGCTGATTATACATGTAACACAATGCTATTTGATTAATTTTCTGCCACGCTGCCATGCAGTACAATGCCACACCACTCTGGTGTGTGGAGGGCCTTAGTAGCCTAAGCACTTTGAATAGTGGGCCTTATCACTAGAAATGGATATGAAATCTGTGATATGAGACACTTGTCTTTCTTTAAAGATAAGAAAAAAAATAATGTATAGGCTTACTCTGTTGTATTCCTGTTTGATCATAAAACATTAATTTAAACTGTTAAATTTAATTGAAATTGAAATTACCCAACACAGCATTTGAGGAAAAGATGGCGGATGATGTGAAATAAGTTTTAAGTTGGTCAGTTTTGTTATGATGGAAACGTTTAGAGCAATGGGTTTGTTTAAGTAGTTTTGGGTAACCATAGGTGTGTAAGTCTATGTTTAGTTTAGTTTTAATGTACCGTAGTATTATTATGATTAGGAAATATATTTTATTTCTATCATTCCTAATAGAATCATATAGGCCCTAGTAGATTTGACCTTGATTTGGGTTATTGTGATATTTCTTCGTCATTGCCAAGGGTTGTTGGAACAGTGGGGCCTATATCAAATGATTCAACCAAAAATAACAGGTTGATGAGTGATTTTAGATTACCATACGCTAATACTGCTACTCAGGTGTACTATTTGATCTTCCAATGTTGAATAAATCTAAGTTAGGCTGTATGGAAATGCATTTCCACGATAATGTTAAACTTGCCTATGTTAAATTATAGTAAGAAGTTCAGTTACTAAACCTGGATTAGCTGGTAAAAATGAATAGCCTGTAAATTCAGATCAGATACGAAACACCTATACTATGAAGGTACTCCAACGGAAATATTGGTGAACAAATGAAAGAATTTTAATGATCTTGACAATAATTTCATACAGTATTGGATATATAAGCAACTAGAAAATGAAAAAAACTGCTTTTTTCCGAAGTTCCGAAACTTATATTTAGGTTATTAAGGTAGGTAACTTAGTCTTTGGTTGGAATAAGTTGAATTGAAATACGATCTGGTATGGCATTTTCTAACCCTAACTTAGAGCCAGCACACATAAAATCACTTCATAAAATATAACATATCCTTAGGGGTCGTCCATAAATTACATAACGCCCCTAGGGGGGGAGGGGGGAAGGGTTCAACGCAACGTAATGTAACTATCATTAGGCCCTAATTCCTTAATTTCTTGAAATATTTTATCTTCAAAGTAGAAAGTTAGGGGGGGGGTGATAGCACAGTTATATTATATTTGAGGGGGCGGGGTTTGTGCCTGCGTTACAAATCCGTTAGAAGGGGAGGAGGGGGGATTGAAAAGGCAGATTTTAGCATTACGTAATTTATGATGGTCCCTTAGGTAAATGACAGGACCTGGCCATGACCCTGGACTAGGCCTTAATCTTTAGGACTAAATCTGCCAAATGTACTCAATTAATAGCCAAACTTTGCAAGTCTAAAAGTACAAAAGGCTGGAGGAAGAGAAATTAAAAACGCCACAAACTGTGTAATAAAGGGGTAAATAAAGTAAAAGGTAGGTCTTAATCTTTAACTATAACTTACTTCCTTTATTATTGTCAGTGGGAGCGGCTGATGAGAAACACTTTTGGGAGGCAATGAAGCCATTTCGTATGGATAATCTTGCAGAAATCAAAATATTATTAATCATGGTTGGTTCCCTAGAAACTCTGAAAAAATAAAAATGCTATCATTCCAGAGGAAGTCGTTAGTTGACCTGATATAAGTTTTAAAGTTCATACAAAATCTTATTGGTTATAGTTAGGTTAACATTTTTCAGGGTTCGGGTGTTTTCCTTCCTTCAGGTTCTTCGATAATGCTACAGTTTAACCAACAGCCCAACCAGGAATCTTTCTACTTCATAAATGAATTATATGAAATTACATTTTACGGACGAACTCGAACTGTACAACATTTTTTAATAGCACTGTAAGTAATATTAGTTTAGTTGGGGGCCGTCCATAAACTACGTCATCTAAAAATAGGGGGGGAGGGATCCAGAATGGATATGACAGTAGGATGACACGCATGGGGGGGTAAACGCTGACACGACGTCATTTTTCAAATTTTGTTTTAAAATTATTTAACATAGGAAAAATTAAACATTCTATGTAAATGCATAAAATTAAAGCTGAACAGCTTAGATACTTATTAAGTTTAATTGGCTACACATAATTAAAATTAAACATTCTCTGAAAATTTATTTTAATTTTGTGTAGCCAATTAAATTTAAAAATGGACACCGTCATGACAAATACCTAACGAGAAGAAACTTGGAAACTATGTACTTGATTTTTACTATATCAGTTTTGATGGTCATTTCAGCTTCAGGTCACTGTGAATGCAGATTTAAATGGCCAATTTGTTTTTAGATTTTCAGGCAGCGTCCATCTCAACAGTAAATATTGTAGTACTGTACTAGAAAGTTCAAAAAGTTCTGGTTTCAATCTTTGAACATCAAATTAGCCCAAGATTTGTTTAAAACTAAATTTGATGGTTTAAACAACCCAATAGAAAAACCCATTTATAGAGCTTTCCCAAAGACTGGCATTATTTCAATAGTTTGTCCCCTATAACTCATTTTTCAGTGGGTGGGGTCGGTCAGGTGCATTATATGACGGTAGGATAATTGAAGGGAGGGGGGTCCAAAAATGACCAAAAAGCGATGACGTAATATATGTACTGTCCCTTTTAATAGTTTGAGCATAGATAAAAACATCCAAAGGATGTTTAGGATGTTTTTATCTATGGTTTGAGGAAGAGAATTATGGAAATTATGGTTTGTTAAAAAATAATTAAATTAAAACCAACACTTATCTTTTTACATAACTATGAATTAAATGTATTTATAGAAACTGTCATAGACAATTTGTTTAAGATAATAACGAGGACAACTATTTGAGATCTACAACATGAGGATTTTTTCACAAGAATGTTAGAGATGACGAAATCAGACATCAAGGCTATCAAAACTGCTGACTGCCAGCCAAACAGCTGTTGTGTGTTGTCTGTAACTTTTGTAAGTAGCACGCAGAGCCAGTGACGTCAAAAATGTCAAATATTGATGCATATTTTGTTTACTTGTAATTTTATTGTAGTAATGTGTTTGTCTTGCTAGAAGCATTGTATTGCTATTCAGGTAAATAATTACATTTTCTATAAAATTCCGCTACTGCATTAAATACAAGCAGTTTTTAAGCTAAAGTTAAATTAGGCAAAATTAGGTATTTTATAGTAGATCTTAAGTCTAGGCCACCTTATGTTTCTGCCCATCTTAAAAATTAAATTCATTATCTTTCAAACTTGTGTTAAGTTAATTTTATTGCAATCGAGAGAATTCCTTTGCTATCACTGGGCTCATTGATATTTGTGTAAAAAACACAACCTTTGTCCTATTTTCGTTTATAAAGATTTCTTTGGTATTAATGACTTAGCACTTAAGGTAGACTCTCATTTTAGAAGTGACACTGGACGAATGCATGGCTTGGAGTAAACATATGGGTAAGGCCTATATTTATTCTAAGGCAATTCAATAAATTCAAAACACAGGCTAAAAAGTATTTTAACAGCAACCAAAATAATGCGGTAAAAAACATTTTCATGCTCTCAGATAAATTCAAAAAAGAAGCAAAAAATACCTCTAAACTAAATGTTTCTATAATTTAGAGGCCTACCTGTCTCCCTCTAATAATGCCTGACCTTGAAATCCCTAAAAAATAAATCCCAAAAAAAGAAAGAAAGCCTGTAGCCTACTAACATTTTGACCAGCTAATTACCTAGCCTTAAGATCAGTGATCTTTGCTAATTAGGACACTATGACGAAAAATGAAACATTATGTGATAGTAAAGGATTATTTAAGTATTTATTTTTTTGACACCTTCAGTGCCTCAGTGATGACGGCCTATGAAAAAGAGGATATGTATGTATGTATCTAATGTATGTATTTCTGGAGAAATCTCCAAAAACTTGTTCAATCTAAAAGTGCGAAATCTTCACAAATCTTTGATGAAATAAGTAATTCAGACAGTCCAACTAAGAAAATAAGCTTGGAGAGAGTTGGCTTGTTGTTACTGTCAAAGTCGTAGCCAGGAAATTTTTTCGGGGGGGAGGGGGGGGGTTTGGACAGGGCCGGCGGGTGATGACCTTTTTTTTTTACTCACGTGAGTGCTTTTCAACGCCTTTATCGTCGTTTTGGACCCTTTTCAACAGTTTCTGGGCCCACTACGTTTGCTCGGAGGCTTTTTGGGGGGGGGGGTTTCAACTATTTCGGGGGGGGGGGGGTTTTCACCCCCATTTTCAATGTTTTCAATGCTATTCCTACTATTTCGGGTGGGGGGGTTCTGACCCCCTAACCCCCCCCCCCCCATCGGCTACGGCCTTGCCGTCAGTAGTTTTGGACGAGGAGGTACTTGTAAGATCCTCATTCGTAGACTATCCTCATGGAGAGTAATTAATAGTTTTAGACCTAAGAATAAATCTGATGATAGTTCAAACATTTGCCTTGAAATAGATGGAGTAAAAATTGATGATCCTAATGTTGTTTGTAATAAGTTAAATATAGTAGAGCGCCGATTATCCGAACGTTGGTCATCCGAACGTCGGTCATCCGAACAGTTGGTTAACCGAATGCCGTAATAAATTCATATTTTGAACATGATTCTTAAGCAATTCAAATTCACGCGCCAACCGAAACTGCCGTCGCGCCAGTATATCCATGTATTCTGATAGATTTCATAATAAAATTACGTGAATAATTTTTGTTTGATAATTTTTTAGCCTATTACTACTAAGAATTACGTTACATATATAATTTTAAAATGTTGTCTTTTCATGTTTGATTATCCGAAAATTCAGTTATCCGAACACCACTTGTCCCCAATTAGTTCGGATAATTGGCGCTCTACTGTAGTCACTTTTTAAGTTGTAATGATTGCAGTAGGTCTAGTTGTTCAAACAGGTATAATGATTTTGGTATTCCTTCAGCATGCGAATTAAATGTTTTTAAACCAGTGACACTAAATGAACTTAGACAGATTGTAAGTTCATTGAAGAACAAAAATTCCAGTGGTTTCGATGGCATTTCTAGTAAAATAGTCAAGGCTTGTATGCAAGAGATTGAACAGCCTTTGTTGCACTTGGTCAATACTTCCCTTGGGCAAGGTATTTTCGCAGATGGTGGGAAGCTGGCCATTGTTAAGCCCTTGTATAAAAAATAAAAGATAGTAAACTCTCACCCCTGAACTATTGTCCAATCTCACTCCTACCAACTGTGTCGAAAATTCTTGAAAAAGCTGTTTGTCTTAGATTAATGAAATATTTGGATGAAAATGATTTGCTTTTCTCAAAATAGTTTGGTTATAGGAAAAATAAATCTACCAAGCTTGCTCTCATTGATTTTGTGGACAAGTGCGTCGAGGCTCTGGAGGGGGGGAGATGTCGCAGTCGGCTGCTTCATCGATCTCTCCAGGGCCTTAGATTGCATTGACCATGAAATTCTCATTAAGAAACTTGAGTGTCTAGGTGTCAATAATGTAGCTTTGAGTTGGCTTTCACCATACTTAAACAACAGGAGGCAACAGACAACAGTAAATTTCAAACTAAATTCCGGACATCAGAAACAGTTTTTTTCAGATGTTACCTCGAACAACATGGGCATTCCACAAGGATCTATATTAGGGCCTGTTCTTTTCATAGTTTATATAAACAATATTTCAGATTTTTTACCACATAATTCTTTGACAATTTTTGCAGACGACACCTCTTTGCTGACACATAACCGAAATATTCCCAGACTAGAAATAGATACTTTCCATCAGCTCAACACTGCTTCTCAATATTTTTCTGAAATCAACTTGAAAATCAATAAAAAAAAGCAGATTACATGTTCATTCCAACATCACAAAAGAAAATAAGCCTGGAGAGAGCTGGCTTGATGTTACCGTCAGTAGTTTTGGACGAGGAGGTACTTGTAAGATAGACTATCCTCATAGACTATCTAGGAGTGAGGTTGGACGATAGTCTCAGGTGGTCTGAGCACGTTGAAAAACTGGCTTTGACTTTGACTGCTAATAACTACATTCTAAGAAACCTTGCTGTTTTGAACAATTTAGCTTTAAACAAATTATTTTACTTTAGTCTGATTGAAAGCTATATCAGGTATTCCATAGTGCTTTGGGGCAGATCAAGTAAAGAAAATTTGAAACACATTTTTATTATTCAAAAAAAGAGCTATTAGAAATATCTGTGGGCTTAGGCCTCGAGATTCAGTTTCTGAAAAATTCAAAGATTTGCAACTTTTAACTGTACCATCTTTGTATATTTTTGAAGTAATTATGTGTGTAAAAGAACAAAAGTTTATTCAGGCTCATAATCATAATTATACTACCAGAAATCACAGCATTAATCCATCTGCTCAACATAGTTTAACACTTTTTAAAACTAAACCTTGTTATGCTGGTAGACAATTTTTTCACAACTCCCCTCAACCTTAAAAGAAAGAGTAAATCTTAACAACAACAAAAAAATCTTAAGAACAAGTTAAAAGAATATCTTATAGACAAATGCTACTATTTATCTGCCACAGCATCCATAAATATCTCCATAAGTCTTTAATAATCTCATTTCCATTTGCACTCCATCCTTTTTCAATTTCTTGTCCAAATACCATCATCTACCCTCTCATCATTTCACCTGATTAACGATGTCTTGAAGACTGATGCAAGAAATAGAAGGCCAATAAGATGACTTCTACTTTAGATGACGGGTCTCATGCCATTTTTTTTGGCCAACGAGGCGGACACAGGAGGTAACAGGTAACAAGTATGTTATGTATGTAAAACAATCAATTGGGTAAAACTGTTAAAGTATTTTCACTCTTCGAAACAAAAGATTATTCAATAGCCTTTGGGGTTCTGTCAAAGGTCAAGTTACCTAATGTCCTGGGCGAAAAAAAGCTCACTTAACCCCCATTGAATAGCATCCGCCCCCATACCATTTAATGAAATTTAATAATATGACGGTTCCAGCTTTTATGTCATAAATTTAATTTTATGTTATTTTTTAAATTAATATAGCATATATACAGTTCTATATTTTGTAGTGCTCAAATTAAATTAAACAATTGAACCGATCTATATGACTGGAGTACTGGAGTTTTCTCCTGGTTATAATAGGAGGGCCTTAAATGTTTCACTTATAAAAGTAGGAAGGTCTAAACTAGGGACAATTTCTTTTAAGTATCCTTTTTGTTTTATGAGTTTTGTGGTCAAACTAAAAGAAGTTTTACCATATAAGTTTTAGATTGTTTATATAATCAAATTTCTAGATTTTTCCTACAACTTCCCAAGTTTTTTCTCCCTAAGTGAAATTCTGTTTAAAAAAGAAAAGGAGTTGATTGATTTAGCTATGACAAGATTGATATTTGCATTTTTTATACTAGGCTTGATGCTATAAGGCCTAAGTAGGCTACAGTCCCATCTGACAGAATTTTTTCATTGGTTAGGCCAAAATTATTTTTTGTTTACCTTTTAAACTTCTCATTATTGTTATAACAAGACCGATATTTGCATTTTTTAAACCAGATACGTTTGTTGGCCTAAGTACAGTAGGTACAACATATTTTTATTGATGTGACCTAAATTTGTTTTGTGCAATTCCTATCAAGCTTTTCATTATTATTGTGTTAACAGTGCGTTAAAAATCAAACTTTAACTAAAAAAAACTTAAATAGTCAGGAAAAATATCTCAGATTCATCATGAAAAAAGACAAAAACTCTATACGGTAGTCACATTGCACAAGTACAGTAGAGTCCCACAAACCCGGACTAATGTGGACCGAACGGTGTCCGGGTTTGTGAAAATTCCGAGTTATCGGGAAATAAGAAAAAATAAGAATAGTTTCTGTTATTTCTATAAGAAATCATTTATTTATTGCATAGTAAAAAATATAACAACTGTATTAATTAAAAAAAAAACTTAAAGAAAAACTAAAACTGTTTTAAATGTGTCACACCGTGCTCTGGCCTTGAATCTCAATGCACTTTATTGCTCTGGCAGGCTTTCCGAGTTATCCAGAATTCCGGGTTATCGAAGTCCGGGTTTGCGGGACTCTACTGTATAGCTAATGTTACTTTAGGAAACTAGTGCCTTTTTATTTTTGAGACTATTATGTACGTTAAGTCAACAAATCAACTTTTTCTGGATCCAACCCATTCATACAACACTAGATTTAGAAACAATACAACGCTGTAACACATAATTTGTCACTGTTTAAAAGAAAACCTAGCTTCATTGGATTGAAATTTTTCCAAAACCTGCCAGTCAATATTAAGTCTATTCAACAAATTAACAAATTCAAACTTGCTCTCAAGCAGTTTTTAATATCAAACTGTTTTTATACGATTCAAGAGTTTCTACCTGGTTATGTTACCTAATCCTGACCTATTCATTACATTACCTAACCTAACCTAAACCTACATCCAAACCAAACTAAGAGAAGACTTGAAGACCAAGCTTTGAGCTAATCAATGACGGATTCCATGCCTTAGCGAGGTCAACGGAATGATGACGAAACTTTCAGCTTCCACAGCTACTCCAATGTAATAAACATGTTTGCTCCCGGCATGCATATAAAAGAAAATTAGACCCATTTGTCCCACAGATTGTAAGTGCCACAAACTAAAGACCCATATAATATATGATGATGATGTATTAGAACCCTGCTAATTAAAAAAACAACAATTTTTCTGTTGTTTCGACTCACAGAAAACTTACATGTAAAGTTTTTGGTCGACTTTCAGGCAAAGCTGTTCAGTTAAATAGTTCCTGTTACACTTGGTTTTTATATTGGCTGAGACAGATTTTTCCTAGGGTAATCGAAAGCAATTCAAGCTATAGAGAATTTCAAGTTATTTCGGTTTGAGTTATCGAGAGTTGACTCAAGTTTTGAGTTATGATAGACTCGCTACACATGTGTTGAAGTTTTAACCAGATGTTTACATCTCATATAGCATACCTTGGATGATATCGTAAAGCCCAAACACTTGTAATAAACCAGTTGTGTATATTTTGAAATTGCTTAGCCTAGGAAGGTATTAGGCCTAATTTATATTTTCCAGATTGTTAGATTATAGTTTCAGGAAAAAATATATGAATGTATTGAATTTTCTCAAAGGAGTTAGGCTAGTGACCTTTGTAAAACAGTGAACTTTAAATCTTGATTTGTCACTTTAACGTAGGGCCTAATAACATTATTTTTTTGGAAATAACCTTAGCAATTGATACTAAGATACTGCATTACCCAAATCAAAATACTGCAAATTACTCCAAATCAAAATATACTGCATTTGTTTCAGAAGCATAATATGATTACTTCAGACCAGCAGAGGTACGGGTCACCGTGGCTGCTTCCAGGGTTCAAAACCAGGATTTTTATTTATTTGTTTGTCTTCACTACAGTGTCAAGCCTAATCCTCCTAAGGTAAGGTATAAAGTTGGTTTCACTAGCAATATATACGTATAAAGTGGCTATAGTTCGCAGAAGGTCCATGCATCGCCTCACTATCAAGGGGACTTGGTGGGAACCGGGGTTATTGGGTGGGGAACTATCGATAGTCAAACACCTCATATGAACAATATATCAATATTGGCAATCGATATTTCACCGAATTACTTCATATTGCTATTGAGGGGATTCGGTGGGAACTGGGGTTGTTCGGTAGGGGATTCAGCGACTTCATGTGAACAATGGGTTTTGGCTCGGCCACAAATTTCACACATTTGAGCATTTTTGGCCGGATTACAAATTTCCTTTCTCATAAAGCTTGGGCGCTGCTGCATCCGCAGCGCCGAAGGCGTCACCAAGACAGGTACCACCAAAAAACAGGGATTAGTAATAGGCAGCAGAGGTTGTACTAACATATATAGTTATTTAGTTTTGTATGTTGTTACAGGTATATTGTTGTTTCTCCGGTCAATCAATGCGTTTTCAATCTGTTCAGTTTATTACGTAATTACTTGTTATTTCGGGCACGGTAATTTTTTCCTTTGTTTTCAAACGACGTTAGCGATCGTGGAATTACTGCGGAGGAAACAAAGCGCTATGCATTACAGGGCTGTCACAGTGTCACCCGATAACTGTTCAAATCGATATACAGGTATGTACATTCGATTGCAGGCTTTCGATTGTTAGTTCCCCACCCGTCAACCCCGGTTTCCACCATGGTCCCAAGATAGACTGGGTGTGCACCTTCTGCGAAACTCTAGGTAGGCATAAATCAATTTTAACTTTTTTCCTTCTTTTTATGTAAAATTAAGTATTGCATAATTATTATTTAAGATGGCCAAACTTGTGTCTGCATTCTCAGTTAATGTAAGATTGTGGACAACTAGATTATATTTGTGCAGGCAGTTTACTTTCACAGACAATTTATTTACCTACACAAAAGATATAATTTAAATTAAATCTAAAAAATAACTAGATCATACCTTTCCAGTAATTGGAGATAAGTGACTCAACACCTTGAAACCTTAATTGATTCATTATTTATCACAAAAACGCACCTTGATTAAGTTTATCACATTCCACACATTATTCTTTTAAATATATGTCTTGTACACAAAAACATAACATGCATAAAACTTTTATAGGACACAATGCTCAACATCTCATTAGCTTCAAGTAGCTCACTCCACTAAATGAGTGACTCACTTTTGGCCAGACTCATTAATCAAATGTTTGTAGTCTCAAAACAGCTGATAAAAAGCGATACAAGCCGGCTTTGTTCCACCAGGAAGAAATAAACTCAAGGTCATGATTTGGTTTACACACTGCATTGAGAGGCTAAGCCTGCATCGCTGGCAATGACTGATACAGGATGAACTTATCAAACAAAAATACTTCCTCATTGAGATAATACTAATTCTTTTCTTTTTTACTGTATTAATTTTTAAGCCTAATTTCATTTATATTATTCATAAATTTACTAGCCACATGTAACGTACCTATAACAATGCGTTTTTATAAAAAATGAGTAATTACACAAAAATGTATGAAATGTTCCATCAATAAAAATTATTTTTAATTTTTAATCTCAAGCATATGTTAACTGATGGGTGGGTATAACAGATATTTTTTCACTTGCTGAGTTGTTCTAGTACAGGGTTTTTTTTTTTAAACACAAACTATTTTTAAGATTGAATAATGCACATATAAATATAAAATGTGAATTTTTTTATTGATCTTTACATTTTATACAACCTAGTGTTTAAGTTTGATCAAATTTAGTTTACATTATCATGTTAGCTGCCACGCATATTTTTGTGCTGATTACCATAGTGCCACACACATTTTTTGTTGAAATTCTTATTATGTGATGTTTTTTGTACTTTTAGAGGTTAGCTATGATGACTTTTAACAAAATAAATAAAAATACAAGTAAAAAAATTGGTGATCGATCAGGTCGGCATTAAATTTTTTTAAGGAATATTCAATGATATTTTGACATGCCGACCCAATCACAGCAAAATTAGAAACTATGAAAACAATGCTATATACCAGTAAATTGCTTTGTAAACGATTTTTGGGCACACAACAGATAAAATCAACTCAAGAACAAATATATATTTGGGGTATTCATCGATATTAAATAATTTTTAACGAGAAATGTTGCTAGGAAACGATGCCGGCCCGACTGGGTCGGCGAAAGTTACGCGAATGCTTGAAACACTTCCAGTAGGTTTAGAAAACTGCCACAACGCTATCTAGAAGGCTTGGGATGTACTATGTCATATTAGTTCCCCAGTGTTCCGCTAGGTGCCTACCCAGGGGCGGCTCCAGGGGGGGGGCCATGGCCCCCCCCCGAGAGCTCCGTATTTAAAAAAAAATTCAAACAAGATTTTGCTAAAATTCATACTTGTATATATGAAATTATTTTTGACCTAATATCGGAAAAGCCGTTTCGTATAGAAGATTCTCGAAGACGAAACTTTTTTATTTCTATATATTTGTTACTTATGTACACTTGATCTAAGCTTACATTTTTTGTTCAATATTAATAGTACGAGACATTTCAAGTTGTTAGGTTGGCATCGCGTCACGATTTGCCGCCATAATGAGGTTTGGGTTTGGAAAATATTATCATAGTCAGTGATATT
This sequence comes from Flexamia atlantica, assembly GCA_035578135.1. NCBI lineage: Eukaryota > Metazoa > Arthropoda > Insecta > Hemiptera > Cicadellidae > Flexamia > Flexamia atlantica. The sequence goes on along the minus strand of JAQJVK010000003.1, from coordinate 33,755,392 downwards.
ATTTGTGACAAAAACAAATCAATATACGCTTATTATGAAAGTAGCACTTATTTCTTGGGGGCTGTTTCTAAACGATGTTGGTGAATTGATAAAATTGATTTTGTATTTTGTAACTAGCAGTTGCCCGTGGCTTCGCTCACGATAAAAATTGTAACTCCCTGCTGACTAAATGAATATAGGGCCACATACTGAGTTTATGATTACACAAATAAGGTACAAAAACGAATGATAACTTTAAGTTAACTAACTAAACTAAATCTAACTTTTATATAGTACATATAATCAAAATAATCAATTAACAAAACAACCATAAAACCATTATGAAAGTAACAAAATTGTAAATCAGCTGTATCCGTATGTGAAGCTTGAACCATCTGCTTGTTGAATGAACATTGAAAACTAAACAAAAGATCATCCATTCCATTTACTAAGGAGAACTTATAAACTTCGACCTCGCCAAGACCCCTTAAAAGTTTGAATTAAAAAAAACGTTCTTAGCGGATGCTTACGCCGTAAAGAATGTCCATGCAAAGGTCCAAGGTTGTAAGACAAGTGGTTTGGGCTGTGCAGTGATAGGTCAGTGGTATTGGACAAATGTAAAGAAGGTAAACTTTCATTAATCAAAAAGATGTTTTCAGGAATCTGCAAAGACCGCTTGTCTGCTGCGACTGGAGTAATTCTATTACTACCCCCCGCAGAAGGTATTTCTATTTGGCCTCCCTGTACTATACATGCGGGCAGATTCAGCGCCCCGCCGACAAAGCCCTCAAGTGTGTCACTGCCCTAGGAAAGCTTACGCCCAATATCGTCAGATATGCTCGCATGTATGGTATTGAGTGGCACTTAGGCAGGATATAAATACCCCGTCGCAGCAGACCAAGTGTACAGTTTTCTGTTTCATGAAAGTATATGTACGTAAAACGTAGAATTTTCCCTTGATTTAATGTAAAAAAAGTTCTAGGGTTTTTAGGGTCTATCTTGAACGAACAAATACCCACGTTACAGCAGACCTCCAGACCTTATTTTATTTCTTCCATAAGAATAACATAGGGAATGAGTATTCAGGTCTGCTGCAACAGACATACAGACATTTTGTGGTTTTAAAACAATATCATGTGAATCTGAACCATAAAAGCCACATATACCAAGTTTTATTAAAGTGTGTTGAGTAGTAACCGAGATATAGAATTTTTCTTATTTCCCATGAGGATAAAATAGGGACAATGTGCAGTGTTTTTCGCTTTAAATATCGTTCAAATGGTGTTTTTTGCTTCTGGGAGCCCCAAAGTGAAAAGTTATTATGGCCTCGGGCTTAGGTCTTGCCATGAGACCTATGGTAACAGTTTATTCCTTTAAGGAAATTCGTTAATTCCGTCAATGAAATTCGCTAAAAGACAAAAGCAAAGTCTTTTTCTAATGATGTACATAAAATAAATGGTTTAAATTAGCTCTTTCAATAACAGCTGTTACAGGGAAGAAAGGTCTTTAAATTATCTCTAGTCAGTGATTTATTTTATGTTCTATTCCTGACAGCTGATTTGACATACTACTTTTTTTTGCTTTTTACATCTGTTTAGATATAAAAAGTTCATCAATTATTTTGTATTCTGCCACAACTTAAACTTGGTCGAGATAAAATAAAATCGTGTTTTAGGATTTTGCAGTTTGATTCCAAAAGTACTTGTGATTTAATAAATTGCCTAAAAATATCAAACATTTTATACTTGATGAGTAGATTCCATGAGCAAATGGATTATGTACGAAAACTAACGATGGATTAAATGCTACTTTTATATAGTACATAAAAAAATAAATATTATAAACCAAAACATAAAACTGAATGAAATCATTCAACATCTGTAACGACGAATCCATCAGTGAAGGTAACTACCATCTGCTTGGAACTCTGAAAATGTAAACAAAACATCATCCCCTTTAATTATTATGGGGAAACTTGGTTGAAATCAAATAAAACTCGGTTTTTAGAAGCTTGCTATTTAATTTAAAAAAGACGTACGCTAGTTTTAAGTCGTCTAAAGCCTTCTCATATGTGCATACTACACAGGAAAAAAGTTTCAGCCATAACAGTACTCTAGTTTTTGCGTGAAAAGCGGTCTAAAGTGTGATGTTGAGCGTTACCAACACACATCGTGACATAAATTGAAAAAAGGCTTGATTCAGATTCTCTGACCTTCAAAACGCAAAAATAACCGAAAATTTCATAATTCTAAGCAATGTACAGACAAAACTCTAATTTTATTTATATAGATACTCATTCCGTTTCAAAACCGTAAAGATAAAATGGAGATGGATTGTAACTAGTAATTAGTGATGAGTAGCTAGTAATTGTGAAACGCGTTTAGAAACAGCCCCCTGTGTGTATGGATTGAAATAATTTATATTTTTACTAAGACCATCGAGTAAGTAATTAATTTATCCCTTTGAATATACTATCTGGCATTCAATACTTCGGACTATACCATGCTACTATAGTCTCAACTGAACGTACAATCATAACAAAGTTGGAGTTCATTTAGCCTGTCTTAGTCCTATTTAAAAAATGAACAAATTATTCAATCATTAAAATAGGGGCCGTCCATAAATACATAAACGCTCCTACGAGAGGAGGGAGGGTTTCATCAGCATTATGCACCGTTACAAAGGAGAGAGGGGGGCTTCAACGTAACGATAAGCAACTAATAAACCTTAATAATCAATTTCATAAATTATTCCAACAAATTCAAATTATCTTCAAAGTAAAAATTTTTGACTTTTTATGCGGGGGTACAGTGTTACGTAACTTTTGAGGGGGGTTAGCGCCAGCGTTACAAGTCCATTAAAAGGGAGGAGGGGTTTCTGAAAAGACCGATTTTAGCGTTACGTAATTTAAGGATAGCCCCTTAAGTACAATTTTTGACAAAGTGTTAATATCTCATAGTCAGAGGAGATAATAAACACGTATTTTGGGGGGGGGGTGAACAAAAAGAATGAACCAAATTTTTGTCATACTTGGCCCCCCCGAGAAACTGTCCTGGAGCCGCCCCTGTGCCTACCAGAGACATCTATCGGCGATTCGGTCAAACGCTGCACTACTCTGGTTGCTGACTTGATCGGGTCGGCAGGTTGCTCCGCCCGACCTACCTATGCCGACCCGTCAGGTCGGCGTGACAGTTAACGTGTTAAGTGCTCAAACAATCCACCATTGGCATTTTTATTAAGTCGAGATTTCTCCATCAAATTCCCGAACACGTGATGCACGTTTATGCGTACCTCTTTAAATTTCTTGCATAAAATTTGTTATGTTTGTTTTGAGGTGTTGAATATCCTGGAATTGTTTTCGTAGGCTTACTTTTTATGCATCCTCAAAGGTAATAACATTGTGGGGCAGTGGCGGATTTAGGGGGGGGGGGCTTAAGGGGCCTAAGCCCAGAGCGGCAAATTTTCAGGGGCGGCAAATTATGGTGGGTTAAAAATTTTTTTGTTAGAAAGTAAAATTAACTTTAACGGAAAACAAACTTCCGACATCGGAGGATTACCTAAACCCCACTACTAAAAATAATTTGCATTTTATTATGCCTAAGAAAGAGCAGATAGGCTTAAGTTACACGGCGGCAAGCACTGATAAGCTCCTCCCGCCGCCGTCGCCTTTTGGCCCGATGCGACGCGGACAAGGCAGTGCGCCTGCACTACTGCCACCCCCTTCCACATCCCTCGCTCGTCTCGCTACCAAAACCCGCGACCCTTATTCAAGAATAGTGGTTTTTTAGCATGTTTACAAACAGGAATGTTTGAATGTTATTTAGCGTATCCAGTAAAAACTCCAGACTCTAGAATCAGATTTGGCAACAGTGTCAATCGTGTACAATTAATTGCTCAAGTATGTTCAAAGCTTAAAATAGGAATATATGACTTTGATATTTATGAAAATGGAGCTCTCTCTTAAAATCAGAGAACGAAGCGTATGAAGACGAAACCAAAAGGGGGGAAAATAAAAAACTCCTTCCTGGTGAAACCCGAGAAAATTAAATTCATCCGAACTCATCTGTCAGGCCGGGACATCTTCAGAGTAAATACGTACTACGTAATCCTCGACGTTCTGATCAATGAGTTACAGAACAGAAAAAAATCGTTTGATGAGCTGAATTCACTGTTTGGTTTTCTAGTGAAAATTGATACATTACACCTTGACTTGAATGATCACAGCAGCACACTGTGCAATTTTTATAGTAAAGATCTGCCAAGGCCAGAAGAATTTGCCAATGAAGCATTTCACTTTTTCGGATTTTTATACAAAATCGATGAAAAAGAACGACCGAAAAACCTTCTCTCACTGTATGAAGTGTTACAAGAAAACAACCTTCAGGAAGTTTACTCTTATGTAGACATTGCATTAAAAGTTAAAGCAAGGGCGCACAGATGAAGCCATGTCAATGCACGTAATTTGTGTCACACGAAATGTAGTCGCGCATTTTGAAGAAGCAATGTTTCAAATGATTCAAATGGTACCGGTCTTGCAAGCAATTAAAAAACACATGGATATTTAATTAGTAGTTTTCAAAATCCTACTAATTAATTTGCCAAAACACCTAGGTCGTTCATATTGTTGGCGAGGTTGGTTTTGGGGGGAGGGGTTGGGGGGGGGGGGGCGGCAGTGTGCTACCAGCCCCTAGGCGGCAAATATCTAAATCCGCCCCTGTTGTGGGGCCGAATCCGGGGATCTTGGGGAGAAATAATCCTTCACTGATAAAATAAAGTTTTGGCATGGGCAGATTTCTGGGGGTGCCAGGGGGTGCCTGGCACCCCCTAATATTTGGTGGATTTGTTGGTAGTGACGGAGAAAATGTTTTCAACATAACTTTGAGGTGTTTGCATAAATTACAAATGTTTGTTATCAAATAAAATATGCAACTACTTGGAATAGGCCCTAAAACAGACAATTTTAATTGGAGTTTTATGTCTGAATTTGAGCATACAATACTTCAAACCTTAGTTGAGCTGGCACCCCCAAATATTACGACCTAAATCTGCCCATGAGTCTTGGGTTGCGTTTAAAAAAAAAACACTCTTTATTTCTAATTTTATTTAAATTCAGTCTCTAGAGGTTTGAAAAATTACTTCAGATCCTATAATAACATCTTATAAATTTGTCATAAATTTACAAATTTAATATTTAAGTCATGGATCATACACATCCTTTATAATAAGTTAGAAATATGTGTATAATCCTTGATTCAATATAAAATTTGTAAATTCATGACTGGTTTAAGCCAACATGTTACATAATAGTTGGTATGTAAATTTATAGTATTTTAATCTTTTTGACATTTAAATCGTTTTACAGAGGTTCCAGATTGTCAGATCCCAGCAATGAGTGGGATGTGTTGATATTCACTCAGCACTGGCCTTACACTGTGTGTATGGAGTGGGAAGAGAAGAATCCGACCAACAACACCTGTCGAATGCCTGCTGAAAAGGATATATGGACCATTCATGGAATCTGGTATGCAAATACTACTGTCTCTCCTTTCATAGACGTAGCTTTGGTTCTTCAGTTTAAAGGTTCAGTTATATAGTTTAAAACGTTTTATTTCTATCAACTCCTGACTAAAAATATCTCAGTCAACATTGACAGAAGAGCAATCAAACCCTTAAATCACATCCTTCAATCCCATTCTTATTTTTGGAGTATCGTGGTAAAATATCTGATAGTTGATGGTAAATAGTCACTGAAACAATATTTAAATGTCAGTTTGCTCTCAACAGTCAAAACCTTTTATGAGACCTTACCTGCGAAGACAAATAGTGGGTCATAAAATGGTGTTGTGTAAAAAAAACTACTCTCGGGGTACCGGTAACGTAATGCATACCTTGGATTATGTGGAATTTAGTTTTTTTATTGGCCTAAGTGAAAGACTGTTTAGAAGTCAAAGTTGTAAAAGCCTTGCATTTGCTTCCTACTAATCTGTGTATACCATTAGTGATGCTCTGTAGTAAACAATCATCTGTAATAATAATAAATATTTTTTAGGCCAACAAAATTCGGCACCATTGGCCCTACTTTTTGTAACTCTTCATATCACTTCAACGCTACTGCACTGACACCGATTTTGAAAAACCTGACAGAATCCTGGATAGATGTGGAAGTGCCGCAACCTGCAAACTCTTTCTGGCGTCACGAATGGAGGAAACACGGAACTTGCTCTTCTTCAATCTCAGACTTGAGCACAGGTCAGTGGTACATTAAGTATGGTGAATCACATGTTATTGAGGAGTATTTTAATTTTAAATACTTTGCTTTGACTCAGGACTCTATGTTTAAATATATAATTACGTAAGGAAAATGATTGTAAAGAAATTCTGGGTGTTTAGCACATTGTAGGATAACAGGGGAGGGCTCAAATTGAATGTGTTGGTGCCAGGGTCTCAGGAAGGATACTGAAATTTCTTGAAATATTCCAGAACACAAAAAATAATGTAAAATATCTGCCATTTAAAAAGCACCGAGATGTAAAAACATTTGCTTTATTTACATCAAAATACACATGGTGGATCTAAAAGCCAGTTTACTATTAAAATTTTTGTACTGTGATAAAGATTGATTGCATCAATTTAAATTTCCCACTATTATTTTTAGGGGCTTTTAGCCCCTTCAAGCCACTAGTTTGAAAACATTTCTCTATAATTTGTATCACTGTATTATAAGAATTTTAAATGATTAACAGATGGTTTCTCCTTGGTAAGGTGCATGACCAATGAAATATTGAGTTTGAATAGGAAAGGTAAAAGTAGGGAGGCAGGTCCTTTTATCAGCAGTCTTAAAACTTGGCATGTGTTTGCTTTGAAAAATACAATTTTTTTTGAGAAATTTAGATTAAACTCAATTTGTCAGTTGAGACAAATGGATCATCTAGTAATTGGTTCATCTTACCAAGTTGTAAACCAACACCATTTAAGAGAAAGAATGTGATGCTTTTAAAAATTAGTTTAAATTAATCGTCTTCCTCTTTCTATATGGGCATTGAGCTAGCTGATTATTGACCACACTGTCATCTTGTAAATTAGTGCCAATATTATTGCAGTGCCATTTCATTTATTTCAAGCTTTAAAAGACTCCAAAAACTTGATTACTCAAGAAAGTCATGAAATTAAAACCAATTAATCAAAATAAATCTTCAGTAAAGGGGGATGGATTTAGAAGCCTTTATGATGCTATACTGGGAATAACATTGATACAGTGGTATGTGTTTACACATGACGAGTGAACAATCGCATTGGCATGACTCGGCGATACTGTTCGCTTAATCTGTAAAGCGATAAAGAGTCAATGATAAACATCGTATCTGTGGTGATTCTGTTTGGGTTTTCCATGATTATTACATACATATCATATCCTTACGTGGTTATTCCTGGTTGTTGATCTGACCTCTCCATCTTCTAGTTTCTTTTACAGTTTCTCTTCCTCCACCATCTCTGCTATCTCACTCTTCCCTGCTCCACATCCCTCTTCATATCATCAATCTATCACCTCTTCACCATTACCTACCAGTTCTACTCCATCACCTAGAAATATTCCTCCGTTTCCTAGCATTTTCCTATGATTTCTCTCTTCTCGTATTCATCTCAATTGTCTGAACCACCTTGGACTTTCTTTACTTTACAACACTGTATCCAAGTACTTCAACTTCTCCACCAACTTGAAGGCTCTAGTCTCTCCCAACATCAAAGGTCTCCCCAACTATCAATTTCTTCTCTTTTCTCTCACTTATTCTCAACCCTCTTTCTCTAACTTCACCCACACATCTAACTAACTGGCGATCCTGCAAAATCTGTCTTCAACAGAATTACTGTCTTTCTTGATTAATATTTTAAGCTTAAGAGCGGTAGGTACTAAAATAAAATATTTTTTTCCCAGTTACATCTTTACAAAAATATTTTTTAGTTTGGTGTTGTGCCAATGGTTTGAATTGTTACAGAATTGGGATACTTCAAAAAGGGGTTGGACTGGCTTGCCAAGTATAACATGAAAGATGTGTTGGACAAAGGGGGAGTTTACCCTGATTCCAACACCCCAACGGATCTGACTTCTATCTGGTTGGCTATCAAGAATACCCTGGGAATCAACCCGTCCATACACTGCATCCATGACAAGGTTGGTAACAAATGTGAATATATGAAGCTATAGTTCTGCCAAACATATTTCAAGTGCATAGGATTTATCTTGTGGGAAGAAACAACTTTAAGGCTGTCTGAAGTGCCAAAAGATCTTGGATGAAAACTGTACAAATGGACTGTCATTTTATCAACAACTTTGACCCCCCGTAATAGAGGGCCCGCAATGTGGGGGGTCCGAAGCCGGGGGGCCCGCGAACTGCAACCAGTAAGCGCGATACTGCGAGCGGGAAACGGCGAGTAGGAAATGGCGAGCAGGAATGGTGAGCTGGGGCGAGAGGGGGGGGGGGGCTAGACTGGTGGGGGACAAAAATTTTGAGGTAATTAATTTTGAATTTTATTAATCACTCAATAATTGTATTTAACAATTAATAACATTAATGTTATTAATAGTATATTGTTATTATTAAATTTTGTTCGGCCTATTCAATAGGCCGACTAACTATTCAATAGGCCACTAATTATGGTCACAAATTTAAGGTTTTAACTTGGGGTTTTAACTATTATGATGTGTTACACTGCCTATTTCTAAAACCGAATAAACCAAATAACTGGGGCTTTTAATATTGCCATGTTAGTAGTGCTGTTGGCTTCGTTATTGATATTAATTATGATAAGGCAATAAAATAATTAAAAAGAGTGTGTGTTTGATAGAGGAATTGATAGAGGAAGTTGTCAATTTTGAGCTATAAACTCCCATTCCCAAAATAATACAAATACTAAAGGGCACTTTTGTTGTTAATAGAGAGTCGATAACGGCTTCGATGCTACCTGATAGCTGCTGACCACGGCCTCCAAGTCTATAAACATCGTTGGCCCCAATGGCCTCGGCCAAAAGACCGGGGGCCAGGGGGGAATCACCCCCCCCCCCCCCGGGAAGGGGGGCCCGATGGTCTCCCCCAGGGAATTTGTAAAATTATACCTAAAATCATGTTTTTAGGTTAAGTTATCATGGTCTAGAGGCATAAAAACACAAAGGAACTCCACTTTGTATTGATTGAGGGTCAGATTTTCCTTATTTTTTGGATCCAGGAAAATTTGGGCTAAACCTGTAAGCAGCATGTTTAGAGAAGGTCTACCATTTGCACAAAAAAAGAAGTTAAATATTTTTCTTTTACAAAGCTATTTCTGCCATTTATTCAGTGAACTAACGGGTGGAAAAGTCGTGCAAGTTCACTTTAGTTATTCATGTCTTTTGCAAATCCTGTCATTTACCCACTACTGGTAAATGTGGCAGTCTTTTTCTTTTGTTCACAAAATTCACTAAGTTACAACATTTCTGTAACTGGTAAATACATGCAACCTTTTTCTCTAGACGTTCGTATAATTTAATACTCCAGCAATCGGAACAAAGGAGTTTTACGGTCATTAACAAACTATACCAGATAATTGAACTCATTTGCATTTTACTTTGCTTAGTACAATGTGATGTATAAGTCTGGTATCTGGAGGTAAGTTTAGTTTTTATTTTTTAACACTGGTTTAACCTTATGGGAAATAAGTAAAACTTTATACCTTCCTTGTTCTAAACATATCTTCACAACGCCCAAGATGAATAGCAAGAAACTTGTATTCTATTCATCCTGCATGACATTGGGGTTATCTATGTATTTTTCAATGCTAGCAAAAAAATTTTGAGATATAAAAGAGTAGGCTTCACAAAGAGAGGGATTTTATATATCATAGACTGAAAACATTGTGCCATAGAGTACAGTCAGTTACAAACACTACAGTTATACAGCCAAAAAGCATGGTTGTTTTACCTAGAAGTGATTTCCATTAATAGCCATGAAAAGTTTAAAATTTTAATTTTTCACTGTATGATTTTTATTTATTTGAAGTTGGTGTGAACCTGTTCAAGAAATAAGAATTCCAAACAAAAAAATCCTACTAGGCCCTCCCAGGCCCTTAGTTTTAGACTTGATTGACGTGTCCTCTCAGTGGACCTGCCGCTAACCTTCTATTAACCTTATACGACTTTTAATTCCCTATTTATTATTCTTTGCCCATTTGAAGGTGGCGTACATTCGTGATGTACTGATGTAACTTCATCAAAATATGAACAGAATTGTTAACCCGCTCTTTTATGCATTATAACTTATACTGGCAACTTTGACCCAAGTGGGTCACTACCTGTCATAATGCAGTGCAGGTAACTTTCTTAGGGATTGTATTGGATGATAGATTTTACTGAAAGGAAGAATTGGCAATAATTGGCAAATTGGTTATAGGTATTTTTGTTCTTATGAGGCTTTGTGACTTTAACGGAAAATTGGGTCTTGGAAGTTAATCACTTAATCACTTTAATAAGACAAGTACCTCATGGAGGATACCTTAATATGTGTTTCAGTAAAAAGGCAGGTAACAAACTAGAGTTTTACAAACTGAACTGTCCTTAATGATTCAAATTCAAAGTTACCCACAACCTGAGTTTGCTCCTTGGGAGATTTCTATAGGTAAATACCAGCCTGAAAGATATTGTTTTCAAGACACATGGGATAGCATTGACATCAAATAAATTTTTATCAGTTTTTTGATAACAGTGTTATTTGTTGTTGGTTGCAATTGTAAAGAAACCTCCTTTGTTATATGAGAAAACAATACTGTTTGTTCTTTTTATGTGCACTGTTTGTAACTGGTTATACATTTTTGAAAACAATGACATTCTTGATAAATCTGAATAGTGTCAATTATTGAAATAAAAAGCAAGTTGGTGGATGATATAAGTTTTGATGACACTAGTGTCCAACATTAAATACAGTTTTCAAAGAAAACCCATTACAAAGTTACTTCTCAAAAGAGACCATTAACTGAGAATCCAAAAATATTGCATTGTGTGATACTTTTACTTCTTTTTCATTTTAAAGAGATAATCAGCTATCAATTCAGGACAAAACTCAAATGATCGGTCTTCTCTTGAAAAGTTCAAACCACCGTCCAACTGGGACCCCCCTCCACTTCCTGCCGACCACCCCATAGAGCAGTACATAAATTACCTGGTACAAAACATATCGGATATTAATTTTGAAAGTTCGGTCACCGACAACACACCAAACAACCTCACATTTCAAGAAAGAAGAGCCATATCATCCCTCAAGAACAACCAAGACATTAAAATTCTTCCGGCTGATAAAGGTTCAACCACAGTAGTTATGAATACAACCGACTACATTTCGGAAATTGAAAAACAACTGAATGACAGGACAGTTTACCAACCATTGAGTGGCAACCCGTCAGAAGTTTTCTCAAAAGAACTAACCGACTTTATTCACAACAACGCTACCCTGAACAAGATTCCTCCAGAAACTGTTGAACTGTTGATACCTCCAGAACCCATGCCACCAAAATTCTATATCCTTCCGAAGATCCACAAACAGGTGATACCTCCTCCAGGACGGCCCATTGTTGCAGGATGTGGTTCATTGACAGAAAGAATATCAGCTTACATAGACGGATTCCTCCAACCTTTTGTTCATAAACTGCCATCTTACAATAAAGATACTCCTGATTTTCTGAATAGACTTAATTCCATACCTCAACCTCTTCCGGACAATAGCATAATGGCCACAATAGACGTCTCCTCTCTCTACACAAGTATTCCAAATGCCCATGGTCTCTCCGCAATAGAATATTTTCTTCAAAACAGGAAAATGGTTCCCTTCCTACCACATCTTTCCTGGTCACACTGGCCCGGTTCATCCTCGAAAAGAACTATTTTCAGTTTCAAGATAAATATTTCCTACAAATTTCTGGCACTGCAATGGACACAAAAATGGCACCATCCTACGCAAACCTGTATATGGGTAGAGTAGAAGAAAGTTTTCTGAAAACACAATCAACCACCCCCCTCTGTTGGTTTAGGTACATTGACGATATTTTCATTATTTGGACTCATGGACCCGAATCACTGGAAATCTTCCTGAAAAATCTCAACAGCTTCTGCCCTCTAACCTTCACCTGGAATACTTCCAACCAACTTGCAACATTTTTAGATGTCAACATAGAACTAAGGAATGGTTTCTTTTCAACAACTGTACACATCAAACCCACAAACCACCAGCAGTATCAGGAATACAACAGTCAGCTGCAAAAAGCTTTTGAAAACCGAGGGTACCCAAAAAGTTTAGTGAAAAAACAGATAGAAGCTGCCCAAGACAAAACCCAGACCCCTAAAAGCAAACCAAAAAACAACTCTGTCAACCTAGTAACAACTTATCACCCAGGCCTACAAAAACTTAACAGCCTCCTGAAAACTGGTTTTAAAATAATACAGTGTTCCACACAGACCAAGGACCTTTTGGAAAAGGCTCCCAATGTAGTCTATAGACAACCACCTAATCTCCGAAACCTAATTGTCAGGCCTAAATTACCAGACCCCTCATCCGTCAAAGTCAAACTTCCTCCAGGCTCTTATCCTTGCAATAGCAGTCACTGTAAAACCTGTAAAACCAACCTTCCCACCTCAGATTTCACTAGCAGCTACACAAAAAAGAAATACAAAGTAGAAGGACATCTCACCTGCAGTTCTGAAAACCTTATCTATCAAATAGAGTGCAAAAACTGCCCAGCCCAGTACATAGGCCTAACAACAGAAACCCTGAGAAAAAGGATGAATGGCCATAGACACGATGTGAAAACCAGTAAAGAAAAACCAGTTGCCCAACATGCTGCTATACATAATTTGGATTTTGACAGCTGCTTTACAACAAAAGCATTAAAATCTTTCCCCAAATCACAGTGCAATAGCTCCACCCTTAGAAGATGGGAATTAGCATACCAGCATGTCACAGGCTCAAGAAATCCACCTAACCTAAACCTCAGATAGTCCTACTCCCCCCACCCAGCCCTACCCACAACTGGCTTCAAAAAACAAGTTTTTGTTTTTTAAGACTTTAAATTATTTATACCCATAGTAAAGTTGAAATAGTGAAATAGTTATATAGTGGAAGTGACTGAAAACAGTGTATTTATATGTATATATGTGTGTATAAGTGTACAGTAATAACAATTTCCCCTGTGTTGTGTTGGCAAAACTGCAAAACTCTCTGATTCAAATTTCCACCATTTTAACTGTCTTTCTTTCTACTCTTTCAATCCTTGAAAAAGGTTCAGAACAATGAACCGAAATATAGGACATTTTTCTTGTGTGTTATAATTGTTTGTGACTACAGGCCTACTCATTTTCAGGTAAGCCAGTTGTTTTCCTATATAATTCCTATCAAAATACCAACCCTTGAGGGACTTCCTTCAAAAAATAAAGTCTGAAACTATGATTCATTCACATTGGAACTTATCTGTATTTTTCTAGTGACCACTTTTCTTTGAAATCACATAAAACCTGAAGGAGTAGTTTAGAACTTTTTTTTAGTTTGTTTATTTCACCTTGCCTCTCTGAATACCAAAAATCAGGGGGTTTTCTTATTGCCAATAATTTGGCAGCTTGGAGGTTGAATTTATGAGGCTACGATGTACACCATTTTGTGGTGGTCCTCCATTTTTGTTAATGATCAGGCTGGGAATGTTTTTTTTTTTTAAGTCACAGGATACTATTGAATACATCGATTTTAATGGGGGAAGGTAGGGGCTTGTTTATGCCCCCCTAAATTGTGTAGTTAAATTTTTTCAACCCCTGATTTTCCCAAGAAAGACAATAGTATCGCTTATTGTTCTTTTACAGAAAACCAAGCAGTGGTACGTTAAAGAGATCAGGATATGCTTTGACAAGACTCTTCATCTGGTCGACTGCGACGGGATTAAACTTCATCACTCCTTCCACTGGCAGCCACTCGGAAACTGTCCGAATGACAAACCCATTGTCTACCCCTCGTCCATCCCCCCTCCCTCCCGCAAACCCCTCCCCCCACCACCTACCACTCCCATGGCCAATCTGCTGAATGTAATTCAATTTGTTATGTGGCTGACGTCTTAGATATCCACCCAAGTAATCCATTCTTCGTGCCTTAGTAGACAGTTCCGAAGTACTTAAACTCGGATTAGTTTGTCATTTGGGTTAAGACGAACATAAGCATATGGAAAAAGGAAAGTTTTATTGATCAAGGTCAATCGTCAGTTAGGTTTAAATACATTAATTGACATTTTTATAATGACAGTAAAAGCTTCAAGGAAGGTAGCTTTTACAGTTAAGATTCTTGAATTGTGAAAATGAAATTAAATGTGATACAATGTGAATGAGCTAGTCCTAGCTCCCGAGTAACATTTTTATTTGTTTGAGATTTTTTTTTAACTAGGAATTTTATTAATTGACTGTTGCACTTTATGTATTAAAATACATATAGATCAAAGATAAGATATGGAAACTGGAATTCCAGTTTGCTTTAAAAAATACATTCATTCAATGTTCGTAATTGTTTTTAATGCTTGAACTTAATTTTAATTTGGAAATGAGTAAATAAAGAAACAATACTGATAAAGTTAATATTTTAGTATTTGATTATTTTTACACTCTTAATACATTTTTTAATGGGCTAACTGTCTTTGTAACTGTCATGGATGAATATGTATGAAATATACTAATACATGAATACTATGGTAAAACATTGATTAACCATTACTCTTTTCAATTTCCAATCTCTGTTGTCTGCCAGTGTGCACATGTTTAGGTGGAATTTTTAGACTGACATGTTTAACATTAAAAATCCCTTCCCCTTCAATCAAACCATGCCCTTATGGGTCCCCTGGGGGAATTGAAGTAATCCACACACTGGCCAGGCCCAGTGCCTAGTATATATCTTTAAGTGATGAAGATTGCATAGTGTTCATACACAATTTTGAAAAGTCTTCACTTCACAAAAAATATGATCTGATAGCGTTACAACTACCAATTTTGCATAGAGAAACGCCCATAGATGTCGGCCTAGTGATTGGCTTTTTTGCGAAGATCATGAAAAATATACTAAAAAATTTCATTTTGACAACTAATGTTGATTTATAAAGTTTTTTTATAAATTCATAATATTTGAAATCTTTAAAACAGTTTTGTGGGAGGAATGTTGGCGCAGTAGTTACACTAGTTTTTATGTGTGTAGTAGTTGAGGGTTAAGCTTTACGGTAGTATTAAGATTGTCCTGAAACGTATAAAAACTAATGCATGATAAGAAAAAAATTCATTTATTAGGAAATAGTATTCGTACCTTAAGGTAATACTCTTGCCTGATTAAAGCAAAAATAAGTAACATGCTAAAAGTGTAGAGC
Organism: Flexamia atlantica; assembly: GCA_035578135.1. NCBI lineage: Eukaryota > Metazoa > Arthropoda > Insecta > Hemiptera > Cicadellidae > Flexamia > Flexamia atlantica. The sequence continues at coordinate 33,740,011 of JAQJVK010000003.1, read as the reverse complement.
CTAGTTCTTTCGAGGCTGCCTCAGGCAAATTGACACAATTGGGTTACTTATTATTTTAGTTCTGGAAAGTGGGTATGAATTTTTGTATGACTTACTTAAAATATGGTTGGGTATCAATACTTTTTTAGGTTGTATTGTATTGCATAAGCTTTACTTTTACATATGTATAATTTTGTCAATAGCTTATTTTTTGTGATTTTATTTTCTTATTTTATTATTTTTTAGCTGTGTACTCAAAACTAATGTGACACTAAAAGCATAAAGTATTTCATCTCCATATAGGCAATAGTAGTCTGTCTTTGATAGGGTATAGACATAAGCATAAGAAAGGGAGGATTACCTATAATGTGGATTGAGTGGTATTGATGCTTTAGTTAGACATGCCAGTTGCTAATTGCCATTTTGACTAGCTCGGTGTAAATCGGTTCTGTTAACAAGTGGGCGATTGATTCAAATAACCTACTTGTCTGTTAACTCGCCCAGTTTGACCTGCCCGTCTAACTTCCCCATAACTCCAATTTGATCCATGTAAATCCCTTTAAAAGTTTTGGAAAAGCAGTTCACATAACCCCGTGTTTAGTGTTTCTGATTGAGCAGAAAACATTGTACTGTTAATTGTTAATCTTCCATTCCATGTTCATAAATCATGAACATTCATTCCATAGTTTTGAATCATTTTCCCTTTCACCAGCCAAGCTTTATGAAGAGCTCTTTGTGTTTTCTTTTAGTCTAATATTATTTTGGTGTCCTCAATGTTTGAACATACTTATTAAAGTATCCTCCGCGATTTAAATTGTTATTTATCCAAAAACAAAAAATACATCCAGAAATATGTGATTAAGATTTTAGGATATTTTCTGGTAGTTGATTTATTACAGAGTAGGAAAAAATAGGTACAGTGTAATAATCAGTTTGCAACTCTTTTTTTTTTTTTAGAAATACAGTAGATTTGGCAAGAATCATTTATTTCAATCACTTATAAATTATTTCTCTTAACTTTTCAGGTGCACCATAAATATATTTATAACTACTCAGTAAATATACTGAGTAAATACTACTCAGTAAATATATTTATAATCAAACATAAACAATGTATTAATAGTACTCATTAACAGTACCATTGACTCTACTAGATGTAATGAAATAGCGGCTCTTAAAACTTCAAAACCGCTTTTTGCAATTATGAATTCACTTGGGTTGTGAAATATATATATTATTGTTAAATAGGTATAATAGAGTTAGTTATAATAGAAATAGTAGTTGAATAAGATTGCAATCTGAGAAAAAGCTGAATCTTTATTCTGTATTTGCATCATTCTTTTTGTATTTTTGTTTATATGTAAAATGTATTATTTGGGATGTAAATATAATTATTACATAAATCTAATGTGTTACTACATATTATATTTCCTTATTGATGAGCAAGCAAAGTGGAGTGAATCTATGTATTAGTGGAGGCAAAGATTCGTTGTACATCAATGTGTGACGTGTGTGTCTAGGTAACGTGATAACTCAAAGCACCAATCATTTTCAAATTTTGCACAAGTTTTAAATAGCTCATTAAATTGCCAAAATGATGCCATTAAATTTTGAAGTAAATCCCCTCAACCGTTTTTTTAGCAATTTGATTTTTAAAATTGAAAAAATGCCATTAAATTAGCACTGGCGAAAAAACTGTGATAATTAATAAACAAAGAAATACAAATAAAGATATTTTCAAAAACAAAAGCAACTAATGATTAAATATGTGGCAAATATATTTTACGTAAAAGGTATATCACATGTTGTGTGGTTAACGATTCTTCAATTACTTTGAAAAAGGTTTCATGATTATTACTAGTGGAAAACCAAAATCTACACACAAAAAATCCTTAGGAAATGTTCTCCCATTATCTTTCATTAAATCTTATACAAGAAACCCGTTATTTTGGAGTTAATAGCCACTACACAGTAATATTTTAGTTGCAACTTACAAACTGTGTTTTCATGATATTTCACAACATGATTATGATGGCTGTGTATATAAAAGTGTATATACAGTAGTGAACCATTGGTCATCTCTGGATTCAACTATTTGACATTAATTATGTTCATGTTCTGTCCCTAGCTTCTATTTACAAGTCACTGAGGCATGTACACCAAACCATTGCCTATACCAAAATACAAGATGCAGGTTAAATATTCACCTGAAAACTATCTTAACAAATTGTTGAAGAGGTCGACTTGCAACTTGTTTTGGCCTGTCCAAAGATATAGTGTCTTTACCTCAGGCAAATTACCTCTATACCACCAAGAGAGCCAGAGTACCTAATCAAGTTTTTTTATCTGCGATTTATTCTCAATAACATTTAATAAATCTAATTGACAGCTTCACTAGGTTTTCTGATAAAAACAAAGAAAATAGCAATGTTTACAAAAACATTGAAACTAAGTTGATTTGAAAACCAAGACCGTCATGTGCAGAAGGTTTCTGAAGCTAATACTGAACAACAATGCTTGGTTCTGCACAGGTTCTTGTCGAATTGGTTTGTTAATTGTACCATTGACTGATAGAGGCCACTTTTCAGAGTCCAAGGCAGGGGGGGATGTTTGGGTGGAATGACCTTATGGGGAATGTTTTATAAAACTAATTGTGTGGAATGTTTTTTATACTTTCTGAAATATTACCAGACTGTATTTCATTATTTTTGTAAGGGGTTCCATCAAAGTGATTGCAGTAGATTATGTACTGTATCAGTAATCAGGGGTCAGGTCAAGTGTTCCCAGATGCATAATTCGAGTAAACTAACCTTTAGAACTTCAGCAATTAATTCATTTGTATTGTTAAGGGTTTTCATCAGAGTAGATTGTAGTAGTTTCTCTACTGTGTATTCAGGAGTCAGATCCAGATGCACCATTCGAGTAAACTTATCTTTAGAACCTGGATTTCAGCAATTTATGTACCTGACGGAATATTCTGTTCGCTGGGTATTTACATTAAATAAGAGCTGTCGATTTACATTCAATAGCAAACAACTGTCACTCCCTTATGGAGTAGTCAGATGAATCCAATAATTCCACATTGAGCCAAATGTTCTATTAATTATTTTATTTGACTGATATTTTATTTTTCATACTTTTGTTGAAAATAAATACTTTTTTGCCACTTAAACTGAATTTACACTCTTAATTTTAGCCAAGAGCTTTTAGAACAATAATTAAAAAACCACCACCAGGGTCCATCTATTTGTCTACCAGAGGTCAGGGGATTTTTAAAAAATCATTGTAATGTTTTTTTCCAGTACTACTAGTAAGGGTATGTATAAGTCAAACAAAGGGGGAAGGAGTAACATGGGGAATTTTTTTTCAAGGGTCCATTATCAGAATGTTTTTTAAGATGTTCCATCGGGTGGATTGTTGTAGTGTAGATTCCCTTCCGTGTCTGTAAGCAGAGATCAGATCAGGTGTTTTCCAGATACACCATTAGAGTAAATTAAGCTTTAGAACCTGGATTTCAGCAATTTATTTATGTTATCTTCTAGTATCTGGTGGACCGAGCCTTGCTCGGTGTTATTTCATGTTTACCAGTTCATCCAGTTACTATAAAATATTTCAATGTCATAAAATTGATAAATAGAAGCATTTTTTATTGCACCATGAACTCTTTATCCCGCTCGCTGTTTTTCTCCTTGATGGCTGTAGATTCCAAACAGCTGCTATGATTACTTCATTTGTTTACACTTTCCTTGTTTATTTCGTTGCTATCACGGCAACTCATAAGGCCAATGTTAAAATTTTACAACTTTAAAATTCGTTTTATTACGTTATTAGATTTTCTCTGGCGAAGTAATCTGCATACAAGACGTTTTTGAGTCACACTTATCTTTATCTCCAGACTTTGAAAGAAATCCTCGGAGCCGTTTTTGAGATCGCTCTTCAAACATACAAGCAAGCACGCACGTAAGATAACATTGCTTGTATAAGAGTAGGAATGAAAAAATATGAAAACACTTGTAAGTGTCCCCCTTAGTTTGAAACATTTTCTAAAGGTTTGGTCAGAGTAAAAATAAATCCTTAAGTATTGCCCATGGTAAGATTAGATCAAAATCAGAATACTTTATAAAATTAAATAGAACATTTTAAATGGGTTCCAAAATTAAAACTTAATTAGAAAGAGGTCAAAGAAAAAATCATTGTATGATGAGGGCGATATTTCGCGGTTGCAGTTGCAAATACCATCAAATACTGACCAAAGTAAGCTCACTAACTAGGCCTATAAGCAGACGTCCGGACCTCAGCGCCAACACAGGTTACGGCCAGTTAAACTGTCAACGCACCGTTTATGTTTATGAAGACAGCTTCTTCCGCCTAAGGGCAGACGTCATAAATTAAAACTTGTTATTCTTATAGTAGCAATAGAGTCGTTCGACGTTCCGGCTCATTTGGTTGATCCAGAATAAAATCGGTTAGCCTACATGCGGACGAAATGCAATAACACAGTACTGTACACCCGAACTGACTGGTGTCGGATGGCTGACGCGTGTTCTTATTTTCTTAACGTTAAGAAGTGGTTTATAAAAGGAAAAACTTCTTTTCGATTTTCTTTTTCCGACTGTAAGAGGCACTTACTAGCCCGAATCCCAATAACGAAGTATAAAAAATTTAAACTAGATACGGTACAGAACCTTTTTGACAAAAATAGTCCTCCGCGTTATTTTCAAATCAAGGAAAACAACCACAACCTAAGCCTAAACCCGTATAGGACCGAAAATCCTTGGATTTGGTGTAGAATGTAGAAAGTTTTGTCACCACAGTAAGGTAAAATGAGTAAGCCACCAAAATAATCGCAGCTCAAACTTTATTTGAAATATATAGGTGAGTGGTTTGCGAAAATCCCCTTTCATATCAATGACATCATAAGAATTGAATTTTTAACCTGTCTGGACGGAATCTTTCAAATCCTCATGGACTCGCTCTATACTGTGTAGAATCGGTAAGATCGCCTGAGGAAAGAACAATGACTCAAAAACGTTTATTTGTTAACCTAAGAAAAAAATCCTCGATAGTATAAAGTGGACCTTGACTTTTTATAACATGAAAACATAACATATTGAAGCTTAGAGCTGTGTTTGCTCCCGCAGTTGGCCAAAAGCAGGAAGAGTCCACAATAGATCACCAGGAGGAAGTGAACGCCGCAGACTGGGAATTAATCACTTGACAGATGCTAGCAGACAGACAGACAGATAGACAGACAGACAAGTGGCGGGCACGTCATTTAACACGGGTAGTTGCCACCGCAGCCGCAGCCGGTAAACCGTAATGATCTACAGTTGTAGGAAATGACCCGTTTTAAAAGGTGAAGTAAAAAATTAGTCGCCAAAGTTTGTCTTGTTATTTTTGATGGATGGGAGGAAGGGTGTGATTTTTAACTGGTAGGTCTAAGTTTAATTTTTCATGATGTTTGGGTAAAAAGGGTCGGTATTTTATAATGAGTTCCTAGAGTACAGAAAACAATCGTATATACTAGCAATTTTTTGCTAGAGAGGAAGATATATAACCAAATTTATGAAAGGGAAGAGATTGAGTTTTTCCGATTAGTTTATGCTACACTTGTTGTCTTACTCCAATGCATATTAACTTCCATAATGACCGATGTAAAATCACAATTATAAACATATCATTATATAATTAAAAACTAATAGTCTATTGATAGGCAATTTTTATTGCTACTTTCTACGCGACATGCAAGACCAGTGTAAAAGGCCTTGCGACATGACGCTTATTTTAAAAATTTTCTCATGCGTAAAAAATCATCTGAGATTTCGAACTAGGATACTGCATTAGATAGCGAGATAAACCCCTTTTTATGTAGGTCAAAAGTTGTAAAAAAGGCACTTACTGATATCAGAAGCAGTAGTAAAATGCATATTTTTAAGATCACAGGACAATTTAACTTTGTTCCTATAAGTTTGCAAGAGTTTTCATTGAATTTGTTACAAGTATCCTAATAATAAAAAATACTGAATTTTGTTAAACAAAGTTTAGTGATTGTATATAAAAACTCCTTTAAAACAATAATTTTGAGAAAATTCAAAATTTAAAATTTTTAACTAATTCTAAAAGTTTTTGAACCTGGAATTTTCAGGCGTTGATGATGTCATTTTGTACACCACCAAACCCCATAAACCATACAATTTCTATTTACTACATTCACCCGGATGACCAGAAACTACTCTGAACACCATTTTATTAGAATCATGTAGAACTACATCTAACATTTATACTAACAACTCAAGATAGAAAATGTTGACGGAAACAAAACTTTCTCCGTAGGCCGATACAACGAATAGGAGAAAGAAAGTAAAAATTAAAAAGATACGTAAGTGCTGACAAAGTTTTGAAGAATATTTATTATATAAGTGGCGGGCGAACCCAAAATTAAATTTTGGGGAGGGATATTGTTGATAAAGAGAAGAGTTACAATTACCGGTGGAGTTGAATACTGTACGTCCCAGCTGAAGAGAGGTCCGGTGCGGTCGGTCTTCCCGGGAAATTTTAAAAATTATACTGTAAACTAGCATTTTTTGAAACATCGGCGTAACAACTCACAGTGCTAAGTCTGAAAGTCCACACTAATCCAAGGCTGACTCCTGGTCGGATTCCGGAACATTATAACCATAAGGAGATTTTAGTATGCCATGTATACAATGCAATAAATAAAATATAATCTTTCGCAAAGATACCCCTACCGTTTAACCACTATCATTTAAAGCGCTCAAATGGTCGTTTACCCATGCATGATCGGTAAATATTCTATATGATCGGCATTTGCGATCGTTTTTGCGGCCGTTTGCAAGTTTTGTAAGATGGCTCTCGCAGTTCACCCGCGATCGATAAGAAAACTCCCGGCCCAATTATTTCCCAAAGTAAAATTAAATACCACCCAAGATTTAATACTACTTTTCCGAATTTGAGACATATCTATCCTCACATATGGTCCTGCCCAGAGTGAGGGTAAAGGTCTGCTGGCGGTGAAAATGGGGAACCTGGCGAGGCTCACGTCAGGACTTTGGATAGTTCGCTGTCCATTGGAGGAGGCTTTGTGGGAGGCCTCTGCTGAGCAAGGGTGTCGGGTTTTTAACCTAGTATCCCGGGTGGGACCCACTTCTAATCCCGCCTCCGTAATGGGAAACCTATCGTGGAAGGCCGCAAGGCTGGATGCATAGGCAAACGAAGTACCACGGGTGCTGGTTACCAGGCCCCGCTGGCTCTGGCTGGGGTCGACTCTCGGTCAGGGCTGGTGGACCAGCGTTTGGGATTGGTCTCGTGGTGGTATGTGGTTCGACAGGGTATGTCCCGCTGGGCTCATGGGGTCACCCCCTTGAGTCTGGTTTACCCTGTTCTGGCTCAAAATGGCGGATTGGCTCTGTCAGAGGTAAGATAGACCTCGTGCGAAGCTCACGTAGACCTCCACCCCACTGGTGTGGTAAAGGCTCTTGTCATCCGTGGCAAGTGTTCCTTTAAGTATTTCAGTTGGTGGTCATGAGTAGTCAGTTTGCCCTGGTTAGAGGCTCGGGGGAGACCCCTTCCTCGATGGGCTCGGCTTTGCCGCTGACGAGTGTGATGGTCTTAAGCCATCCTGACAGCCAGGGGCGATGGTCTCAAGCCTGGCTGGGGCCGGGTAAGGCTAATGCTTAGGTACCGACCTAAAGGAACGAACACGTGAAATGAAATGAAAAAAAATGAAAAAAGACATATCTATCCTTCAATGGAAATACCAAGAATTATGTTTTCGTTGTTCTCTGTTCTGATAGCGATATTATTTATTTTTATTATTATTAGCGATGAGTTATGTCCCCCTCATTTTTTCGATTTTCTCCGAGAAAAATAATAACCATTACTCAGCCAACCCTTTAAGATGAACTTTTAATATAACATCTTTAATAAAATTTTTTTATGTTTGGAAATTTTGATACATTTTTTTTATTTTAACCCTCATTATTAATTTTCCGGACTAACGAATAAGATTATGTTGGTTTAGATTGACATGAGACATTTTCGCAATATTCGGTTTACTTAGAATGTTAGCGCTTGTATGCACATAATCATTAGTGACAACCAAGACGCAAAACATTGAGATGGCCAATAATAAACGTCTACCTATAAGAGTCAGTTATACGGTGGAACTTGTATGAGTGCATGTCTCTACTTTGTAGTCGTGCTTTGTCGCTGAATTGTCATATATATTGTCGTCAATTTGAACGGGTAAACAGAAAATTCCGGGATATAGTGTGGTGAGGTCACAAATGATAAAATTTAAGATTTTTTTATTTTTGCAAAAATGTGTAGATACGACTGAAAATGATTGAGAAGCCTTCAAAAATTTTATCTGTTTGGGTGATTTAACGTAAAAGAATATTTTACAGTTAATTTCTACATCGAAAGCCTATGCTTTGCATTTATTTGTATGCTTTAGATAGACGTTCTGCAGTGAATTAATTAACAGTTTTATTAACTTAAAGATTTAAGAGTAAAATAAATAAAAAGTTGTAATATCTTGCCGGTTAAACATTTCTTTTCATCATAAAAATCAAATATTGAAGAAATTTCATCATTAATTTTGTTGAAATTAATTTAAACTGTTTTTTCTAATCAACATACGGAATGTTACTTATTTTACAATTAAACTGTTAATGTACTGTGCAACAGTTCAATCTAATATCCTGAAATAAGCTATACCTTCCCAGTAATAACATTTAAATTATCTCAACAACAGCGGTGCTAAGATACTTGTCAACATTTTGAGGAACCATATTTACAATGCCAATTGATTTACTATTAGGCCTAAGTAACAGATTGTTAAGAATTATTTGTGTTTATTTTGAAATAAACTTAAGCAATTGCAACCTGTGTTGTATAGTTACAACTTCTTTGTAGTACGAGTTTATAAAAATTATTTATTGGTTATTATTAATTTTGTATACTGTTCGATTCTTCACAATAAGGCCCCTAAATAATACTAAATTAACAAATTAAGTATTTTAAAAATCAAATTATACATTGCGTGATATTAAAACGTATTCATTTCACAAAACATTAGCGCGCATCCGAACTTTACCTGCTCTCTCTCCTTTGGTAAAACATATAAAAAAATGCGATGGAGAAAGGCAAGAATGTCGTGGGGTTGGAAGGGGGAGGGAAGGAGTGTTGTCTAGACGTTTAATGACTACGGAAACAGTGGGAGAGCGCGGCTTGCGACAAAGCGCGCACTCTTTTGGCAATAACGGCGAATTAGCGTTCATCTTCACTCTATTAACATGGGAACCGACGAGTGTCTACTTAAATAGTCTTCTTCTTTACCACGGTAAACTACTGGAATATCGATGTATCATCTTTCAATGTTTGTGTTAATCAGAAATTAAAATACTATATTTGACATTGTGAAACCGAATTATGTACCTAGAAATTAGAGTTGAATACTATGTCAAGGACGTTTTCACGGAAAAAATGTATTTATGCTTATTAAAGTACTGTAGTAAGAACTTTATAAAATAGAAGCACCTCTGAGTTTTACTTAAAAGTTTATAGCTAAAGTGAAAGTAAATAATTTCAACGCTTGTTTAAGCAGGCCACGAATAACTTTACAAACGATAAAAAGTATAGTAATCTACGTAAAAAATAAGAACGATAAAATACGTTCTAATTGATGTTTTGTGAACATATTATACATTATATGAAGACCTTATTTAAAAAATCAAATATGTACGTATTTTTTTTAACTGCGTACCCCATACTAGTGTGTTTGAAAGGTACTCATTTAATATTACACCAGATAGTTGTAAACTATAGCTATATATAGGGCCTAGTTATATGTAGTCTCAAGTTAGTGCGTGGACAAAGGAACTCTTTGAAAACCACCAAAATGCGCGTTCCATCCTATTCTACCCTATAAGAGAATATTATGAGGGGATAGAATGTTATTACATTAAATCCCTTAATTTCAATAAAAAGCAAAGTGTACCTTGAAGGACCTCCCTTAAGTCAGGGGCAGCGGACAGGTGAATCGTTGGTCGTCAAATAGAAGACGAATAGTTCGAGATAAATAAAGTCTAATTGGGTCGGTTAATGAGCAGCTTCTGCCGTCCACGTGCGGCTCAGCTGTTCGACCGTGGGTCTGCCTCACCGCGGTCCTGGGGTCTACCTGCAACTGTGACTCAGCTGTTCGACCGAGAGTCTACCTCACCGCGGTCCTGGATCTACCTGACACGGTGACTCAGCTGTTAGACCGAGAGTCTACCTCACCGCGGTCCTGGGTCTACCTGACACGGTGACTCAGCTGTTAGACCGATAGTCTACCTCACCGCGGTCCTGGGTCTACCTGACACGGTGACTCAGCTGTTAGACCGAGAGTCTACCTCACCGCGGTCCTGGGGTCTACCTGCAACTGTGACTCAGCTGTTCGACCGAGAGTCTACCTCACCGCGGTCCTGGGTCTACCTGACACGGTGACTCAGCTGTTAGACCGAGAGTCTACCTCACCGCGGTCCTGGGTCTACCTGACACGGTGACTCAGCTGTTAGACCGAGAGTCTACCTCACCGCGGTCCTGTGTCTACCTGACACGGTGACTCAGCTGTTAGACCGAGAGTCTACCTCACCGCGGTCCTGGGTCTACCTGACACGGTGACTCAGCTGTTAGACCGAGAGTCTACCTCACCGCGGTCCTGGGTCTACCTGACACGGTGACTCAGCTGTTAGACCGAGAGTCTACCTCACCGCGGTCCTGGGTCTACCTGACACGGTGACTCAGCTGTTAGACCGAGAGTCTACCTCACCGCGGTCCTGGGTCTACCTGACACGGTGACTCAGCTGTTAGACCGAGAGTCTACCTCACCGCGGTCCTGGGTCTACCTGACACGGCGACTCAGCTGTTCGACCGAGAGTCTACCTCACCGCGGTCCTGGGTCTACCTGACACGGTGACTCAGCTGTTAGACCGAGAGTCTACCTCACCGCGGTCCTGGGTCTACCTGCAACTGTGACTCAGCTGTTCGACCGAGGGTCTACCTCACCGCGGTCCTGGGTCTACCTGCAACTGTGACTCAGCTGTTCGACCGAGGGTCTACCTCACCGCGGTCCTGGGTCTACCTGCAACTTTGACTCAGCTGTTCGATCGAGGGTCTACCTCACCGCGGTCCTGGGTCTACCTGACACGGTGACTCAGCTGTTAGACCGAGAGTCTACCTCACCGCGGTCCTGGGTCTACCTGCAACTGTGACTCAGCTGTTCGACCGAGGGTCTACCTCACCGCGGTCCTGGGTCTACCTGACACGGTGACTCAGCTGTTCGACCGAGACTCTACCTCACCGCGGTCCTGGGTCTACCTGACACGGTGTCTCAGTTGTTAGACCGAGAGTCTACCTCACCGCGGTCCTGGGTCTACCTGACACGGTGACTCAGCTGTTAGACCGAGAGTCTACCTCACCGCGGTCCTGGGGTCTACCTGCAACTGTGACTCAGCTGTTCGACCGAGGGTCTGCCTCACCGCGGTCCTGGGTCTACCTGACACGGTGTCTCAGCTGTTAGACCGAGAGCCTACCTCACCGCGGTCCTGGGTCTACCTGACACGGTGACTCAGCTGTTAGACCGAGAGTCTACCTCACCGCGGTCCTGGGGTCTACCTGCAACTGTGACTCAGCTGTTCGACCGAGGGTCTGCCTCACCGTGGTCCAGGGTCTACCTGACACGGTGACTCAGCTGTTAGACCGAGAGCCTACCTCACCGCGGTTCTGGGTCTACCTGACACGGTGACTCAGCTGTTAGACCGAGAGTCTACCTCACCGCGGTCCTGGGTCTACCTGACACGGTGACTCAGCTGTTAGACCGAGAGTCTACCTCACCGCGGTCCTGGGTCTACCTGACACGGTGACTCAGCTGTTAGACCGAGAGTCTACCTCACCGCGGTCCTGGGGTCTACCTGCAACTGTGACTCAGCTGTTCGACCGAGGGTCTACCTCACCGCGGTCCTGGGTCTACCTGACACGGTGACTCAGCTGTTAGACCGATAGTCTACCTCACCGCGGTCCTGGGTCTACCTGACACGGTGACTCAGCTGTTAGACCGAGAGTCTACCTCACCGCGGTCCTGGGTCTACCTGACACGGTGACTCAGCTGTTAGACCGAGAGTCTACCTCACCGCGGTCCTGGGTCTACCTGACACGGCGACTCAGCTGTTAGACCGAGAGTCTACCTCACCGCGGTCCTGGGTCTACCTGACACGGTGACTCAGCTGTTAGACCGAGAGTCTACCTCACCGCGGTCCTGGGTCTACCTGACACGGTGACTCAGCTGTTAGACCGAGAGTCTACCTCACCGCGGTCCTGGGTCTACCTGACACGGCGACTCAGCTGTTAGACCGAGAGTCTACCTCACCGCGGTCCTGGGTCTACCTGACACGGTGACTCAGCTGTTAGACCGAGAGTCTACCTCACCGCGGTCCTGGGTCTACCTGACACGGCGACTCAGCTGTTAGAACGAGAGTCTACCTCACCGCGGTCCTGGGTCTACCTGACACGGCGACTCAGCTGTTCGACCGAGAGTCTACCTCACCGCGGTCCTGGGTCTACCTGCAACTGTGACTCAGCTGTTAGACCGAGAGTCTACCTTACCGCGGTCCTGGGTCTACCTGACACGGTGACTCAGCTGTTCGACCGAGAGTCTACCTCACCGCGGTCCTGGGTCTACCTGCAACTGTGACTCAGCTGTTAGACCGAGGGTCTACCTCACCGCGGTCCTGGGTCTACCTGCAACTGTGACTCAGCTGTTCGACCGAGAGTCTACCTCACCGCGGTCCTGGGTCTACCTGCAACTGTGACTCAGCTGTTCGACCGAGGGTCTACCTCACCGCGGTCCTGGGTCTACCTGCAACTGTGACTCAGCTGTTCGACCGAGGGTCTACCTCACCGCGGTCCTGGGTCTACCTGACACGGTGACTCAGCTGTTAGACCGAGAGTCTACCTCACCGCGGTCCTGGGTCTACCTGCAACTGTGACTCAGCTGTTCGACCGAGGGTCTACCTCACCGCGGTCCTGGGTCTACCTGACACGGTGACTCAGCTGTTAGACCGAGAGTCTACCTCACCGCGGTCCTGGGTCTACCTGACACGGTGACTCAGCTGTTCGACCGAGAGTCTACCTCACCGCGGTCCTGGGTCTACCTGACACGGTGACTCAGCTGTTCGACCGAGAGTCTACCTCACCGCGGTCCTGGGTCTACCTGACACGGTGTCTCAGTTGTTAGACCGAGAGTCTACCTCACCGCGGTCCTGGGTCTACCTGACACGGTGACTCAGCTGTTAGACCGAGAGTCTACCTCACCGCGGTCCTGGGGTCTACCTGCAACTGTGACTCAGCTGTTTGACCGAGGGTCTGCCTCACCGCGGTCCTGGGTCTACCTGACACGGTGACTCAGCTGTTAGACCGAGAGCCTATCTCACCGCGGTCCTGGGTCTACCTGACACGGTGACTCAGCTGTTAGACCGAGAGTCTACCTCACCGCGGTCCTGGGGTCTACCTGCAACTGTGACGACTCAGCTGTTCGACCGAGGGTCTGCCTCCCCGTGGTCCTGGGTCTACCTGACACGGTGACTCAGCTGTTAGACCGAGAGCCTACCTCACCGCGGTTCTGGGTCTACCTGACACGGTGACTCAGCTGTTAGACCGAGAGTCTACCTCACCGCGGTCCTGGGTCTACCTGCAACTGTGACTCAGCTGTTAGACCGAGGGTCCACCTCACCGCGGTCCTGGGTCTACCTGCAACTGTGACTCAGCTGTTCGACCGAGAGTCTACCTCACCGCGGTCCTGGGTCTACCTGCAACTGTGACTCAGCTGTTAGACCGAGAGTCTACCTCACCGCGGTCCTGGGTCTACCTGCAACTGTGACTCAGCTGTTAGACCGAGGGTCTACCTCACCGCGGTCCTGGGTCTACCTGACACGGCGACTCAGCTGTTAGACCGAGGTTCTACCGTCTACCTCAGGACTATGTAGAGGACTACCTCACCACGGTCCTGGGGTCTACCTGACACGGTGACTCAGTGTTCGACCCAGGGTCTACCGTCTACCTCAGGACTATGGAGAGGACTACCTCACCACGGTCCTGGGGTCTACCTGACACGGTGTCTCAGTGTTCGACCCAGGGTCTACCGTCTACCTCAGGACTAGGGATAGGACTACCTCACCACGGTCCTGGGGTCTACCTGACACGGTGACTCAGTGTTCGACCCAGGGTCTACCGTCTACCTCAGGACTATGGAGAGGACTACCTCACCACGGTCCTGGGGTCTACCTGACACGGTGACTCAGTGTTCGACCCAGGGTCTACCGTCTACCTCAGGATTATGGAGAGGACTACCTCACCACGGTCCTGGGGTCTACCTGACACGGTGACTCAGTGTTCGACCCAGGGTCTACCGTCTACCTCAGGACTATGGAGAGTACTACCTCACCACGGTCCTGGGGTCTACCTGACACGGTGACATGGGGCAGGACAGGGGCCCATGGCCGAGGGAGTATAATATCAGACTCAACCCCGAACTCGTCGCGACCCGTATTGTTTCCAAAAACTTGATAGTGAAAAGTTGACAACTTTGATACTGGAATCTTTCTCCAAAACGGTTTTTATTTTACCATATTACCATTGATTATAATAATGTAAAACCTGTTTTAAAAACATAGGCTACAGAAACTGTAGTATAAGGGATTAGGAGGCTTGATCAGGTATCTGATAGATAAAGTAATAATTTAAAGTTTATTTAATTTGTGGCCGGTAAATCTCTCGGCTGCATTGCCGCGGTCTGAGATTTCTTCGATTGTTTCGTCGCGATCATTTCCCGACCGTTTCGTGGCTGCTAATGCCCCCTTATCGTATTTTTTATCTTGGCCGTTTCGTAGCCGAGAGTCTCTCTGTTGTATCGTGGCCGTCAAATCCCTGTAAATCCTCTGCATGGTGTCTACCAGTCGGAAATTCGGGAAACGTAGGGAACAAGTAATGAATTTCTGCATGTGTTTGGGAAATTAAGAAACGAAAGACTGCACGGTTCTGCACTGGTGATTAAGAAACGAATCGCCACAGGCGTCTTCGTCGTTGTTATCGTCGACGCGGCCGGCAATTCTCTCGATCGAATCGCAACATATAAATATTTCGGTAATAATATCGCTGGCGGAAAATCATGAGTCTTTTAAATTGCGGCTGGCAAATTTCTCGGTTCTTTTGCGGCCGGATGTAAAATCTCTCGGTTGTATCGCTTTTGTCAAGTCTGCCCCTCTTTCTGCGTCCGGGTCGTCACATCTCTCGGTCGTAAAGCTTAGAAAATCGCTCGCTCGTTCGCGGCTGGAGAATTGATCATTCATCCCGCGGCCGGAAAATGGAAGATCTCTTGATCGCATTGAGGCCGACAAGTCTCTCGCTCTTGTCGAGATTTCATATCTTATGGCCACACTGCGGCCGGAAAATCTGTCTTTTATCCTGCGACTGGCAAATTGTGGTCGAGTTGCAGCTGGAAAACCGCTTACTCTTTTCGTGGCAATTATGTTTAGGTTACATCCACGGTTTCTAGAAAAAAGAAGTTTTTTTTCTAGTTATCTTTTTTCTAGTTACCGTGGGTTACATCGCGACTACCAAAGCGCGGACGTTTATGACAAATCTGTTGGCCATATTGCAGCAGCAAAAACACTCAATGTTTCCGCGGCCACCAAATCTCTTTATCTCATGGCGGCCGTCAAATAATTTATGGTAGTTTTCAGATTGTGTTCAAGTATTCGTTTTATGAGGCAACATGGCCGATTTCATTGGTTAGGAATGTTTTGAAATTGTCGGAGAAGACATAAAAGTCGGGAATTTAATATGTCAAATCTTGGTTTTGGTTTTACAGTGGCTGGCTAATTTCTCGGTTATATTACGACAATAACCTCACCACGGTTCTGGGTCTACCTGCAACTGTAACTCAGTGTTCGACCGAGGGTCTACCGTCTACCTCAGGACTATGGAGAGGACCACCTCATCACGGTCCTGGGTCTACCTGGCACGGTGACTCAGTGTTCGACCCAGGGTCTACCGTCTACCTCAGGACTATGGAGAGGACCACCTCACCACGGTCCTGGGTCTACCTGCAACTGTAACTTAGTGTTCGACCGAGGGTCTACCGTCTACCTCAGGACTATGGAGAGGACTACCTCACCACGGTCCTGGGTCTACCTGCAACTGTAACTTAGTGTTCGACCGAGGGTCTACCGTCTACCTCAGGACTATGGAGAGGACTACCTCACCACGGTCCTGGGTCTACCTGCAACTGTGACTCAGCAGTTCGACCCAGGGTCTACCGTCTACCTCAGGACTATGGAGAGGACTACCTCACCACGGTTCTGGGTCTACCTGCAACTGTAACTTAGTGTTCGACCGAGGGTCTACCGTCTACCTCAGGACTATGGAGAGGACTACCTCACCACGGTCCTGGGTCTACCTGCAACTGTAACTTAGTGTTCGACCGAGGGTCTACCGTCTACCTCAGGACTATGGAGAGGACTACCTCACCACGGTTCTGGGTCTACCTACAAATGTAACTTAGTGTTCGACCGAGGGTCTACCGTCTACCTCAGGACTATGGAGAGGACCACCTCACCACGGTTCTGGGGTCTACCTGCAACTGTAACTTAGTGTTCGACCGAGGGTCTACCGTCTACCTCAGGACTATGAGAGGACCACCTCACCACGGTTCTGGGGTCTACCTGCAACTGTAACTTAGTGTTCGACCGAGGGTCTACCGTCTACCTCAGGACTATGGAGAGGACCACCTCACCACGGTTCTGGGGTCTATCTGCAACTGTAACTTAGTGTTCCACCCAGGGTCTACCGTCTACCTCAGGACTATGGAGAGGACCACCTCACCACGGTTCTGGGGTCTACCTGCAGCTGTAACTTAGTGTTCGACCCAGGGTCTACCGTCTACCTCAGGACTATGGAGAGGACCACCTCACCACGGTCCTGGGTCTACCTGCAACTGTAACTTAGTGTTCGACCCAGGGTCTACCGTCTACCTCAGGCCTATGGAGAGGACCACCTCACCACGGTTCTGGGTCTACCTGCAACTGTGACTCAGCTGTTCGACCGAGGGTCTACCTCACCGCGGTCCTGGGTCTACCTGACACGGCGACTCAGCTGTTAGACCGAGATTCTACCGTCTACCTCAGGACTATGGAGGGGACTACCTCACCACGGTCCTGGGTCTACCTGACACGGCGACTCAGCTGTTAGACCGAGGTTCTACCGTCTACCTCAGGACTATGGAGGGGACTACCTCACCACGGTCCTGGGTCTACCTGCAACTGTAACTTAGTGTTCGACCCAGGGTCTACCGTCTACCTCAGGACTATGGAGAGGACTACCAACAATTTATCGAAATAGTAGACGACAAACCCTATACTACTTGAACGATGTAGAAAATTTATACGTAATGATGAAAGTATAAATCTGTACCTGAACGATAATGACAATTTGTTCTATTTTATAGCTTGTAACTCAAATGGCTTATATTAACCATGAAAAACACCTACAGATGAACAAATTTTAGTTTAAGCACCAAATTAATTGTGTTGTGATTTTTTAGTAAAGCAAAATATTAAATTTAAGATATATTCGATTTGAACAGAGAGTGGCGAGGCAGAACGAAAAGAAACACATCAAGTCCAAATGCGATCATAATATGTTTACGATCTTTATCCTACATAACGTCTTGAACCTTATTGCATAACTTCTAAATTGTTTGTATTTCATAACACGATTTTAATTTAGCTGTCATCAAGCTTGTGTCATCCTTGTTCCTTAATTTCTTATTTGCTTTCCAGAGATATATTCTCTGGTTATTTGTTATTGGAACAAATAATACTTCTTGCGCAATCAATTGTGTTTGTATCTCCTAATACGTTATGATTTTTAATTCCCTTCTTATTAAGTAATGCCTGACTTAATTATTTTCACTTGTTGTTTTTATTGATATTTTCAGGTTGATTGTAACTGTTCCGTTCGTCTCATTAAAAAAAGTAATGTCCTTGATTATTAGGGCCTATTTGCTTTCAAATTATTTACGAATCTTTATTGTACACTGATTTAAGATCTTAACAAAAATTATATGTCTCGTTGTTAGGATTAAATATTTATATGAGGTATAACATTTACTGTTGTGGCTTTGAATTGTTTTTGTACGTCTGCTGCAATTGTTTGAAACGGCCATTGGCTGTTCTTAATTTACTGAGTGATTGCACCTAATTTTTTTAATAACTTTAAGTCCTTAAAACTTAATAATACAATTTATTTAATTTTAATATTTTTAATTCAAGTGGCCTTATTTTACCAGCGGACCAGTGAGCGGCAAGCAGCTGCCGAGTCTGCCGTTCCACAATAGCGCGGAGTGACAAGAAGTCATCGCGCTATCGGACGTTATTAATGCGGTCAGATGGCGACAATACCGACATTTGGCGGACAAGGATTGTCCTGCATTGACCGCTGTAGCTGGTAGCCATATGTTCCGCAAGACTTATGACCTGGGAGCTCGCCAGGGACCCAGTTCCGGTGTACGTCCGCTGTTTTTCTGGCTTTGTTTTAGCTGACATCTTGGTGGCTTTATAGGCTTATGAGGTTCTGTGGCAAATAAATTTATCATAAAAATAGGTTTAACAAATTAACTAACATATTTTGTTTACAATGATTTTAATAAGGGATCGTAATAATGCAAAACAATGTGACACTTATAAAAAAATAAAATAATTAAGTCATGAAATCACCATTTTTTAAACAAGATTCTTTAAACTTTTTTATGAGGTTTTTAAGTGGCGATATCTGGCGATTCTTATTACGCAAATTTAAAACAGCTCGCCATAAAAAATTGATTTTTTATTTAGCAAATAAATTGGGTTAAGGACAACATATGTGTTGTTACCATGTTTTGTATCCCTCAATCACATCTTATATCAATTGCTTTTTCCTCCAGATAGTTCAACATTATTATTACCATATTAGACGCCGACCACCAGTAAGGGGTATTTTAAGGCGCATATAAGTGTAGGATGATTGTGGTGCAATCTTGTAGCCTTATTACTGTCTAAGTCCTTTGGCAGATGAAGGAATAATTGTTCATTAATAGCCCAATTCCTTTGGCAGTTCTGTTCATTAATAGCCCAACAGCCAATTGCAACTAAGGAACCTACATTTTAACGTCGGATCCAAACCACGATTTCGCCTGGTTTACAATTTGCGAACTGGTCCAGTTATGAGGACGGTCCTATGAACGAAGTACTCGATAGTGCGGACGTTATCCCCTCTACAAAGAACAGCGCGTCCACAAGCTATCGCTCCTAACTATCCACAATTCGAGACCTTCAAGTAGCTGGATTACAGGACACGTCACTGTCAAGTTGACCGAATGGTGGCGTGTTCTCTATACAGTATAATTTGAACCAATATACATGTAAAAGTAACGTTTGTTACTGAAGTTTAGTAAAAAATCGAATGAGTGATATCTTTGGGCATTACGGCGACCGCCCTACCGGCAGCCAACATCGGCCACATAACCAATATCAACTTTGTGGTAATTTAATGGTAATTTGTGTTTAAGGGGGCGGTCTACCTCAAGTTCCGAGCGCTAAAACGGGTTTTGTATCTTATTCATTGATAGCTGGATTTTCATATGATTTCCAATATTTTGATGTCATTTTAAAAAGATATGTTTTGTAGGTCGCTATAATTTTAAAATTTTTGATTTTAGCCCCGTTTATTTACAGGAATTGTGTAAATCTTTCAAAAAAAGTAGTTTTTTGTTAGATTTTAAGTCTCATAACTAACGACAGAAACGCTTTATAGAAAAATAAAATTTGTAGAGACCTATAAAATATTCTGAAGAACGTGAACCCACTCTCATTTTTATTAAATCTTAAAAAATAAAGCTTTTGTCGTCCAGATACGAAACGTCTGCAAGCTTACTTCAGCGCGCTTTAGCCCTATCTTTACAATGTTATTTCGCTCTGTGACGCAGATTTTTCTGTCGAGGTAGACCACCTCGACCTCGCTCGGGCCTTAAGGTTAGTAATGTCGTAATCGCTCCCCATTTTCTTAGTTAAAAACCTTTTCGGGAAATTTGATTGTTATTTTTAAATAACAATTCTATGATTTATTTATAGTTTTTAATTCTTTTTTATCAGGAATTGAACAGATAAATCAGGGTCGGCTCCACGAAATAGGCAAACTAGGCGACCGCCTGGGGCGCCAGGGCTTCATGGGCGCCAAAGAGGGCGCTGGGCACCCCCATTTGTCAAAAGTATTGGGCGCGAAATAAAATCATTATATCTTTTTAAAAGAAAAATAATGGACAAGGTCTAATTTAGATTTTAATGTATTTTAGCGAATTTTCTTAAAGGAATAAGCTATTACGGTAATACTCATGGTAAGACTTAAGTCCGAGACCATGTTAACTTTTTATTTTGTGGTCCTCAGAAGCAAAAACCACCATTCGTTTGAATTTATATATATATATATATACATATATATATATATATGTCTGTTAACACGATAGCGGCCGTAAATATAGTCCGACCTTAATGGAATTTTTGTACAGACGTGTAAAGTGGTAATCACTCGGACGAGTTCGTGAACCAGCCCGATCGGACCACCGGAAGGAGGGGTAAAGGGGGATAAACCCCCCAAAAATGGGTTTTTTTGAGTTTTTCACATAGAAAAATAAAATTTATCAAATTTTTGTTGGCACCATTGAATTCAGCTCAAAAAAAACAAACAATTTAGTATTTTGAATCTCTGCCCTGTGTCCATTGGTTACCGAGATATTGAAAGTGGTAAACACAGCACGTTGTCTCAATGTCAACCTTATGGGAAATAAGTAAAATTCTATATCTCGCTTATTTTTCAACATATCTTGATAATACCCCCCGTTGCAGCAGACCTGCATACTCAGCGAATTTCAAATGCAAAACAACATGTTTCAATCCAACATAGCAAGATTTGACATGTTTTGGTAAGCTCCATAAGAATAACATGGGGAATGAGTATGCAGGTTTGCTGCTACAGGAATATTAAAACTGGGTGGTTTTAATTCAATATTTAGTAGATCTGAACTAGAAGAAGCTATTTACCAAGTTTGAACAAGATATGTTGAGAAATAACCGAGATATAGAATTTGTCTTATTTCCCATAAGGTTAACATTGGGACAACGTACTGTGTTTACCACTTTCAATATCTCGGTAACCAATGGACATATAGCAGTGATTCAAAATACTAAATTGTTTGTTTTTTTTGAGCTGAATTCAATGGTGCCCACAAAAATTATACGATAAATTTTATTTTTCTATGTAAAAAACTCTAAAAACCAATTTTTGGGGGGGTTTATCCCCCTTTACCCCCCTTCCGGTGGTCCGATCGGGCTGGTTCACGAACTCGTCCAATTGATTACCACTTTACATGTCCGTAACAAATTTCATAAAGATCGGACCATTTTTGTCCGATGTGTGATTTTTGTCATTGTGTGTCTGTTAGCCGCTATCGTGCTAACAGACACACACACACACACACACACACACACACACACACACACACACACACACACACACACACACACACACACACACATATATATATATATATATATATATATATATATATATATATATATATATATATATATATATATATATATAAATTCGAACGAATAGTGTTTTTTTGCTTCTGGGGGCCCCAAAACGAAAAGTTGTAGTGGTCCCGAGCTTAGGTCTTACCATGAGACCTACGGTAATAGCTTCTTCCCTATAGGGGAAATTCGCTAATTCCCTATAGGGGAACTTCGCTAAAACTTGGTAAATGGCTTCTTCTAGTTCATATCTACTAAATATTGAATTAAAACCAACCTGTTACATACCTGTTGCTGCTACATACCTGTAGCAGCAAACCTGCATACTCATTCCCCATGATATTCTTATGGAGCTCACAAAAACATGTCAAATATTGCTATGTTGGATTGAAATATTTTGTTTTGCATTTGAAATTCGCTGAGTATGCAGTAACGGGGGTATTTTTTGAAATTCGCTGCAACGGGGGTATTTTAATTTTAAGTTTATAACTGAGAAATAGCTTTAAATGCTCCGCTCGTAGTTACTTTTTAAATCACTTTAAAAACTCGAAACATATCTCCAATGGT
The DNA here is from genome assembly GCA_035578135.1 of Flexamia atlantica. Lineage (NCBI taxonomy): Eukaryota > Metazoa > Arthropoda > Insecta > Hemiptera > Cicadellidae > Flexamia > Flexamia atlantica. The sequence continues at coordinate 33,717,782 of JAQJVK010000003.1, read as the reverse complement.
TTAACTACCATTCCTTTAACTTTACTATAATCCCATTCTTAGCATAACACGATATTATCCGCTCTTTTGGCGCCTCGCTGCTATGTAGAATGGGTTTCTTTTTGCCTTGAAGTTTTAGCCACGTTAACCACTTACACGACAAAAAAGAAAAAAAAAACATTATAGTATATCCATGATACTTAACCGCTTAAAAGTTTTTTCTCTTTTTTTTTGAAATAAGTTTTTATCAAAAATAATCCACAAAGAGAAGGAAAAATAATTAATATTTAGACATTAGATAATTTCTTTATTTACAAATCTTTGACAATTTTATAACGTCAAAAATGTGAAACATAAAAAACTAGCTATTTGTGTAAAAGCGATAAACCCTGAAATAGTCTTAATCTTTAATTCCTGAATATTGAAATTTTTGTGTAAACAATAACAAAATATTGAAGATAAACTTCTAATTTCCTTGTATTATATGTTATTTATTATTTATGACTAGTAAAATAACTTTGAAAATATAGTGGTTTTATGTAAGATACAGATTCAAAGGTGAAAAGTTTTAGGACAGTCTGAGTCAAGACTCAAGAGGCCAAGTCGACTAAACTTAAGCTTGCTGTATGGTACTCCCAGTAAGGCCTGTTTCTGATTAACTTCTTTTACACCAACACAAATATATTTTGAGAGAGCCAACACTAGTTCTCAAATAAAATAAGTTGTAATCTCAAAAGTCTAACCAACCCAACCACAATTGAATGTGTTCAACCCAACCCATTGTGTTTGAATGTCAGTTATGATATTTAGTTCACATTTACAGTTAGGAAAAACGAGTTTGTTATGGTGGAACCAAGGTGGCTGACGAAAACAAGTAGCCTGAATAAAAATTACGTTTTTACCGTCCAAAATGAATGGTTAATATTGATCAGATTATGGGTGCGGTCAATAATTGACACTTAGACAAATATAAAAAAAAAATATTACGGTGTGACCAAAAACCTATCCAGCGCATAAAAGTTGAGCATCACGCAGCTTCGCCGTGTCGGTGGTGGGGGTCAAAGGGACCGCCTGTATCGCTAGCCCCATCATCGCCAACCACCTGCTAGCGGCTGACCAGCCCGCCAACAATTACATCTCGACGTAACTGATAAGGAAAACATTACCCCATCTGAATGTCCGCAACCTTCGAATCGGCTGTTCGGAATTGCAGAGCGAATGCGCATTATCCAGCAGTTTGCACTCAAAGAATTTCTGATATTGTGAGAGTTTTTAATGCAGATAACCCACTAATAACATTTTAAAAATCACAGATGTGTTCAATTAATTGTATTGACGAATAACTCTTTACCCAAGCTGCAATTAAAAGTACATACATAAATTCAAAGTTCCTTGAATTAAAGATATTACGTTGATACTCTGGACCAAACCATCGTTAAAATAAATTATAATATTTAAAGTTATGTTATGATAACGTGATTTTCATATTTAAATGGTCAAATCATTCTCTTAAAACAAAAAAATAGAAACGAAAAAAATAAATTAAAATTACTGTATAAAACGAATAAGGATAACTCATAAAATTAATACTACATAGAGGGAGAAAACATTAATGTGAGTTAAATTATAAAACAAGTGATAAAGCAGGAAGGCCAAAGGTTTTTAGACACTACAAGAATTCTTAAAAGTGATTTTTGGTAAAAGAGATCGTAAGTTGATTTATTAACTAATCTATTTTTTGTGCCTATTTGTATTGTATCTGGAAACAGTTATAAAATGTTGTCTTGCATATAAAGTAAGGGTGTGCGAGTACTCGAGTATCGAGATTTTTCGAGCCAAGTTTGCAATACTCGACTTGACTTGAAGTTTTTAAAAATTCCAGGTGGAATATCATAGCAGTGTCGGACAGCACAGTAGGTAACAGCCGCAGATGCTGAAGCTGTCGCTGTAGCGGCCAGGTGGAATATCATAGCGATGTCGGACAGCACAGTAGGTAACAGCCGCAGATGCTGAAGCTGTCGCTGTAGCGGCCAGGTGGAATATCATAGCGATGTCGGACAGCACAGTAGGTAACAGCCGCAGATGCTGAAGCTGTCGCTGTAGCGCCCAGGTGGAATATCATAGCGATGTCGGACAGCACAGTAGGTAACAGCCGCAGATGCTGAAGCTGTCGCTGTAGCGGCCAGGTGGAATATCATAGCGATGTCGGACAGCACAGTAGGTAACAGCCGCAGATGCTGAAGCTGTCGCTGTAGCGGCCAGGTGGAATATCATAGCGATGTCGGACAGCACAGTAGGTAACAGCCGCAGATGCTGAAGCTGTCGCTGTAGCGGCCAGGTGGAATATCATAGCGATGTCGGACAGCACAGTAGGTAGCAGCCGCAGATGCTGAAGCTGTCTCTTTTTCAGCCAGTTGGAATATCATAGCGATGTCGGACTGCACAGCAGGCAACAGCCGCAGATGTTGAAGCTGTCGCTGTAGCGGCCAGGTGGAATATCATAGCGATGTCAGACAGCACAGTAGGTAATAGCCGCAGATGCTGAAGCTGTCTCTTTTTCAGCCAGGTGGAATATCATAGCGATGTCGGTTTGCACAGTGGGTAACAGCCGCAGGTGCTGAAGCTGTCGTTGTAGCGGCCAGGTGGAATATCATAGCGATGTCGGTCTGCACAGTAGGTAACAGCCGCAGATGCTGAAGCTGTCGCTGTAGCGGCCAGGTGGAATATCATAGCGATGTCAGACAGCACAGTAGGTAATAGCCGCAGATGCTGAAGCTGTCTCTTTTTCAGCCAGGTGGAATATCATAGCGATGTCGGACTGCACAGCAGGCAACAGCCGCAGATGTTGAAGCTGTCGCTGTATCGGCCAGATGGAATATCATAGCGATGTCAGACAGCACAGTAGGTAATAGCCGCAGATGCTGAAGCTGTCTCTTTTTCAGCCAGGTGGAATATCATAGCGATGTCGGTTTGCACAGTGGGTAACAGCCGCAGGTGCTGAAGCTGTCGTTGTAGCGGCCAGGTGGAATATCATAGCGATGTCGGACTGCACAGTGGGTAACACCCGCAGGTGCTGAAGCTGTCGTTGTAGCGGCCAGGTGGAATATCATAGCGATGTCGGTCTGCACAGTAGGTAACAGCCGCAGATGCTGAAGCTGTCGCTGTAGCGGCCAGGTGGAATATCATAGCGATGTCAGACAGCACAGTAGGTAATAGCCGCAGATGCTGAAGCTGTCTCTTTTTCAGCCAGGTGGAATATCATAGCGATGTCGGACTGCACAGCAGGCAACAGCCGCAGATGTTGAAGCTGTCGCTGTATCGGCCAGATGGAATATCATAGCGATGTCAGACAGCACAGTAGGTAATAGCCGCAGATGCTGAAGCTGTCTCTTTTTCAGCCAGGTGGAATATCATAGCGATGTCGGTCTGCACAGTAGGTAACAGCCGCAGATGCTGAAGCTGTCGCTGTAGCGGCCAGGTGGAATATCACAGCGATGTCGGTCTGCACAGTAGGTAACAGCCGTAGATCCTGAAACTGTCTCTTTTTCAGCCAGGTGGAATATCATAGCGATGTCGGTCTGCACAGTAGGTAACAGCCGCAGATGCTGAAGCTGTCGCTGTAGCGGCCAGGTGGAATATCATAGCGATGGGGTATTTTATTCGGTTGAAGAATTCATGAGGAGCCGCCGGGCAGTATGATAAATCGCGATCTTCAGGCAACGTTGTCCCGTATGTATGTGTGTATGAATGAGCAACAAATGTATGTATGAATGTGAGAGTGATTGCAAAGAAATCTTAACGTATTAACTTACAAAATTACTTAACATATTAAATTATTAACAAACTTGACGCATTGTATGCAATATATATATATATATTGTCGAAACAATAAAGATATAATAATAATAATAATTATTATTATTATTATGTCGGACTGCACAGTGGGTAACAGCCGCAGATCCTGAAGCTCTAGCTGTAGCGGCCAGGTGGAATATCATAGCGATGTCGGACTGCACAGTGGGTAACAGCCGTAGATCCTGAAGCTCTAGCTGTAGCGGCCAGGTGGAATATCTTAGCGATGTCGGACTGCATAGTAGGTAACAGCCGTAGATGCTGAAGCCGTCGCTGTAGTGGCCGTGTGGAATATCACAGCGATGTCGGTCTGCACAGTAGGTAACAGCCGCAGATGCTGAAACTGTCTCTTTTTCAGCCAGGTGGAATATCATAGCGATGTCGGACTGCACAGCAGGCAACAGCCGCAGATGCTGAAGCTCTAGCTGTAGCGGCCAGGTGGAATATCATAGCGATGTCGGGCTGCACAGGGGGTAACAGCCGTAGATCCTGAAGCTCTAACTGTAGCGGCCAGGTGGAATATCATAGCAGTGTCGGACTGCACAGTGGGTAACAGCCGTAGATCCTGAAGCTCTAACTGTAGCGGCCAGGTGGAATATCATAGCAGTGTCGGGCTGCACAGGGGGTAACAGCCGTAGATCCTGAAGCTCTAACTGTAGCGGCCAGGTGGAATATCATAGCAGTGTCGGACTGCACGGTAGGCAACAGCCGCAGATGCTGAAGCTGTCGCTGTAGCGGCCAGGTGGAATATCACAGTGGGTAACAGCCGTAGATGCTGAAGCTGTCGCTGTAGCGGCCAGGTGGAATATCATAGCGATGTCGGACTGCACAGTGGGTAACAGCCGTAGATCCTGAAGCTCTACCTGTAGCGGCCAGGTGGAATATCATAGCGATGTCGGACTGCACAGTGGGTAACAGCCGTAGATCCTGAAGCTCTAGCTGTAGCGGCCAGGTGGAATATCATAGCGATGTCGGACTGCACAGTGGGTAACAGCCGTAGATCCTGAAGCTCTACCTGTAGCGGCCAGGTGGAATATCATAGCGACGTCGGACTGCACAGTGGGTAACAGCCGTAGATCCTGAAGCTCTAGCTGTAGCGGCTAGGTGGAATATCATAGCGATGTCGGACTGCACAGTGGGTAACAGCCGTAGATGCTGAAGCTGTCGCTGTAGCGGCCAGGTGGAATATCATAGCGATGTCGGACTGCACAGTAGGTAACAGCCGTAGATCCTGAAGCTCTACCTGTAGCGGCCAGGTGGAATATCATAGCGATGTCGGACTGCACAGTGGGTAACAGCCGTAGATTCTGAAGCTCTACCTGTAGCGGCCAGGTGGAATATCATAGCGATGTCGGACTGCACAGCAGGCAACAGCCCCAGATGCTGAAGCTCTACCTGTAGCGGCCAGGTGGAATATCATAGCGATGTCGGACTGCACAGTGGGTAACAGCCGTAGATCCTGAAGCTCTACCTGTAGCGGCCAGGTGGAATATCATAGCGATGTCGGACTGCACAGTGGGTAACAGCCGTAGATGCTGAAGCTGTCGCTGTAGCGGCCAGGTGGAATATCATAGCGATGTCGGACTGCACAGTAGGTAACAGCCGTGGATCCTGAAGCTCTACCTGTAGCGGCCAGGTGGAATATCATAGCGATGTCGGACTGCACAGTGGGTAACAGCCGTAGATCCTGAAGCTCTAGCTGTAGCGGCCAAGTGGAATATCATAGCGATGTCGGACTGCACAGCAGGCAACAGCCCCAGATGCTGAAGCTCTAGCTGTAGCGGCCAGGTGGAATATCATAGCGATGTCGGACTGCACAGTGGGTAACAGCCGTAGATCCTGAAGCTCTACCTGTAGCGGCCAGGTGGAATATCATAGCGATGTCGGACTGCACAGTGGGTAACAGCCGTAGATCCTGAAGCTCTAGCTGTAGCGGCCAGGTGGAATATCATAGCGATGTCGGACTGCACAGTGGGTAACAGCCGTAGATCCTGAAGCTCTACCTGTAGCGGCCAGGTGGAATATCATAGCGACGTCGGACTGCACAGTGGGTAACAGCCGTAGATCCTGAAGCTCTAGCTGTAGCGGCCAGGTGGAATATCATAGCGATGTCGGAATGCACAGCAGGCGACAGCCCCAGATGCTGAAGCTCTAGCTGTAGCGGCCAGGTGGAATATCATAGCGATGTCGGACTGCACAGTGGGTAACAGCCGTAGATGCTGAAGCTGTCGCTGTAGCGGCCAGGTGGAATATCATAGCGATGTCGGACTGCACAGTAGGTAACAGCCGTAGATCCTGAAGCTCTACCTGTAGCGGCCAGGTGGAATATCATAGCGATGTCGGACTGCACAGTGGGTAACAGCCGTAGATTCTGAAGCTCTACCTGTAGCGGCCAGGTGGAATATCATAGCGATGTCGGACTGCACAGCAGGCAACAGCCCCAGATGCTGAAGCTCTACCTGTAGCGGCCAGGTGGAATATCATAGCGATGTCGGACTGCACAGTGGGTAACAGCCGTAGATCCTGAAGCTCTACCTGTAGCGGCCAGGTGGAATATCATAGCGATGTCGGACTGCACAGTGGGTAACACCCGTAGATGCTGAAGCTGTCGCTGTAGCGGCCAGGTGGAATATCATAGCGATGTCGGACTGCACAGTAGGTAACAGCCGTAGATCCTGAAGCTCTACCTGTAGCGGCCAGGTGGAATATCATAGCGATGTCGGACTGCACAGTGGGTAACAGCCGTAGATCCTGAAGCTCTAGCTGTAGCGGCCAAGTGGAATATCATAGCGATGTCGGACTGCACAGCAGGCAACAGCCCCAGATGCTGAAGCTCTAGCTGTAGCGGCCAGGTGGAATATCATAGCGATGTCGGACTGCACAGTGGGTAACAGCCGTAGATGCTGAAGCTGTCGCTGTAGCGGCCAGGTGGAATATCATAGCGATGTCGGACTGCACAGTAGGTAACAGCCGTAGATCCTGAAGCTCTAGCTGTAGCGGCCAGGTGGAATATCATAGCGATGTCGGACTGCACAGTGGGTAACAGCCGCAGATGCTGAAACTGTCTCTTTTTCAGCCAGGTGGAATATCATAGCGATGTCGGACTGCACAGCAGGCAACAGCCCCAGATGCTGAAGCTCTACCTGTAGCGGCCAGGTGGAATATCATAGCGATGTCGGACTGCACAGTGGGTAACACCCGTAGATCCTGAAGCTCTACCTGTAGCGGCCAGGTGGAATATCATAGCGATGTCGGACTGCACAGCAGGCAACAGCCCCAGATGCTGAAGCTCTACCTGTAGCGGCCAGGTGGAATATCATAGCGATGTCGGACTGCACAGTGGGTAACAGCCGTAGATCCTGAAGCTCTACCTGTAGCGGCCAGGTGGAATATCATAGCGATGTCGGACTGCACAGTAGGTAACAGCCGTAGATCCTGAAGCTCTACCTGTAGCGGCCAGGTGGAATATCATAGCGATGTCGGACTGCACAGTGGGTAACAGCCGTAGATCCTGAAGCTCTACCTGTAGCGGCCAGGTGGAATATCATAGCGATGTCGGACTGCACAGTGGGTAACAGCCGTAGATCCTGAAGCTCTAGCTGTAGCGGCCAGGTGGAATATCATAGCGATGTCGGACTGCACAGCAGGCAACAGCCCCAGATGCTGAAGCTCTAGCTGTAACGGCCATGTGGAATATCATAGCGATGTCGGACTGCATAGTGGGTAACAGCGGTAGATCCTGAAGCTCTACCTGTAGCGGCCAGGTGGAATATCATAGCGATGTCGGACTGCACAGCAGGCAACAGCCCCAGATGCTGAAGCTCTAGCTGTAGCGGCCAGGTGGAATATCATAGCGATGTCGGACTGCACAGCAGGCAACAGCCCCAGATGCTGAAGCTCTAGCTGTAACGGCCATGTGGAATATCATAGCGATGTCGGACTGCACAGTGGGTACCAGCCGCAGATGCTGAAACTGTCTCTTTTTCAGCCAGGTGGAATATCATAGCGGTGTCGGACTGCACAGCAGGCAACAGCCCCAGATGCTGAAGCTCTACCTGTAGCGGCCAGGTGGAATATCATAGCGATGTCGGACTGCACAGCAGGCAACAGCCCCAGATGCTGAAGCTCTAGCTGTAGCGGCCAAGTGGAATATCATAGCGATGTCGGACTGCACAGTGGGTAACAGCCCCAGATGCTGAAGCTCTACCTGTAGCGGCCAGGTGGAATATCATAGCGATGTCGGACTGCACAGCAGGCAACAGCCCCAGATGCTGAAGCTCTAGCTGTAGCGGCCAGGTGGAATATCATAGCGATGTCGGACGGCACAGCAGGCAACAGCCCCAGATGCTGAAGCTGTCGCTGTAGCGGCCAGGTGGAATATCATAGCGATGTCGGACTGCACAGTAGGTAACAGCCGTAGATCCTGAAGCTCTACCTGTAGCGGCCAGGTGGAATATCATAGCGATGTCGGACTGCACAGTGGGTAACAGCCGTAGATTCTGAAGCTCTACCTGTAGCGGCCAGGTGGAATATCATAGCGATGTCGGACTGCACAGCAGGCAACAGCCCCAGATGCTGAAGCTCTACCTGTAGCGGCCAGGTGGAATATCATAGCGATGTCGGACTGCACAGTGGGTAACAGCCGTAGATCCTGAAGCTCTACCTGTAGCGGCCAGGTGGAATATCATAGCGATGTCGGACTGCACAGTGGGTAACACCCGTAGATGCTGAAGCTGTCGCTGTAGCGGCCAGGTGGAATATCATAGCGATGTCGGACTGCACAGTAGGTAACAGCCGTAGATCCTGAAGCTCTACCTGTAGCGGCCAGGTGGAATATCATAGCGATGTCGGACTGCACAGTGGGTAACAGCCGTAGATCCTGAAGCTCTAGCTGTAGCGGCCAAGTGGAATATCATAGCGATGTCGGACTGCACAGCAGGCAACAGCCCCAGATGCTGAAGCTCTAGCTGTAGCGGCCAGGTGGAATATCATAGCGATGTCGGACTGCACAGTGGGTAACAGCCGTAGATGCTGAAGCTGTCGCTGTAGCGGCCAGGTGGAATATCATAGCGATGTCGGACTGCACAGTAGGTAACAGCCGTAGATCCTGAAGCTCTAGCTGTAGCGGCCAGGTGGAATATCATAGCGATGTCGGACTGCACAGTGGGTAACAGCCGCAGATGCTGAAACTGTCTCTTTTTCAGCCAGGTGGAATATCATAGCGATGTCGGACTGCACAGCAGGCAACAGCCCCAGATGCTGAAGCTCTACCTGTAGCGGCCAGGTGGAATATCATAGCGATGTCGGACTGCACAGTGGGTAACACCCGTAGATCCTGAAGCTCTACCTGTAGCGGCCAGGTGGAATATCATAGCGATGTCGGACTGCACAGCAGGCAACAGCCCCAGATGCTGAAGCTCTACCTGTAGCGGCCAGGTGGAATATCATAGCGATGTCGGACTGCACAGTGGGTAACAGCCGTAGATCCTGAAGCTCTACCTGTAGCGGCCAGGTGGAATATCATAGCGATGTCGGACTGCACAGTAGGTAACAGCCGTAGATCCTGAAGCTCTACCTGTAGCGGCCAGGTGGAATATCATAGCGATGTCGGACTGCACAGTGGGTAACAGCCGTAGATCCTGAAGCTCTACCTGTAGCGGCCAGGTGGAATATCATAGCGATGTCGGACTGCACAGTGGGTAACAGCCGTAGATCCTGAAGCTCTAGCTGTAGCGGCCAGGTGGAATATCATAGCGATGTCGGACTGCACAGCAGGCAACAGCCCCAGATGCTGAAGCTCTAGCTGTAACGGCCATGTGGAATATCATAGCGATGTCGGACTGCATAGTGGGTAACAGCGGTAGATCCTGAAGCTCTACCTGTAGCGGCCAGGTGGAATATCATAGCGATGTCGGACTGCACAGCAGGCAACAGCCCCAGATGCTGAAGCTCTAGCTGTAGCGGCCAGGTGGAATATCATAGCGATGTCGGACTGCACAGCAGGCAACAGCCCCAGATGCTGAAGCTCTAGCTGTAACGGCCATGTGGAATATCATAGCGATGTCGGACTGCACAGTGGGTACCAGCCGCAGATGCTGAAACTGTCTCTTTTTCAGCCAGGTGGAATATCATAGCGGTGTCGGACTGCACAGTGGGTAACAGCCCCAGATGCTGAAGCTCTACCTGTAGCGGCCAGGTGGAATATCATAGCGATGTCGGAATGCACAGCAGGCAACAGCCCCAGATGCTGAAGCTCTACCTGTAGCGGCCAGGTGGAATATCATAGCGATGTCGGACTGCACAGCAGGCAACAGCCCCAGATGCTGAAGCTCTAGCTGTAGCGGCCAAGTGGAATATCATAGCGATGTCGGACTGCACAGTGGGTAACAGCCCCAGATGCTGAAGCTCTACCTGTAGCGGCCAGGTGGAATATCATAGCGATGTCGGACTGCACAGCAGGCAACAGCCCCAGATGCTGAAGCTCTAGCTGTAGCGGCCAGGTGGAATATCATAGCGATGTCGGACGGCACAGCAGGCAACAGCCCCAGATGCTGAAGCTCTACCTGTAGCGGCCAGGTGGAATATCATAGCGATGGCGGACTGCACAGCAGGCAACAGCCCCAGATGCTGAAGCTCTAGCTGTAGCGGCCAGGTGGAATATCATAGCGATGTCGGACTGCACAGCAGGCAACAGCCCCAGATGCTGAAGCTCTAGCTGTAGCGGCCAGGTGGAATATCATAGCGATGTCGGACTGCACAGCAGGCAACAGCCGCAGATACTGAAGCTGTCGATGTAGCGGCCATGTGGAATATCACAGCGATGTCGGTCTGCACAGTGGGTAACAGCCGCAGATCCTGAAGCTGTAGCTGTAGCGGCCAGGTGGAATATCACAGCGATGTCGGTCTGCACAGTAGGTAACAGCCGCAGATCCTGAAGCTGTAGCTGTAGCGGCCAGGTGGAATATCACAGCGATGTCGGTCTGCACAGTAGGTAACAGCCGCAGATCCTGAAGCTGTAGCTGTAGCGGCCAGTAGGAATATCACAGCTAGTGATGTGTCGAGTCGAGTAATTTCATGACTCGAGTCAACTCGACTCGTCCAACCACCCAACTCGAGTTACGAGTCGAGTCGGACTCGACTCGCAATCAGGCATCAATGCTAAATCATATGGGGGATGAGTCGGCTCGAGTCGGCAGCCATCGGACGAGTTCGGGTTCTAACTCGAGTTGAGAAGCGAGTCGGCTATCTTCGGACGAGTTCGGGTTCTGACTCGAGTTGAGAAACGAGTCGGCTATTTTCGGACGAGTTCGGGTTCTGACTCGAGTTGAGTAGCGAGTCGGCCCGCGTCGGCAATCTCCGGACGAGTTCGGGTTCTAACTCGAGTTGAGAAGCGAGTCGGCTCGAGTCGGCAATCCCCGGACGAGTTCGGGTTCCAACTCGAGTTGAGAAGCGAGTCGGCTATCTTCGGACGAGTTCGGATTCTGACTTGAGTTGAGAAGCGAGTCGGCTCGAGTCGGCTATCTTCGGACGAGTTCGGGTTCTGACTCGAGTTGAGAAACGAGTCGGCTCGAGTCGGCAATCATCGGACGAGTTCGGTTCTGACTCGAATTAACCCATTAGGATTATAGTTTTCCAAGTCGGCTCGAGTCTGCATTCTCTGAACAAGTTCGGTTCTGACTCGAATTGAATCAGTATTTCAGTAGGGTTGTAGTTTTCCGAGTTGTCGACTCGTTAGGATCCGAGTTCGTGTAAATTCGGCAATCTCCGTACGTGTCCAACTCGAGTTACGAACAAATTGACTCGAGTCAACTCGAGTCGGCTCTTGACTCGAGTCAACTCGACTCGTCAACTCGACTCGACCCATCACTAATCACAGCGATGTCGGACTGCACAGTAGGTAACAGCCGCAGATGCTGAAGCTGTCGCTGTAGCGGCCAGGTGGAATATCACAGCGATGTCGGTCTGCACAGTAGGTAACAGCCGCAGCGGCCAGGTGGAATATTTGGGAATCCTTTCGCTCATTAGCCAGTGGCCGCGGGTCACAAGGTTAATAAAACAAGCGGCCAATAAAAGCGCGGTTCGGCGGGAACCGGTCGCCAAAGACGCCGCCGCTCCCACGGCCGCGACCAGCGACATGGGGGCAGAGCTTGGCACGGCGAGGGCGGCGAGAGATTAGATGGGTTGAGGTTAAATTTTTTTTTCCCTTTAATATATAATTAATATGAGTGATTAGTCTCTAAATAAAACAAACGACACAATATTGTCCGACGATGACAATGATCATTTTAGAGAAATAATATATGGAAAATTGTTAGACATAAAATATTATTCTTAAGCTAAACCACTATAGCAGTTTTTTAGGTCCGCTTGTGATCTTCAAATACGGAAAAATCTCTTCCCACAGAGGAGAATCAAACAGAGGTGTCTTCTAATGTTGCGCTTAGCTGGTGTCGAGCGCTGGTGTCAAGGACTTACAAAGCCAGCACCGTCGCTGCCCTCTCCTAATTTAACTTAACTGTAGCTAGAAACTAGATGTAACTAGTAACTGGTAACTAACTGTAGCTGGATTTAACTGTAATAACTAGCAAGCACAGAAGACCCATTTAAAAGCGACCTCTGTTAGATACTACTCTGTGCTCTTCCCAAATAAAATACAAACTGTCATTCATGACACAGTACTTTGTTCAATAAGACGATTTTTCTAATTATATATGATAAATTGAATAATTGCGAAGAAAATATAGTATAGGTAAACTTGATATGCCTAATCAGTTCAAATATGGCGGATTAGTCAGTGATTTAAAAACATTGCCTTTCAACCAATTTCAAATAGGAATTGTGGATTCAGCCGAATAACCTGGCATTCAGTCGACTTAAAATAACTGGCATTTTTAAAGCAGCGAGTTTTAAAATGATTAATCGTAAAATGTAATCTGTATAACATATCTATATAAAAATATCGGTCAGTTGATTAAATAGACGTGTTGAACCAAGGTTGCAATAAATTAAATTAAAATTGTGCAAAATATACATTTGACTAATTAGACGAACTATTTTGTGACTGTAACTATTTCAACCAAGTGAAAAATTAGTCCCAACGCACAATCACCAGTTTAAAGTTGATTCCGCGAATCGGCGCGGCGAATTAATCGGTTTTAACCGGCGCAATTTGCTGCTAATTAGCGTAAGCGGCCGCCGACAGAGCGCAGCGCGAGTCAATTATAACGCATGCGCAGATCGCCAGATAGCAGCAGCGCGGCGCAGGCGCGGCAGATCGTAATTGGTCGCTGTTTACGATAAGCGGGCCCTCGTTTACATGTCGCCCAGCAGAGAAAAACTCACGGCGGAGACGATTTCTCAAGCCGCGAATCGATCGGTTGGTATTTTATAAACAATACAAATAAAATTGTTTTGTTTGTCCTTGGATGTTTAAAGAGACTACAAGGTTGACTTTAGCGCTCAGGCGAGGATTAATGAGATAGCAAACTAAAACTGTAAGCCTCGGCTCAAATCAGCTATCGAATCTCGTTTGGCGTTTGCAAACATTAGCAAGGAAGAGTATCGCGCGAAACCACAGTTATACGAATACTTCGGTGTCGGTAAAGATATACCGAAATTCTCAAAATAGTACTACCTAATTTTGAATGTAACATGATTTGAACTGGATTGCAATTGCGAAGCCCGAATGTGACCTGTTGGTTGTATGGGTTGGAAATAAAACCGGCTAAATCAGAAACATAATTTTAAAAATTCCCTTTTAGGGTGTTCACTTTACAAACTCAGTGTATGAAGTTTAAACGACGGACCAGATTATGGGTGCAAACGATCATAATTTTTAATAATAATTTGTGTCTCAACTGAAAGAGCTAAACATGAACCATACGATGTGATGGAAACGTTTATGTTTTGTGACTTGGGCAATTTCGGATATGTCAACGTCGGGAAGACAATAAGTTTACAAGAGACTTGTGTCAAAGTCAATCGGGGCCAGAAAAGTCTGAAATGACGTCAGCTCACAATCTTTTGGGGAAAATTAAAACAACGTTTTTATTGTTTTTTTGTAAAACTGAATACAGACTGGCATTTTGGAGATATGTGTTTCGAAATATATTACTTAATTCCAAAAGTTATTTGATATTTCTGATTTCTGAAAAACAGTGCAATTTATTTCTCAGATTTTATTTCGCTTGTAATATATAAGAAAATATCTTTATTGTAATTTTTTAATATTTGTCAATATTATATGCTAGGTTTATATAATTTACCCATATATTAGGTAAATTGATATGAATTGTGACGACTAAATATAGGAGAGGCATATGAAACACTCTTTGTCAGTTCGAGTGCAGTAATGTTTGATTTTCAACATAGCTACGATGCTTCGATTTTTGATTGGGAGGGAATGAAACGATTTTGATTAAAATAAGAAGGCTCGGATGAATGAATTGTACAGTACATTAAAATCAACAAACTAATATGCAAGATAAGTAAGAAAATCGATAAATTATTACGTATACGAGAAATATTGAATGATTAAGTTATTAAGTTTGGTAAAAATGTTAAAACAAATGAACAAGTCTGATTTTAACGTGATATTGTTTAAGATTGAGATAATATTTTTTTATTGAAATGCTTTGGTCTTAAATTTGGCCAATCAGTTTTTGCCAAATTTCGGCAGGGTAGAGAACTCCCCAAACATTAACGTGATTGGTTTGATTTATTATAAATGTATAATAAAAAAAGCTTAATAGATTAATCGAGTCCATTCTTTTTATGGAAATTGATAATAGGCCCTGTAATAAATAAAAAGTCCAACGGATTCAAAAATTCCTCTACTTTACATCTTAATCTTATATTGTTCGTGTTAAAAGTTATAATACCACCATTTCGATTTTATTTCAAAAGAATCCCTCCACAGATAGACACCAAATTTCGCATTGTTTTTGGGATTTGTAAGAGAATCAAAAGTTCATCGAACAGTAATATTGTTCACAATATCAGAAGTTAGATTATTTAAGAATGCGATCCGAAAATTATTTATAAATAAAACAACGAAACTCGTAAATGCCATTAAATGTGCCATAGTTCAAACCTATGTGTAAGACCAAATTGGCTACGATTCTGACAGTATTATCATAATATCTTTTGGAGCCGTAACTTAAAAGTCGCTGGTCTCGCAATAAGAAATTGCGATCAGGTTGAAAACTCTCTTAATAAACATTTTATTCAAACAGTTTATCTATGAAAGAAAATAGAATCCCGCAGAAAGAATACATTGAATCCTCAGGCGCGCAAACACCCAGTGCAAATATTCCCCCTAAGCGCATCTTGGCGAGAAAAACAAACCGGGACAATTGAGGGGCAAACATGTTCGGGGGTCGACGCTGAAGCACCCTCCATCGCCCCAATATAACACGCCCGGCACGCGATATTGCTGCAACTATCGATTACACCGATATTAAATAAGTCGGACCCCTGACATATCGAATAAGCTATCGTTAATCACCGAGGACAGGTGCCCCTCTCGAGATGGGCGAAGGAGGGGTAGATGTGATGTGGGAGGAAGAGAGGGTGATTTAAGCTTTCGAAAAAAATAAAAGGCCGCGTGCGGATGGACAGTGGACAATTTGTTTTCGATTTTCCGTTGACAAGTGGATTTGCCAACGTGGGTTGATTGCGTCCCTGTCGATGAGTTTATCGACGAGATAAATTCTTTCTTTTTTAATTGAGCGGTGTTAACTCGCCGGTTGATTTAGCTGTGGACGGTGACCGTTGAATTGATGATACTGCAACGTTGAAAATAAAAGGTCAACAAACTGTAATATGAAATACGTGTGCTAAATAATTATTTTTTGGACAATTTAAAGTGAAGAGCTTAAAACCATTAATGGATTCACGATATCGGGAGTTTTAAATAAAATGCTCAAAACTGTTATTATGCGAATTTTTTTAAAGTGAAATGCATTATTTAGGGCCGCTTTCTCCAAACTTGGTTATCCTAAAAAAGAGGTTTGACCTGGGTTAATCAAGGTTAAACCTCTTTTTTAGGTTAACCAAGTTTGAAGAAAGCGGCCCTTATGTCGGAATGATTATATTTCTTAGTATCGATCACCATGATTATATTTCTTAGTATCGATCAATATTTATTTTGTTCACTGTTTCACTATTAATGTTGGAGCAGTGTGAAATTTTTAATTTTCATTTATTTATTTCATTTAAATACAATATTCGGTTACACAGCAGTTATAATTATTAATCTCTCTAGCTTAAAAGCTAATTGAGAGATCAGCTAATCACATAAGTTATAACAAACGCTTCGACAAAATATATATTTCTAACACATAACTTATAAAACTAATATAACAATCAAAACAATAATACAATAATGCAAAGAGGGAAATTTTAGTTCGCCATGTGACTATACATCACTGCAAAGAAGAATAACTTAAACGTCAACTGAAAACGACAATTCTTAACCTGATAGAAAAGTGAAAGTTGCTTGGCCCGGTACCAATGCACATTTGCAGCCCAGATCTGATTTTAAATGATTGTTTTTCACAATAAAACAAATTCCTTTGATTTCCAGTACTAAGTCCATTACCTTTAATGATAAAATGTCTCTGTTATGTGGTGATTTGTGTTTATTTAGAATCTGACAGCGTAATTGTGTATGCCTACTTGTCTAGCCTAAGTCAGTGTTTCACTTTGTGTCTAACATTGAATTAAGTGTTATTTCTGTTGTCTATTAATTTATGTGTTAATTTTTGTGTAAGTGTTCAATGTGTTCAACTAATCTGTGAAGTATTGGATTAATAATTACTGTGTATGGAAGGTAAGTGAAAGCTAGACGACTTGTTTCCTATCCTAGCTACCCAATTTCAACCCAGCTTGTTTTATTGACCCTTAGTGTTTGCTTACACTGTACTATGTGTGAGCATTCAATGTTCGTTTGTCGTAATAATGATGAAATGGTTTTTTTAAATAGGTTTTCAATTGGCTTTGTTTTGCAGTGTTTTTAACTCTTTAGGTAATGAATTTAGTAGCCTTGGTAATCTATACTCCAAAGTCATTTTTCCGTATTTGTTATCGATTCTTTGTACCAAAAGTTGTCGGTTCCTTAAACTATAAAAACATTGTGTTGTAACCTATAGTTTTCATCAAAATAATGCCTGCTAAGATCCGTGTGCATTGCTAGATTGTCAAAACTCATTATACCTAAAAGTTCCAGTGACATTTCATTAAACAGTATCTTCAAAATTCTATTTGTAACGGACTTAACAGGTTTTAAAACATATTCTGGTGCCATATAGTATAAGGAAATTCCATAGTAAAACAAGCTTTGTACCAAAGTAAAGTAGATCAGCCTCTTTGTGGCTATTGAAAAATAGTAGCTAATTTTCCTCGCTTTGAATAAAACTATTCTTAGATTCCTTGAAACATAATCAGCATGAGTAATGAACCTCATATCAAAATCCAGAAACAATCCCAGATGTTTTATGTTATTTACAAATTCTAACCTTTGACATACACAGTTACTGGAGGATGTTAAGCAATCATAACTATGACAAACTAATTTGCTCATTCTCATTTGTTCTTCATTTATTTTAACTCTAGGGTTCCTAAAAATTATTGTTTTTGTTTTTCTAGAGTTTACCATTATATTATTATTAAAAAAATATTTTACAACAAGGTTCATGTCCCTTTGCATTAATTCAATGGCTGTATAAACATCTTTATGAATAACATACAAAATATTGTCGTCTGCATATTGCAATACATGGCTGTTGAGTTGTATTTGAATAAATTGAATAAATAAGAGACAATAAAGACGTTAAATTGCAATTCGGACAATAAATATAAGTCTCACAACAAATACCTCAGTTCAATCCCAACCAGCATCCCAGTAAATAATTTAAATGAAACTATAATACCCATTCAAAACTCTCATCTTAAAAATCGATTGCGCATCTTAAATGTTTGTTTAACACCCTAGAGATTAAATTACTTAAGGAACACGATTAAAATTAACAGGAGGCCTTTATTTTTAAGCTTAAAAGTAATTTTTCCTGGCTTTCCTACTATAATAGTGATTGTCAGGTGCTGCTACGTCAGAGAACTTTCGAAAAACAATAACAAAGTTTTATTTTTATTCCTAGTATGTAACTAAACAAACTTTTGAAATTAACTTAATAAACGTGGACGAGACAGGTATTATTCAGAAAACATTTGTATATGTCATAAGAATTGAAAAAATAATTATTTTCAATTCTCAGTTAAAGTGAAGAATTTTCTCAATGTCAACCTATGGCAAGATAATGCAAATGGTACCAACTGCGTTTGCCGTCATCCAATCACGTGAGTAAAGAGCGTACACCTATCAAAGGCAATACTCACCAAAGCATTTCACAAAACGCAATGCTAAACAACAGTCACAAGAAAGTTGGACTAGATCGACTGACATTGGACATAGTTTCTTTAAGATTACCTTCCGAAATTGTTAAAGTAAGGAGTGATAATTAAGTAAGTATCAATTTTTGGATTGGATAATAGTTTGGTATCCATCCATATTATTAACATGTAAGTATGATTTTTTGTGATCCTTTTTTCTTAGCTTGTGGGCCCTATAGGACAAATCTAATCAAACCAAAAGAGAATTACTTTCCTTAATGTGCGCAATCCCATCATAATTTACCATTGTTTTTAAAAACTATAGAAAAATTAATTTGAAATAAAAAATAACATGGGCTTTATGAGTTGCCATGTTGGTTACGTAATAACAACAAAATGTAAACTAATGCTGTTTTGTCTGTTAACTAATTCATATGATTATTAAAACAAGTGAACTGTCATATTCAAAACAAAAATAAATTTTATTCTAGAGTTTACATTATTGATATTAATGTTAAATAAATTTATTTAAAATAACAAAGTGTAATTTTAAAACCCCAAATATCATCTAGTTAAATTTGGACCAGTAGGTGACTTCTAGTAACAATCCCAAAAGAAATGTGTATTGCAGTTCCAAAGGCAAAGCTCTTAAAATCAGCAACAATATCCAAACACAATTCAAATTAATACTGTTTTTAATGTCACTGACCTGAAAAACGGACCACTTTCATTCGGAACACTATTTTCGGGACATACATGCACCCAGCCACCTGTCTGATCCACCCTACCCTCCCTAATCTTCCCCTGACTTCTGTCCCCATATTGCTTTGACCACTGACCTGTTGTCTATGTACTCGACACGTGCAGCTAATCGCGCGAGAATTAATGAAAGCCCTCTCACTACGACCCCCGGCTTTGTGCTCGCCCCAACTTGTCATGCTAATCGCCGCCGCCGACGTTTTATTTGATTTTATTACTGTCTATTTGATCGGAGGGGCGAGAGAGATGAATGGTTTAGACTCGGTTTAATATTATTTTATTGGTTTCTCGAACGGTGGAGAGGCCTTTTGTTTTCTCCCGGTGATGGGATTTTATTGAATTCGAATTATAGGCGGATCGCGGATCTGTGTGGTGGTTGTGAATTTGTTTGTTGTCATAAGTGTGATAGTGCCAAAATAACTATGTATATTTAAAAATTTTAACGTAAATGTATGGTGAAAATTGTCATGTTTTCCAACAAAAATATAAATATTTGTTACAGAACAATAATCGCACTGATCAGTTAACTTATATTTTCAGCTGGAATAATAAAGTAGATTAACTTGTTAGCCATTCCGATGTGATCTTTTAAATAGAAAATTTTATGCGTTTCTGAGCCTATTTCCCTTCCTCAGAAATGGAACAGTTATCAGAATCAACAATGCAACAAAAGTATAAATAGTATATTTCACTACTAGTCACGAAATAGTACTTTTGTGACGAGTTGTGAACAGTACTTTTCATCACGATGCAAATAAGTGCCCAAACTTATAAAAAATGATCCAACATTTCATAATTTACTAATTTTTCTATAAGTAAACACAATACGGCTGAACTGTCTATTTTAGTTTATGAAGTCAGCTGGTTGAACTGTCAAATTAAGGAATTCGTTTGTTTGGGTACGGCAAAATTTTGTTTTGGTACGGAAATGGTTTGTTTGGGTACGGGAATGAAATGTTTGGGTACCGAAAAAGCAGCTGATCATTACTTGTTTTGACGTAAGGAAATCGAGAGTTTTCGTAGATCTCAGCTGTACGGAAACGGGCAATTTTCGTATACAGAGTGATGAAAAAAATCTTTATACCTTTACCTTTACATTTTTGAAGATAAAATAAAAAAATAATGAAACGTAATTAAAAATTCAAAGTAAAGCAAATCTTGAATATAGTTATGGACCCACGATTCGCTGATAACTTTTGTAATTTTTAATGTTTTTTTATGTACGTTGTGCATGCATCATACAGTAGCAGCAGCAGGGCTTACTGGCACCATCAATTATAACTAGATATATCGTAATATTCTCAAATTTACTAATATCTTCCCAAAAATATATATTAATCCTGATTTGTAAATGCCTCAAGAACAGTGAAAAAATACCTTGTATAACTAGGAGTACGCTAATTCTGCGCGTAATGGGATGAGTGAACTCAGATATTACCAAAGTATTATTTTGTTAGTTTACGAGCACCGTGTGTATGTATTGTTTCAAAAGTTCTAAAATAAATGACAATTAGGCCGGCCACACACTGAGGCGACAAAACGTTTTTTGTGTTTTGTTGTTGAACAGCTGAAGAAATGTTCAATAAGCCATGATGGTTCAAATGTTTTTTCCTGTTAGAATTGAGCAAACCTAGCTCTACAAAACTATAAGCGACGAATAATAGTAGTTTTCATCACTAGGAGCGAAAGTGGCTCTTTTTGGTACGAGATCGTAATTTACAGGCGAGGCGCAGCCGAGCTTGGAAATGCGATCGAGTACCAAGGAGACACTTTTGCTCCGTGTGATGAACAACTATATTCATCATTATGTATAAATAACCATTTAATCGTTAAAAAATTTGACTACATAATTTTGAGGTTATCCAAAATAGTCATAGTCATTTACACATCTGTTAGTTGTTTACAAACACAAGTTAAGAAATCGTTCAACATTTCAAACGTAACATAAACAAATTTTGACATTAGGGTACGGCAAAATTTACCATATGTTTTTTCAGTACTCCTATTCGAAGTGATCCAAAAACGATCATTTTGCGTACGAGTTAGAGAACTAAAAACGGCTGTTTTCCAGACAGTATGATGAAAATTATGTTTGCCAGAGTCCCACTTAGAGTTAAACCGTGACATAAAGCAACAGAATAAATCAACAGAAATTAAGTAAAGTAACCTTCACGTTGGTTATCATTATTTTCTCACAGTGCTAAAAATACTCTTTATACCAATTCAAAAATCTTTCAGTCGATAAGAAAGCTCGCCCCCCTGGCCCCCTGTACTTTGCCGCATTTTACGACAAGCCTGCAACACATCTTCGGGCGAGGCGTTGACACAACGTTCATCACAGACCACAGAAATGCGAGCCGAAGGGGGCGGTTATATTTTAGAGGGCGGTGACATCTTCAGCTATAAACCTCCCTGGAGATCAGATAGGCCTAATGACGGCTGTCACCGCAGATAGGCCTAGTTTACAAGCCTACCGGGCCTAGGTCACTAAAACTCGACCTTTTTATTTGTCTGAAGGGCTGCAACTGAAAAGTCAAACTGTGGAGTGAAAATTTCAAATGAAATGTTTCTTTAGCAAAATTTGCGACGGTATACAGCGTTTATCTAGCTTTCATTACTAACCGCAGACTGATAAAAAATCACCCCATCTAGTTGGCAAGGAAAAATGTAACTTAAACTAACAAAACATTAGGGATTCGGTTGTTTTTTTACAAAACAATCACATCTAACTTTAATTTAAACGTTAACGTTATTTTATATTTAAAATAAAACCTTAAAAATACGTAATCAATTTTTAAATGGCTTTTAATCAGTAGGATACTTTATTCTTAATCTACTGTGACTTGTTGCTTGCACTCGCCATTTGCTTCGATACAAGTTGCTTAATTACGATTACAGTATATTGTCTGATCTTAATTTAATTAGTTTTTTTTAAACCAGTTTGGTTATTTACCAATTTATAATTATTGTCCACTTTATAATGTAGTGCTTTTAAGTTTAAGTTTTCAGCAATAGTTTAGGTCCGATGCTTATCAGTTAGTTATAAGTTATTTTATATTAGTTCATTTCAGTTTAATTTCGTAGCTATCAGTCTTTAGTTAAATTAGAGGAACTGCTCTATTGTAATTGGTTTTGGTAAAAAAACTGTTATAAAGCATGTAAATTATAAATTATTTAATTAATTAATAACTATAGAAACTGGATTAAAGGCTTAAAAAGAAATGTAATTTGCGTAAAAGCGTTAAGAGCATTGCCTGGTTCACCGTTTTGTGATGTCACTTTTTGAACGTTTACATTCCGGACTCCACCCACCTGTCACATTTGTTTTTAACAAACTCATCTGAGGATTTTAAACGATATATTTATTTTTGACTAGCAGTTGCCCGTGGCTTCGCTCACGATAAAAATTGTAACTCCCTGCTGACTAAATGAATATAGGGCCACATACTGAGTTTA
The DNA here is from genome assembly GCA_035578135.1 of Flexamia atlantica. Taxonomy (NCBI): domain Eukaryota; kingdom Metazoa; phylum Arthropoda; class Insecta; order Hemiptera; family Cicadellidae; genus Flexamia; species Flexamia atlantica. Next base: position 33,695,348 of record JAQJVK010000003.1, on the reverse strand, counting down.
TGATTACACAAATAAGGTACAAAAACGAATGATAACTTTAAGTTAACTAACTAAACTAAATCTAACTTTTATATAGTACATATAATCAAAATAATCAATTAACAAAACAACCATAAAACCATTATGAAAGTAACAAAATTGTAAATCAGCTGTATCCGTATGTGAAGCTTGAACCATCTGCTTGTTGAATGAACATTGAAAACTAAACAAAAGATCATCCATTCCATTTACTACTAAGGAGAACGTATAAACTTCGACCTCGCCAAGACCCCTTAAAAGTTTGAATTTAAAAAAAAAAACGTTCTTAGCGGATGCTTACGCCATAAAGAACGTCCATGCAAAGGTCCAAGGTTGTAAGACAAGTGGTTTGGGCTGTGCAGTGATAGGTCAGTGGTATTGGACAAACGTAAAGAAGGTAAACTTTCATTAATCAGAAAGATATTTTCAGGAATCTGCAAAGACCGCACGTCTGCTGCGACTGGAGTTATTCTATTACTTCCCCCCGCAGAAGGTATTTCTATTTGGCCTCCCTGTACTGTACTATACATGCGGGCAGATTCAGCGCCCCGCCGACAAAGCCCTCAAGTGTGTCACTGCCCTAGGAAAGCTTACGCCCAATATCGTCAGATATGCTCGCATGTATGGTATTGAGTGGCACTTAGGCAGGATATAAATACCCCCGTCGCAGCAGACCAAGTATACAGTTTTCTGTTTCATGAAAGTATATGTACGTAAAACGTAGAATTTTCCCTTGATTTAATGTCAAAAAAAGTTCTAAGGTTTTTAGGGTCTATCTTGAACGAAAAAATACCCCCGTTGCAGTAGACCTCCAGACTATGCATAACCTTATTTTATTTCTTCCATAAGAATAACATAGGGAATGAGTATGCAGGTCTGCTGCAACAGACATACAGACATTTTGTGGTTTTAAAACAATATCATGTGAATCTGAACCATAAAAGCCACATATACCAAGTTTTATCAAGGTGTGTTGAGCAGTAACCGAGATATAGAATTTTTCTTATTTTCCATGAGGATAAAATAGGGACAATGTGCTGTGTTTTCCGCTTTAAATATCGTTCAAATGGTGTTTTTTGCTTCTGGGAGCCCCAAAGTGAAAAGTTATCATGGCCTCGGGCTTAGGTCTTGCCATGAGACCTATGGTAATAGTCTATTCCTTTAAGGAAATTCGTTAATTCCGTCAATGAAATTCGCTAAAAGACAAAAGCAAAGTCTTTTTCTAATGATGTACATAAAATAAATGGTTTAAATTAGCTCTTTCAATAACAGCTGTTACAGGGAAGAAAGGTCTTTAAATTATCTCTAGTCAGTGATTTATTTTATGTTCTATTCCTGACAGCTGATTTGACATACTACTTTTTTTTGCTTTTTACATCTGTTTAGATATAAACAGTTCATCAATTATTTTGTATTCTGCTACAACTTAAACTTGGTCGAGATAAAATAAAATCGTGTTTTAGGATTTTGCAGTTTGATTTCAAAAGTACTTGTGATTTAATAAATTGCCTAAAAATATCAAACATTTTATACTTGATGAGTAGATTCCATGAGCAAATGGATTATGTACGAAAACTAACGATGGATTAAATGCTACTTTTATATAGTACATAAAAAAATAAATATTATAAACCAAAACATAAAACTGAATGAAATCATTAAACATCTGTAACGACGAATCCATCAGTGAAGGTAACTACCATCTGCTTGGAACTCTGAAAAAAATGTAAACAAAACATCATCCCCTTTAATTATTATGGGGAAACTTGGTTGAAATCAAATAAAACTCGGTTTTTAGAAGCTTGCTATTTAATTTAAAAAAGACGTACGCTAGTTTTAAGTCGTCTAAAGCCTTCTCATATGTGCATACTACACAGGAAAAAAGTTTCAGCCATAACAGTACTCTAGTTTTTGCGTGAAAATCGGTCTAAAGTGTGATGTTGAGCGTTACCAACACACATCGTGACATAAATTGAGAAAAGGCTTGATTCAGATTCTCTGACCTTCAAAACGCAAAACTAACCGAAAATTTCATAATTCTAAGCAATGTACAGACAAAACTCTAATTTTACAGACAAAACTCTAATTTTATTTATATAGATTGAACTGGGTGGAGGTAACTGGTGCGATAGTGCTGCATAAATGTATATGGAGGTTAATTGTGTGAAGACTCTCTATATTCAGGAATTAAAAAAATTAAGTTTGAAAGTTATAGTAACATGAGAAAATAACGTAATGATAACTGATTACAATATGGTTGTACAATAGAGTTTTCACTTAAATGAAATAAACTATCGTAAAATAAAAAAAAGTGTTTTTAATGATTTACAAGTTTAAACCGATTGGATTCCCTTTTAAAGAATAAAAGAGTGATTAAACGTCATAAAATTGAAAATCAAAGCCAAATCACTAATTAGAATGTATAAACCATAAAATGATTATAAAGGAATTCCAACGTGCATTTTGCAATGTAGTATAGTGCTATATCTCTCTACTGTTAGGCTATTTATCAAAGGGAATATCAGCACCGTGATTTGCTACCATATAGTGCCCAAAGCGAGCGGATTCAGCATGTATCATCGACAGCATGCCTTCGTCGGAATGTCTGTTATGTTTGGCAACCTAGGGACTATGGGCTTATGGAATGGCAACCATGCTGTAGCCAGCCTCCGCTGGGCCAATAAAATGTGAAAAGCTTCGTGAATATGTGATAATCACGCATAGAATATAACTTATTAGACGATTTTTGAATATATATTTTTTCTAAATTTATAGAACTTTTGAAAGTTCTGTACTATGTAATATTTTAAAATAAATTGTTGCATCTATATAACCTTTTCATTTTAGTATTAAATCAAAATTCACAAACATTCTAGATTAACAAGAGCCTTCTAATAGCAATTAATAGAGATTACAATAATCAATTGTTTTTATAGAACGTATTTTATAAAATCTCTTGTGCATTTCTTGGGTTCGTTCCACTCAATTTGGAAGGCAGCAGGAAAAAGGAACGAAAGCAACTTATTATTTATAAGATTCATTATATTCTATTACAAAAATAGAAGTAAACAAGGCATGCAAATAAGCGTTGTAAACAACTATTGGTAGTACATTCTTTTTAATATCATAACAACTACGAAAGGGCTAAATTAGGAAGAACATGGCACTTAGTATGCATACAAAATACAGCTAAATGGTTAGTGACAGGTGCCATCTCAGTTTACATGGAACATTTTACCCAGTGCCGATGAAAAAGAAGCGATTATACAACTTGGTCGATAAATCAATAAAAAGTAAAATACATAGCGGCTTTTTCCACTTCAAAATAATTTGTCTCCGGACCACGGGAAGCCTAATGAGTCAGTTCAGGTAATTTCCGAAAAACCTTCGGCTCTTTTTTTCCAAGAGGCATTATCTGTAACCATTGTGGCTGAGTTCTCCCGAAAAGCGGCGGTTTTTGCCAAAGTGGCGGCGGTTCTGTTAATTGTAGCCATTTAATATGCCGACCGCAACTGCGCGCAAAAAACCGTAAGTCACAAAATGGCGGAGTCGTAGCTCCAAAGTTCTCATGGAGATCATGCAACTCCTCAGCGGATGTCCGGTCAAACTTATGAAGTCTTCCTGTAAAAAGAGTGTATGTAATTCAATATTAAAAATTGTTTTTAAATGAAAGAAACATTTTACTGGGTATTTTTATTCACATTAGGATTCTGGTCTAAAGACAGTGAGCAATAAACCATTCCATTTACGAAACATGACGAAACAAAGGGGTTACTGTTAGTAACTCCTGTTTTTCAACTTATTAACTTACAGTTAAATAAATTCGGCAATTGGACGATTGAATAGCAATCTTGTGATAAAGTACAGACAATGAATAAAGTGACAATACAACTTTTTTTTAAATATCTAGCTATGTTGACTTACACTTTTATGATAAGTTGTCATATGTTAAAATATCCAGCCTTAAAACCTGCGGATATAAATAAACAACAATTTAAATATATCACTAAATTTAATTACCTTTTCTGATACAAATCCCGAACCTTCCCAAGTCAAGTATTAACTGCCGAAGTGAAGTTTTATTAAGAAGCAGGGAGAGTTTAGCAAAATAACGCGAGCGAAATCTCTCAAGCAAGAGCACTTGTTATTAAATTAAGAGCGCCTGTTCTTCTTCACTGATAAATTTAATTCGACAGACTCTTTAAGGAACGAACTTGGTATTTTCCTTCCTGAGTTCATGTTGGGGAATTTTGTTTTAAATTAAGTGTTTTCTTAGGTTAGTGAAATATTGATTTGAAATTATATACTTAATCTAATCAATCGGAATTAAATTTCACTTTTGCGATTTACTAAATGGTTGTTTTATTACTTTTATTCCTAAAAATTTTTAATAAAAACAGTATTAAAAACTTATATTATAACTATGATTTAATTCTGATTGAAGCGTTTGGAATAAAGGTTTTAACGTTAACCGTTAAAAGTACAAGTTTGTCTCTAAAATATTCTTAAAGTCCACTCAAAAGGTCTGACATCACGTCCTTAACAAAGTTACCGTTAAAAAGATTTTTTCGTGATAACTGCATAGGTAAAACTGAGCAGATTAAATAATCGCAAATGCCATAGAAGTTCGGAGTAAAACAAGTAAAATTATTATTAAATGCCACTGGTTGCTGAAAAAATTTTTGATGTTAATTATTTAAGTTAAGTTAAGCTTGGCTTTTTATTCAAACTTTTTCTTGCATAGTTCCTTGTCTAAATAGAAACTTAACAGCCCTAGAGCCAGTTTCTATCGGACAGTGGACTATAAAAATGCACACCGTCTGACAAGGCCGACACCGCGACGTTTTAGAAAGTAAGAGACAAGCCCATGATTTGGACCAGTCCTTTCAAGAATGTTTTACGAAATGCTACTGGCATCAAACCGGACGATGATTTGAGTAAACATAAGTATAGGTAATTTAGGGTGGTAATGTATAAATTTAATACTGGGGTAAAGTAATGTTAAGTCATTTCAGGTTTAATTACATTTTAAAATGAAAGTACAAACGATTTTGAAGTGAGCACTCTGCTGAATCGAACTAGTTTCATCAACCGACTTTAGAAAGGATAATTTATCGTACTGAATACGTGGATTTAAATCTATAGGGGAAACAACTTTGCAAACCGCCCTATAGGCCAATTCGATCTTCGATTTACTGCTCTTCCCGGAGTTTATTTGCGATCTACAGTTTGATTAGTCCCATAAAATTAGTATTTTAAAGCTCTGCCAAAGCTTGATCAAAGCTCCGCGGCGAGAGGCAGCACTTCTGTTTAATAGACTCTTAAACCAATCTTAAAACCAACCTGCGCCGTTTCAATCCATTTGGCGAATGCTATTTGATGCACTAAGGTCTTACCTTAAGGGATAAAATACGGTTTGAAAATAAAACTCGCAATCTAATCTAGCCTACTATTTTATGATTGCTCACACAGAGCCAAGAAAACAAAGTTAAGACTCTTCTTAGTTAAGTTTCGTCGGGAACTTTAACTACAGAGATAACTTTTTATATCTGCACATTTCACCAATACATTGGAAAGCGCGGAATTCCGCTTGGATCGGGATAACTCTTTTGACTCGAGTTGTGAACTGTGTTTATATGCTTGCATCCCACTGTAATTGATAAATAATAAATTACATATATTCACATTTCTCTTGGGTTTTCAATATGTAACATGAGAACACGCGACCCAATTGGATAGTTTTTATGAGGGAATTCTTCGACTGGTGCGCAGCACATTGACTTTCAGAAATGTAATTCTATATATAATGTAGAATATTATTATAATACTCTAATATAGTAGTATTTGAGTAATTTTAAATTTAAATTAACACGAAAACTAGTATTGTTTACATTAGAGCTTCTTCAGAATTATTCCACAGATTTTACATAAGAAGAGAGATGAGGCAAACCTGAGCAAAACCAATCCATCACAAGGTTTTTTATGTGAGCCTAAATCTTTACATATGACTTGAAGGGGTGTCAGGGGTGTAGGGGTGTCAGGGGTGTATATATAACAATGTACTGTATCACTATTGCGTTTGACAGTCCGAAAACATTTCACACTACACAACCGATTCGATTAATCCAGTTTTCGCTTTGTTCAGGGATTTTTGAGAAGCATTTCGTCATCAGAGTTACAGAAGTTCACTGCAGTCGCGGTGGAGGTTATAGCAGGTCGTTGCCATTTGACCGTTGAATCAGTGGCTGGCATAAACAATATTACAGACGTCACTTTTGGCAATAATAATTACTGTTCATTAAAAAGCTCAGCTCTGCGTTGAGTAACGAACATGAAAACTACTGTAACAACATTAGATGGAAGTGTATCAAAGAGTTCCGTATTTAAATAACAATATTTGGGTTTCTTAAGAAATTTTGGAAGTCAACTATTCATTTCGAATGATGTCATAGATAAGACAGGACAACGTCTGTTAGGTCAGCCTATACAATTTTCCAAAATAATCTATATGTGCTCGGTTGATTCGTGTAGAACCAAGGCTACAGAGAGTACGTTATTGCACGGATTTATGATTAATCGACATCGACACTGACCACGTTGTTTCTGATAAGTAGAATATCTTTTTAGTGTCTGTAATAATAACTAATTACTAGTGAGGGTGAGGGAATAATATCCTATAGATATTTCCAGAGCTGCCTGGAAATAGCTATTTGTGTATTAAGAGCGCGAAGTACGTAATTGCCGCTTCGAGAATTGCAGAACGCAGAACGTGCTATGTGCATTATGACATAGCGTTAAAAGCCAGCAGTTTCTTATTCCCATCACATCATAGAGTTTGTGGTTTATATTTCGACCATATAAAAATTGTATAATACTATTTTATATTTTCATAATAATGACTACAAAAATTTTGAGAAGTAAAATTTTTTTAAATCGAAGAGGAAAAGGGCACAATCTACCCACTAAAATACTCGCCTCTCTCTACGCCATATCCATAATTTATTAACAACTCAAAAATTAATAACTACCGAAATTATTAATACTGAATTTTCATTACTTTCCATGCGGCCATTAGCAGTATTGCTTGAGAGATTCCCGCTTGATAAGATGATAAAGGGCTATTTATTACCCTAATAGGGCCAGATAAGCCGCGATATGCAGGCGGAGCGCCGCCCCATTGTCGGGATACGCGGTGCCTCCCCCACGAGATGATTATAGCAATATATTCCCAGGCGTTATGAGAACAGCTTGATGAATGACGTCGTAACCTGAGAACTATTTGCCACCGGGTTTGGAAGCCCGTGCTATAGTTTACTGCCTAGGTTAAGCAAGTACTGTAATAAATTTGAGAATGTTGAAATGAGTTTAGTGAGGTGGGTTGTCAGGATTTTGATCGTTCGCAATTAGCACGTTGTTTTATTATCAACGCGGTCGGAGGAACTTTATTGCCTATTTATTAGATAACGGTAGTTTGAACCTGACTGTAATTTATGATAGTTGCAGCTGATTACTGCTAGCTAAGATGCTTGTAAGAATTTAAGTAAACGTTTAAACACGCGGGTTTATTATGCAGTATTCGCAGTATCTTGGAAAATTCACCGACGCTTAAGAAAAACCTAGTTTAAGCATTTGCCATTAGCTTCATAATGAGTTTTAATGTTTTGCTTTGTTCAATTAAAAACAAACATCTTTATTCAGTACATGGAAAATAATAGTGTTGGTTTTCACCCTTGAAATATTAGAAATGAATTATATATTATGTTTTTTAATAATGCCAAGGTAGGTTTAACGGCTTTTCTATCTAAAGAATATTAAAACTGTAAGGTTTGAATTTAAAGCTAGATTTTGGAGCCGTACTCTGAGATTTCACTTAATTGTTTCACAAATGTGATAGACAATGTTTACAAATAAATGAAATAAATATTAGAATTTCTTGTGTAATATCAATACTAATGGCATGTGTACCTTTTGAAAAGAAACAGTACAAACCTTGATACTATCCAACACAAACCATTTATCTATTCCAGAGGTAACACGGACGTGTATGAAAGTTATGGATTCCCGGAATAATCGAGATACTGGCGAGACGCCGGGAAGAAGAAGATGCGCCAGAGGAAAGCAGGAAAGCTACCGGATGGCTCAGCGACCACGGCCTCCGTGATTACACGTACGTGCAGCACACATATCTCAGAGGCAGCGGAAATGTGTCAGTGCCTCCGAGGTATTTCATTGTTGAGGATCGAGGAGGCATGAGCATCTTTATAGCTGGTGGAAGCGTGCTGCTGTCTGTCGGCGAGAAGAGGAATAGATGCGTTGTTGGAGGATTTTTTAAATATTCTTACAGGACTGGGACGTGGACGGACGGTGGTGTGTCCTGTAATCCAGCTACTTGTAGGTCACGAATGCATAGTTGTTAGTGATGGCTTGTGGTTGCGGGATGCGGTGTTCCTCATGTCCTTGTGAATCTTGAAATACGGTATTTCTTCCAGTTGTAATTTAACGAATTATAGCATAAAACTTTCCATTTACATATCTATGTAGCAGCAAACTTGCAAATCCATTTCCCTTACATATGATCCTCATGAAGAATATTTAGGTATGCTAGTTTTTGTACGTACTTTATGGTTTATTTGGCTTGGATGGTTTGAGGCTTTATTTGAATAGTTTATATACACATTTTAAATTCGCTGGGTGAGTGGTCTGCTGCAACGGAGTATTTATGGTTTATATCCGATATCCTCCACTTCTCCGCTTACTCAACCTCTGCCTTGTTATTGCTCGACGCACTCTGAGTAGGTTGTACCCCTTTACACTTCGACCTTGTCAACATCCATCTAAGGCTGCGGCGACAAGCCCCTGACAAGCTGGACGTTCCATCCATCACCGTACAACTGTTGGATTCCTCTTGTGGATCCATCAGCCATCATTAATGTAAGAGTTGACATCAACATGGGAGTGTTGTTTGACTTGGTAGAATTTTCTATTGCTTCAAGGTAATTTCAGGATAAAAAGTGTAAATATTTCGTCATTTTTCTAATAAGGGGAAAATGTCCAACATTTCCCTTCCATATGAAAGATATCCTTGGCACTCTATATCCAGGCTTTACAGCATTATAAAGTGTATTTTTCCATTTATAACATAATTCTAAATATGTTAATTTCCCCCCGTTAGCTTAAGAATCTTAAGGATATGGATAAGGATCTTTGAGCATGATTAAATTTTGCCATTTAATACAGGCTGTATATGAGTAAGGTACATTTCCTAATTTTGTAGTTGCTATAATTTAGAGTGCTAAAATTCCCTGGCAGTTTTCTTGAATCTTAGCAAAAAGGATATTCATGTTGTTAATGGATATGTTCATTGCTGAACTTATTGGGTTTATTCCAATGGGTTTGTTGAAATATAACGTATAACTCTTAGTATCCTAAGAAGAATTTTTCTTTTTAAATAAACTGTTATTACTAGTACTAATACCTCTCTAATTTGTACAAGGCTTTATTCATTATGGTATAACTTTGAAACTAATCAGGAGCACAGATGCGTAATTTGTATAGTCGACATATTATTTAGATACTGAATTTCATCATAGCAAAACGTAAACAGTAATTTTCAATTACAGCATGTGCGTTGTATGAAAATAAAAAGCAGATTTATTATGTCTTAACTCTTATCATTGAGAGATAGAAAAACATTGGGTTGAAACTACTTGTCACTACAACGAATGCTGGAAAGTAAAATCTCGTTTTAGCAAACCAGTAAAAAAGATATTTACTAATATCATTTTATTTTGAAAAATTGCTTTAATTTTAGTTCCATAGCACCAATAATAATAATAACATGTATTAACATATTGATTTTATTTCTTTATATTTTACTTTATTTTACTTTATATTTTATTTTATTGCCATATTTTTTTAATAGGCTATTTCATTTAAACTATAATAAATACAATTTCTTTAAAGTCATTGAGAGTTATTAATCACTTTTCTAAGTCGATTAAGTAGGTCCAAATGTAAATTATCTTCTGCCTATCAGCTGGTATGTTCCTGCAAGTAATTAGCAACTACTTTAGCGGCTAAGCCATTGTCATTGTAGTCAGAGGAATGTTTCCTGGAAACTGCTGGCAACTGGGGAGTCGCTTACGCAACTTGAACCTAGTAACTTCTACATGCGTAGTCTTGGTTGCTGACTTTACAAAGTAATACTGTGCAATACCTCTGTTACAACTGAAAAAGGAAAATATTTTACAAACAGTTTGAAATATAAATAGGAACGGTTTTATTCGTATAACGAAGTTTACAAATAATAGTACTGTGTCAGCATTTCTGTACAAAAAATTACCTCCATTAATATTTTGTTTTTCAGAGGGATTTTAATATAGTAAAGTAATTGAAACTCTTAAAAGAAATTGTTTATTTATTATGTACAATGATTAATGTTGATATCTAAAGAGGTTTAAAGGTTGTGGCACACAGTGCAAGATGCACGATGCGAAAAACACATGCAGACTGAAAATACAGCGTAAGACACACCTTCATAGTGTTACTGTACTACATTCATAGGAAAATTTTTGTCTTACTTCTTTACAAATGGAAATTTATTGAAGCCTTAATTATATTGTTAAACACACCTATGTACAATTACATTTCACTTATTAACTTTACTTATTAAGATAGGAGAACAAGAGTGATTTAAGTTAAAAACCAACGAAAATTGTAATGAAAGAACAAAACATTTTTAACGAAAATTTTTGAAGATTACAGTATATTAGAACCGTCTTTTACGTAATGCCCCTAAATGAGTTTTTGATGCCTGCACGAGTACTACCTTAATAAAGAAAATTAATTAAACGACTTCTACACATCGGTCTTAGCTTGTTACATATAAAAACGTAATAATTATTCGTTGGAGCCTTACAAAAAAAACAAAAAAAAAAACAATTTGTTCGGTGACTTAATGCAATTTTTCATACTGATCCATAAAATTCCTTGTTTTAAAGATATTTTATATAAAAACATACCACTCGCCTCAAAATTCCCACCACCCATTTTTTTATCTAAAATGAAGAGGGTTATCTTTGGGGTAGGATGATATGATCAAGGATTAGTTATTTTTTCAGTATCAAGAGATAATCTGAAAACTATGGAAATGTTTTCCTAAATTTTATTACTCCATGTGTACTTTTCAAATTGAGCAAAAAATTAAAATTTTAAATACAAAAACCTTTGATAAAATTATTTTGTTATATGACATATATTAATAAATAATAATAATAATTTTAAGAACATAGGCTGTGTGGATCAAACGGTTTTCCTTGTAAGGTACCAACATGGGCATTCATGCCCTATTTTTGGCTCTTTAGGTCTCTGTAACTCTCACATCTAACCTATAAAATTAAAAATTATATCTGACATCGTCTGGATCTAACAAAATGAGAAAGATTTTATAAAATTACTCACCAAACAAAATTATTATTTGTTTTATTTTAACTTTATCTTATATTATTTAAAGAATACAATATTTGATTAGCCATAATATTACGTAGGTAAGACCTCTAATTTGCAACTTATACTTTTATTACTCCCATTAAGGTGATGTATCACTTCATGGGGTTTACATTTTAACATTCTTTACTCTCAAACCACTCCACTTTGCGGGTATGGAGAGACAATTTCCTAACACTTAAGTAATGTAAATAAAGTTTCTATTTAACACCCAGTAATAAAAACATAACATGGACAATGGGAAGTTTTGGACACACAGTATGTTTAGCTCTTCGTTGTCATCATAATATAAATTTTTAAGATCAAATTTCTATATACAGCTCTGCGTGTAACGGTCAATGGAAAAAGCTGCAAATAAAACGTATTAGCTTTGTTAAAGTAAATTCAGCATTTTCATTGGTTAGCTGGCCAGCATTATCTTGGGTGCTAACCAGCATTAGTACTTTTTTAAATCTCTGTAAGAAGTTGTTGAGCCGCTGAGTCTGTGAAGATGTTTAGTGGATAATTATCCCAAGTTTGTATTCCGCCCGCGCCGAACCAAACCTCAACACTTCATTAGCGTTCAGTCTCTGTTTCTTACTTCGCCTTTAATCATCTTCGCTGGCGGTTCACGAGGAAAATAGGAAATAAATCACTTTTATAACACAGCGAAATGAGTCTTTTGATTATGAGAACAGCTGTTACCTTGTTTAATTTTATGGTTGGAAATTTAAGAATTTAGATTTCAAAAATGCCTGTACATTGACCAAACAATTTGACTGGATGCCTGAATTTATTTTGTGAAGATTATTATGAAAAAAATCCTTACGAACCCAAATCCAAAACGAATATCCAAATCTGAAAATATTGTTATCCAAACAGTTTGTTGAACATTGAATTATCTCAACCGATATAGTTGGTAATTGGAACGGTTTTACTGATAGTAAAAAAAAACGTCTTAAAAATTAAGCAACATCTTCTTCACTAAATATTGGAATACATGGGAGCTATTTTTTTGTTATACGAATCGAAAGACAAAAGGAAATAGTTCGAATTAATATTCCTGTGGAAATAGTTTATTATATCCTCGTTAAAGTTGACCTTATAAAACTGCATTCTGAAGGCTCTTCTTTGAAAATAATTAATAGTATTTCTGTATTGCTTTTTTACTGGAATCACATTTTTGTGGTGGAACATTTTTGTGAAACACAATTTGTGGAAAAAATCACCCAAAAAATTCAAGTTTTCAAAATTCCAAGTTTTTGTGTGATTCCAAATTTTGTTTTAATTAGTTTAATGTGAGGAAGGAACAGTCATTATTTATAAAATTATTAACTTTTGTAACAGCTGTTTAAATAATTGCTATAACTTTCCCCAAACGCAAACCCGTTGAGAATATCTAACCAGATGAAAAACGAAATAAAGAGCTACCAGAAGTTACCGTTTCGCTCGTAGTCGCACAGGAAACATTCAATTTTCGAATTCCTCCGCGACTCTCTTACAATATTCGCACCTTCGACATCGGCAAATATTATTTTAATTACATTTTTCCGCGCGAGGCACGCCGGGAGCGCGGGCTCTCAGTTTAATTAAATTCCTACCCTACGACTCCATCCCGCTCCAACTTTATTCCGCAGACTACAACTTTGGGCCCGGCTTCATTTGAGGTCTCCGCTAAATGCTCTCTGAAACTTTACCACGTCTGAGTGGTGAATGGTAGAATAGATTTTGTTTTAATGCTGTTTATGATAGGTAAAAAATAATATTATGATATAAATAATTAAATTTGATTAAGTATTGTACGTTTATTCTTGAGAAAAGAATATCTTGGTTTGTTGTTAATATTAATTATTTACAATGTAATTCAAAAATTGCATTCACTAACTTATGAATAATTATTTTATGACATTTCGTTCAACATAATAGAATTATAAACATTGACCATCTTAAGTCTCGTAATAGTTTTTACATCCAAATAATATTTTTGATAAAAAAGAAGGCATAAATAGGCCATAATACATAATTGAAAATTAGCCTAACATTATGACGTGTTAAAGAGGTACTTATATTCCACTCTTTTATTGCCCTTTTAAGTCAACCTAACGTATTTCCTAATCTTTTATAAGGCCAATTAAGACTTTCGCCCCTCTGAAATTTACAGCTCATTTTATAGAGCAATAGAATACCCTGCAGTTACCGGAAGCAGAGTACCGAAATAAAAATCAGTTCTTTAAGAATACGAGATAAAATGAATTAGTGGTATAAAAGCGATAACATTTTTGCTACATTACTTGTTAAGTTATTTATTTGAATATTGAGCTCAGTTTTCCCCCTTAAAATGCCATAAATAAAAGTGTTTTGGCGTCAACAGGTTGAATCGTAAAATTTTACTGTCGGTTACACGAGTGATACTTTATTCGTATACATATATACAATTAAGTACAATATATACCATTATACATTAGACTTAAGATAACAGTAGTATTAACGCTTACGGCTACATGACTATATCCATCATTTCGATGGATGCTTCATGAGTTCACAATGAATTGTTTTCATCACAGATAAAAATGTTTGGATTTTTTACCATGAAAATCCGCAGCAATCCCACCTCACCAGCTCACTTCCAACTACAACTACAACAGTTCCATTATCAGCGTATGCGCTGTAGACAGTGTCTCCACCACAACTAGCCAATAATGCCCTAAATGACTAAAAGATTATTCTAAAATAACTCATAAATTACCCTAAAATAACCCTCCACTAAACGATTATCCTTAATGAACTCATAAATTACTTTAAAATAATTCCAAACAAAACACTGGATATGTATAGAATTTTATCCTTATCAGATAGCATCTGGGGACCTGAAAAAATATGATATTGACTTAGATTCCGACAATAACAAGCCATACCCCAAAAATATTTTATACAAATCCACATTAAAATATTTGTATAGAGGGAACCGTCTTAGCTATTCGTCATAAGCTAAGTTAAAATTACTCCCTCAGAACATTCAAATGTCCTCAGGCCTCAGAGTAAAAAAAATCAGTCTTTATAGTTCCCAGCATATACACAATGTACATCATCACTATTCCTTACGTATGAGTATTTTTGAAATAAAACTGTTGCTATAATAAAGGAAAAATTGTAGGAAGCCAAATCATCTATATTACTAATTCTGTAAGCGATTTTTTAAAATCAAAATCTTGAGAGCTCACAGGATGATAGGAGAGGGCTCAAATGAAAGGTTTCGGTCCCAGGGGGTCGGGAAAAATATCAGATTATGTCCAAATCTACCAGAAAATGAGAAATAACGAAAAATATCTTCCATTTAAAATGCATTGGGATCGAAAAACGTCTGCTTTGTTTACATTAAACATGTGGTGCTAATGCTTGATTCAAAGCCAATATGCTAGATGTTGACATGTGGGATTTTTTTCAAAATGCAGCTAACTATGCACGTTCAATGTACTATAACAAAAAATGTAAAATTTAAGATTTTCTGATTTTATAATAATTAAGGGTTTGAGTTTTTTCATAATTTAAAATTATAAAAAGTTAAGTACGTTTGTTTAGTTTATGTTATAACTATGCAGATTTAATACCAAATAATAAATAAATAAATAAATAAATAAATAAATAAATATATTTATTTATTTATTTAAAATTACGTAGGGGAAATTTTTGCGCCGAAATTGTGGGCGTTTGGAAGGTCGCAGGATGATGGGAGGGGGCTAAAATTGAAGGTCTCCATCCCAGGGACTCGGGGAAAATACTGAAATTGCTTTTAGCCTACTACAAAATAAGAAATAACGTAAAATAGCTGTCTTTTAAAGACCATTGGGTTGTAAAATGTCTGCTTTGTTTACTTAAAATGAAATGCTAGATATAATCATAATTTTGTGGATCCAAAAGCATATTTTCTAAGAAGGTATTTTGTACTATAGTAAAGAAGGATTATGCTTAGGGGCTATTATAGCCCCTTTAAGCCTCTAGTTTATTTTATTTTTATTATTATTCTACGATTTATTCTTGCTGTTTCGTAGTTTTAATCACTTATTGTTGTCCTGGGTTGAAAAAATACAGTTCACATTCAATTAGTGCAAAACATTGTTTTTTTTTTTTTGAATTTTAATCTACTCTACAACTAACTAGTATTGAAGCAATTACATAATTGAATATTAACCTTACAATTTGACGTATTAAAGAGGTAGTAATGAATTACTCTTTCTGTGCCCTTTTACATTTTCCTACATCTTTTATAAGGCCAATTAGAACTTCTATTAACTTCCTAAAACATTTATCCTAAAGTTACCAAAGATGTAAAGATGTTCTTGAGGAATTCCAAATAAAAACCGTCTATTACGCCTATGTCCAGTCGATTATTCAATACGGGATTCTTGTGTGGGGAGGAGCCTATAACTATGTAATCAATCCTTTAGAGATAACTCAAAAACTTATAATTAAATCGGCACTGAAAAAGCCTCGAAGATTTCCTAGCGACACTTTATTTGATTATTTTAAGGTACTTGATGTAAGGCAATTGTTTATAAAATCATTGCTTCTTTTCAGTTTTAAAAGGAAAAATGCATTTTTAGGAAACATTTCTCATTCATATTCAACTCGACTACGGACAAATTTTGGTATACAAGCTCCAAAAATTGAAAAGTCCATTAACTATACAGGTTGTCTTTATCTCGCCTACAATGTCCATCTAAATTTACCTATTGAATTAAGGAACATTGGTCCCTGTAAAATTACAGTTTATAAGAAGAAAATAACTAATTGGCTGACACAGATAGGGAGGGAGGCTGCCATGAACTTGGTCACTTCAGCGTATGTTGAATGATTTGTAATTATTAATTTTTCTTAAAATTTTCAGATCTTACATGTCCTATTCCAAGCGTGGCCTTGCCTATTCTATTATAGATTATAAATGTTTTAACACTACGCTGAAGTTTTGTAACATATTTCTCCATACCTTCAGACGTTATAATATGTATGTGAATGTATGTGAGTACAGTATGTATGATTGTAGTTTGCTTTGGTATGTTAAAGAAAGTGCTTGAGTAATTGGTTAGTGTGCAAGTGTTAGCATTTGGTTATATTTTGATGAATGTAAAAGTCTGGATGGGCATGTGAGTCATTGTGTGTGAGTTGATAAGTGATGGTATATGTGATAGTGTGTGCGTGTGTGAGCTTGCTTGTGGTATGGGTTAAATGCATGTGTGAGTGATTGTATGTGAACGTATGAGCATGTGGGTTTGGTAAGACTGTGTGACAGTGCATGGATATGATTGAAGCATGAATGAATGTGCATATGTGATCATTTTTATGGAATGGATGTGGAGATAAGCGAATGATTGTGTCATGCTTCAAATTGAAAATATAGATTTACACGTAAGTAAAGTTCATCCCTTTTTCCATATAACTAATGTTACTTGAATGTACTTTGTGCTAAGTGTAAACTTCACCAAGAGTGCTCTACACTAATCGATCTAGTTTTGGAGACATTAAGGTTTCGGCCCCCACGCACAGGCATCGCCTATGTGGGGACCTTCTCAAGTTGAATATTTATGTAAAACTGTATCACTTTTATGAGAATAAACTTATTATTATTATTATTATTATTACCATGATCTAGATGAAATTATCTTTTAATGGAGACACCGGCGGTAGGTGCGGCACTGTGGAAGGCCTATTTCTAGGTAAGCCTCAGGTGCTGAACGTGCGACGCGGTCGAAGCTAGAGATAGGCAAGAACCTTGGAGGCGAGTTCTTTATAGGGCCTACTGTTGAGTAACGCACTGGTAATTAGTACCATCGGAAAACAAAGGTAGTGTCGGCAGCAATATTGCCGGCTGTGACGTTTTCTTCTCGTAGTTTTTCTCATATACATGTGTAACTGTTGTTGGACCGATTAATTGCGGTCGATTGTGTTATGGATCTGTGATGAGATCCCAGGTGATAGGGATGGATCGATTTCTTATTAAGTTAGCATTAGAAGGATATTGTGTGGATTGGAGGTTCTACGGTAAAATCCAACAATATGCATTTTATAAAACTAATGTCATACCTGAAGTTTTTACTGGTAAAATTGCCTTTGGTCTTAAAAAATGTGCCCTGTTATCAACAATTCCATTGGCTCTCGAGAGGTTGTTATATGGAGTTTGGTCGATATGAAGCGTTTGTGAATTATCTATTTTAAAAATGGCATGGGTGTTTAAAACTAGTCTATTTAAAAATACATTTAAAAACCAGTCGAGAGGACATCCCCATGCCTGTTGGTAGGTATTAAGTTATTTATGTCTAATCTTGGACAGCAAGGGTGAACCAAACTTTTCGTGCTACAACGAAAAGGTTATGCTTGATTTGACTAAATTTTTTCTTGCTATCGACTTGAGAATTTGGTTATTTGGTACATTACAGTTTCTAATTCTATTAAATGCAGTTTCTCAATTTATAACACAGTCGAAACATTAAACACCATGATATCGTCTAACATTTTTGCTCTTCGATCAATCATTTGAGGTTGTAGGCCTACTATAACTTATTCTGACATGGCTCTTCATGGAATCAGACATAACTCGACCACACATATCAAGGTGTTTGGACGTCCAAGAGTCATGGAATATGCCGGTTGTCCGGGTTGTCGCTCTTTGTTTAGGATGTTTTGTTTTCAAGTAGGCCTCCGCGGCGTCGGATGTTAGTCGTAATTTAGTGTGGCATACGGGTTATATTTGTAATATTATTGCTAACTTGCAATACTTGAACTGTATTATACAGCAAGTTTTGTTAAAAATAGGCTACAATAAATTTAGTCAAGTGCATATCTCAGATTTCGATGCAAAAGGTCACAAGTTCAATTTACTCGTTCATACAACCCCGCATTTTTTTCGGTGCATTCAACTAATAACCCTTAAAAATTTTGAATTGCAATTTAACAAAGGAAGACAGCAGATAAATGGAACAATTTTTTTTAAGATAGCAATGTAAAATAATAAATTGTTAATAAGTGGGAAATTCTAAAACGAAAAGCACTAAAATTAAATATAATTTTTACTTAAGTCCAAGAGGTAAATCCATTAACGAGGCCGCGGCAATACGATCCAGGTGATGGATTTAGATTAAGATTTAAACGGTGACAGTGACCGTTGGCTAAGGCGACTGCCAACTCTCTGTCGCTGTTAACTTGTAGGCTTGGGTGTCTGTCGACACCTCTCACGGTGTTTGTGAACGTCAGTACGCTTTCATCCCGTGTGTTCAATCCTCTTAATACTCACTCAATCACAGTCTCAGATACAAACCATGAGACAGAGAATAAAAGGGATACGATAAATTACAAACACAACAGTATTGTTGATTAATGTGCATTGATTAAACGTCAAGAATGTAAGGAATCCGAGTATAATGTGAAACGATTACCTTGAAAATGTTTAAATCACGCCTATGACTATATGATTCAGTTTACTATTCAATCCTCAAATGGTTTTTATCGATACACATGGCCGTAGCCAATGGGGGGGGGGGGGTTAGGGGGTCAGAACCCCCCCCCCCCGAAATAGTAGAAATAGCATTGAAAACGTAGTAAATGGGGGTGAAACCCCCCCCCCCCGAAATAGTCGAAACCCCCCCCCCCCAAAAACCCCTCGAGCAAATGTAGAGGGGCCCGGAAACAGTTGAAAAGGGTCCAAAATGACGATAAAGGCGCCGGAAAGCACACACGCGAGTAAAAAAAAAGGTCACCACTTTTGCCGTGCCGGAAATTTACCCGCCGGCCCTGTCCGAACCCCCCCCCCCCCCCACCGAAAAAATTTCCTGGCTACGGCTTTGTCGATACACATATGTTAGTTAATGTTGGCTATTTCCATATTGCTGTTTACCACGCCCTCTTTCATAGCCATACCACTTGTGGCTTGGTTCATAGCCATACCACTTGTGGCTTGGTCCATAGCCATACCACTTGTGGTTTGGTTCATAGCCATACCACTTATGGCTTGGTTCATAGCCATACCACTTATTGCTTGGTTCATAGCCATACCACTTATGGCTTGGTTCATAGCCATACCACTTGTGGATTGGTTCATAGCCATACCACTTATGGCTTGGTTCATAGCCATACCACTTATGGCTTGGTTCATAGCCATACCACTTATGGCTTGGTTCATAGCCATACCACTTGTGTCTTGGTTCATAGCCATACAACTTATGGCTTGGTTCATAGCCATACCACTTATGGCTTGGTTCATAGCCATACCACTTATGGCTTGGTTCATAGCCATACCACTTGTGGCTTGGTTCATAGCCATACCACTTATGGCTTGGTTCATAGCCATACCACTTGTGGCTTGGTTCATAGCCATACCACGAATAGCGAAGGAGCCAATTGATTGATAACACATCGCCAGTCTAGACCGAGTACCTGCATGTGTCGCCGCGCTCGCTGACACATCGCCAGACTAGACCGAGTACCTGCATGTGTCGCCGCGCTCGCTGACACATCGCCAGTCTAGACCGAGTACCTGCATGTGTCGCCGCGCTCGCTGACACATCGCCAGACTAGACCGAGTATCTGCATGTGTCGCCGCGCTCGCTGACACATCGCCAGTCTAGACCGAGTATCTGCATGTATCGCCGTGCTCGCTGACACATCGCAAGTCTAGACCGACACATGCAGGTGCATGTGTCGCCGCGCTCGCTGACACATCGCCAGTCTAGACCGAGTATCTGCATGTGTCGCCGCGCTCGCTGAAACATTGCCAGACTAGACCGAGTACCTGCATGTGTCGCCGCGCTCGCTGACACATCGCCGGTCTAGACCGAGTACCTGCATGTGTCGCCGCGCTCGCTGACACATCGCCGGTCTAGACCGAGTACCTGCATGTGTCGCCGCGCTCGCTGACACATCGCCGGTCTAGACCGAGTACCTGCATGTGTCGCCGCGCTCGCTGACACATCGCCGGTCTAGACCGAGTACCTGCATGTGTCGCCGCGCTCGCTGACACATCGCCGGTCTAGACCGAGTACCTGCATGTGTCGCCGCGCTCGCTGACACATCGCCGGTCTAGACCGAGTACCTGCATGTGTCGCCGCGCTCGCTGACACATCGCCAGTCTAGACCGAGTACCTGCATGTGTCGCCGCGCTCGCTGACACATCGCCAGTCTAGGCCGAGTACCTGCATGTGTCGCCGCGCTCGCTGACACATCGCCAGTCTAGACCGAGTACCTGCATGTGTCGCCGCGCTCGCTGACACATCGCCAGTCTAGGCCGAGTACCTGCATGTGTCGCCGCGCTCGCTGACACATCGCCAGTCTAGACCGAGTACCTTCATGTGTCGCCGCGCTCGCTGACACATCGCCAGTCTAGACCGAGTACCTGCATGTGACGCCGCGCTCGCTGACACATCGCCAGACTAGACCGAGTACCTGCATGTGTCGCCGCGCTCGCTGACACATCGCCAGACTAGACCGAGTACCTGCATGTGTCGCCGCGCTCGCTGACACATCGCCAGTCTAGACCGAGTACCTGCATGTGTCGCCGCGCTCGCTGACACATCGCCAGTCTAGACCGAGTACCTGCATGTGTCGCCGCGCTCGCTGACACATCGCCAGTCTAGACCGAGTACCTGCATGTGTCGCCGCGCTCGCTGACACATCGCCAGTCTAGACCGAGTACCTGCATGTGTCGCCGCGCTCGCTGACACATCGCCAGTCTAGACCGAGTACCTGCATGTGTCGCCGCGCTCGCTGACACATCGCCAGTCTAGACCGAGTACCTGCATGTGTCGCCGCGCTCGCTGACACATCGCCAGTCTAGACCGAGTACCTGCATGTGTCGCCGCGCTCGCTGACACATCGCCAGTCTAGACCGAGTACCTGCATTGTGTCGCCGCGCTCGCTGACACATCGCCAGTCTAGACCGAGTATCTGCATGTGTCGCCGCGCTCGCTGACACATCTAACCAAAATGTAACCTAAATGTCGTATCGTGTCCGTCCGTTTGTGTTGTGTAGGCCGAATACAGCCGAAATACGTCAGTTTATATTAGGAAAAAAATTAAATATTTCAATTGAATTGTTAATTATCAATTAACTATTAGGTACCTTAAGGATACCTTTCTTTCTTATACAACGTTTAAAATAGTGAGTTGTAAATACAATCATGCCGAATTTTCATCAGATTACTTTGTCTCGTAGAAAAAAAAATACTTTCACAAGAAATAGTTTTAATTACAGAAGAAAAGAAATGGCATTTCATGAACAAGCGTCAAATGAAACCTCCATATTTGGATTTATGATGTAAGAAATTAAAAATTCCATGAAATGCAAAATGTGAAGTGAGAATTCATTTCCATCTGTGGAATAAACTCACGACAAAAGGGAGGGGAGGTGGAGGAATGCGATCGGGGCGTTTAAAGTTTAACTTCCTGGCTCTTTCACGAGTATTTGCAACAATAAAATAAAAACACATTTTACACTTTCTACATAGAGACAGAAAACTATAGCATAAAAATGGTATTATGTAAAAAAAATATATAATGTCAGTACCAATATTATACAATAGATTTTTCTACTTTAACCGAATAGAAAAATCGTTAGATTTGTACTTGTGGTAATCTTACAAAATGTACGTCAGTGAATAATATGTCTTTTCAAAATTAAATGCCCCGTCTAACTGTTCCATCTAACCCCGACTAACACATGGGAAAATTTGAATATAGCTACATGATTATGCTTTACATGTAAATAGCCGCTAAAACGTGCAGTTTCATTAGTCAAATTGCATTCTCATTAATTTATTTAATGGAATTGCTTATAACAGTGTTTCTCAACCTTTTGGTGCTTGCGTACCACCTCCCACATTTTATATATTTTGGCGTACCATCGCAAGGCCCCCCCCACCACTAAGGGATCCCCTCCGAAATTGCTTATAGTTACCATTTGGCGGTTTTGTTTTTGTCACTTAAATTTATTTTATTTTTCTTATAAATGTACATTTTTAGATCGTATTTTGATTATAAGGACATTTTGACAGATCTTATATTCATCTCAGTTCTGCTCAAAAATTTAACAGTCAATTTGGCGAAAAATCTTATGAATTTGAATACGAATTTCATAATGTGAAAAAATGTCTAGGTATAGGGAGAAAATGATCTGTCTGTTATTTGGAACTTTAAAAATTTCTCATATTTTTTATTAAAAAATCAACAAAATTAAATATTCTAGGTTACGTACCTTTAATTCAAACAGTTCATTAAGTTAAAAAAAATGTACATTTCGGAATGTAAAATCCCATCTATGAATAATTCAACCTAGAATAATTCAAGATAACAGTTTGGGAGGCGTAAGAATAATGAATAAAATAAATAAAGAGATCAAAGTCATTCAAAGTATACTGTATTTTCACCAATGATCTTATATTTAAGCATATTAAAAATAAATTATACCACAGATCGACATTATTAGACTGT
Source organism: Flexamia atlantica (assembly GCA_035578135.1). Classification (NCBI taxonomy): domain Eukaryota; kingdom Metazoa; phylum Arthropoda; class Insecta; order Hemiptera; family Cicadellidae; genus Flexamia; species Flexamia atlantica. Next base: position 33,672,374 of record JAQJVK010000003.1, on the reverse strand, counting down.
GTGTTGAAAATAGAAAATACGTTTGGTTAGTAAATCATACAACTAAAAACTGTAGTAATACCACCGAATAATCACTGTAAAACTGGTAGAATTTCTTCAATGCAAAGTATTTTTTTTAATGCCAAAATGTTTTGTAAAAAGAATTACTCTTAAAATGAATGAGAAACAATAGTTCCTAAAATATGGTACGAAATTGGCATATTATAACCAAAAAGATACTGAAAAAGTTAATAAAGTTAAGGCATTAAGTGCGACTTTATATACTGTTCGACGGGACAGCGTTCGTTCGTAAATCTCTTGCGTACCACCGTTTGAGAAACACTGGCTTATAATATTAAACGTCTAGAACATAGAATTTTTCTAATGCGACAAACGAAAATAATGTGATCTTACTGAACTCAGTATACGTTGTCCTAAAAGGATTTTGCACTTTAGCGGCCGCATTAGACCGAATCATACGACTTTCTTTTAATTTGGTGGAGATATTATTTGCTATGCACCCGTAAATGCATAGTTAATGATCCGATTGGCCAGAAATAAATCAAAAGCTCTGTATCCCCATTTTAAAGGGCACAAAGCCAAAAATTTGGGGGTTTTGAGTCTAAAATAGGCAAATTTAAGTCCTAAAATTGAAATTAGCTCCGTCATTTCAGCGTGCTACGTCTGCGAGTACTCGTCTAATGTGCATAGGATCAAACCAAGTTGTTTTTGTGTCTATCTAAGTTTAGATTGACAGGTCAAGGAAGAGGCGTCCCGTCTTCGACCGCAGGAATTTTGGATCGGTGCCTCGTGTTTTTCACTCGGCCTAATTTTGTTCCTCTCGTCCTTTCAGGATAAACTCATCAAGTGAATGGTATATAAAGGGATTTAAAGACAGGTCGGTACCTAATCATGATTAATTGTTGCCATTTCCCAGAAGTTTGGCGACTTTAAGGGACAAAATCAAAATATAGGTAACTGGAATCGCTCACAAAACTGGTATAATAATGATATACTTTGTGATCTTTGATGATACCTGACCTGGTGATATCTTTGATGGTACCTGTTAAATCACCTAATATCTATTTATCTACAATGGTGTTACATCGACGATTTTTCTATGGGCACGAAGACAACGAGGACAGTCATGACGCGCTTGCACCATGTACGAATTTTTGGATGGTACGAAAGATGTAATATAGGAATCTTGTTGAAAATCTCTACATTTTAGAGGATACCATCGAAAATTAATCAGGATGGGTAAGTTTATGAATTTGATATTTTTATTCATAAACATCGAGGCCAACCAGGCCTCGATGTGGACGGATTGTAAGTCACCTTTGAAAATTGATGAAGTTTCGAGTGCTGGCAAGTGATTGTTTTGAATAAGAGGTTTTAGGAGAAAATCTTTTTTCAATATTAATTTTAAAACCACTGAATTTACTGTACTTTTTTGTTATTCGTAAAGAAGATAGCTATGTGTGAAGTTTGGGTGCTGGATGTCTAAATTGGGGAGAGTTATAATCTGAAAAACTAAGTGTACTTTAAAAATAATTTTTTTCTTATCAAACGTAAGAATAATAAACGAAAGAACCCAATCAGGAAAAATTTCAGTCAAAGCGATGAACAAAGCTTGTTAGAGGATTGCCGTTCTCCTTTTCCTAACAAGAATTTTTTGAACAGGTTCTTTGAACAAATTTGATTGTGGTTATTTGCAATTCAAACAGATCATTTTACTCTGATTTTACAGCATTGAATCATCTAAACATCATTAAACCCTAAACGTTATGCAAAGTTATAAATTATAATGAACTTTAAATACAAGAACATGAATTGGATGTCGTGAAAGTTATAAATGAAATGGAATGTTCAAAACATCCAACAGCTATCCAAAGATATCGGGTTTTCTTGGATATTTCTTGTAAACGAAAGCTACAGCTATCAGCATTCAACCTGCGATGCCCACCAATAAATAATAGATCACATGATGAGTACCAGTTAATAAATAAAATCAATCGATCAGAGATAAATAATCATTGTTGTGATAGAAAACAGCTGTCTATGACACGAGCGTATGTAAGACACGTACGGACAGCGTCGCTGCCGCCATACGGGCACGTAGACGTCGCCATCTTGTTTTGTCCGTACCACTTGTACAGTACATAGTTAACCTGGAAAAACAACTAATAACACCTTTCTTTTGTATGTTTCATCTTCTTGTCCGATCTCGTGTGATGTATGAATATATCGGGTAGTAGGATTTTGTTGTTGTAAGAATATTAAAACCGTTTATTGCCAACTTTTATTCATTGAAGAAACTTTTAACGTATTGTAAAACAAAATTTGCTCATTTTAAGTATTTTTTGTAAGCAGTTTTCAATGTATAAGTGTATAAGTGTGTATGTATCAGTAAAACGTTTTACCAATTTTTATTGAAACTTCTGACCTTTTATGATTGGAATGTCTTCATTTAAAGGTCCAAAATCCTGTGTCCAGGAAAAAAAGTTCAAAGTCGACTTTTTCAGTAAGTTTTTAAGTAAAGCAAGTAATACTTTAAGTAATAAAATAGTTTTAACACCTATAAAATTATTATATTGTAATCCTTGTTCAGTATAGGTAAGACGCCGGCGCCGGGGCCGTCTACATGTAAGGGATATTGTAATACAATTTAAGTGAAAGTTGACTCTGCATTGAGCTTTGTCTAGCTTTTTTAATGGCTCGGCGGTTATAACAAAAGGCTCTACAACAGTTAGGAGAGCCTGCCTAACTAAAAGCCCAATGATACTTGGTGTTAAAAATATATATTGAAGATATCAAATCAAACATATATGTTTGAATCGAGATACACGAAAACAGGGTTTCAAAACACACTTTCAGGATTTAGTTCATAAAATATTTTTGTTGTTGTTATTATTTGTTTACTATTTGTAAAAGAAAATATTATTCGATGACATTATTGAAAATGCCTGTTTAGAGACTTAAAATGTATTACTGTAACATGAAACTGCCCCCTTTCATCCTTTTGCTAGGCTCGTGCATGATTTTATTTTACTACCTTTATTTGTATTACCGAATATTTCCTGTAAATTCGGATTTATAAGAGGTCAAATGCAGCTTTGTACAGTAGCGTTGCAGGGGCTCCACATTGTTTACCAACAGTGTTCATAATGACTTAGTGGCTAACGAATTGAAAACGGGTTTGTTGTCTTATTTTAAAGTTTATTTTATTTTAGTTTTGTTATTGATTGCTGGGGCTATGATAGACATAATTGTAAAACCACAGAAATCCAGAATAATCTGTTATTTCTTTACATATAACTAATATCGTGCCTTAATTCATAAAACCAACTATATTATAATGTATTAAATCACATAACATAACATAATTAGTTAGCAATATGTGATCAAACAAAGCAAAAAAACATCCAATAGTTTAGCGGCCATCTACATATATATAGAACCAATTCCAATATACACCGTCAAGTTAGGAGTTTTGCATGTAAATATAACCCATCCTAAGGGGAAGGGGGAAGAAGAGAAGGGTCAGAACGAAGGGTCTGTCAAGTACGCGGTTGGAATTTTCAATTTGCGATTGAAGCCATTATTGTCCACTCCCCTATCCTTTGAGGCAGCAACAAAGGATGATGCAATAAAACATATCGTCCAAGCGTGAGGCTGAATCAAGCGCTGGCTACGTCTCGGACGGGCTGAATAATTAAATTTGGGACTGGTTTGAAAATATCTAATTCGTATTCGTTGATGATACAAATAATAATTGTAGATATTAGATATTGGATTGTTAAGAGATCAAAGTTGAAAATGAAAACTGAAAAACCGATCTTAAGTATGAAGGATAGTGTACTCTACAATGAATATCTAGTTATGCAAAATAAACAGTTGGGAAGACAATGATGTAGCCACTTTTACTTTACTGATGAATTTTTTAGACCATAATTTGATGACATTAATAAAATTGCAAATTAACATTTATATTTTAACCATAAATATAATTTATTGAGAGATCTAAAAGTTATAAATACAAGAGACTCTTATTTCATTAAAGATGTTTGAAATTGTTTGCACTTTCAATTTTGTTGTGTGTGTTTAATTTTGAACGTAGATATGGAAATCAATACATTGTGTACTTCAAGTACCTACATTTTTTGATTTTAGTTTTAGTTACATTAATATTTACGCGTAGTTAAGCGCTTAATATTCTCCAACTTGGGGATGGAGCGAATGCGAACAAAACATAGTGATTAACAAACAATGGTTTTTAATAGTTTAGTGTACTTAAAATCGAAGGAAGAATCCGTTAGTTAAATACTTTATTTCAATCAGATGGTGCTTGGTATTTTTGGTAGTTAATTTAAAACAAAAACGATCTTCACACATAAAAAGTATCACATAAAGGAAAAACCTAATTAAAAATACGAAATTTTAGTTTTCAAAACTTTGGTGGGATTAATTTGACAAATTTGTTCTGATGTGGTAAACCAATGGCGTTTCTCGTCTTTCGAAGGTCTGCCACATTATACAGTCATTAATAGAGAAATTGCCTTGATACATTCCTTTCCTTGTACCGAAATAGGAAATAATTATCGTGGTAGAATTGTAAGAGGTAGTTTACACATAACAAATACAAGATTATTAACCGCCCATAAAATGTTTATAATAATGTAATAGTGGTTAATTTACAATTAATTACATTTAACTTAAAGTCGAGCACGAGTTAATATATGTTAAACATGTCAATGGGATCTACTCTTAGAAAAGGGGAGAGTTTCTTTAACTTCAGAAATGTTAGTTTTATTTAAGCCAAAAACCCCAGTCAAAGAAAAGTTAACAAAATCGAGGTATAAGTTCATACTGACTCAAATTGGATACCCAATAGTTTATCCAACAAACTTCTTTCTCTAAGAGTTATGATGAAACGTATTGGTATTTTTCTGAGTGACTCTGTGAATTATCTTTAGGGTTTATTGGCTGTATCATGTGCTTGTCGTATTACTAAACTCAGAGCCTCCGATTGGGAATTATTGACTCAGTTAATAAAATGCACGCTAATGCAGTCACTGATATAACGCTAAAAATTATGACATTCATAAATTAAACTGTAATCAGTTTCCCACATTAAGTAGGAAAAAATACCTTACAAATCCTACTAGCAAATCTAAGTAAGATTTGTATAGGGGCTAATTCAATTCCACTCATTTTGTTTATTGACCTCCCCAAAAAACGTATACATCAAACAATGATATGAAAATAAATAAATTTGAGTTCCTTGCAGATTGGTAGAGTCGTTAATTTGATTTCTATTTAAATGCACTTGTCACAATGCGTTTATGTCTTAACAAGAATTCACCTAATTTTAAATTATTAATATTTAAAATAATTTTGTCTGCTTCTTTGTATTACATTACGTTGTTCAAACAAACAAACAAATAGGTATAGTTATTTATTAATTTACTAACGTAAATAATAAAATCTGCAAAATAGTAACAATAAATATACATAACATTGAAAACACGACTTTTATAACATTATGTTTGCGACATTCGTACTTTTCTTTTTGTCATAGATTTTTTTCAAATTGATATAACTCGTGAACCTATTCAACCTTGTACTGTATCACGTTAATTTAGACAAGTCTTTACGCAAAAAATACTCAGAGAACAAGTGATGCATTTGTATCAGCGCAACGTTTACGTCGTATTTGTCAATACATTTCAATTAGAAGCGGGGTGCATGAAAGTGGACTTATGTATATTGATCGCTGGGCAGGGTCCGGTGCTCTCCGCCAATCAGGGCCAGCCTAGCGTTGTCATGGAGACGGGATAACCAGAGTTGCACTTTCACGTATGCTCGAGGAATCCCCCTTTATAGTTCTATAAAAGGATCTTAAAACACTCCTTTCTACTCCAATCCTTATTTTTCAAATTGTAAGGTTCATTAAATTTTGTTTTGGGATTCGCGATGAAAAACCATATATGCAATATATATACCATATATGCAATATACGTATATATATATATGGATATATATATACGGCAAGTTGTACAGAGCGAAGACAGAACATTTTCAAAATATTTCGGAAAGGTAACATATTTACTGTTTGCAACTCATTGTAATTATTTGTAAACAGAGATCAAACTACGGTGATGAAGTTTTTAATTAACAAGGCATTAACAATTTCTGAGAAATATCAATGCAATATAGTGAGATATTGACAATATAATCGTAAAATAACAATAAAGGGTAAAATAACATTATTTTGTTCTTTTAATCATGTTTTAAAATCTAAACTGAATTAATCATTTTAAAATTGAAGACTTATGTACCTGCATGTGAGTTTATTATTTTCTAAAATTAGTGATGCAAAATTCAATAAAGATTTTTACTTTCTCCCCCCTATACAATGTATATGGAGAAAGTATTGTTTTCGTCAAAATTTTCGAATTTGAGTTGGTAGTGGATATATTCGTTTTAGTGCTCCCTGAATCCAAAAAAATGGTTTTTGGCGTGGTGTCTGTCTGTCTGTGTGTGTGGATGTATGTGTGTGTGTGTGTGTGTGTGTGTGTGGATGTAAACAAAGCTAGAGACGACACCAGTGGACCGATTTTCATGAAATTTGGCATGTAGGTATAAAGCGGTGGTATCTCCAGGCGTATTTTTCATTTTTTTGAATTTTTGATTTTTAAGGGTATTTACACCATAAAAACCCATAAAAGATGACAAAAATCCAAATTTCTCAAAAACGGCTCTAACGATTTTGATAAAAATTTCATGGTTTTTAGTGCTTAAGATGACAAACAAAATGACACCACCCGCATGTCTGTAAAAATTCAGGTTCAGAAGCTATGGGGGTTTAAGTGTTAAAAAATTCATATTTTTGAAATTTCACAAAATCTGTGACCTCTAAAGAAAATATACTTGCAACCATTAAATTTGACTTGAAAAACTAAATAATCTAGTATTTTGAATCATGAGTTTATGTCAACTGGTTGCGGAGATAATTGATATTTTAGTTCGGCGGTAAACGCAGTACGTTGTCCAATGTTATTCTCATGGCAAATATTTAAAAATCGATATCTCCGTTATTTACTAACCGTTTTTGATAACATTTGGCATATATTTGTGTGATAATTAATTGTTAATTTGTTTTATTTCACTAAATATGTTTTCTGGTTTTAAATTACTTGAAGGGAGAAAGTATGTGTCAGTTTCCTGATACCGTTTATTACTTTTTAGTACTGTACACTGCGAAACTCGCTATATGTCGACTACTTGGAGAGGAGCTTTCCAGCTGCAGGTGTAGGAGATTAAATGCTCTAATTTTACAATGTGGAAACCATTTCTGTCTCTCTTGACAAGTACAGTTGAAAATATGTCACATATTTTATTCATACAAATTGTAAAAACTTTTGATTTATTTAATTTTTTTAACAAACCTATTTTTTCGCGATTTTATCAATTTAAAGTTACTAATGTATAAATATTTAACGTGGTGCTTTAAAACTAATAAAATAAATCAATTAATTAATTGATTTAATATACATGGTGGACCAAGCCTTGCTGGGTATTATTTCAGGTTTGCCAGTTTATCCGATTACAGTACTATAAAACATGTCAGTGTCATAATGTTTATAAATACACTTTTTTAATGATCCATGAAATATTTATCCCTCATACTGTATTTTTCTGATGGCTGTAGTTTATTTAACAACTATTACTTTATTTCTTTACATTTTGTTTTTATTTCATTGCTAGCAACATAAGGCCCAATGTTAATTTTTTTCGAATTTAAAATTCATTTTATTGTGTTACTGGATTTTCTCTGGCCAGGTAGCCCACATGAAACTTGTTTTCGAGTCAGAAACTAGTTATTTCCGAACTTTCAAGGAAATTCTTGAAGCCGTTTTTGAGATAAGTGTGCAAGCAGGCAAACAAGCAAACAAGCAAACAAGCAAACAAGGAAATGTTGCTCATATAAGAGCATAGGATATATTCCTGTTCATAACTCTTACCTTGAAAACAAGCATTATTATTACTTATCAGACAACCATTGTTAGCTGTAAAACCTTTATGCCAGCCAATTAATGTCACGTAGCCAATACAGCTGTAAATAAAGCCGAAGTGATACAATATCAGATAAATTAATATACCCATGCCTGCTTATAAATTAATAAGCTGTATGTTTTGTTATAGAAGTAACAACGAATTAAACATTTTGATTTATATTAGTTTCTATCTGCTTATAATATTTATAATATAAAATATTATATTACGAAGTTTATCTAATAAATATTATGGTAACACAAGTACAAACTTTACTTAACAGATGCGACATGCCAATACCTACGCGTGGGTCTTTTTGACTGTGGTGCGATTACGCGCTAAATAAACGATACACCAATCTTACCCAAATATAAATGGGCTACATATAATTGAGAAATAGATAGATATACCAAATGTAAGAATGCAAGAGTAAGAAGTATACAAAAGAAATATAATTAAAAATAAATAAATAGCTCTCAATTTAAGTTATGTTTGGTGATAAAATACAGGAATTGCTTGAGGAACTTCACACCATTTTAACTAGCCAACAAGATTAAGATCTGTTTCAATGTGAAAATATAAATTTGATCTGTTAGAATATGATCTGTTGTATTCATAAAAATAATCAAATACTTCTGGTTGGAAAGGGAAACAGTTGGAAGTTTTGAAAAATTGATTCGTTTATGGTAATAAGCAATCTATATTTACAAAAATCAAAGCCCTCATTCACAAATCACCAATTCTTTTACCTTTGATGCACCTAGAAAGCTAACATTTGATTAATTCATTCTTTGCTCAGTAGCAGGTGTCAGGAATAAAACAAAAACAAAATACCTTCTTTCCTTGAGACAGCTGTTACTTTATGCAAGTCAAGATTGAAAGAGAAAATGCGCAATAATTGTAAGCAATTTATTTCATTCATAGCGTGTTGAAATTTAAGGGTTTTCTTGCTGGGACGGCTTTTAATTGTTTTTCGTTCAAAGTAAACCCTAAAAAATTTAGAAAATTGTAAAAGAATAAAATCTATAAACGTTAATAAAGTTACCTCAACATAATTATTTGTTTTAGCTTTTGAGTGTTAGTTAATTATTAATTACATTAATTTACCGTTATCATATTTCCATATTTTCAATCATTCAACTTGTTTGAATTACCGTGCCTTAATCCAGGGGTTTGCATGGGTCGCAAACGCTAAAGATGCATATTTTTCTAAAGTTAGTTCCGATGAGTAAGATTGATCTAGTAGTTTTAACTTTCAATTTAATATTCTTTTTATAGTTGGCATTTGCTCTCATTTGTTATAATCCTTTTTAATAACTGGGAATATAGGATGTAAGCATTTTAATAACCTAATAGCCATAACAAAATAATGATTGAAAAACATTTAAAGTGTAAAACCAATATGAAAAAGTTTAGTCTTACAACACAATCGTAACAATACAATACAATACGTGATTTAGTCTTAACAATACAATCTTTGCTTCCATTTACTGTGCCGATTGTTGACCTCTGGACTGCATAAAATAGTCAGAAAGACATCGATATAGATAATTTAAATTTTACTGATAGATGTTAAGTCTAGAAAAGTTGCAGCTCAAAGTAGTTAAGAAACAAACAATATGGGTATATCGAAATTTATCTGCTCGTAAATTTGGTTAGCTGTGAAGTAAAAGTATTTTCATAATGAGATCTCTTTACAGACTTTGAGTTCAGTAATTTATCTGAATGGCAATTAAATCCTTTATAAGTCATCAGATTCTTCCCTTGACTACAAAGGTAATTGAACTTTTTTGATCGAAGAAAATTATTGGCATTTAATTTGTTTTTGAAGTGCTTGGCTTTAAACAATGGAATGCTATTCCTATCTCGTGTTCATGTTGATGGATCAAAAGCAATGTATTATCCGTCTTTGATGTAAAGGCACATATGTCTTTGGTACATATTTGACTATGCATATGTAAAAACATTATTTCTTAAAAACATATTTTCCAAAATAATTTAATTCTTCCGTTTCAGTTTAATGCAGATCGTTTTGCTCTTGTAGTAGATTGTTAACATTAATAAAGATCATTGCACAATGATAGTATAAGAAAACCCATAAAGGGTGATTTACGCTTTAAAGTATTTCCATTCACAGTATTACAGTTGAAATATATTATTTACATTTAGAACTCCTCGAAAGGAAAAATAATATTAACCTTTTTTGATCCGATGATAGTAAACGATGTTATATACCTATTCAAAGCCAAATAACCGAAGCAGCCCAATAAAAGGTTAATACATTTTAATTATTATTTGTTAAATTATTCTTATCACTGTGACGTATGCTAAATGAGTCGACAGATATACTGTTATCAGCAAAACTGCGATATTCTGTTTTGTTACAGACATCATTCCTTTTCATTTCTTCAGCCGCACGTATGAAGTAGAACGACAAAGCTCCAATACATAAAATGGCTACGAGGTATAAGGCGATCTTCACCCCTTTGTAAACACCACGTTTCTCGGGTGGGGGAAGGCAAGGCGAGGGAGGGTCGGAGAATAACAGTTGTACGTAGGGCGTCTTCCTACCGTATCCAGTACTGAAGTAATCGTCTAGGGCTTCCATATCGCAAGCAGGGGTTCCGCTGTATCGGACTCTGTCACCAAGACAGTTCTAGCACACATTAATTTCCACACGAATTTAATTTAAAGACGGTTCTTGAACAGACGTAAATATGTTTTCTCCGTTTCCATGGTTAACTTGATTTTGTAAACCTTTCAGAGGTAAACAATTGAGAATTTAAGAGACGGAATGCAACTGGCAGCTTAAATTATAATGTTGTATACTTCATTTAAAAACTTTTTTAGTTTTTAGACTTTATCTAAGGCGTTTTGAAAGGGATTAGTTTATTTGACGATATCGGTCCAAAGATAAGTGATCATTTCTTAATACAACGCTCTGCGGTGTTAGTTGTTATGTTGGGTTTATTATAGGTTATGGTTGATTTAGGTTTTGGTTGCATTTCATCGTGATTTAGGTTTTCAAACAATAATTTAATTTCAAATCAAGCATTTAAGAGATTAAATAAAAGCTTCTACCAAGATCCTTTGTGTGCTGAAAGTTCGAGAGTGACCAAACGAGATAAATGGTCACAGAAATACCATATGGCCATGGATCACTGAAACAATGTTTTTTTCTCCAAAACTCAAAGCCTTGAGTTAACCTTTAATGGTAATACATCTAAACTATCGCGGACGCCTCCTTTAGTTTCAATAATATTCTGTTATTTAAACATTGTAAAACCAATACCAAACTTACATCACAGACTGAAGTCAAAACATCGACTTGATCAATTCTCAAACTTAGTTTGAAATAACTCCCAAGTAAATACATAAAGAAGAGCAGAAAATTCATAAAATTAATTAAAATAATACTATTTTATGCGTTGAGATAAACGATAGCCAGTAAATAACAGGAACATGAAAGAACTGAAAGTGATGTTTCTTGTTTCATCAATTCAAATGTATGTTTAATTAATTTGTCCATAACTTAAACTTGAACAGAGGTATGTTTTTATCCAGTTGGTTAAGTGAGGAATATACCACCTAAAACTATTCTCCGAGTGACGCTTTCCTTGAACTATTGACGCAGGGGGGCCAAGTGATGCACAGGAAAATAAAAAATTTACATTAAATAAGACAGATTTTACTATTGACATGTTATTGAACACGTTATTATTGACCTCTTCAGAACGTTTGAAGATTTACTCTAAAGGGAATAGTCAATAATCAAAACTTTGTTTACATAAAGTAATAAGATCGGCTGGATGGACACCACATCAACTTGAAAAATAATTAAATATAAATAAACTAGGCCCCTTCCTGGACCTCAAATAGCTAAAATTGTCAAAATGATGAGCATGAAGAACGAATAGTTATTTTTTTGTATTTTGTGTATTTTGTGCTTTCTACGCCAGTGGCATTTTTTAACGTTTTGATCGGGAACGGTCCAAACCCGGGTCTTGTTACTATCTAATGACGACCTTTTGTTAGATAGCGTCATTAATTCATAGCCCAAAGACAAATGGCAACTGGACCCATGCAGTTTCGATCCTGTCAGGAATCGAACCGGCGACCCTCAGGTTATTAGGTGAGCGCTTTATCCACTCGGCTATATCCATTCAATTGTTATTGTTAAATACTCGGCTATCCAGTTAATGTTAAATAGTTGTGTTGTTGATTCATTTTTCAAAGTTTGTTATTTTATGGTTTGACCACAGAATGCAATGTTCAATGATAATTTTGAAATTTAAAGGAGAGGTGTTAAGAATGTTAAAATTCAAAATTAAAAAAGAACTTATATTGTGTCCTGTATGTAATATGAAAGTTACTTCATTTTTATTTTAACCACATGTTGTTTTTGTAAACAATGATATTGTGAATTTTTCTTACTCTAGTTTTAACTGTCCTTTAATAAAAGTTATTTTAAGACTTATACACAAATTTCACTGCGTACAATACTCTGATAATTTATTACTAAAAAAATCTATGTCTTGTTCCTTTTCAATCTAAACAAAACAAAACAAAACAAAACAAAACAACACATTTCGGCTATTTTGAAATCTATATTATTAATACGCTACAAGAAAACTTTGTTCAGGATAAGACTTTTTTATTTTAATACTTACCACCACATATTATACATCAAAACACGCGTCTCTATATGCAGATTTACCTAACGTCTTTAGATTTTTAATTTAGGCAATATAACTTAAAAAAAGTGCGAAAAAGTTATTTGAAAATAAAATTATTTGTTTATATTTTCGCTTCTGGCAAAACAAATTTTATTTTCAAATAACTTTTTCGCACTTTTTTCGAGTTATATTGCCTAAATTAAAAATCTAAAGACGTTAGGTAAATCTGCATATAGAGACGCGTGTTTTGATGTATTAATATGTGGTGGTAAGTCTTAAAATAAAAAAGTCTTATCCTGAACAAAGTTTTCATGTTGCGTATTAATAATATAGATTAATCCCAGTATTTTTCTGCTATTTATTTTTGGCTGATTGTTGGCTTTATAGTAGATTTGGCTATCATTTCATGAACAAAATCAAGTGGCAATTGAATAGCTAATCATTTTTTCAACCATCTTTTTTTAAACAGTTGGTTCAAATATATATGGAAAACATTATAACTACCACAGTTTTGGCATTTGGCACACACATGTTGGCACACACATTCCACTTCAATATTCATATTTACTACCATAACTTACTATCAAAACTTTAGTGGTTCTCGAATCAGTGGGTTTACAATATCGATCAGAAAACCTATTAACAAACAATCGGCCGAACTCAGCCCTACTCGGCCACGTAAGTTACGTCGAAACAAAACCAAAGCAAATCAAAACAAGGAGTTCCCACGCGGCTTCTTCAAAGGTGGAGTTGAAAACCGGTCTTCCCCCCCTTCCCACCTAGGTATCTACATAATTACGGAATTGTCGGGGGACATTAATAAATCGGCGGTAGTGTACAGTGGCGCTGCCCGGCGGAGCGGCGACTACCGGACTTATCTTAATGTATAATCGCCATTATTATTGTGGTACTTCAATGTTAAGACAACCTCGTTTGCTAGGGATTCTGCGGACTAAAACGGGTTTGATAAATTTCTAGTCAGGAATGGATCCGTAATAAAAACTAAAATTCTTTTGAAGCTGTGTTGATTTTTTACGAAATTGATTTAATTGCAGAGAACCTTGAAGGTTATTGATTGCTGAAATAAATATTTGTGTTTATTGTAACAAAGGGATTTGAAAATATCAGTGCAAGGAAAATATGTGATAAAAACAATTATAACATTCTTACACGTGAAATATTTATTTTTAAATCTATTTTTCGGCTAAACTTTGATTTTATTGCAGAAAACAGTTTATACATAGTAAGCTACAGTAAAAAGGGAATATTTAACGTTAGGACGAATTATTTTAAGGAAATAAACAGAATGAAAACTTAAGGATTTCTTTAAAAACCAATTACAGGGGAAATTCAAATCAATATGTTTTTCCATTATACTGTCCGGAAAACAGCCTTTTTAGTTCTCTAAATCGTACGCAAAATGATCGTTTTTGGATCACTTCGAATAGGAGTACTGAAAAGACATATGGTAAATTTTGCGGTACTCTAATGTCATAAAATTTGTTTATGTTACGTTTGAAAGGTTGAACGATTTCTTAACTTGGGTTTGTAAACAACTAACGGATGTGTAAATGACGATGACTATTTTGGATAACCTCAAAATTATGTAGTCTAATTTTTTAATGCTTAAATGGCTATTTAAGCATAATGATGAAAATAGTTGTTCATCACATAGAGTAAAAGTGTCTCCTTGGTACTCGATCGCATTTCCAAGCTCGGCTGCGCCTCGCCTGTAAATTACGATATCGTACCAAAAAGAGCCACTTTCGCTCCTAGTGATGAAAACTACTATTATCTCTCTGGAGCCTAAACTATTAGTTCGTAGTGGTGAGTAATTAAACATAATAAATATGTATAAGTAAAGCAGTCATGTATAATATTTAGCAAACGGCAGCCAAAAATTTATTGAATTTAAATTGATAACGCAAGATTACTAGGTAAGGTGGGGGAATATCTAAATACTTTAAATATATTTAAAAGATTTACATAAATCTTTTTCGTAGACTCAGTGTTCGGCGAATAAAGTAGATTCAATGGAGAGTTAAATCTGAGAATAAATACTTTAAACAATCAGCTTACACCAAATAAATGTTCATGTTTTGTTTGTTCTATTTTTGCTTGTTTGAGGTGTGTATATGTATTCTTAAGGAAAGATTGTTTTCTCCTTTCGTATAAAGAAAAGGAACTTATACTGAAGTAACTTTAAACTGTTGGACAAAACATATTAAATTACCTTCTGATATCATGGACAAAATAATATATTTGAAGTAAAATTGAGTCATATACACTGATTGATTTTCTATAAATTAAATGATTAATTAATTAATTAAGTTTATTATATGAACTTATTACCCTCCACTCTAAGATTAAAAAAAAATCTTTTGTCAGTTTATTAAACCTACAAACTCCCCCCCTCGAGTAGGTTTGGAGTTGGCGCACTATTAATTAAAAACTCGTTGCTCATCTGATCTAAATCATCTTGACTCTTTGGACATTTAAGGATAATAATTCAAAAAATAGTAATTAACTGTCGAGTGTAAACTATTTACTTTGAGGCTGATATTATTGATCTTCCACACAAAGGGATTATTAAGTAAATGAGTTTTTACCGCGAGAAATAGATGCCAATGTAAAATAAAGTTATTGTCACTACTACATAGAAACTGTTCCTGTTAGCAAGTCTCCGGAAGACCTCCAGGAGGTACAAGGTGGAACCCGTTTCCCACACTGACCATACGCGGGTCGCCACCAAGCTGGGGTTATCTGATGAAGAGGTGAGCGGGCACATTAGGCATCATCAGGCAGCCGAGTTGGGCATCATCAGGCGAGCTGTTTAGGCGAGGGCCTCCGTGCCGTGAATCTGCACTATCAATGCGACTTTTCTCCGAGATACTTCCTGGTCAGTGCGATACAATGTTTGTGAACAGTTGACTTCAGTTGCTTAATATATCAAGTACGATAGTGTGGATTAGGAATAGCTAGCTAGCTGTACTTACAAGTTGGCTTAGGAGAACCACGACGGTTTCTGAATCGATTGAAGCTAGGAAACCGCTGCTGTGCTTCGATGGATAAATAAACTGTTTTGTTACATGTGAACCGATATTAGCTTTTCATGTTTCCATATATTTATCCTGGTTTGAAATTATTCTTGGTATACAAAATTCAAGGCATATTTTTGATAATACAGAACTTGGAGTAGCTAGCAATCCAATTTATTTCTCACTATTAGTAAGTTTGTCGATGACAGTAATCCTACTTAGTAGAATAATAATTTTTAAATTAGTATGGGTAGGAATCGCATTAAATCTAATTAACTACTTGAATCTAATTGCAAATGAAGCCGCAACGAGTAAAAAAATAAAATAAAACATCACGTATTCTCGAACACAATAGACTTGATGATTCACCTAAAAGATCGCCACTTAGATCACCCATTGCTTTTTCCATAAGGAGATTAAGGTTGACATACAGATCTAAAAAAAACTGTAATGAATACGCAAGTGCACAACGAACATCGCTTACAATGCTGCAATTCGCATCCTATCGATTGGCTATCAGAGACACTTTCAGCACGCTACATCGTTCCAAAAACCTATTTTTACAGTAGATTGTCGACATATTATGTGCGCATAGAAGGCAGACGATAGTTTATAATTTAATAATCGTGCGAATTCGCACGGGTTCACCCACTAAAATTTAATGTACAGTCATTGTTGTAAGGTAGAAAAATTCATAAGATTACATGAAATTACATGAAACTACTCTTGAACGTGAGTTTCACTAGCAAAATATGTATATTTATTTAGTATTTAAGATTCATTATTTTAATAAGTTTGGATAACATAAAAATAGAAATTTTAGATAAAAATAAAATAATATTATGTTAGATTTTTCGAGGGTATTGGTTAATGTCAACTACATCGTAATAATCCAAAACCTGATAGCATACAGCGTGTTAATTACACGCTAAAATAAAAGAGTGAAAAAGTAATTTATGTGTCGGAGTGAATAAGTTTTCACTCCGAAAGAGTTAATATTCACTCTAAATTAGTGAAAAATATCCAATCTTTTGGTTGATTGATGTTCTCTCTTAAAAAGGTGAAATTTTCTCTCATTGATTTAAAACAACTGATTTATTTGTAAATCATCTTTTTACTGTTAATGAGCTGTTTCTAGTCAATCAGCTGTTCCCATTTTATTTATTGTTATTATGAATCATGAAGCACTGAAGCACCTTGTAGTTTCTATGATCATAGGTTTAGCTTGGATAATTAATTTACTGAGGTGTATTAAACAAAACTATAGCTTTAATATTTTACATTGATGCTTTTCCAACCTTGAGGATATTCAATCCAATAATAATATCGTTCTAGTGTTTTGAAATTAAAATATCCTCAGCAGTTTATAGCGCTTGAAAATGTACAATTCAGGCGAAGCGAAACTTTTATTATCAAACACCCTCCATAGAAATATATTTTCATACCGTAAAGATAATGTTCGTGTATACGTCTAAACGGTAAATATAGTATCAATTGGCTAAAAAATCATTATATAAGGAACTAAAATCAATGTACTTCCAAACATACGGCACTTCGAAATCCAATTTGGCCAACTTACTTAAGGTAAGTAGGGCTGTTATTTAGCCTAATTTTATAGCACCTTTATTGATAATGAGTATACATACACTGGTTTTCTGTAATAGCTTTGTTTTCACTGACGTTTTTACATTAAGTAATGGAAATCCTGTTTAAATTTCGGTATTTACAGTTATTGAATTTAATTTTAAAATTGGATTCATCTAGACATAAATTACATTTATATCAATATGAGTTTCAATGTCTTTAAAGCGAAGTCATAAAGACAAACATATATTCTGAGAAGTTAAGGAATTTAAAATCCATGCTTTTACCTTTCGAGAGTAATCTACTATATATATTTGTCAAATACCACCTATCATCGCACAGCCCAAACTATATGACCTAGAACCTTGAAATTTTGCGTGGACGTTCCTCTTAGGGCGTAGGCATCTGCTAACAAAGGATTTTACAAATTCGAAGTTTCAAGGGGTTTTTGGTGAGGGCGAATTTTTAAAATTTTCCCATATAAAATTGTTATGGACAATCTTTTGTTTACATTTTCAATGTTCATTCAATCAGCCAGGGAATGAAATATACAGTTTCACAAATATACATATGCTGTTACGGTTGATTATAAATTGATTTCTTTTATCACGGTTTTATTGTTCTTTTGTTGATTTATTTTATGGACATAATTATCTACTAGGTATTTATCAAATACCACCTATCATCGCACAGCCCAAACTATATGACCTAGAACCTTAAATTTTGCGTGGACGTTCCTCGGAGGGCGTAGGCATCCGCTAAGAAAGGATTTTACATAATTCGAAGTTTCAAGAGGTTTTTTTATAGATTCAATATACTAAATTGTTGTTTTTATTTAGCTGAATTCAATGGTGGCAACAAAAATTTGATTATTTTTATTTTTCTATGTAAAAAACTCAAAAAACCCATTTTTGGCGGGTTTACCCCCCTTTACCCCCCCTTGCAGTGGGCCGATCGGGCTGCTTTACGAACTCGTCCGAGGGATTGCCACTTTACACGTCTGTACCAAATTTCATTAAGATCGGACCATTTTTACGGCCGCTATCGTGCTCACAGACATATATATATATAAAATTCCGAACGAATGGTGTTTTTTGCTTCTGGGGGCCCCAAAACGAAAAGTTATCATAGTCTCAGATTTAAGTCTTACCACGAGACCTACGGTAATAGCTTCTTCCCTATAGGGGAAATTCGCTAAAACAACGAATCAAAATAATTACCGAACATTGTCACCGACAATACCTTGCGGTCGGTTCGGTTAGTAACCCAATCTGATGTTATTTTATTAACAATATTCGGTGGTAAGCTTATAGGCCGTGTCCAGGGTGTCTATTAAAAACGTTTCAGGGTTTTAGGAGATGATTCCTTAAATCTAAAATAAGAAAAACGTTTGTGTGAAGGTATATCTTAAAATGCATACTTACTCAGATATCTGCCATTTTGTATTAGGTATTTATATAAGTTGACTCTTGACACATGCTAGCTTTCTTAAATGTATTGCCTCGTCGTTATCTCATGGCGTTACCACAACTATATTTTAGTATCGGCTAATAAGAATACGATCTAGAATATAAGACGTAGAAGAAGAGTCACTATTGTAAACAATGTAACTTCTTAAGGATTTTGTCAACCAAAGTATAGCGTTTACAATATATACAATTTTAAGTAATGATTAGTTATTGCATTCTGGCTATAGTGTTAAATTGTCTGACTGAGAGTGATTATAAATCGCGTGATTTTTTCCTGTCATCTTTTGCCATTATAGGAAAGATTCATGGACGCTGTTTGAAAGGTATTTTCCTTTGTATGTGAGCAAGATCCCATTAAAATTCACATTACTCTTTGAGGCTTGCAGAAAATAAGCCTTCAATTTTAAAATTAACTTAGGGCTATTGTATTTCTATTTTTTCGTAATACTCTAAGATAGAAACTCTGATTCATAGAAGTTGCTCAACATTCATATTTTTTTCAGGGTTGCACTAAAAACGCCCTGCTTGGCATAAGTGCTACGATGGAGAGAGTTTTGTAGTAGATTGATAATAGGTCGCTAAACCATAATGACCGAACAAATATGCGAGAAGATATAACTGATTATTCATGAGAAGAATTTTTCTTTAAATTCTTTTGCAAGTGCAAGATCCCATTAAAATTCACATTATTCCTTGAGGCTTGCAGAAAATAAATCTTCAATTTAAAAATTAACTTAGGGTTATTGTATTTCTATTTTGGTTATAGAAAACAGTAAAAAATAAAAACAAAATAATTTTCGCATACGAGGTGTTAAAAAATTAACTAATATTTTTTGTCGAATCCCGACCATTAAGCGGTCTCTAGTAATTCTCATTACTATGTCATCTGGGATTTAGTGATTTTATAAAAAGAACCAATAATGCAGACTTTGAAAGAACTGACAAAGCTAGGGCAAACGGAATATGTAGAATGATAATGAAATGTAATGTAATGTTTTGTTGTAGGAATTCTAATACATCATCAATAAGATTTGGTGAAGTTCGTTCTTCAATATGTTCAAGCTACTCTTCACTATCGCAGCCATTCTACTGACTTTCAACATCGCAGATTCGACGGTAATTTGTGTTTATTTTGGGATGTATTAAGAGCGAAAATTAAAATAATTCTTGTTTGAATCCTTCTAAAGCTGTAGATAGCAAAACTAAACTTCGTTTAGGCAGGCTGTGTAATTAAAACTAAGAGTACAAGTTCATGAAAATTACTAGCCTGCATTTTATAAAATCGTAGCACAGAACACTCTGAGGGTAACCCAAAGAATCGGGAATAAACTTGCTAATGACGAGATTAAAAGTTGTATTATAAAACCTTATTTAATACGGTATTTGCTTTTTAATTTTTATACCTGTTACATAAGTAGCTGAATACTAATACTCTAGGATTTAAACTCTGATTCATATAAGCTGTTCAACATTTATAATTTTTTCAGGTTCTACCTCCTACAGATTGTTTTCCTCCAGCTTACGGCTGCCCTGAGAATCAAGTGTGCACAAAAGAGGAAAAGTGTGTTCCAAGTGGCTAAACTAAACTTTGTGTTTAGTTCGTTCGTTAAACCATCACAACCGACCAAATATGCAAGAGGAAATAAATGATTATTCATAAGAAGAACTTTTCTTTAAATTCTTTTTACCTGTACTTTTCAACTAGTCTAATGATTGCAGTGGCTCATTATGGTCCTTGACGGTTTAGAAGAAATAATTTGATCTTACCAAGTCTGGTCACAAATTTGTCAACAAGTTTGTCACAAGTTAGTTCACCTATTACCAAATGTCAAGGAAGTTTCAAAAAAGGGTTTGAAGTTAAAGTTGGTACATACTTTATTGGGCACATGTCCCTAATTATGATCCTTTAGGTGAATTCTAGGACCAGATCGCTCTTCTTAAATTATTACAATCCTGGTATACTGTTTATTATATGTACAATAAAAGTGAATAGACCGTTGCCCTTCTTGCGTAACATAATGTGGAAAAATCAAATCCACCTATATTACTGTGGCTTGTAATTCAGTAACTAATGGATATACACATTTGCCTCTCTTACATAACTATTCCCCTTGAAGAGATTACCACAATATCAGTCGTAAAAATGGTCAGATCTTAATGCAGTTTGGTACAGACAGGTTTAGTGGTACCAAACTCGGACAAGTTCATAAACCAGCCCGATCGATCTTCGGAAAGGGGTAAAGGGGGATGAAATCTTGAAAAATGGGCGTTTGCGTTATTTACACAGAAATAATTTGGGTTTAGATCGGGATTTATTAAGAGCGAAAATTTAAAATAATTCATGTTTAAATCGTTCTAAAGCTGCAGATGGCTAGAATAAACTTTGTTTAGGGAGCCTGTGTATTTAAAACTGAGCGTACATGTTCATGAAAAATTACTAGCCTGCATTTTATAAAATCGTAGCACAGAACACTCCGAGGATAACATAAAGAATCGCGAATAAAAATGCTGATGTGGAGATTAAAAGTTGTATTATAAAGCCTTATAAATAATTGTTTTTTAATTTTTATACGTCTGTTAGTTAATTAGCTAAAAACGAATGCTCTAAGATAGAAACTTTGATTCATATAAGTTGCTCAACATTCATAATTTTTTCAGGGTTGCACTAAAGACGCAGATTGCCCTGCTTTGCATAAGTGCCACGATGGAGAGTGTTTTGTAGTAGATTGATAATAGGTCGCTAAACCATCATGACCGAACAAATATGCGAGAAGATATAAATGATTATTCATGAGAACTTTTCTTCAAATTCTTTTTTCCTGCACTATTCAACTTAAAAGGCAGCCTTTCGTATTTTTACAATCATATTAAAACTTTTTTCTTCAGCTATTCTCAGGGGTGACCATGAGCTTATATCTTAAATGGGGAACTTGTGCCGGCAAACAATCTCTTGATAATGAAAGTTATGTTGAAAATAATGCCAATGCTTTGAATTTTGCTTTCAACAATGATAATTGTTCTCGAAATTAAGATGGCTAAAATAGGTTAATTCTTTCACAGAAGTTCATGTTCAAATTTAACAGTAATTGGTATGAATTTAGGTAAATCTTGCAAATATTATGTATATTGTTGATTAAGAACTACTCAAAATTGTGATGTTCTTCAAGCCCAATTTTATTTTAGTTGCTCATTACAGTCCTTGAAGGTTTAGGAGTAATAATTTGATCTTACCAAAGTCTTGTCACAAATTTGTCAACAGGTTTTTCACTAATTGGTTCACCTATTACCAAATGTCAAGGAAGTTTCAAAAAAGGGT
The DNA here is from genome assembly GCA_035578135.1 of Flexamia atlantica. NCBI lineage: Eukaryota > Metazoa > Arthropoda > Insecta > Hemiptera > Cicadellidae > Flexamia > Flexamia atlantica. Next base: position 33,650,254 of record JAQJVK010000003.1, on the reverse strand, counting down.
TTGAAGTTAAAGTTGGTACTTTATTGGGCACATGTCTCTAATTATGACCCTTTAGGTAAATTCTAGGGACAGTTTGCCCTTCTTACATTAATACAACTCCTTGTATACTGTTTATTGTATGTACAATGAAAGCGAATATACCGTTTGCCCTGCTTATTCGTGACATAATATGGAAAAAATCACATTCGCCCATATTACTGTGGCTTGAAATTCAGTAACTAATAAAGATACAAATTTGCTTCTCTTACATAACTATTTCCCTTGAAGAGGTGATTCAAAAAAGGAAATATGTTAAGACCACCTAATTTCTAGAATTCGCTTTTATTACGTAACATCGGTGATATATGTATATTTGTGTATGTGTATTTGTTAGCACAATAGCGGCCCGATCGGAAAGGGGTAAAGGGGAATAAAACCCCTGAAAAATGAGTTTTTGCGTTTTTTTTAAAAAGAAAAATAAAATAATTCTATTTTTGTTCGCAGCATTGGATTCAGCTCAAAAGCAAACAATTTAGTATTTTGAATTTTTGTTCTACGTTCAATGGTCACTGAGATATCGAAAGTAAGCACAGTGCATTGTCCCTATTTTATCCATATGGGAAATAAGTAAAATGTCGTATGTTGCTTATTTATCAATATATTTTAATAAAACTTGGTTTGTGGCTTCATCTACAAGAGATCTTATGTATATAAGTAAAAAATCCCCAATATTTACATTTTACGGTAGGAAACCTGCATTCTCATTTCCCATGTAATTCTGGTGGAAAAAATCTATATCTTGCTTATTTCTTAACCAAAATCTCAATAAAGCTTAATAAATGGTTTCTTATATATCAGACTTACTAAATATTTAATTAAAACCACCCAATTTTAACATGATTAAATCAGAAAATCTGCATACTTATTCCTGTGATATTCTTGTGGAGATTACAAAAACATATCATAATTCACTCTGTTAGCTTGAAATTTGTTTTAACGCATTAAGATATTCGCTGAGTATGCAGGTCTGCTGCGACTTAGGGTCGGTATTTTTTATTGTTAAAGCTGTTCAGTACAAAATTTAAAAAAATGTTGGGTTTTAGCGAATTTCCCCTATAGGGAAGAAGCTATTACCGTAGGTCTCATGGTAAGATAAGCCCGAGACCATGATAAGTTTTCGTTTTGGGGCCACCAGAAGCAAAAAACCCATACGTTCAAATCTATATAAATATATATGTATCAATATAGATGTGTATGAATATATATACTTATGTATTTGTTTCCTCGATAACCCTTGCAAAAATGGTCCGATCCTAAAAACACCATTCGTTCGAATTTATATATATATATATATATATATGTGTGTGTGTGTGTGTGTGTGTGTGTGTGTGTGTGTGTGTGTGTGTGTGTGTGTGTGTGTGTGTGTGTGTGTGTGTGTGTGTGTGTGTGTTTGGGCCACATTAGCTGTGGGGACATGGACATGCATACGACCAGACTGTGTGGACCTAATCGCTTATGGGGACATCACACACGTCCCCACAAATTTTACATGAAATGCATAAACTGTGAGGACGTCATGATGACTAACTAGTGGCGCATCCTGTGGAATTTTCGGGAAACTATACGATTCTTCTGATTTGACAGAGGAAGGGAAATTGCTGTTGGCTGCTACAGCAATGGGACTAGACTAGATCGTTTTACTGTTCGCCCGATCTCCTGTCAGTTATCACAACTATACACAATATTTGAACAATCAATTTATGGATCATTCAGTTTATTTGGTTTAACACATAATAAATAAATCCTAATTTATGAATTAGAAAATAGCTATTGATCAGTAAATGTATCTAATTATAAATTAAAAATTATCAATGAAATTTATTGTTTGATCAAAAATAAAAACATATCTTTGGATAAAATTGGTCAAAATTAAATTTTATCTTAGTAGGTAAAACTGAAATCTATTTAAATGTATTTGAATATTAATTTTTTATGATAAAACCTAAGCTTCAGACCATTACAACTATTTATTCCTTATCTAATTTATTTATGAAAATTCGCTCACTTAAAAATTACCAATTAAAGTTATTGTTTGGATAATACCCCCGTTGCAGCAGACCTGCATACTCAGCGAATTTCAAATGCAAAACAACATATTTCAATCAAACATAGCAAGATTTGACATGTTTTGGTAAGCTCCACAAGAATAACATGGGGAATGAGTATGCAGGTTTGCTGCTACAGGTATATTAAAACTGGGTGGTTTTAATTCAATATTTAGTAGATCTGAACTAGAAGAAGCTATTGACCAAGTTTTAACAAGATATGTTGAGAAATAACCGAGATATAGAATTTTAATTATTTCCCATAAGGTTAACATTGGGACAACGTACTGTGTTTACCACTTTCAATATCTCGGTAACCAATGGACATAGAGCGGTGATTCAAGATACTAAATTGTTAGTTTTTTTTAAGCTGAATTCAATGGTGCCAACAAAAATTCAATAGATTTTATTTTCTATGTAAAAAACTCAAAAAACCCCATTTTTGGGGGGTTTATCCCCCTTTACCCCCTCTTCCGGTGGTCCGATCGGGCTGGTTCACAAACTCGTTTGAGTGATTACCACTTTGTCCACTTTACACGTATGTACCAATTTTCATTAAGCTTGGACCATTTTTACGGCCGCTATCGTGCTAACAGACAAATATATATATATCTATAGATATATATATATATATATATATAAATTCAAATGAACAGTGTTTTTTGCTTCTGGTGGCCCCAAAACGAAAAGTTATCATAGTCTCGGGCTTAGTTCTTACCATGAGACCTACGGTAATAGCTACTTCCCTATAGGGGAAATTCGCTAAAAATAAAAATAGTCTTTTAAAAGTGGCTAATATTAAATTTTATCTCAATAGGTATTTATATGTTTTATCCCTGTTGACTGAGGGTGCAAAATAAGCTAATTCTGCTGCGTTGCAACACCATGGCCAAGTGAAGCCATGGCCCCCTTAAAAAAAATAGATATTTATTATTAAATTGAAATCTAATTATATTATAAGTAGGCCTATTTGAAAATCTAGGCTTACAAATATTTTTTTATAAACTAGCAGTTGCCCGTGGCTTCGCTCACGAAAGATAGCTTGAAACAGCTGATCTTGCCACTGCTCTTAGAACTGCCAAATTAGTAGCCACAGCTGTTTACATTTCTGTGTTTCATGTTTAAATACTTATAAAATGTGGACATTGAAACTGAGGGCGTTCACAGGGAGTAGCCCGAGAGGATTTTAAGGAAGTGAATAGACCTATGATTTTCCCAGGTTCAACATCTACCTCTGTGTGAAATTTCAATCCAGTCGGTTAAGTATTTCTCAAATAAAAAAAAATATAATCATTTCTGTGACCCTAAATAGTATCAGTAATGTGATAAAACCGCCATTAGCAAGTCTCAAAGAGTATAAATTGTCAGTAATTTTCACCTTTATCAATTACTTACAATTGAAAGTATCGTAAGACAATTTACGCCATTCGGTCAATTTGGGTATGAAAACCGATTAAAAATGAAGTATAAAGTAAATTTTTCCCCCATTAGAGGCGTAATATGACCCTAATTTTAATTATTGTCGACTAAAATAATGTCTAGTTTATAAAAATAACATTCATTACCCAATAACACAATTTACATGGATTTCACAAATAATTCCTTATGGCATACTCGATTGGGCTGGCTTCGCACCATTGATAGCGATTCTTATAGTTGAATTTTCGTTTGTTAAAGTTATAACCCAGCATATTCCTCTTTAACTAGTCGAATTAAAGGATTATATATCAAAATATACCAAGGTTTTTCCCTTTATAAGTTTACTACAAGCCGAAATGTACGGATCTGTACAATTTTGAGGAAATTTGGTAGGCAAATTTTCAATTGCTAATAAGTTTGGTATTTACTGACCAAATTTAATATTTTTGGCCTTAAAAGTTGCGTCATTATATGGGCTTTAAAGTTCATTTACCCTCGCTTCTACGGTGTCAACTATTATCTCTCCAGATTCAAGGTTACCCCTGCCAAACCAGACTTTGCACTATAGTCAACCTTTAAACACGACAATCATTCGATTATTTTAAGACTCATACAACTTGAATTTTTACTCTAGGGTCTTGATTTCCTTTCCTACAAAGTTTATATAGCACATATTTTTCATAAAAGTAGACAAAAGTATTTCATTTCCCACTCCAAGTCTGTAATTAAGCTGCCCATACGGCCGGACTTAACAATTGATTCGAGACTTATCAGCACTTGTATTGGTTTTGTTGTATGGCTAGAAGTGTAGTTTTGTACAGTTTTCCATATTAATTGGTGGACACTCTAAAAAATTTCAACAAATTTCATAAATTAAAAAAAAACTTAAAAAACGCAAAAAAATACTGACTAATTAATTGAGATAAATGAATTTTTTTATATTAAAAGGAAAAATTGTTGCCCGGCACGGATTGTAACCTGACCTTTCATTCAGCGTCCTGGTGCTTTTAAAAGTACAGGTAAAATTCAACTAAAAGACGAGTAGAAAACATAAAAATTGGTCCGTTCATGAAACTTGCAGGAAACGTAGTACTTACCATTAAATTTTGACGCCTGAAGAGTCCCTAGTGATAGGGGGGGGTGGAAGTACCTTTTTGGGGGGGTTAAATTTTGGGGGATAGTGATTTTAGGCCTTAGTTGGCCTAGATCTCAACTAGATGAAGTAGCATAGCAAGTGTCATCAAGATATGGTGATATGTAAGCAGGGTAATTTTCCCCCAAAGGGTGACGTAAGGGCAATAAGTAGGCCTATGCAAAAAATCAAACAATGGCTTGACTACCTCATTTAGTTTAATGCTGCAATCCCATCATTTTATCAAACCTGGATTAGTAAAGAAAGATGAACTCACCATAATATACGCATAACTTTGAAATAACACTATCGCTAAATTTGAAAGCGGTATAAACTGCCAATAAATGTAAAATATCCTCATTTTAAGAGGCAGAATCTACAAAATATTAAAGAACCAAAATTCTCTGCTACTAAACAGTATAACTTATGATTGTAAAAAATGTAATGTGTAAACAAAAGTGACTTTACTATGACAATATTCAATTAATTAAGGTCAACATATGACAATATTCAATGAATTTTCAATAATTTAACGAATTAATGAATTTAATGTTCGATTATTGTGCCATAGTGCCATGTGAGATTAATATGAGAGGTTTAAATAACAGATATTAAAATAATAAAGGGGAGCACTTGGCTTGGAAAGAGGTATTACTCTGAATCACTTTATGGAGGGTTTAAGGTTTTAAATTACTATGCATCATTTTTATTTTTTTATTTTTTTTTTTTTACTGTATGTTTAAGATAGGACATGTATGGCCTTTTAGAGAACAGATCTTATTAATATCAAAATGTTAAAAATGAATTCTAAACATTTACTTGTTGATAGGCATATCCATTATTTCACTTCCACTATCACTCCACTTTTACGAAATTGCCCCTGGGTGGCCTTAGGCCCACTCCCGCACTAAACGTTCACAAACTTATACATATTTATCCTGGATCTTCTGCGGTGGACTGCCAGATCTTCTGTCTGCGTGGCTCCCTTCTTCCAAGCAGCTCCTCAGCTTAAACTAACCTCTCGACTTAAACTAACCTTAAAGCAACCAACTACCGACTGTCGATGTATATCGACTAATTTCCCAAACTGTGGGGACAAAAACACATTCACCAGGAAAAACACTCGTTTGTGTGAACACTTGCATTAACTCTGTGGACATGTGTTTTGACTCTTGCATTAACTGTGTGGACATGACCGTCTCTTACATTAGCTGTGGGGACGTCCCCTCAATTTTCAATCTTTTTTTAAACTGCTTTCTGCCAATAGAAAAGGAGTGTTTTTGCTTTTTTTGAAATCTAGAGGTCAAATAGAACATATGATGTTTTTTATAGCAGTGTGCCTCGATGTCCCCATAGTTTGGTAAAAAGCACGAGTCCCCACAGTTATAGTAATGGTGTGTATGTGTGTGTGTGTGTGTGTGTGTGTGTGTGTGTGTGTGTGTGTGTGTGTGTGTGTGTGTGTGTGTGTGTGTGTGTGTGTGTGTGTGTGTGTGTGTGTGTTAGCACGATAGCGGCCGTAAATATGGTCCAATCTTAATCAAATTTGGTACAGACGTGTAAAGTGGCAATCACTCGGACGAGTTCGTGAACCAGCCCGATCGGACCACCGGAAGGGGGGGTAAAGGGGGATAAACCCCCCCAAAAAATTGTTTTTTTAGTTTTTTTACATAGAAAAATAAAATTTATCTAATTTGTTGGCACCATTGAATTTATCTCAAAAAACAAACAATTTAGTATTTTTTATCACTGCTTTATGTCCATTGGTTACCGAGATATTGAAAGTGGTAAACAAAGTACGTTGTCCCAATGTTAACCTTATGGGAAATAAGTAAAATTCTATATCTCGCTTATTTCTCAACATATCTGGATAAAACTTGGTTTGTGGCTTCATCTAGATGAGATATAATGTTTAATAGTCTAAAATCACCAATATTTCATTTTTCGTGGCAGCAAACCTATATACTCATTCCCCGTGTTATTCTTATGGAGCTTACAAAAACATGTCATATCTCGCTATGTTGGCTTGAACAATGTTCTTTTGCAATTGAAATTTGCTGAGTATGCAGGTCTGCTGCAACGGGGGGTTTTTATTGTAAATTTTAAACAATCACAACATTTCCATGTTGTACTCCATCCCAAATATACATATCTGATAGGATCTTTTCAAGGGAATAAAAACACAAAGTAAACCATAACCGAAACACCATAAAACCTTAAATCATCCCTCTCTTTAAATCTGCCATAATACGCTAAATAAAGTAAAACGATTGAAAATTCTCCCTCTTCGCGGCAGCCTGATATGCTCAGCCCGGTCTTGTCGTCGTCTTGGGGGATGGGATGGGGGAGGCCAAGGCGCCCCCCGAGGGGTGAATCAAGCAATAAGGGGCGTCAAGGGCTGATGGGCCATTACACTCGGATGGCGGTGGCGGAATATCGATCTGCAAGTTGCGCAGGCGCCAAACTCTCGTCAGGGCGTATAATTCGCTCACAATGATTTATCCCACACTTTGACTTCAATTACGGCAGCACTTTGTCTTGCGCCGCCGTTGAGTGAGTTATTGCAAGAGCAAAGTTTCCCCGAAATCGGAAGGGGATATTCGTTACGCGGTCTTTTCATTATGTTTCTCGCTTGCCTGTCGAAAAGGGAAGGTTGAGTTTTTGTATAATGTAAAATTCTTAAGAGTTTTCTAAGTTTGCTTTTAAAATTTTACTAATTTGTTTTTGAATAGTTTGTTATAAAATTTAGTTTTCATGGCAAAATAGTGATATTTCCTGAAAGTTTTATAATCTGAGTTGTCCAAATAAACCTAAAAAGTTTTATAAAATGTTTAGTAGTTGGGAACATGAATAAAAATGAGCATTTCCCCATATCAATTATCACAAGCAAGTGTAACGACACTCGTGTGAGAAATATCAGGTTTGATCAGTTCCCACATATTGCCGCACCTTTTGTTGGTTTTACGTCATAACGCCCACTGATCTTCACAATTTTATAGGTAGACATAATGTTTTGTTAACAATAATTCAACTGTACACTGCAAAGTAAAAAATTTTTCGGGTAATACCACAAAACGACCAATGATCTTCACGTTTTAGATAGGTAGGAATGGTGTTTTGTCAACAATTAAAATGAATAGGATGCAAATATTAAAAGGTGACATGCATGATTTAGGTGACACAGTTTACAATGAATCTCTAGTTTGAGCTTTACATTGACTCCGAAGAACTATGTAATGTAAAACATATTCTTAAGGAATTTTCTTATAAAACATTTATTTTCAGAATTGCTTATGTCAACGCACTGTAGGCTATGTCTAACCTGAAAACTATAATGTTTACTCAGTAATCCGTCCACAAGCTAATATATGTTAGTTTGTTTGTTATAAAGAAATACAAGTATAAAAAGCCTTAGAAAACAAAAGAAAAAAGACAAACGGTACATTTCAAAACGTTTGATGGGACAATTTTTGCTAAAGGGTGTTAGCTTCTATATGACTAATTTAAAACAATAATTATATTATTAAATCTAATTACTCAGAACTCTCGACATGTATTGTACAGTTTATAATGTGATATAGTAATTTATCACGCATCACATGTCATACCATATCGCAGAAATTCTTTTCTAAGTGTTTGATAGAAGACTCTCGAATGAACTCAGAATTATCGAGTCTCAATGTTGAGGCTCTATGTTGATAGTTGACTAAAGATGTTTTAAATAAGAGGATCTAACAATTGCACTCACTATCAACATTTTGTATTATTAGGCGTTCTTTTATTTTTCCCTCTGAAATTTTTGAATAAACTTTAAGGTTGTAACGTCATCGTCGTCGCTGTCGGCTGTCGTTGTCGTTGTTGTTGTTGCTACTGCTGCTACTGCTGTTGGTGTTGTTGATGTTGCTGTTGTTGTTTTCGTTGTTGTGGAAAGCAATTCTGTATTTCTAACAACTATTCTTCATCCTTCCATAAATAAACGGATTCTTAACATGCAAACAACTACAGAGCATATATAATGAGTTTTTCATCAAGCAAATATTAACCATAAGAGGTATATATTGAATTATTCAGCTACAATTTTACAGAAACCAGAAACAAGGCAGAAAAAACTACTCAGCGCGCCATTTTAAAGTACTTTTGGTAGACCATTTCTAAAATTGTAAATCATAATAATCGTGGCAAAAAGTAATTGACTCCGCACAAGAAATTACGGGGGGCGTGGCCAGCGGTCAGCCAATCGGTGACGATCTCGCAACAATGCCGCGATTTGCGTACGCGGCAGATAACTGACAAAGAAACGCCGCCGATCCGACGACCATTTCGGGGCGGCTACATGAAAGTGGACTTTTAATCGGGAACTGGTGTTATGACGGTAACGTAATGGACGGCATTATCTCTTCCAACTAGTAAAACTTGGAAACGCATAAAACGTTTTTACACAAGGTTAACCACGGCATCTGGTTGCAGATTCTGAACAACGTCGAGGACTTCAATTATTTAAAATAACATACGGGCGGTAGTGTAAGATCAAACAACAACGCCTCATTAACATTTCACATGCAAGGCAGTTATGATCATAGCCCGATTGTAGAGCTTAATAGATATTAAAAGCTAAAGAAGGGCAAATTATAGACATTAAGTTAAAGTATTGTCATGTATTGAACGTGTTTATACGTCAATGAGGGACTTCATTTCTTCATTTTTCTCTATAAAGTTATTTCTTCCATAATTCCATTTAGGGACTGTATAATATATGAGACATAAAACTGCAATTCAAGCAGCTTGTACTGGTTTCCAATGGTGGATTTGAAAGGTGGTTTATACGGTAAACTTATAGATATGAAAAAGTTATTATTATAATAAAAGCTTTTAGGATATGTCATTTTTTGAAATTAAAATTATGAAAATCGATTTTAATGGCCAAATTACTTCTGCTATATTTTCATGTTAATGTGGAACCATTGACTTTGTAACTGAAGTAATTATTAATTATTTATAGTCAATGGTGGAACTGCCTGTTACGTTTTAGTAATTTATTGTAATCCAAAAGTCAAAAGAATATTGGACAACTTATATCACAAAATAATAATAAAATGACATTTTTTTAATTGCTCCTTTTTTATGGGAAATTATTCCGTTTATATGTCACCTTTTACGTATAAAACATATATGTTTTCCAGTTTGGTCTGGTGCAACCTCATAAATACTAAATTACAGTTCCAGTCGTGTCGTGGTCCAGTCCGCTCGTTAGATTAATGTTAATTTTAGCATTAGGCTTCCGGACGGCCCGGCCTGGGCCATGTCATGAAGTCCAACCTATATGTTCCTATTTTATATATAAAAACAACCAATAATTATTAATATATGATTTAACATGATTTTTTTGTTTAGGTTTAAATAGACGTTTGCGTGTTTTTAAACTCAGCTAAACTTTATATTGAGTTTCGTTCGTTCATTGCCCAGTTAGAGCAGGTAAAAAAATAAAAATATTAATAACATCAAGGAAATGTGGAACTAAATGACCATATATAATTGATCGTAAATTAACTTACAAATCGATGATTATTCACTGTAGATTTTTTAATAAAAATAATTAGCCCGCAGTTTTAAAATAAAATGAATACTTAAATGTCGCTAAGTTCAAAGCTAAAGTGACATTAATTGATCACAAGGGCCGACAATTGAGGTAATTTAGGGGGGATTGGAGTCTGGGTCATAAATATCAATCCCTTGTTTTTTGGTGCAGATCCTTAGCGCGAATATTAACAGTTGAGACAAAAAAACGCTTGCGTTTCGTTAATGAAAACAACTGACTGTCAGTTAATTGATTTATAGCAGAGGGACTACGGGTGGACGAGTGTTCAGAAGTACAAAGCATAGGAAGAGCAAAATTAGTCATTGACGTTGATTACAATAAAGGCGAACTGCATTGTTTTAGGGTTTTAGAGTTTTTTGTCGATCATTAGTAAATTACTAAAAACTAAACAAAATGCAATACTTCGTTTTGTTTTTGATAGGGCCTACGAAACTGAATCAAATGCTCATGGAGAGGGAAGTGACATTATTAAGAATATATTGATAGCGTATGAGAACTGATAATCCTTTAAAATCATAAAATTATTCACAAAATCCTTTAACTGAGGTGAGCACCGATATAGAGTAAAAATTATATTATAAATGTTTGAAAACTACTTAAAGAAAAATACTATAATATATAAAGATTACTGGCTGTTCCCCGTGGTTTCACTCATGATAAAAATGAAAGAAAAAATATTTACCAGTACTGTATCTATTCTACTGCTTTATAACGTTAAGGTGCATGGAAACTCAATACTCATTGTAAATAGCTCCACGTTTAATTATAAATGTGGATGCCATTTGAAAGGAATAAAAAATCAACATTGAACAGTTATTATAAAGTGATTCTTTATACCAGCATCAAATTCTCTATACCCCAAAGAAGACCAAAGCAAAGCTAGTGGATACAAGTGAGTCTGATCTGGGAAAAATGTGAACAACAGAGGTAGATACAGACCAATCAAAATGGCGACGTTTTGTTCGTGCGGCTAAATACCTCCTTCTATGTAAATAGTCCTTCGAGTAAGATTAAATAAGTATATACTCTTCTAACAGCAATGTTTGTTTGCTTGCTTGCTTGCTTGTTTGCACAATTATCTCCCAAAATCCTCCGAGAACTCCCTTCAAATTTCGGAAATAAGTTATTTATGGCTCAAAAACTTATTTTATACAGGTTACAATGCCATAAAAAATCTAAACTCGTGAAAAAAAAATGAATTTAAAAGTTTTAAATTCTTAACATTGGCTTTATGAGTTGCCAACAAAATAAACAACGAAAAATGTAAACGAATAAAGTATTCATAACAAACTCTTTGCAAGCTACAGCCATCTATAGAAAAGATACAGCGTGTGGAGTATAGATTGCATGGAGTAATAAAAAGAGAGTATTTATAAAAATTATGTCGCTGAAGTTTTATAGTAATTGGATATTGGATGAACTGGTAGCAAGCATGCTGGCTCGGTCCACCAGGTACTCTACTTTATTTGAGCTCTTGGAGAGAAAAATATTCTAAAAACCCAAGATTTTAAGACCTTTGATCGCATTTAAAGTACATATAAAGAATATTTGTACCAAGTTTCATGTTATGAACCCTTATAAATTTGAAGAACTGTGGTGAGTCAATGTGTCACTCAGTCAGTGGTATTTGACATTTACATATGATATAGATTTCATAGTTAATGAAAAAAAAACAGATTCTATAAATAGATAGTTCACTACTAGTCACGAAAGTAGCCTTTTTCGGGGCAAGATAGTGTTTTACTTTGAGGCGTAAGCCGAGCATATAAAACACTATCGAGCCCCAAAATGGGACTTTGGCAACGAGTTGTGAAAAATACTCCCACACAACCCCGAGAGAGCAATTGGTTTGGTTTGGTTAATTGTACGATGCAAGTAATTAACTAAACTTATAAAAAATCATCCAATTTTTCATAATTTAGTCATTTTTCTATGAGCAAACACAACATGGCTGAACTGTCTATTTTAGTTTAGAGTCAGTTGGTTGAACTGTCAAAATAGGAACTTCGTTTGTTTGGGTACGGAAAAAGTTTGTTTGGGTACGGAAATGCAATGGGTACCGAAAAATCCGCTGATCATTATTTGTTTTAATGTAAGGAAATCTAGGGTTTTCGTAGATCTCAGCTGTACGGTATCAGGCAATTTCGTATACGTACAGAGTGATGAAAAGTGTATTTTTTAAATTATTGATTTATTTACTTTAATCTAAGGTGGATTTTTTTTGTAAAATAAGGGTAAAATAAACAATGGAAGTCCGTTAAAGGTGCGTGTGTGTTTTCTCAAGACGTTTACCCGTCGTTTAGATAGCCCGTTTTTTTAAATACCTTCACAGAGTCCTAAAAAATATGATAAACTATCGGTTATACTGGTTATACTATATGTAAACAGCACTTATATTCTTTATTTGGCGGACGACTAGATTAAATGCAATGTTGTCTTAATAATTTGCATTTGCATCATTTGCAATATATTTTAATGATTTTTTATGGAAATAAATATACAACTAATAAGTGACATAGGCTTGAATATTTTCTGCTCATTTGGCCAAAATCATACAAGGTGGTGCAAAACAAATAACGAAAAATAAACAAAATATTTAATGGAAAATAATTAAAATTGTTTAATCATTAATGTGTCCTACGATTGCTTTTGCTGTAACATGGGGTCAATTAGGTTATTAGCCCTTAGCATATTGTATTGATAAAGTGAACTTTTACCCAAAACTTGTCCATTTAGGCTATTACAGTTTCTTGTAACGGACGAAAACACAATTACTTATGTAAATTATCTCATAAAAACCATAATATTCCCTTCCCCTAACCCTTAAAGTTTAGTTCATACAGTCTGTTACTCATTTTATGGAGGTTAATTTACGAGAGTTGATTTTTCGCCGTTCTAAAGTTAGAATAAAATTATCTTGTTTTGTGAAATATACATTCGCCTCATCAGTGTTGTGATATGGTAAGGAAATTAATCTACCTAACCAACGGCATAGAATATTTTATAACACATGAAGGAGGACGAGTAAATTATCATTATAAATAACAGACAAATCGTACATTTTTACATCGGTTTTTTTGTATTTTTGGTTGAATTTTTGTATTGTCCTGCATCATTGCGGACAGACGTTGTTTAAAAGTTTCTAATTCATTTTAATATTAGGCCTGATAAATAATCGGAGTGAATTAGTCTGTAAAACAAGTAAAATGTATTTCATCAGTAGGGAATATATATAGTAGCCTACTTTTATAAAGTTGTTTATATCAATATCATGATTTCAGAAAAGCCAAGAACACTCAATACTAACCAGAAAAAGGAAAGGTTAGACATTAACGGAGGCGCTTTTAACAGGTTCCGGGGAAAGGTGCATTTATTAACTGATAAGCGAGACGGTCGCTTTGTTTAATTTGAATTCCTCCGAGTCATAACTTAGCCGTAGTACATTTTTGAGCCCGCTCCAAGAATGTGGCTCCCCTCCCTCTCAAATCGTCGCTATTTTTGAATGGTTTGTCTATTAGAGAGAGGTGTGAAGCGGTCTTCATTATGACGGGGTTTTGGACACATTTGTCATCTCTCGTCTGTTTACCCGCCACATTATCCGTGTAATTTCTCATTTTGTTTTCGCTTCGCCCGTCATTTCACGTTGGACCCCCGGTTTGTCATTGAGGACCGTAATAAAAGGGTTTAAGAGGTAAATGAGGTTGGGGAGCCAAAACAACATTTATTTTATTTTCTTTTACCTGAAAAACATTCACGCATTCAATATTAATACGATAATCCTACACAGAGAAAAATGCATTGGTTGCCATAACCAATGCATAATTGATTAACGATATTGGTAGGGTATTAGAGGTTGTCGTAAACAATACAAGGGTTAAGGTAACATACTGTGATAGTTGTTTCAAGAATCCATAAATAGGGACAACCACCTGTATGTGTTACTTTAACACATACAGGTGGTTGTCCCCATAGAACCCTTGACATTGGTTGAACCAACATATAAAAAAAGTTAGGCGAACCAATCATTTTTCTCTGTGTAGTTTACAATTAATCATTGACTTTATAAAACGCGGTGAAATTTTATTGTAGGTTTTAGGTAACTAGAAATAAAAAACAGTTTAAGGACGTAAGCTCAACATAGCAAATGGGAAGAAAACAAAAATTAATTCATTTGAAAAATCATAAGTATTTAAATACGCCTGCGGACATAAGTTCAAGGATATACAGTGAACGGAAAATATTGCTCGTTGTTTATTGATTAAAACTTATAGTAAATTATTCATGTTATTACTCTAACCCAAAGATACTCTGGCATCTGAATAGATTAATTTCTTCAATAAAAAATTATTACTATGTGTGGTGTTATAGCTTACTAACTTTACAAGCAAATTTCCGTCAAATATTAATATTATAATATAAACACTTTTTTATTTTTATAGGATAATGTTATTTAGTTTTCAATTTTAATTTTTTATAGATTATAAATAGCAATATTATAGAAATAAAAGACATCTCAATAAGTCTAAATGAATGGAAATAATACAGTTGATGCTTTATTTCATCATCGCTCATTCTAAATAATTATATGAGTTTAATTTTTTTTCGAATAGATTAAAATGACAAAGACTTAAATTGCAAAGGTGAGTCTATGATAAAAAACAATTCCACAAAGATCAATAATTTATGAATGTCGTGAATGATTTGAACTCAGTCGAGTGTAACGCAAGCACTCTCACAATCATGATCCCAATATCGTGACAGCTGGATGTGACAAAGACTGCTCCTTGCTTGAGCCCATTAATGAAATATAATTTTTTCTGTTAAATTATTGGTAGTAAATCTATGATATTTTAGGACTTTTTTAGGTTGAAAATTAAAATCAGGAATATTCTGAACCACCTACGTATTTGAAATTAAGGCTTTCATAAGTTTGTAATGGAAACATTTCAGTTGCTTGATGAACGAGTTTTCATTCACGGTAGATCTTTAGCTTAAAAAACAAACATAATCTCTAAAAAGCTCTTGGTAATATTTTCAGAAACAAATTACTTGCATTGACAGATCATTGGTCAGTTACTTAACAAATTATTATCATAAATCAATAACGATTAATCGTCTAAAATTTCTTCATATGACAATCTCTACACTTAAAATTGAAATCAAACAGGCGCTGGATTCCATGAACTACCATTAACCTCCTGTAAAGAAGTAAAATATTTTAGCGTTGTACACGTAAACTCTGTTGTTACTGAAAACCCCTACAATATATTCTGTTTTATTGCAGACTGAGACCACCACAACTATATCTTAACTTCCAAGTTACCAACCGCTCTCCTTATTGCTTCAGAAGTTGTAATGAAGCTCCTCGGCGTCTCGACTCCGAGTCTGAGGCCTTGGGAGTGTTGGAGCGAGCGGGACTTTGAAGTGGCGAAGCCTCTTCATTACACCATCTTATTGTCGACACCTCAACACAGAGTCTTGTGTCTGGTAGAGAACTTGGTGTAATTCGTACACACATAGTTTGAAGTAAACGCCACGATAGACTGTCATAGGACACTCTGGGTGAGAGCGTCCTATGACAATTTATGTGTTATTAATTTAATTTATGTGTTATTAAAAGCGACGATAGTAAAATGGAATGAATTTAAATTTATCCGAATGGTTCATTACAATGAGAAATTCAATCAACCAATTAATAAATTATTTTAATCTAACCACCTCAATGTGAGCAAGAGTAAACAGTAAGTGGTTGATTTTGGGTTGCAAGTATTTTTATAAAATCATTATTAAAATTATTATCTATTAGGCTATTTTGCATTTTAATCAACGAAACTGCCTTTTAAGTTATCATTATTTTTCTATTTTCAAATTAATTGAATAACACCTTTGAAAGGCGTGAGAAACTGTACAAGCACGGGGTCTTGTAGTGGTATGTCCCTTTCATAGGTTTGGAGGTGTTACTTTTTCACACGATCTCACGTCTAATGGGAATTGAGGATAAAAAAGTCAACTTTGGGCTGAGCAACGCAATGATTTGCATTCATGTTTACTGCAAAGAATATTAAGTGACAGTTTTAGGCTCATTTAAAGATATAGTAATCACTTTTTCAGAGAATACAAAAAGAATAGCTCCACAAAAACCTATGATATGATTACAGAATTCGCTTGCAGTATGCTGACGAAAAATATTTTGTTGATGATGCTATGTACTATTGCAAAAAGGGGGTTTGAGCTCTTCGGCTCAACATGCACCGAACATGAAACTCAACAAGTATCTTTATGAAATCAAAAATAAAATACTTTCTTATTGATAAGGCCTTTTATTCCATAAAAGAATTTTTAGACAGTAATGAAGTGGTAGGGTAAATTGTAATTATACTTGGAGATGAAATAATATTTTATTTAATTTTTTAGGATATTGTTATTTTACGTTGAAAACAAATAAAATCAAATCAAAAAGTACATTATTTCCATTAAATACTCGAACAAATACATTTTCACATGATGGCGTAAATATTAAACTAAGACATGTGTATTTGATTGATTACATAAAATAAATATTTATGCTATTGAAATCTAATTCTATGTAACTATGTCAGATATGTCATGTAATTATTCTAACTATGTAAGATATGTCATGTGTTTGCTGCAGTAAATATTTTACTACAATAAATGAAATGAATATACTAAATTGAGCAATTGCCTACGTATCTTTAATCACTAAACAAGAAAAATTTACTACAAATGTGACATCTACCCAAATGGCAGGTTCTAATATGATTTATTCATGTTAATCCATAGCAATGATGAACCATAGATTTGATTAAAACAAACCTTTAGGTCTTATACGATATGCGGTTTGTGCAGTTTTGCCCATAAGACGATAGTGGGTGGTCCGAGGGTCAGCCATTAACATTAACATAGCTGGTAACAGTATTTACAGCAGACATTAACAATATTAACAGCCTCGGTTCCCTTTGTGAGGCTTCCAGCATTGTTGCCGCGACAGGTGGGTACAACTAAATATGACCACCTACAGCCCAAAGTAATTATAGGTGGACTAACAGATTACTTTTTGTAACTTATAAAATACCTCTAGCTTGATAAGTATCTTTACTTTTTCAATGGATTTATTACTCTGATGTTAAGATGTGGAAAATCCCTTTGTAGATTTATGTGTGTTTTTTTAAATGTAGATATTTGTAAAAAACATTTAGTTTGGATGTTAGAGTCAAATCGTTTCTGAGTTAGAATTGGGGTTGAGACAAATCCAGCCTAAAGCCTAGAATCTACCCCTAAATCTAGAAGACAATAATTCAAATAAGTTCAGGGAGGTTGAGTATAATTAATGTTAAGGTTTAATGTTAAGGTATTAATTAATGTTGAGGTTTAATGTTTTCACGTGTAAATATTTAACAGCCAATTGACCCCCCCCCCCTAATGTTGCTTGTATTGATTAATTGTATTTAAATCTCAATAATGTTATCATAATTTATTGAGAATTGTAGATTCTGAGGTGAGATATCATTTTAACCTTCTATCTTGTCTTTTGGAGTCGTAACTGCGTGCGATTACCTGGAGACTGAGTCAACTGGCGTCCAAAGAATAATATTGTGAATTACATTTTGGTCGCTGGAGTCGAATCTGTTACATAGTGATTTAAGTAGGCCTACATGATATATATGAATTTTATTTTATTTGTTTTAAGACTTAGGAACGAAACGAGACAAGAAGATCTTCATTAGCTGGAGGCTTTAATGTTGATCTATTGGAATTATGAAAAAGTCGTAAACATGAGGGGGCATTTTTTATTTTACTGGAATTATATTACGGTATATCTGTATAAAATTGTCTTGAAAATAAGTTAAAGAGCTGCGAGCTGCAAGCTGCAAGTGGAATACAAACTATGATAGTAATTTGAATATATACTAACTTTATCTCATTTTTTAGATCTTACAAAAATATTGCTGAATATTATTTTCTTCCAAAATGTTATTCAGACAAGAACAGCAGCAATGGTGAAAAGAGTTGTATGACAAAAATGAGTATTATACTCTTTACTAATAAGTATATCTCAGTAGAGTCTAAAAAGAGTCTCGGTATGATAATTTAGTAAATTATGTTAAAATGTATAAGAATAATAATTTTAGGCTTTTACGAGAAAAAATTGTAAAAAAGTTATGTCAAAAATTAATATTTTTTATGTTATGGTCGGTAGTTAATAGAGAGCTATAAATTCAAAAAATGTGACCCAGATTTTTCTAGGGAGTAGGTTTCAAATGGACAAGAATTGTCAAACTTCGTTTAATAAAAGGTTTGTAAATATTCAAAAATTTTAATAGCCGTCTTCAAATAGGCCGAAAACAAATAAATTACTTTAAGTAAAAATAACAATAACCCCCATCCAGAGTTTTCCCTTTCTTTGGTATCAACTGCCGAGGTGGCTGGAACAATAAATTTTTCCATAAGCGGGTTGTTAAAAGTGTTTCTCTCTTGCTATTTAGTTGCTTGCGTCGGATAAAAGTACTGTATTATCAGTCCAGCTTTGCCAGTTTTTAAAATCATGTTTTTCTCCACAATTAAGATATTATTGCAGAGTAAATTTTGCATATCAGAATAGAGTTGGGCTAAATTGCATAAAATACCAAACAACTTCAATAATAACCAATATAACACGATTTTTCTAAGAGAAGGGATAGCGTGTTTTACACATCAGATTTTAGCAATTAAGCGTTTAATGATTATCTCCAGGAAAATAGCGCTAGATAACTAACTACTGATAAGAGATAGGTATAATTGCTTGTGATACCGTTTTGCACATATTCCTATTTCATTGGGCTTTTATTACTTCAGCAATAAACGTATAAGTACTGCACATTCCACGGGACAAGGATAGTGCTAATCAGGCAAGAGCGATGGCAGCAGCCACTTCTCATTGGCCTCCAGCCAGATTGTTCGTTCGTCGCTCTTCACAAGAAACGTACAAGTCGCATCACACCATGTGGCCCAGGCCGTCTGTAAGCGCTACGATAAAATTAACATTAGTTCAGGGAAAATTAGTGAATGGACTGGGCCCCGTCATTTGATTAACCATCACATTGATATTGTGTATATAGGTACTTTTGCCACCACGCTATACTTGGGTATACAGGTTTGAAATAGTTTTAAAGTGGTAAATATCGAATTAAAAAAGTAATTATCGCCCATTTGGGTTTAATAATTTGGCTTTTTTATAAAATAAGTTTTTTTACATAAGTAGATTATTGAATGCCAATTAAATAAATCACATCTTATATTTTGCAATATCTTTTTAGAATAAATTACTGCTTTAGACATGGTACTTATATATATTTTTTAAAGATTTCTGCATTTGGAAATTTATTTAAAATTCTAATTTAAATGATATTGCATTATTTTTATTTTGAACAAATGTAGTACACTGTTTCAGCTTGAAAAATTGAAAGAAAATTTAATTTCAATAATTAAAGGTCTAAAAAGTAGAGAAAGTGTTTGAATGTTTATTAAAATTTTAAGTCTTCAGCATAGAGAATAATGAAATAATGAGAATGTGATTATTCTCTGTGGGCTTCGAGTGATTTTCTGTATATTTCAGATAAAAACGGAACCAAACCTCAATCCACAAACACAAGTATTGGTAGTATAATTACCTTTGAGTTCATAGACATTCAAATAGTTGTCATTTTAACTGAAAAACTTAGCCCACATATCAAAGTGGTTGATTTAAAATAAGTACAAAAATCACGTAGCCTATACAGTATTGAGTTCCCAGTATCTTCAACATGCAACAGTAACTTACAATCTCCAACTCTTCTCATCAGGTTCTAGTTCTAAATCGAAACCGTTGTTGATTCACTATAGGGAATTGCCAAGTCCTCGATTCCCATAAAATAATCAAAGAAATATAGATTCTCCTAAACTATTTCAAAAGCTGCTCTACTAAGTAAACAAAGTGTAAGCTCAAACGGGCCAAAATTTACGCAGCCGCTCGACCACAAATCATGTTTAGGGCGGCGGCGCCGTTACCGTCTCATTTGGGCTGCTTGGGAAATTTATTGATACGGCCCCGTTAGTTTCAAAGTGTCACTGTTTAAGCGTCTGAGGTATTTTTAGATCATCTTTGTCGCCGGAACAAAGGCCCGGGTTCCGGTTGATTTGCGGCCCCCGGAATAGCTTGAGGGATGGGCTTGACTCTAGCCTTGTGAGCTCACTCACACACTAACACTTTTACACCGGTGTGAAACGACAATTGCGCCAATTCATTAAGCTCTCACAACAATGCCGGGGGAGAAATATGGCGCTTTTACAGGTCTTTGTAGCCGACTTCAACAGTATCCAGCGTCTTTGTCTTAGCAGAGCATCTGTTAAACGGAGCAACAGCTGTTCGTTTTGTTTTGGGGTTCGTGCCACATAAATAGCGTGGCGATATGGGAGTTGGAGATTTATTGATGTGGACTGATGAGTGGGTAGGCCGATGCGCAAAGAGTCTGGTTGTTGGTGGATTATTTATCAGGAAGGAGAAGACTCTTGTTATACACAAGGATTCTCCTTCTCTTTGCTTAAATGAAAAAATATTTTAAGGTCTGGGTGTTGAAATAAACACTTTGGAATATATGGCATAGTAACGTATATTATAACGTTAACCTAATGACAAGAAGAATGGCATCGGCTGACGAAGCAGACCATTGACATCGGAGGCAGGGAAATTAGAAAGCGGTACTTGAAGGTATACCTGTACATACACCCTAAATGAGGTTTGGGCGAACAACAAAGCGAAACAAATAAAATAATACAATGATGTACATTTGAAACAATTAATTGAAGGCAAATTACATAAGAAGGAACAAATATTAATAATCATCAATTATGAAAATGAAGCGATTGACAAAATTAAAAGCCAAAAGTACACATTGAACAATGATAAGTCACTTGAGACTCCTGTAACAACACAAAAAAGTATGGTTTGCCAGATATAATTACATTGGTATATTTACAAGAAATTTTTCATGTTTTGTTTCCACTGCCTCCATTGAGTACCACTTGTAGCACAAAGAATACGCTATGATATAAACAATGTACAAATAAACATTATACAATATATAAACAACAACAACTTGTAGCCACAATATAGAAGTCTTTTGTTGAATTAGATATTGCGTAAAAAATTCGCTTTTTGATCAGCTACCAAGATTTAAATACATATAAACCCCATTTTTTAATAATTTTACCGAACATGAAAAAACAATTTAAGAATGAATATCAACATGACATTTTAAAAATTGTAATTGTCCAACAAAACTAGATTACTTGGTGAAAATATGAATTTCAGAATTTTTACAATAATAACAATGTTAATATACAATAGCAAAATAAAAAACGAATTAACCTTTTCCAAAAAGATATAGTATAAACCAATCTAGTAAAGATTTAACAGTATAGCAGCAATGCATACGACACCTTATGTGGATGTTAAAAAAATATGTTGATCACACAAAGTACAACAGTGAAATTATAATATAAACATAAATTTAAAAAGTAAAAAAATCCATTCAATGATGAACATTTAAGCATTATTAGTACATAGCGTATAATGTTTCAGTTGATATAATCGAAAATATATCACTATAGCTCGTTGTCCAGTTAGGTAATCAACTCAGTTGTTACATAGGATATTTAAAATGGGATGATTATAATAATGACACGAAATTGTTTGGAAACAGTAGTTACACAATAAAGGTGTACAAATACAAAATCAGTCGAGAATAACCTAAAAGATAACTTTTTATTTTACAGTGAGTATTTTCTTTACATTCGGTTATGTACTAACACCCACAGCGCACTCAAAGCGAGTGAAGCGATGCAAGCGCCACGTTGCACTACGTAACTAGAATAATTTACAAGTCTCGGCTAAAGCTAACCTAAATTGCACACAACTCAGTTGGTCTGTCACTGGTCACTATATACAAGAACGATCACATACTCGAGTCCCCGAGAGTGGTGGACAATAGAAACTGATTTAGGAATGCATTTTATGACGTACTAATTTTGGGAGAGTTTCAATTAAGAATTAAAGTTAATTTTAAAAAGAGGCATTTTAATGGACATATGAGAATAATTTAATTTGATGTCATATATTAAAAAACAAAACAACAAGGAATGTATGTAACGTTTTTCACAAAGGAAGATTTTGGTATCACAATCAAATGATTTGAGATTATTACGATAAAACTCTAAAAATTCCAAACTTTTTGGTCACGACAGTTTGCATGGTAAAAATTGAAATGTGCTTTTCTATGTGAAGAGAAAAAATATAATATATTTTATTTTTTCTCTTCACATTATCTTTAACAATTTTATATTATAAAATGGTTAAAGATAATCGATTTTAGAACATTTAAAACTTTTCTAAACTGATAGAATCACGGGTTCTGAACCTTTTATTGGAACCTTTTCTTCAAGAGCTAAGTGCACAAAGGATTAACCAAGGTAAGAGACAACCGCACTAGGCTCATTAACAGAATCTTCTTCACTGTAATCGTCAGAAGCGGTTACAACCGCACCGTCCCGCAGGGGAGAATGCTAAAAGCCGCCGTTCTCCGACAATATCCCATTTCTGGCTGGCAAAGTTGCGCAAAAAGCACAGTATAAATATGTCAGCTAAGTGAATCTTTCCTAGGAAAAAGAGAAAGTGTTTCCGAGAGATCATTTTGATGGTCTCCATTTAGCCCGGTAGAAGCGGTGCCGGTTGTTCAGTAGCGGTTGTTATAGCATTTCTCTACGGGACGTCGTCAGGACGACTTTAGCGCATTTCTCTGTAATCAGCAGATCATTACCCACCATTACCCCGTGTTTCCAGTTTATAGGTTAGACGGTCTCACTAATCGGTGAACCAAGGACTTCCAGCACAGAGTAATGGTGGCGCACTTAGCGGGATCATAGAGTAAGACGCAACAAGAATCTAAGCCTTAATTAGGTCAGGATATACGAAGAATACGTTGTAACGAAGGAGGTTTTGTTATGTGCCGACATTGTTTAAAAGAAACGTTTGAAATGCTAACTAATTTACTGGCTGTAGAGGAATGTATAAACTATGAATAAAAATAAAACGTTTTTAATAATAAAAAATTCCTTTTAATTTGTCGTTTTTTTTTGTAAAATCTAGTCCTTATTGCAAAAATTATTCCTCTAACAAGTAAATTTCATAAAAACGTCAGAAATGGATGTCATTGCAGAAGTCAAGGGATACTTGCATTCAAAGGTATTTTTGAAAATAAATATGATAAGACAAGTACATAAATGTTCCACTGCCTCTAAACCCGCCAAAAAAGAAAAAGTTCACAAACAATGTGAGACTCGCATATTTAAATTCGTCATTTCCACCACTCTACGCCTCCACTGGAATACAAGGGAAGGAATCTCTACACTAGAGTCTTTGTCTTTTGTCGCTGCACGTGTGGTCCTATAGTCCTGGAGGCCCTGTCAGTCCTAGAAAGGCCGAAAGGGCACCGAAGACGACGACGCCGGAGCTCAGAACCAGTACAGGTCCTTCGACGTCTCTTGAACTGGGGCTTCTAGACCTGGAACAAAAATAACATTGTCAGAAATTAATGGCATTTCAGAAATCAAGTGATGATATTCGCATTCATTAAAACTTTTGAAAATATAGATATTAAGGCAAGTTTATATCAGGGACTAATAATAAAATAATACAATTCACAATCAAAGCAAAAGTTCTTATATTGTTAAATTTATAAATTTACATCATAATAACCATTCCAAACAAGTCCAACTTATTCTATGACAAGTAATTTTTTCACCCAGTAATACAGTAACCATTTCTGTAAAATGTTGATTTCTAGATTGAAAGAGTGGTGTTAAGGCAGTTTTGAGTACACATATTGTAAGAATGTTAATTTTTATTTTTGATCTTAGAATTCGGATATTGTCATCGTTATTTTAGATTAACGGTAAAACATGGTAAATTTTTAGCGCCAAAACCTCCCAATGACCAGAAAACCACCCAAAATGGTCACTCGAAAAAGTCTAGAGGAAGCCAATCTATAATACTAAATCAACGCAGCTGAGGTAATATCTTATTGTTTATTCGATAACGACATTGAAATCAATAATGCTGACAGTAATATATATATTAAATTATTAGTTTAAAATTACTGAATCAATATTTTCCACGGTACAACAAAATCAACAATGAAATCGTTAAAACAGAAAGTAATAAACCGTATATATTATATTAGTAGTATAAAAATACTGATTCAATATTCGCTCAGGCCATTCAAATCAGCAGCGTTTAAAAACAATGTCATGTTAAAAGTCGATCGATTTATTTAACCTGTCAAATTTGTCAGCCATTGTTTTGACGAACCGTCGAGACGAAATCAATTTTCCCTCTACTTGGAGCGAAACCGTTTACAATTCCGACTTCTGACAATTTCATCAGTGGCTTGGTTAGGACCACGTGTGGTTATCAATGGGCCGAATCTAACAAATAGGGCGTCTCGTCGCGCCTACGTGTCTCGCCGGGGAAACTGCGTTTTGGTTAAAATCTTCAAAATCGCTGCAGTGTATTTATAAAGATCACTCACTACATTCAATAAAACCCTTTCCGTATCTCTTATTGCACATTCGTCTTACCCGTAAATCAGAAATATTTATTTATTTACATGCATTATAACAGGTTTAAACCCAATTACAATAATGCAGTTCATATATATATTACATAAATGAATACGGTGAAAATGTCCACATATTGAATAAATAAATTAATGTCCATTAGATGTACTGGAGGTAACTGAATCACAAAACATATATGCTACAGTAAAATATAAGTAGAATAACACTCTTAAATATAAATATACATAAACATGAATTTTTAAAGAATCAAGCAGAGTAGGCCTACGGAAAGAAATTATGACACAGCAGAAACGCTCGCACGAGTTAACATATGAGTCAATACAATTTACTGAGAGGCTACCTCAACCATCACGACAGGTTTGCGCAGGACAAGGATATTGTTTGTTATCTGTCAAATGATTGGAAATAAGATAAAGATTTATTTTTGGAAAAGACAAGACTATCACTAAAGATATCCGCAGAATCTGGCAATTCATTACATTGTCTCACTATTTCTAACAATGGCGAGAAATGGTGAATAATGGTGCGGGAGAACGGAATATGAAAAAGATTATGGTGTCTATTACGAAAAGGTGGGACACGAAAGCCAATTTTCTGCAAAGTTTCAGGATCATCAATGAACCCTCGACACAACTTGAATAAATATAAAGATTGCAACATTTTACGCCTAGTTTCCAGTTTTTGAAAATCGAACATTTGTAATAACTGAGAATACGATACGAAATGAGGATAGTACCCATTACTTCCGAAAAATAAATATCTTAGGAACCGTACCTGAACTTTTTCAATGTAATATTTAAAAACTGCAAAATGTGGGTTCCAAATTACACAGGCGTATTCTAAATGAGAATAAACTAGAGTAAAAAATAAATTTTTGAGCGTTTTCGTGGAATTAAAATTTTTCCCTTCCCTCATAATTAAGCCCAAGTTTCTAAAAGCTAAACTAACAGTTTTGGAAAAATGATTTGAAAATGTTAACTTACTATCAAGAAGAACACCCAAATCGTTTACCTCCTCTATCCTCCGCAAAGCAGCCCCATTTAGTGAATACTGACAAAACAAAGTACTGATTTTTCTAGAGAAAGTCATTACAGAACATTTAGAAGTGTTAAAAAATAACTTGTTTTGATTTAACCACCCACTCACCGCTGAACTATTTTAGTCAAACATTTCTCTATTATCACGTGTTGAATCACATTTAAGGATTTGAATAATTTTATGTAATATTCCTCGTATAGTTTTATCATTTACTGTCCGTTCTTTTAACGGATAAATGCTAATTCAGTTGAGTGACATTTTTATTATTAACTTTCATATTTTCTATCTTTGCAAGACATCAGCTAACAGTTTCTATTTGCTTATTTTCAACATTTTGAAAAAGATTATATAATGTTGGGGTCACTAAGCCACTTTTAAATAAAAATTTATTGTACAATTAATAATTTTGAATTAATGATTTGGAAGTAAGTATATACGATTTCTGTCAAAGTAATACAACATCGAGAGGGAATTATGTCCTTGCCAGAAATATGTTGTTTTACAGCCAGAATACAAATCATTAAAGTATTTCAGTGTATTAAATTACAAACAGAAAAGTCTGTGTTTAAAAGGATGATGTACCAACAAATTTTTCATATCCAGCTCTGAATACATTTTGATATTTCATTTAATATTTAAATTATATATGGTGTTGTATTTTTATACGTTTTGATTCGAAATAAAATTTGACTTTTTAATTTCAAGTTAATGCGTGTAAAAGTGAATAAGTGTTACTGTAATTTGAAAAGCTTAAAGTTCAACAAACGAAGTACAAACTGGAAAAAAGATATTTCGATTATTTTACAGAGTAGGCTAAACTATGTATGTCATTCTTAATAAGTCTCTAGAACATTAGACCCCATTTTGGTTTGGACATTGTTACATTATCAATCCATATAATTGTTTTTGTTTACTAGCAGATGTTTTTAAATCATAAAATACCTAGAAGAAATGAAATTTTATACACTTTCAAAAATTGTAATTTTAATTGAAATATTTGTCATTCTTATTAGAAAATCCGAAAATTTTAGAATAAATTCAAATATCCAAGATGATATGACAGGATATTTATTACATGAAGCTTCCAAAACTCAGTTTAACATTGTGAACAAACTATCTCAAGTACCATAAAAAAAAACAAAAATGGAAAAATATTGTCAAGATAGATTTTAATAACTTTAAAGAAGCGTTCTTCATAAGTCTATTACTATTGCTTAAATCTGGGGATATAGAGCTAAACCCTGGACACAAATTCATTGAAAATGACAGTAGTAACTCACAATCAACAGAAAAGTGCCCTTTTTGTCATAAATCATTCAATAGACTGAATTCGCATATAAAAGCCTCCCATAAACATGATGATGAATATACTTCATTTAATGATTGTCCTCAAATAACTATCAGTAGCAATATGATTGACAAAACAGTTCCAGAATTGTTTACTACCCACAAACATAATGACGACCAATATATAAATAATGATTTAAGAATAATGAAAGGAAAATGAATATGCCTGATACTACAAAAGCTGTCACAAAGAAAAATAATGTTAAATACATAAACATACATCAATCAGGACCTTCAACAGACTCTACAGAAAGGATAGAAATTCCAAAGAATCGTGACCCAAAATATTTCAGACCATGGTGTACAGTACAATCAGACAGTGAAGATGAATGTGATATCTCAACATTACAGGATACATTTTCAGATTCCTATAATCATAATCCCTCAAAATATAAAAACCCTTCAAATGATTTCACCGACAAAATTTCATCACGAACTGAAAAAATACCATGTGATTATTGTAACAAATATTTTACAAGAAAAGGCTTAGCAATTCACATATCGAAACGCCATCCTGAGTTTTCTAGATTAAAACCAATGTGAAAATATATAAATCAATCTAATATCTTGGAACTAAATAAAAATAAAAACAAAGAACGCCATCAAAACCCTAAAAGCAATCCGAATTTAAGATTAAATGACCTAATAAAGCCATGGGAAGAAAGATTATTATGTTTGATTTCAAAAGATGACAATAACATAAATACAAAGCGAATTGACGATTATATATCAGATCTATGCACATTTCTACATCAGAATTCAGATTTACTACCGGGTCCTAAACATCCAGCCATAAAATATTTTAAGAAAAAACAAATTAATGGCCCAGGCAGAAAGTTCCTATCGTAATAATTCAAATCCGCGAAGACTTTCAAAAAGAAAAAAGGAAAAAGTAAGACAAAAATATAACTACGATTTAGCTCAATATCTCTTCTACAATCAAAGGAAAAAGATTGTACGACATATATTGAATCAAATAATAATAATTCATGCAAAATACCCATGCCAAAACTAGAAGAATATTTTTAAAACACTTTTTCTGTTCCCAATAATCTTATCCCTTTTGACAAAGACACTCATGATGACTTAACAATAGACAACAGTCTTTCAAAAGAAAATCTTGAAGAGTTTACTGAGGAAGATATTAAGAAAGCTCTAAAAGGAAATTCTAAAGACACGGCCCCAGGACCTGATAGAATTTTAATCCGAACATTGTTGGAATTCGATGTAAGTAGGATATTAAGTATATTAGGAAATATCATGTTACAAACTAGCTATGTCCCAACATCTTTTAAATATGGAAGAACTGTTTTAATTCATAAGGGTGGAGACAGTAATGATTGTAAAAACTGGAGACCGATAACAATATATTCTATATTTAGGAGAATTATTGAGCGTGTGATAGTTATAAAAGCAACACCTTATATTAATCTAGTCTCACATCAAAGGGGATTTGTTAATGTACCTGGAACATACATTAATTCTTTATCTTAAATAATTGCCTAAATCATGCAAAGAAAAAGAAACATAACTGTTGCATAACTTTTTTAGATGTTAGTAAGGCTTTCGATAATGTTGGACATAAACATATTTCTCAAAGTCTAAAGCAAAGTGAAATGCCTAATAAACTACAAACATTGATTATGTCATTGATTAAGGACAATATGATTCAATTAGAAACCAACCTAAACAAATCAAAACCAATAAATGTCCAAAGAGGAGTTCCCCAAGGGTCACCTCTATCACCTTTAATATTTAACCTTTCAATAAACTTCATATTAAAAGAACTTACAGATAAAAACGTAGCCGATGAATATGGATATGAACTTATAGATGGTTTAGATAAAATAACGACCCTTGCATTTGCAGATGATATCGTTTTGATAGGAAATAGTTTAAACGCGATGTCAACCTTGATATCATTAGCAGAAAGCAATCTCTGTCAAATTGGACTATCTTTAAATTATAACAAATGTAAAGGAATCAATATAGAAAAAAGAGTATTATGTGAAAATTCAACCATACAATTCCAATACTATAGCATAAATACAATTACAAAAACTGATACAATAAAATATTTAGGGATAGATTATAACGAAGAAATCAAAATAAACAAAAATGAAATTATCACGAAATTAAGAAATAACATAGAAAAATTAGTTTTCAAGCATGTCTTAAAACCTGATCAAAAAATGGCGATCATAAATCAATATATTTGGCCATCGATTGTTTATCCTCTACAATGTGCACCATTGAGCCAATTACCAACTATATTTTTAGAAGATATAGACAAAATTATAAGAAGTTCTGTAAAAGAGATAATTGGCCTTCCATCTGATTGTCCAACAAGTATGATATATGCCCCTAAAACACTACGAGGTCTCGGAGTTTTTAGAGCCAGTTGGGAAGCATATCTACAACACTACAGCATAAATACCAAACTACTTGCTGTAGAAGATTTACATTTACAAATATGTCAAGTGATTTTATAAAAGAAATGACTTTCTGTTTAAAAAAATTGAATCTTTGTGAAGAACTACAAAATATACAAATGAAATTAACTCCAACTACAACTAAAGTTCCCACAACTCGAAAATTAAGGAACAAACTGAGAGAAGATTCTTTTAAAGAATGGAACAATCTTCCTCAAAAAGGAAAGGGCATTTCTCTTTTTGCTCAATGCCCAAAATTCAACAAAGTAATAATGAATAAACAAGGCCTTAGTATATCAGAATGGACCAACATAATAAAAATGACTATAAATATAGCTGTTGTTAGAGCCATTCCTGGCAGATCGCAGGACAACCATTGCCGCCATATAGGTTGCAATGAGATTGAAACCCTTAGCCACGTCCTGGGAGTTTGCCCAAAAGGGGAGCTGATGAGAAATGCAAGGCACCATAAAGTAAGTTCAATTCTGGCTGATTCCTTCAAAAAAGAAAACTGGGAAGTACATGAAGAAGTCAATGCCACCTCAACAGATGGCTTAAACAGAAGAATAGATATAGTTGCTATAAACAAAAGAAAAAACAAAGCACTGATTATTGACCCCTCCATCAGAACTGAAGCAAGGGAAGATCAAATTAAAGAAGTCAACGAAGAAAAGAAAAAAAATTATGAACCTTGCATTCCATACTTAATTAAAAAATATGAAATTGAAGATTGGCAAGTGACAGGTATAATTATCGGCAGTCGAGGAGCCATTTCAAAATTTTTCTTAGAATTTTTAAAAATACATAAAATCCCATTGAAAATAATAAATCAGATCGTCATAAGTTTGGTAAAACTACCAAACACCTCATCCTCATCAAAATTTTAAATTGCCATCTATTCTCAACTAATCCCTAAGATTTTTTTAACAATTTTATTTTATATTTTTTAATTTATACAACTTAAATTATAAAAAATTATTTGTGTATGCTGGATCTGTTGGTCATCTGGGTTTCCAGACAGCTATCAATTTTTAATAAAGTTGATTTCTCTCTCTCTACTACAGCAAAGACCACGATTACACCCAAATTCTGACTCATCACATATTTAATTTATATTCCAGAACGAATAAAGATTAGTCTAATTATTTGGCATTGAAATAAAGAATGAATCAATAGTAAAACTTGTGTTTACTCATCCAGTCGGCGAAACGTAACGCCATAAAAACCTCACTTTTTGTTAAATTTCAGTTTGGTTAAGTTCTTTCATGACAAAAATGACAATTCGTTGAAAGTCTGAAGGGGTTCCTGGAACTATCTCTGTCAAGTTGGAAACAATAACCGCTAAACGGGGGAAAAAGTGGATCATATGAAGAAGAAGAACATCAAAGGCGGCGGCGGCGCGGTGTCCTGGTTCGCCACGATATTGACAATAAACAGCTGTTTTTGCCGCTTATAAACAGCTGATTGTAAAATATTTCACAGCTGATCGTCGTCGGCGTCGACTTCTGGAAAGCCTGGACACTGGACATTCAGGAAGGTAAATACGACTGATGACGTTCTTTATCTCTGTAATATAATAAAGACAAAACCAATTTGAGTTTATACTGAGAATGAAAAAATAAAGAGTAATACATTTTAAGTAATTAAATAAATAATGATAAAGTTTGCCAGAAAAAAAACTTACTCATGTAAAATGCAAAGACAATTCCTGGTAAAATAGTAGTGGTATTCAAAAGAACCATAAGTTTGAAAATTAGATTTGTTATGAATTTATTGATGGAAATAATTTTACATTTGCATAAATATAATATCAATATTTTCTCCATTCGAGATATATTTCAAGATATTTATTTCAGTAATGTAAATCAAATCAAATCAAACAAATCTCTAGCGTACATCACGTAATAGTACACCATTATCAAAACTGTACAAATGTCCTATTTTATTTGCTGATTGGCAACATGTAAAAATACATATACTAATAATAAATTGCTCCACTTGTTTCCACGTCTCTTATTGGTTTGTGTTAACCGTTTTAATAAACAAACAAAACAAACAAACAAACCGACTAGCGTCAAAACACAACTCTAAAAAAACCCAGCACACTTCCCCACGCCAGATTTCGCAATAAAGGCGAGGAGCGTGAAATAAGCGAGGAACTGGAGCGTGCAAGCGCTTACACGCGTGTAAGCGAGACAATACGTGGTAGAGCGAGACAGCAAACTGCAGTTGCAACTATGGCGTCATCCGTTACCATGACAACGGGGGGAGTGGTCAGCCTCGACCAATCACGTGGCGGCTAGGCAAATAAATAATAATTGCCACCGGCGGAGAACTAGTGTACGCTCCCTTCAACAATTACTGGCGGCTTTTTGTCGGCTGCCCCGCGTTAGCTAATGAACAGGGTAAAAAGTTTCGAAAGGGACTTTCCAAGTTTTCGAGCGATCGCGGTCTTAATTACGCAGTGATTGTGCGGAGGAAACTTTAATTGTAAGCAGTTTGGCGGAGTTAATTAAAATACTTGTTAGCTCTCGGTGCCGGATAAGGGACTTTCGTGGTTTCGGAATTAGAGCCTATACCTTTCTGTCAGTGTGTGATTTGAGTAAACTGCAATTAATTATAATGGTGAAAGGGTGATGTTTTTTACTAAAACTTTACCCACTCTGTTTTACAATATTTATTTGATTCCATTACTTCAATTTAAGTTGTGGTTAATTGAAATTGTAATAAGGAAAGAGATAAAAAGGTTTCATACAAGAAACGTGTAGGTCTGTTAATATTATGCTTTGCGGCTTAAATGGTTTGATACTATTGATTAAGTAAGATTGCTCTCAAGTTATGTTTTAATGTGTGTAACTACATAATGGGGAAATGATACTTTTATAATCAAAAGACCCAAAAATTTAGTTCTTAAATTATAAGACAAAAATTTAAGACCCAATTTAAAGACCCATAAATTATAATATAAATATAATTATATATTGTTTAAAACTAAATTAATAAATGATGAAGCAGCGTAAAATATGGGAACTATTTTAATATACATAAAAATCTGTTTAAAACGGTTTTTCAATAATAATAGAATATTAAAATTTTTTATTATAAAACAAATTTTTATTAAATTCATACATTTTTCAGTTTCTTAGCCCCCTGGCTCTTCAGCCATTACACCTTATGAAGGCATTTTGGTACACGGGAATGAGTCATCGGAAATGCAAAGTTAAAGTATCGCACTAAAAAGCTAAGCGCAATACTTACGTGCTCTTTCTTTTTTTCAATACCTAAAGGAATTTAGGTAGACGATAGTAGCGATAATAACGATAGTAGGCTAACGATAGTACAGAACTTGTTGAAACGGTTTAGATTGATTTTTACACAGCCAGAGTAAACTGAGAATCAACTCAAATATTGTAAAAAAAAACTTAAATTTTCCATTATTATGTCACAATATGGTAGTTGCTATTTAAAAAAGTATTAATTGTACATTAATATGAATTAAGATAGCTGTATTGGAACTTTGTTCTGTAGCTAGGTATGTGGAATCCTGTAATAAATTAATTAATTATGAAAAGAACCCCTATGGCCGTAACGAAAAAGTGTTAAAATTTACTATTATAAATAAAATAATTGCATGGTAATTGAAATATTGAAATTAGGAGGAAATAATATCCAAAATATATTCTTTGTTTGAGCCTGGGAAAGCGCCGTTATCTACTTATGACTTCTAAATGATTAAATAATATAAAGTTAAATGAAAAATAATTAAGAAGTTAGAAATAATCATTAAAACGCGATTTATTAGGTTTTAAAGGGAGCCCAATAACTTATGACCAATTATTCACTAGTAAAAATAAAAAACAAAGACTTTCTGTGTTCCAGGATTTCCAGATTTGGACACAGGGCTGAATTTCCCATCTAGTATATTAAAAATTAAGTCAAATGAAGGATGATTTTTGAAGACTAAAACGGTGCAGAATAAAACCTATACGATCAAGGAAGATTTACATCAAAGTTTGTGAAACAAGAATTCAAAAATATGGAAGTTATAAATTGAACACTTTTCGGCTAGTACCGTACATAACCTTAAGCGGGGACTAGCTGAATTATCTCTTTGGGTAGTTGGCCTTAGAAAATGATAATTTTCCTACTTAACTAAAATCATGTTCGAAAACTCAATAAGAACTTAATTAGCAGAAGCTATTCATTTATTTAAATCTATTCCACACAAAACAACATCGAAAAGCAAGTTTTATACCATATATTTAACATAGTTCACATATATCTTTCGCTCTTAATGCACCGCAGTAGTTTGAGCTTAATCTCCTAACATAAATTTATGACGAGAAAATAAAACTGAGAAAGACAGATTTAGATTTTAAATAATTTTCTCATTTCAGCAAACTAGAATGAAATGTGTGTCTTTGCGTTTTTGTATCTGGTAACAACGAAGAAAACGAAAGGCTTGAACCAACAACGGCGGATTAAAACTCCAACTATTATGTTTTTTTATAAAAAAATTATTTTTTGATTCCTTAAGAAAATAATTCCATAAATTCGTTCTACGAGGTAACATTCAGAGTATATATTTAAAAGATAAAAATGGAGACAATCCGATTCATTGGATTTCGAGTATGAGTTTCCTTTGTCCACACCGAACCTTAATAAAAATAAAGGTCTCAGCAATTATTGATAAGAAAAGTTAGCTAATAACTTTAAAAGATACAGTAGTCTAACCGGAGATCACCTACTGGGTGAAATTCAACCAGAAAATATTTAGGTTTCATGGTTCTATTTTATTCATTGCTCCAATAAAACATGTGACATTGTTTCCATTTTATTGTAATTTTGTAACCGACATAGCAATTCATAAAGCCCCATGTTTATTTTTCATGATTTATAATCCATTTTTCCACAATTCTGAAGAACTGTAGTAAATTATGAGATTGTGCACATCTACAGGAAAGTACTTTTCTGATGGCGAGCTTAGATTTGTCCTACAGAGCCCGCAGGTTGAGAAAAAGGGGTCATAAAAATCATGCTTGTCTATTAATAATGCAATTAACCAATAGAAATTTTCGGTGGCATATACCAAATGCCACCGACAAAAAAACAACTATACGCCATAGCCATATGCCATTTCTCTAAAATGTGCGGTACACCAATACATATACAATTTCGTGTATAATAGCATTGTAATAAATTGTAATTTGCCTGTTTCCCGTTAACCCAGAAAATAGTCTGCTCATATTTTGTTATTTTAAGTACAGATTACTCAGAACATCAAATAAAGATCGTTTTCACCGTTCTAGGCGGTGTTTACCGTACACACGCGATCATGAACTACACGCCACCGATATACAACATGTAACGGCCCAGCGGCAGCTAACTGGGCCCATTACTGCATGCAAACCTCCACGGTGATTAATTTTAGTTTCTATTCAGATTAAAATTCCAATAAATCATTGCTTGGTTCTATTCTTCGAAGTTTCCCTTTGGGTGTAAACTCTATTTATAAGTTTTTTAATGAGGTTTTAGGAAATTAGATTCCGGATTTTAGGTGGATTAATAATGTGCCTGAAATTACAGTATAAACCAGAAGAACTGATATACAGTTGTGACGTGTTTTAAAATATGCCTTTTCAAAAAAAAACAAAAAAACATTGTACCATATAGCATTGCTTTTATTGTTTTCCTCTAAATGGCCCTTATACATAATTTCCTCATAATACTCCTATAAAATTCAACTATAAAGACAATTTTTTAATTACTTGTTGCTCTCATATAAAAACACGAAATTTCGAAAAAAATATCAAAGTAAAAAATAAATAACATTAAAATAATAATAGATTATTTGTACAATAAAAATATTTTACATAAACAAATGTTTTGCCAAATTTGCGGATATGTGTTCGTCTATGCCTTTTCAAAACTAACCTATAACCAAAAACTAGGGGTGTGTGAGTACTCGACTATCGAGCTTTTCTCGAGCCGAGTTTACACTACTCGACTCGACTCGAAGTTTTGAAAAATACTCGGAAGTTCGAGTCGAGTAGTTACTCCCGCGGCCGTTTACCCGGAATTGGTACGCGCGAACGCATTTTACGGTCGTTTTTCACACAGTCAACACCACTCATGACCAGCCACCATAAAACTTTTGTTATTTTTTTGAATTAAAGTGGTTTTTGAGTTATTAATATCAATAAATTTAGTCTTGCCTTTTTCCTTTCTATAATTTGATACATTTTCTTACTTATGCTCAATGAGACTGGTTTAGCTTTAATTTTTAAACCTATTACAATATGTTACAAAAACCCCTTTTTTAAAGCAACAAGTGCAGACCTAGCTTGGCTTTTACCTCCTAAGGCTGAAAGTTTAGTAAAATATTGAGTAATGATATAAAGTTATGTTAAAGATGGTCTGAATTCTCGTTTATTTTATTTGAAAACTGGTTTTATTTTAATCCTTAGGAAAACAACCAAGTTTAGTAAGTAAAAAAATATTGTAATCTCAATTTGTTACTTACGTAATCTCAAAAAAAAATTGCAAAAAATATTGCATTTTATGTGATCAATAATAAGCATGATAACTATTAACTTATAATATTCAAAATAGGCCTTCTCGACTCGAAAAAACTTGAAACTCGCGGGTATTTTTTAAAACTCGACTCGACTCGACTTCTAAAATCAATACTCGCACACCCCTACCAAAAACTACTTGTTGGAAACAAATTTCCATGCAAAAAAATCTGTGTTACTTTATCTAAAAGTACCGCTTTCGTCTTCAAATATGAACAAGTCAGCAATACTGTGTGTTTAGATTGTAACAAGCCTACATTTTTTAAATGTGTGACCTTTTTATCTCAGGTGTTTGACGCACTCAAAAATGTTATACATGAATACTGCTAAAACTGGTGTAATTTTGTCCCATACTACCTAAACATTAAAATATTTGATTCCCAGCGTAATCACCACCACGCCTTTTATTCTAACAATTTCTTCCCTCTAAGAGAAATTCCAAAAATAAAAAGAAGTTATGAGATAATTAGATCACACCACCAATGAGATTATAAGCATGGTCCACCATTCTATAACAGCTCTCCGACATTACAAACCACGGTGTATTAAATCCACATTATACACTGGCTCCAGCGCTGTATTGTAATGACCCCGCGTCACGCTGGAGCCATTAGCCGCTGGAGAATTACTGGAGAAACCGCGCCACGACTGGAGAAGACATGGCGATATATCTCGATAATTGCTTCCGCCTCGATAATCGATCCATCTATCGATAGGTCGCCGCGACGAGCGGTGTTTACTGATGGGTCTTGATGAAGAAGATCTGGCACGCACGGGGTTAAAGTGTAGTTATTTATTGTATTATTAATTAACTCGCTGTCTGCATTCTCGGTTTCTACTGTGAATCTTGGAGAGTCTGTCTTGCTTGATCTCTTTCATCTCGAAAGTGAACAGGATTTAAAGTACCAATTTTAATTTCATCCCCTTAAACTACAATAAATGAACAAAACTTTCCATTGGCAGTTCGACGTCTTAAATATCAAAGCTCTATGAGAGTTTCTTAGCTATGCAGCTCCATTAATTCCTTAAGAGGAAAGAAAGCACGTTCAATTTAAAAGCAGTCGTTCCTGAGATTTTTTAATACTGAGTTATTTCAATCAAAAAAGACATTTAATGGCCATTTAATAACATAAAATTTTGCATTACGTTGTTGAAATAATTAGTTCGAATAATAAATACACTGTGAACTCTAATGAGCTAGTTGATTTGTTACCACAACTGAATTACAATCCTCCCTTTTAGTGTCAACATTCCAAGTTGTCTACACTAAAAAATAAAATAAACAATAATAACCCTACAAAGTAATCTTGCATTCTACATCTAATCATACAATTACCATTAATTAACGCCAATTAAACGCCAAATTAGCATTAGAGTCGAACAGATGATTTGCCAAACAAAAACATAATTAACAAACGCACGGTCGGTTCCAAGAAGCGAGCTTATCGAGGCAATTAATTAAGGGGATGGAAAGTGAAGTCGGAAGTTTTTGTGGGGGTAATTTTGAACGAGCGTGACAAACTGCAATAAGCAGCGGCGCCGAGCACGCATGCTGACCTCGTATGTTGTGCGACTGTCGTAGAGACCAACGCTGGCTGTCCACGCGCGAGTTGGTTGTTATAAATTTACGATAATGTTTGGGATTAAATAACTTGGGCGTTGCAAATGAAGCCGAATTACCGAATATTAACCGAAATATATTGTTATAGGAATGCATGGTAAACTTGTATCAGTTAGCTTGTTTTCCCTGTTAGATTATTTGAACTGGTTATTGTACATTGAAAGCATGAATATTTATTTTTTATAAAAGTAAATCTCGTTAATTTTTTTTATAAAGGCAACCAACTAATTCCAAACAACTAATTTCAAATGAAAATTAGGATTTAAAACCTTTGTATGTACTTTGTACTATGTGGTCTATGGTATGTACAGTAAATACAAAGCATTCTTAATGTTTAAGCTATTCAAGCAAAAACAGACAAATAAGTATATCACACGATATATATCAACCTTTGTTATTCAGCAAATTATTTGTGGGAAGGTTAAAATTTATTATTTCCTTAAAATTTTATATTTATATTAATTCTCCAGTTTTCAAGGTTCTTTTAAATAAATGATTTAAACAAAATTTAACAAAATCAAAGGACATTTTTTGTTTTTAAAATTCATTTTAAATTTAGCTTCAATTACTTTGATTTCAACTTTTCTTTTGCGTGGCTCAAATATTTTTACAACTCGTGGGTATTAATCTCATTAAAGTCTTGCCGGAAGCTCAGTAGAGGCCGGATATCATTCGGCTGATTTCGTTGCCGGGCAAAAACCGGCGCAAAAACCGTGTAAGCTGTCGATTATAAATCACAAGATAGCAGCTGGCGCGCAATACGCCCCCGCTGGCAGCGCATGCATTCATCCCTACACGAGCCGGTACTAACTGCGAAGTTGTCAAGGCTATTAAAAAAAACTCTGCGAACCATTAATTGGTTAAAAGTTTCTTTGCGATTATTTGGTGAATTCTGAATTGAAATGAAATGAAAATGAAAAATGAAATGAATATTCTTTATTTAACCACGCAAACTTAGGGCCGCCCTTTCTTACACTTAACATGGAATTATAAGTCAATAGTTAAAAGTTTTATTCTTAAAATTATTATTGATTTGGTCTTTCATTGAAACATAATTGGAGTTGAATGAAAATATTCATAAAACCTAGTTCTACTAAATTTTGAATATTTTGTTTGTGCAGAAACTTACATAAAACCCATTTTGTTCAACTAACAAATGGTATGTTAATATAGCGAAACACCGAGACTGTTTATGAATTACTAATTAAGCAAAAAAGCAAAAATAAATAATGTCATAATCCATAATATGTTGATTGACTGAATAGCCGAGCATAAATCGCTCACCTCATAACGTTGAGGGTCGCCGGTTTGATCCTGACCACGTCCAGTTGCCATTTTTCATTGGGCTATGAACTGATGATGCTATCTAACGTAAGGTCGCGATTAGATAGTTACAAGACATGAGTTGGACCATTCCCGATCAAAACGTTAAAAACTGCCACTGACGTAAAGACGCACAAAAAATCCAAGCAAACAAAAAACAACAAAAACTTTTGGCCAAAACTAGATTGGCCAAAAACCAAAAACATTAATAACTTGATAAATTATGAAAAAATACGCAAATCGTTGTGGGGGTAGAGCGCATCTTAAAGTTCTATTGTATATTCAATCCGCATTTTCGTAAAGGTAAGCCACTTTGGAAAAGAAAATGGTGAACTTGAGCCATCGACTAGAGCGGCTCCTGGATCCGGCCTGGAGGACCAACGATGCGTACGCGGTAGCGGCCACATTCCGTCGTCATTCCTGCGTCATTCCCTTCCTGGTCCTATTGTCCCCCGCGCGGCTCGTAGATCCGTCCAGGGTAAATCTCCCAACCTCCAGCGTCAACAGCGGTCGTAATTTATTCTTCGGCTCCCACAGTATCGGCGGCCGCATCTCCGCCATGATTTAGAGGGTCTGTGGGGACCCAAGGACGACGCTGGGTCGGAGTGTCTCGTGGCTTCGTAGTACTCTGTCGATGAGTAATGTTTAAGGATGTAGCTATCGTGCATGCTTGTAACCATTATCCAGTGTTCGAGGAATTATTAAACATAAAATTTATAATAAATGCCGTTGTACTCATGCCTTTGACGATTTGTACAATTTACAGGGCTTGCTTGAAGTTAAAAACTACACTAGTGCCAGGTGTAAATTTTAGCAACTTAGTTTGGGGTATGAAATATTAATACCCAGCCAGGAAAATATTGAGAATGACATTACATAGAAAATATGTCTATAGGAAATTAAAATTATAGTTTAGTCTAGATGTGTCCAGCCAGATAAAGCTACCATAATGGGTATCTTAAAATGGGATGTTTACACTCATCATTATGGAATTATTTAAACTGTGGATATAAACATTTATTTTAATACATATTTTTCTTTGCTATGATTCTCCCTCCAGTCCAATTAAAATCTTAATTGAATTAGAATACAATTGCTCTTTACAAAAGGTTACGTATATTTCGATCATTCGCATGGCACGATTAAACCTAACAGATGAATATTGCTATATGTTTGGCTCGCTCACGAGTATGTTTCGCATAACAATAAATATTTCGCCGAAACAAAACGTAAAAAGAGTCTAAAACCGCGGATGCCGCAGGACCAATTACAGCGGTGAGTGACAGAGGCGGTCAAAGGGGCCGCGAACGCCGCGAATTAGCGTCGTCCATCGCCGCTGACGACCGACGGTGGCGCCGCCGGCCGCTGCGGCAGCAGAGGTAATTAATAATGCATTGATTTAACTGGCCGGGACATACACGGTCTTCGTCGCTTCGTCGCGCGGTCGGCGCCGGCGCCGCAGGTGAGGTATCGGGGACGGTGGGAAAGTACACGACTATCGGCCAAGAGTCGGGAGAGAAAAGGGGGCTCTTATGTCTTCTAATGTCGAAAGGTAGATCCTTGTTTTATGGGAAGAATGCAAGAACTATTGTTAAATTGGTGGTGTACTTGAGAGTTCTTAGTTCTAAGTGATTTACATTCTCAGAGAAAGAACTTGACTTTTTTTTAATTAATGAAAAACTCCCTTTTTTGATTCAAATTTTCTAAGAATTTGATTAATTTTATATCCCCATAATAATAATGATGATAATAATTATTTAATAATATAGATAATAATAGTTTATTTTAGTTATAATCGTAATTGTAATTATATTATTGAAGGCAGAGGAGCTGAGGAGCTTGCTTTCGTTGGGGAAAGCAGGACATTTGGAAAGAATAAGAGATCTCACTCCCAGTAGCAAGATCCTATATTCCTCTTTTGCAGGAAAACAAAGGCTATATTGAGGATGAGGAATATTAGGACGCTAACAAGTCTACGTAGAGGCTCCGATTCCGTTGGAAAATACATAACTGGCTTATGGGATATCAGAGTATATATAACAGAGCATTTACAAGCCTTCCGACATCAAAGATGGCTGGGAATAATTCTCCCAACAAACATCAAGTAGGAGGGAATAGATTCCTTTAGAAAAAAGTATTAAAATGATAAATAAAGAGAACGTAAGTGGTTTGCCACCATTAAGGGAGATATTGGATGGCCCCAACATTGTGAGGAAAATAAATTTTCGTTATACCGCAGCTAAATTGGCAGTTTTCATTTCATGTGTTGCGGGTCTAAAGAAGCTATTTTTCGCCCCAGGGAGAAAAAGAATCAGCTGATGTCGAGGACGTGAGCTGTTTGTTTGTAATATACTAAAACTGCAAACTTATGCGTGTATGTCTGCGTCAATGCGGGGGGCTATCGATTGCATCGAGAGTGGCTATCAGTCATGATTATCAATTGCAATTCATTGTTGCGTTGCTGTCGGTTTAATCAATTTGTGAAACCCGCTCATTTCACCAACCGATTATTAAATGCGTTGATACATCGACAGGTGTTCATTGCTGTTAGGCTAACCTTACATATATGAAACAATTAGCTGATTGTTTACAATAGCTAGAACAAGATGAAAGCATCTTTGGGAGGTATGCTTCAAGGTGAACAACTTGTAATATTTTGGTTTTCTTAAGTAGTCAGCAGCGAGCGATATAACGAAAAATGTAGTTCATCAAGTGGGCCTAAACTTTTTCATTACTCGGCAATTTTTCGGTAAAACTTGATGACCTCGTACGAAAAGCGCCACTTTAGGTCCTATAGTAATGAAATATACAAATACTTCGTTGAGCAATAAAACCGCACATAATAGGCGACATTGAGATGCGAGGTAACTGCATTACGGGAATCTAGAAAAGATAATATATTTGGCGCATACTGATGGGGAGTAAAAGAGCATGTATAGTTTGGAAAAATGAAATCAATAATGTTACATGACGCGTTGTTTATACGGTTTGCTTGTAAACATAATCATGAATGTCAAATTACAAAATAATTAAGTTAAACAAATAAATGGTCGAATTCATGTAGAATACTCGTATAATGCAAATTAGTAGTGACAGACAAATTAGCTTTGTCACTTTTCATATCAGAAGTATTATTATTTTGCTAGACAGGTATTGTACGTAATTACGTAAAAATAAAGCAATACTTTGGGAGTTTTCAAATCCACCTCTACTTTATACCTGTTATTCTTTGCGTGTTGATAAACATTATTATTGTAATACTTTACTTAGCAAATAAACACTTAGAGATATTACATAATCTTTCGTACGATATAAGCTTTTCGAATAAAGAAAACTCTTACAACATATATGTGAAGTAAAAAACATTTATAAATTATTTAAATTTAAGGTTTCAAAACAGTACGGTATGATCATAGCTAAGTTTATCTAAAAAATAAATTTCTCCAGCAAAAATCTCAATTTTTTGTGTAGTAATTTGAATGATACTTTGATGGTAGTTCCAGTAGTTTTATATAGAAAACTTAGATCCAGATGCAATTCGGTTAATTTATACTAAAGGTTCATTAGTGTTACGTATCTTGAAAACCGTACAACGATAGTACAACGTTTTCAGCGTCCTGTCCGTGCATCAATAAAAGGATACTGTGAATAACTCAGAGCTCCAAATGTTTAGCTAATTGCTAATTTAAATGACAAATCCTATTATATTATCTACTTATCTCTCCCCTTCGATCGCCTCTTAAACTGATATCACCATCAAACATATAATTAATTTAAAAAAAAACCAAATCGTAAACTTTTCACGAAGGTCAGATCATCCCAGATTATTTATTATCCTGGGTCTACATAACATAAAACACGCGTATCTCCGATCTCATCCCCCCATAAACCCGCCAGTCATAAACAACACTACTTATGATATCTATTGGCGATTGAGCGCCATAACCTTGGTGGAACTTTCCCGTCAGGAGACGAACGCGTAAAACACGATATTTATTCCAGTCTGAGAATCATACGAGTTTTGAGTGACACATGTCGTTCCGTATTTGAATAAATTCTTGGACGAGGTTTCGGCCGATAACTCAGATGCGATGGGAGATAGCGAGCTCCGGCTCTGCCCTCGGGTCCGCGGCGAGAGAAGTGTCAAAGTTATGAATATAATTTGATATCGCGGTATGGATGAATATGACTGATTGAACGGCCGAGTCGTTATAGTATCGGCTGATTTGTCTCAATTTGCCACTGGGATGAAATACCAACAAATCGCCTGCCGCATTCCTCAAATGCATCGGGTCCGTATTGAATTCTAAACCGACGCGTGTATGATTTAAGTACAGCCTCTGGCGCCCCGTGATGCCGTGGACATGGGTGGCTACTGGATACCGGGCTCTGTCGGGCCCCTGGCAGCGTGCCTGCTATGTCGTCAGACAATTTAAACGCAAAGCATAGGCTAAAATAATCTGAACTCACTTGAATGTCATTATAATGTATGGCTTTATTAAAATAAGATGAGAAAATGGCTAAGTTTTCTGCAAAAAGATGTACTGAAAATCAGCCCCTGTACGTTTACTTCTAGAAAATTAAAAATATATATACTATTCAATGTTTTATTGCTCTCGTTATGGTTTTTGTATAAAAAAAAACCCCTACGTCTCTACAGCCACCTACTGCATTCTCTTGGGCTGTTCTCACAATGTTGTTTTCAACTGCTAGGGCAAATATTTTTGTCAGCAGGATCGAACCTATTTCCGCTATTTTTGTTTTGAACCATTGTTTGTAATGGAAAATTGGCCATCTGTAATTAATAAAATTAATCTTCACGAGTTTTCGGGAACCATAATCTGATAAAAACCTATTAAATAGTTGTGTTCTCGGTTATTATGCTCCTGAAGACGCCATGAGATTCTCGACACCGAAACGCCTTTCATTTTTATTTTACCCAGCAAAATCATTAAAATCTTTTAGTAAAAATCTAGATAAAACCGAGTCTGCAAGTGAAGGTTCTTCCAAAAGACTTT
This sequence comes from Flexamia atlantica, assembly GCA_035578135.1. NCBI lineage: Eukaryota > Metazoa > Arthropoda > Insecta > Hemiptera > Cicadellidae > Flexamia > Flexamia atlantica. Next base: position 33,606,002 of record JAQJVK010000003.1, on the reverse strand, counting down.
ATTTCTGTAAATAAATGTTCAAATGACCTCAACTAGTCAGCCAAATTTCTTGGATTATAACACTTTTGAAATTCTGGAAATACAGCAGAATTTCGATATTACAATAATACAATTTATTTAAAATTTCACTAATTTTGTGATTTTTCATCATGAACGACCAGTCTACCTCATCAGGACCAGGCGACCTAATCCGATTCCTACCTCTACAGAATCAGCTTTCATACTCAAAATATCGAGAAACCTCTTTTAAATATAACAAATTTTGAAAAACTTCGCGAAATCAAAAATAATAAACAAAAAATGTGGTACAGAGTTGGAGACGTACCTGCCATGCCGGGGTAGGAGTAGGAGGCGGCGGGGTCGAGGTGGTGCGCCGACTGGTCGTGGTGCAGGCGGTGGTTCCAGTCCATGGTCTTGGGGTACTGGGCGTGCGGGGGCAGCCTGGAGCTGGGCGGCAGCAGCAGTCCGCCGTAGCCCGCCATGTGCTGATGGTGGTGGTGGTGGTAGTCGTGGACGGCTCTGCAACCATGGGCAAAGTCAAAGGTTGCCACAAGAACAAATATTGGTTGCGTTACAAAACTAAACTATTAAATACCGTACAAAATAATCCCGTTCTTAAAAATACATGCTTGATAACAGAAACATTTTTTATAAAACTTTGAGTTTCTTTTTATGATATCAATGTCAGCTTCAGTCAAGAAATCATGAGGGGTAAGGGATGAGAAAATCACAAGTGGCAAGGGGTGAGTAGGAGGTAGACATAATCTTCGAGCTAATTCCGTAAAAGATAGTTTGTAGGGTCAAACGAGCTTTTATATACTGTCTCTGCCTCTGATTATTGATATTTCAAATTTAAGAATGCTTCCATAAGGTGCTACCACATGAGGTTTTTCCTTATTTCGCTCCATTAGGCATGATAGAGCCAATTAATTACTCACTAAAGAAGCGCTTTATTCAACTTACCTACAATATGATTAATTTTAGGTGACTTTATATTTATGAGTAAATTGATCAAGAAAATTGAAATTAAAGCCAAAAAGAAGATTTAAAATGGATTGTAATACTATTAGCTACACACAATTCCGTGCTAATACTTTTCCTCCTTCTTGGTTGCACCGTTTCCCTCTGGAGCGAGTCATCTTCCTAACATTAGTCATAAACGCAGTTTGGCTCCGTCCTCTTAGAAGTACGATTGTACTCCTGGGTCCTCGGCTTGATCAGTTGTGCAGTCGCACCCAGCCCCAGGCATGTCATCTGTCAAAGCTGGCTAGGTTTGGTTAGAGCTAAAGACCATTTATTTGGATGCGACGAAAGTCGAAAATTAACCATTCCATATTCCTTTCAATTTAAAACTTCGGATAGAATTGAAGCCTATCCATCCAACTTTATAAAACCTCCCAGTCTAAAACTCACAAATGACATGATGCGGTCGGTTACCTGTGGTGGTGCGCGGCGGCCGTGTACTGCTGGTAGTGCGAGTGCCAGGGGTCGGCGGTCGTGTGGGCCGAGGCCCCGTGGTACATGGAGTCGCCGTACAGCGCGTCGTGGCCGCTCACGCTCACGCTGCCCTGGTTCCAGAACGAGGGCGGGAAGTTGCGCGCCGACATCGGGGAACACTCTGCAACAAATCAGAAATCAATAATTGATTTGGGTTTGACAAGAAAAGTTGGGTATAGCATTCAGTGCGGCAAAGGAAAGGATCGGGGAACGATTTGGTATTGTAGAGGCTTATCAGGTGGTAGAAGTGCACTGTCCACATCAATCTTCAGATAACCCTCTAAGGAAGAACTCCGAACATCCAGCAGAAAAGAGATGGATTGACAAAGTCCCAAAATAAATGGGCAATGTGATGGTCAGTGAAAATACTGAGGATCGGAGAAAATAGAGGTAAATAGTTGTTTCGGCGGCAAAGGGGTGTCACATTGTTGACTTTCCCGCCACTGGTTGACTAGTGGTGGGGGTCTAAAAAACAACCCTTTGGTCAGACGCAACGCTCGCTTCGCCCGAGACTGTCGAGTTTTTTGTGCTACAGCACATTGTCCAGGCGATTCAGTTTCATTATCAATAATTACAGTTACATTTTCATTTAAAGGTTGTTATCATGTGCATTCAGTTTTACATATTTTACGAACACCTCAATAAACTTCAGTGTTTACAGTAACACGTGCTTTTAGCGAATTTCCCCTATAGGGAAGAAGCTATTACCGTAGGTCTCATGGTAAGACCTAAGTGCGGGACCATCATAACTTTTCGTTTTGGTGCCCCCAGATACCAAAAACACTAGTCGTTCAAATTTGTATATATATATATATATATATATATATATATATATGTGTCTGTAAGCACGATAGCGCTCGCAAAAATGGTCCAATCGAAATGAAATTTGGCATAGGTGTGTAAAGTAGTAATTATTCGGATGAGTTCGAAAACCAGCCCGATCGGACCACTGGAAGGGGGGGTAAAGGGGGATAAACCCCTCCAAACATGGGTTTTTTGGGTTTTTCACATAGAAAAATATAAATAATCTAATTTTAGTTAGCATCATTGAATTCAGCTCAAAAAAACAAACAATTTAGTATTTTGAATCATTGCTCTATGTCCATTGGTTATTGAGATACTGAAAGTGGTAAACACAGTACGTTGTCCCAATGTTAATCTTATGGGAAATAAGTAAAATTCTATATCTCGCTTATTTCTCAACATATCTTAATAAAACTTGGTTTGTGGCTTCATCTAGATGAGATCTAATGTATTTTAGTCTAAAATCCCCTATAGTTCCATTATCGTGGCAGCAAACCTGCATACTCATTCCCCATGTTATCCTTACGGGAAATAAAAAAAATCGATTTCATCCTTATTTCTTGACATATCTTGATGAAACTTAGAATACAGTTTCATCTAGTTAAGATGTACTAAATATTGAATTAAAATCACCCACTTTTAACATACCTATCCCAGCAAACCTGTATACTCTTTCCCCATGTTATTCTGATGGGGATTTCAAAAACATGTCATATCTTACTATTTTCGATCTAAATATGTTTTTTCACACTTGAAATTCGCTGAGTATGCAGGTCTGCTGCAACGGGGGTATTCATTAATACAGTCCACTACAATAACATTTTTTGAATTTGCTTAGACGCCGCGCGTCACCAATAGTTTAAAAGAACACGTGTTATAGCCATGGGAATGAGGAAGAGTTTAGAAATGTGTCCATTACCTAATGAAAAGGGCAAGGCAAAAACAAATATGGTATAAGAGAGGCAAGTTAGGTTAGGGAAAAATCATTCTAAAATGCATGTAGAGACTCTATTAGTTATGAAAAGTCCCAGGAAAACGTTTTTGAGCTTTCAGTACGTTGTGCTGTTAAATTTATACCAAATATTTCTTTAACCTAAAAAATAATTATAACTGATTGACAGTATTAACTGATAACAACTGATCAGCAATAACTGATTGATTGCATATTCCTGCTGATTCCTAGTCCATTATTTCTCGCTCATTGCCGATCCTCATCCTCACTCCCCCACGTCCGATAGCGCGGAATCCAAACTGCAAACTGCATCTGGAATTTAATCCAGTGAGTAAATCAAACCCGAGAGCCCGGTGGAATTCGGCGTCCGCCTGTACGTAAATAATTTGAAGACCTCGCGTCGGAAAATTTTAAAGAGCGGGTTCGAACGATAAATCGCCGCGTTCCCACGAGCGCTGCTAATTTAAAAAGCTCGTTATGGCCGGGTTGTCACAATGTCCCGGCCGTAACATAATATCATCAACACAATTCCTCCGGGCCCGATTTACCGGGGCTGTAAAAGTCCCGGCGTCTGATATCTGTGGAGATAACCGCTGCGTCTATATCCAGCGGCCAGCGCCGCGCCGCGCCGCGTCGCTGATAACGTTAAATATGTGTAAACCCCGGGCCTCCGCGAGAGGTCAGCACACGGGAGGGGTCAGCGTCTTGGCATGTTGTGTAAAAAATGAGTTCTATTTTAGAAACACTAATAGTTATGGGTATAAGACTCTGCTGATACAGGTTTTTTTTGAAATTTTTCGTCTAAAATATGAAATCATCACACTCTTCATGAAAAACCCTTATGTTACTTAAATCAGTTGTGTTGAAACATAAACTGGGAGAAAGCACTTTTTTCTTGAAAAGATTATTATATTTCTTATGTTACATAAATCAGTTGTGTTGAAACATAAAAGGGGAGAAAGTACTTTTTTCTTGGAAAGATTATTAATTTTGTTAGTTTGTAAGTTTATCGGTGATAAAAATTGAAATTTAGGATCGATAGTTCATAACGGCTTTTCCTCTTAAAATATAGAGAGGTTCTATACGCTAAAAGCGATACGAAACAGTAAATGCTCAAAATTTCTCAAAGAAATACAATTTAAGCTATTCTTGGTATGCTGTGTTTATTGTGGATTGTTTTCTCAAACAGTCCATAAGACAAACATTCTTTAGAAAACTAAAGGCATAAACCGATTTCTGTTTTCAAGCAAGATACATTGTCCTATTTTCGTTTATTGTTCAAAGGTAAATACTTCACTTCAAGTAGAGTAACTACATGAGTAAAGTGTGATCTCTTTTTCAATGATTAGATTAAACTGAAAATCTTCTAGGCAAATAAACAACATAAACGCATAACTTAGTACATATTCAAAGGAGATCGTGTAAATCTTGTTTTATAGCACGAATATTCAGAAATGTATTCATCACAAGTTTGATGTTTGAGAACCTTGCTTATTTACGATATGAAAGAGGGGACTTATATAAAACCGTAATACCTGTCCGACTGCAAGTCACTAGCTATAAACCAGTTTACTCAATTACCGAGTACTGTCGACTCCGATATCCGGGAATTACAACTCCGCACCATACTGCACTGCAGAAATATACTACAGAATGTGTTTATAGTGTACGCAGACCTTTATTTTGTCTGATACCTTTTTATAATCCTTGTACACTTTTAATTTATTTTATAGATTGAACGTACAATAGACAATCCCACACTGTTTTTAAAATCCATATTTAGTTTGAAGAAAATCTAGCAGAAAAACTAGCCAAGCATGAAATTACTCTTTTCTGATGAAATTTTAAACCATACAGGATTAATACCGTAGCGTTTTCTGATGTTAAAAATGTATTTAATGTACTAAGAATAATGAAAGTCTAAGTGAAGAATCACTAATGAAAGAAAGTCTAAATAATCATTAAAAGTATCTTTTAAAGGTATGACTTTAAAGTGAAAATTTGAGATTAAAATGAGTTATATTATAATAAATACATTACTAAAAGTAGCTGATCAACGTTTTCCTATGGCTCACTAATTTCCAAGTGTATAGTTGAACGAGACTCCCTCCTCCAAATAACCGAGACCACAATTAATAAACTAAATTTGCGTCTAACGACAGTGTTATTATCCAAACAATAATCACGCAGTAACAGTCCCTAACAATCCCGACAGTAGATGCGGGTGATAAGGCATCGGCAAATCGAGATAACGCTACAGAGATGTTACTCGCTGGATGTTGGAGGCCCAAGGACAGGGAGATGTCGGTTGGAGATACGGCCTAAAAAGGAAGCGGCGTCCAGAGGCAGACACCTGCGAAACCAACAGACCGACCGACGATGCTTAATTGATAGCAGGACCGAGAAAGCCCCTTGTCAAGCAGGCGCGGCGGACTGGCAAGTAGGTGCCGAGTGGTAGGCTGGGAGGTAAGAGAGATAAGTTGGCATCAGGAGGCTAAATCAAGGCAGTAGAAAATAATGTGGATAGTAGTGCGGTAGATTCTTAATTACTATTTTAGATCGGAACCGGGCTGTGCTCAGATTTTCAAACACTGTGGATTGTCGTTGTCGATAGTACAGGAATTTGAGGAAAATCTACCTAACAAATCCTTACCGAGTTTAATCTTCGCGGAGATGATAACTAAACAAACCTCCCTTGCTTGATTAAAATAACAAAAGTCTCCGAGAATCCCTGCTGTGCTCTAGCCGTCATCTTGAAAAAAAAAACTTTTCCGGTCTGTGTTTCCCTGATCATTTTTTGAATTGACTCAAAAACCATAAGATAAACGACAAATGAAAATGACGTTTTTTTAGGGTAAAATTTCCAATAAAATGAGTACAAATATAAAAAAAATTTTAATAATAACTGATGATATTATTTATTTTCTAAAACGTTATTCTCATACCCCTGTCATAAGGAACACACGTAAAATTTGATGTAAGACACATTCCCAAGGGTATTGACCTTTGACCTTAATAAATAATAAATTATTTCCAAAGAATATTGATGAAATTCCAGTTTTTTGACACCTTAATCATTAAAAATGGTCCACAATAAAGGCGTGGGTAAGCTCACAAAAAACATTCTTAAAGATGATGTGAACATATTACCATAAGGAATCATTTTTGTCAGCTTAGGCCTACCCACGCTTATGAACCAATTTTGATGATTGAGGAGTCAAATAACTGGAATTTCTACCAGGATTTGATGGATATAATTTATTATTCAATAAGGCCAAAGGGCTTCGCCCCCTTGGAAATCTATTTTACATAAACTTTTACATTCCTCACAGCAGGGTATTAGAATTACAACATTTCAGACAATTGATAATATTAGCAGATATTATTAAAATGACTTACACATATTTATACTTCATTTATTGAAAATTTTATCCTCAAACAATATGGCCTTTTACACTTTTTTCGTATCACGTAACGAGTTATATCTGGACGATAAAACTTTTGCCATAAGGACTTTATCCCGAACTTTTTTTAAGATAAATCTTACTCTAAACGCGATTGGATGCAAATTTATCTTTTCATGATTTATGCAAATCCAGGAAGAAGAAAACATTATTTTAAAACCATTAAGCACACCATAAGGTCAATTAGAGGCTAGTGTTTTCTTATTCATTTACCGGGTGGTTGAAAAGTAACTAGGTAAAAGTGAACTGTTGTAAATCCGCTAATTTTGCAGATATAATGTTGGCAATAGTGCCATTTTGAAGAGTTATTATTAAAGTTTTATACTACATACTTGAAGGAGTTAATTGTTGCCCGTTGTAAACAGCTGAGGCATAAAAAACAAAAATGGCTCACCACTTGTCAGACTTCGAACGCGCTCAAGTTGTTTCGCGTTTCGAAGTGTGGAAATCTGTTGTTTTAGTGCAGAGAAGGTGGCGTACAGTGTATGGAGCGAATATACGCCCAGAGACAATTAAAAACTGTCACGTAAAGTTAATGACTACAGGCTCTATTAAAGATGATGTAATAAGTTAAATAAGTTTTTATTGCCTAGTTTCTTTACAACCACCCTGAAGTACTAGTGGTTGCCCGTGGCTCACGATAAAAATTACAGCTGATCTTACTCCTGCTCTTTGAACTGTCAAATTGTAGAATTCACAGCTGTTTACATTTCGGTATTTGAATGTTTATATTCCTCTAAAATGTAAACATTGAAGCTAAGGACGTTCACGGGGCGTATAGCCCGAGGGTATTCTAAGGAAGTGAATAGACCTATGTGTTTCCCAGGTTCAAGATCTACCTCTGTGTGAAATTTCAACCCAGTCGGTTCAGTATTTTTCGCGTTCACTTGCCACATTTATAATAGTATAGATTAATCGGAAATGCATGTCTGACCAATCGACCAATCTCAATCAATACCGGTATTATTTGGAACAATACAGTATGCATAGTGTGCATTCAATGGATTCTCTTTTGACCTAGCGCATGCGTTAAACACTGTTTATATGGCTGATGGGCAAATCAAAGAATTTATATTTTGATCGGTTGGCACCACTGATGCAGTGGTGCGACAGGCATAGCAACCGCAGCAGGTAACGATCCGCACTAAATAAACTCCAAATTGTCTCAATTCGAAGAACTTATTACATAAAAACGGTTTGATTGCGGGTTGGCGTAGCTGCGCGCAAAAACAAGTCCCGGCTCTCTGGCGCGCCGAAATGGCGGCTTGGACGATCGAAGCTGAAGCTGCGGAGGCATACAGCACCAGGGGAAGAGAACCACCGTTCAGAAGCGAACACGACTCTGTTTTTATATGATGCAGTCAACGCTGATGGTATTTCATGAGGGAGTATCACAAATGGTTTTAAGAGAAAGTGGTCCAAAGCCAAAGATTTGATGAAGATGGCAGGATTGCAGGGCCACGATATTTATTGTTGGGAATTAAAACAAACCTTTACTACTGCGCCTCATATAAAACCGTTATTAGCAGTCGTATTAACGGTTTGAATTTGTCATAGTCAGCTTAGCAAGGACTGTATGAAAGTCATACTCACATCCTTATAAAAATACCAGGTAATCATCTAACTTGTTTAAAACACCATCCAAGCACCTTCCAAACCTCCCGAACATTATTTAATTTTTTCCTCATCTTGGACCAATGCTCATATTTCACATCCGAAAACCAGCTTTAAACTGCCGAGTTTATCGCGAATCCCCGTGGTGTCAAGTTGCGCCGCAGTCCCCACGACAGTCGCAGAGTCGCCCGGCGCGGCGGAGGTCTGACGTACACTTTGTTTTACAAGATAAGCATTCAAATGCGTTAATGTTAATAGGCGCGGGTAGTAGTTTTTAATTAGGGGACCACCCGGCGGGCCGTCCCTCCCGGTCGTCACTCGGGCTTATCGTGCAGGTACACTCGGGCGGCACCTGTCCGCCGCGGCCGCTCACCGGGCTGGGGGAGTTTTCTTCAAGTTTTAAGACCTTAAAAATCTCTCAGTTGACATTTGGTGTGATCGGTTATGGAGCAAGAGGTCATGGGTTCGAGTTAAGAAGTTTTAAAACGGTACATAAAGCTTATGTAATTCAAGTTCTAAAATAGGTTCGTGCAATAGAAGCTGAAGTACCTTTTATGTCACATCTTGGAAAACCATACGATTGAATTAAAATAAGTAATTAAAAAACAATGAGTTTTGATTCATTTAAGGCGACTGCCACGTGACTGTACGCAAGATCATTTGGAATAACCATTGCCGATCTTGTTTAAGTTAAAATAGTTCGTTAAGTTAAAAACGTGGGTCTCAAATGCACGAGCCCACTATATATTCCGTTGACATTTCAAAAACGGTTCCGAGGATTTCCTTCAAAGTCTTGAAATAAGTAATTTATGGCTCGAAAAACGTGTTCTATACAGATTACTTGGTCGGCGAAAATCTATAATAACGTATTAACAAATTTTAAAGTGATAAAATTTTAACAGTTGCCATAATATCAACGAAATAAACAAGGACAGTGTAAAAAAATCAAGTAATCATAAGAGCTATTTTTCAAATTACAACCACCTAGGAAAAATACAGCGTGTGGGGTAAAGATTGGATGGAGTAATATGAAATGTTTTTATTACAAATTTTATGATGCTAAAATATTTAAAGTAATTGGATGGACTGGTAAACATGAAATAATACCGAGCAAGGCTCGGTCCACCAGGACCTGACCGTAAAACGAGCATTTTCAATAATGTTAATTAAAAGTGACTATGCTCGGCCGCCGCTTTCTTATGCATACATCCGATTTCAATGTCTTCGAGAGTGGTTTTTAATACAGTATTTATTTTTTTAAGTGTGTGCTATTTTATTAATATTAAGTATTATATTGAATGGATCTGAATAAATGGGTAATGTTATCGTAGTAGTCCTTCTTCATCGCCACTTAAATATATATTTTCACCTTCGTTTTCTTTATATTGTTTAAAAATATATTAAAAATCATTATAGACACGTATAAACATAAGTACACTCCTCGAAGTATTTTTTAAAAGAAAACAGACAGACGTTATTCCAACTACAATATCAGTTGATAAACAATAAAAATGGCTTAACAAATTCAATACCAGTAGCAATCCTAATACAACACCAATTCACAATACGCTTCTGTGTCCCTCCCCCTCCCACCGGCCTGGTGCGAACTACAAGCAGATAAGTGCAGTAAATACGCTCGTAACAAGGTAGTTATGATTCAGCTGTCTCGGAGGTGTACGGGATAATTTGGCGGCCGATGTACGTGTCGGGCGGGTTATTGTGTGCAAATACGCTCGCAATAATACGAGCACAGCGAGCGGCGCGGTTTTGACTTTCAAAGCGGCCGTGCTATACCACCGCTATCTGATCGGGTATTTCGATAAATTTCGATAAATTTCGTCGAGATGGGTTATTTAACTCGGTCCCGGGTCTCGGGATCGTGCTATAGGCTATGGGGATTGTGCGGGACTGATTGGTAAGGCCGCTGCATTCATAGTCTTGGGCCTAGGATGGGAGATCATAGATATATAGTGATTCTAATCTCTTTTAGGTTCCACGATAAGAGACGGTCCTTCCAGTCACGTAAATGCTATATTTTAATTAACCTTATATTTCTTAATTAATTAAAATTTTTAAGAATTTAATTAAATAGTTCCTTACCCTAGGACCCTAATATACGTTGTATAATCTCGAAATGTTTAAGTTTTTTTACTGGAAAACACAATTAAAGATTTTTTGTTTATATCCACATCCTCCTAAAATATGTGCCGAATAAATTTTTTTAATTGTTTTAAAACAGCTATTACCTGCTCATATATTATTATAATGTTGGCGTATAGACAATTTTATATCCAAGATAGTAATTTCAAAGTAATATTGGACGTAACAGATGTTTCACATATGGGCACAATTAATTAACATGTCCACCCAGCGCACTCTCCTACTTCGTAGGCCTTGCCCATTGCCGTTGGCAAAAGAGCAATTTTTCAGCCACTTCTGAATGTTGCATTTTGTTCGCTCTTGAAAAGATTGTTTAGTTCCTGACATCCGTCAAGAAACATATTTTTTTCAGAGATGAAAATGAAATGTTTCCCAAATAAATACATTCAGAAACCAAGTTAAAGGCTGCTATAAAAACGAATTTCACCGTTAAATCCAGCGGATGCTCTTACAATCGCCATCCGAACACCGAAGGCTCCCGAGCACAATTAACCCCAACAAATTTCGCTATCTAAACGATCCAGCGGCCCGACACAAAGTGGGCAGCACAATAAAGCGAGAGAGTCCGCGGCGCGGCGGCGAAGTTTGGAAATAAGCATGTCCCCGCTATCGCCGATCTGATATATTATCGCGGCTCGTTCCCACGCTTGGTAAATGGCTGCACTTCAATGTTTTATCGTCGGACCGTTTTCAGATTTATATTTACTTTTTCAGCTCGTCCCGCCCGACTAGTTTTATCGGGCCATCGCCACCGCGGCCATTTACTGCCCTAGTCGCCTAATGGGCCGGCCCCGGGCCCCATCAATAAACGGGTGAAGAGGAGAGGAGCCCTCAGGCAAGGTCGCCGGGTGACGGTAGCCACAGCGGCGTACGTTCGTTTTCTCTCGGGATGTTTCAGGGAATGTCCAGGTTGCGTCTTGAGTGGCCAAAGTGGGGGGAGGGGGGAGTTCCAAATGTTTAATTTGATAAGGACTAATTAAAAAGGATGGAACTATGACGTATTAAAATACGTCAACATTACCTATTTAAGTATCAATGCTAGTAAACTTAAATGCAAAATGATTACATTGTACAATTAAAATTTGTTGAAATGGAAATCATAAATAAGAATTTATTACTCTTAGTCTAGTTCCTTAACCCGCATTTAATTTTTTTAATAATTAAGTAAGACATTAAGGCCGAGAGTTTTCATAATTCGTTTTTAACGTAAAAACTCGAAAATGACATCTGTTATCCTGTAACATTCCACTAATCTTAGAAAAATAATCGTTTTCCTCTGCGATTTGCATTCATCAATCGGTGCAAAATCCAATAATCACTTTGTTCTTGAGTGAAACGTAAGGCTACGGTATTTTCAATTACTAACAAATTATTCTGACATACCAGTAGGTCAATTATTTTTAACTTTGACTTAAAAAATACAACTAACGTCTGTAAACCCCTTAGGCTTTCATCCGGGAAGCAGTATACAGTATTACAAGTCCTGCTATTTAGAGCCACTAGAGCAGTGGGGTGCACACGCACAGTAGCACAGTGGCAGATCGCCGCTGCTGATCTATGACACAGATGTGTTGCAGTCTCAGACTCCGGTTGCACCAGATGCAGATGTTTCTGCCAGGTGTTCGCACCACGCTGGCGCTGCTTTCTGTGACATCACTGTCAGTGGTGGTTGTAGTTCAGTTATAACCTTATTATTGCTCGGACATATTATAATATATTTTTTGTTTTAAGGAAATACGTAAAATTGGAGAATGATATTATCCTACTCGACGCGATGTTTAATCTGGCTGGAAGGCAATTTAAAACATTTTAAATTATTTCGTCTAAAAGAAGATTCAAAATTTCAATAATGAAGTTAGATGGTAAAAAGTAAAATTAAAAATTACCTATTAAAACGCGTATTATGAATATTGTATTTAAATGTGAGTTCAAGTTGCTATTTATGTAGGGTCTCAAGTCAATGCCCAAAAATTACATATTACAGTAACTTATAACGAAACACTTCAGCATTTACCATACAACGCAGCACCATACAAAATGTGATTAGAGGATTGTGGTCCGATATTTGTAAGAGGCTAACTGGACGTTAATTTATTAGTATTATTGTATTTTGAACTCCGACGTGACCTATTGCATTAACTTGTTTAGTGGTCAATAAAATATTGATTCTCGTGTCTTAAGATTTGTATTTTGCTTTTTACCAAACACATTAGAGATACGTTAAACATATTTGTTTACGTCATAGGAAGTGGATCATGACCATTTCATACATTACAATCGGCGGTAAATCACCTCGGAGGGAGGGTATTTACGGGCGTGTGTATTGGCAGCAGTGATTTGTGGACGAAACATACAGTTGTCATTGACTGTGCGATTTATCGAGCGCTGCTGCCAACCTAAACACGTTTGTCAAATTAATTACCCCGACCGTCCAATCGTTTGGCGAATGGGTTCGACGTTCGGCGTTCGGAAATATAGAGCTTGAAGGAAATGCAAACCCTTGTACATTGTGACTTTATTAATATTTTAATTTTAAATTTAGAAAGACACCGACACACCCTGATCCCTATTTGAGAATGCAAATTAAATAAAAGAAGGGATTATATTATAGACTATGATGTTTGAAGAGAACAAAGTTAACTGAACATCTTTATATCGGATTAAACACATTCTTAGGCGTAAGATATTTTTTACTGAAAAACGTATTGGTTGAGATTTAAAAAGATTATTGGAACTTTTGTATCAATAGTAGTTTTAAAGTTTGTTATAAGGAAGTAACCCTGCCATGAAAGGCAAATATACTTCGTTATAAACAAGACTAAGACTAGAAAGGATATTCTTAAAAAAGAACACTTGAACAACTCGTATAGTAAAAAAATATGTCATCATTCAGCATTCCGTAACTCTTCGCTGTCGAACCTGATCTCAGAATACGGACTGCATATGATCTTAGTTCCATTAATTTAAAACTTGATAGCTTTCGCTTACGATGTTCAGCCAAACGCTTAGTTTATACAGGAAAGTTGAATTTGTCGAGTAGAAAACTATAAATGGCTGTATATTGAGCTCAAGAGTGAAGTTAATTTCTTAGAAATGAAATAACATGCGGATTTGTAAATGATAATATCAGTAGACCTATGTAGAGCGAAAAAGTAATGAAAGGAATCAATTAACGGACCAACCACACCTGCGTAAAACTGCTCGATGAACTGGATAGGTGGGAACTGGATAGATTAGGATAACGTCAAAATCTAAGTAACAATTCTTTTATGTCGTAAGTAAAATCATGCAATGACAAATTATATACATGATATTTAATTGCACAAATGGTACTTAACATACAACAAAACATTAACTCCTCGTATAGCATCTCATGTTTCTTTTTGAAGTATAAATATAAATTTTTGCAGCTTGATTGTTAGCCAGGAAGACTGCGTTTATATCTATATAGAAGAGGAGACAAAGTTTATTCAAAACCAACCTATTTTGAGTTGACAATCTAAGATGGCCAGATATAGCTGAAACTTCCACTGATGAGTTAATCACATGAGGTTCCATATTTGTCAAATTGTTATCTTTAAGACTCTCAGATCCCCCAAAATGAAGTAAGTGAAAGATAAGAAAATATGTGAATGTGTTGCTTAAGTATTTTTCAATGCAAAAGGGAACATAAGATATTTTAACCGCGTTTTAGTGTATGCTACATATTGAACAAGGTTATATTAAATTCACATACTGTACATGCAGAAATAAAACAAAGCGCTTTGGAAATACGTTCGTAAGTATTCAACGAATCAAAACAAATATCTCTCTATTTCGAGGTGTTTTTGTTAGTGGTCAATACACTGCAGTTCAACAATGGTCCAAATCTTTTTCAATTAAAGTGCTTTCGATCATATGTTATGTCAATATTACTGTTGTGGATAGTTATAATATAGATCTTAGATTTTGTTTCCTACTGGGAAAGCCTGCGTTAGAAGAAAATTGTCTTGTTACGTGTGAAAGGGATTTTACAAACTCTGCGTTACGGTTACATACATACATATCTGAAGAGGAATAATTTCTAGTTACTGAGAAAACCAAGCTGCGTTACTGGAAACTGAGGAACTCTCCAGTTCTCCGCAATGCGTTATTATATAAAAGTTATATTCGAGAAGGAACAAGAGGGTAAAGGATTAAATAGCTTATATCATTGTGAAAACTTAAATAAATTAAAAATCTTTCGGGGAATTATAGTTACATGGAAAAATGTCATTAGCTCAGTTGCGTCTTTGCAAATTCACAGTGCACCATTCATAAACATTTTTCTTATAAAAATACAAGACAAAATAATTTATTACAGAACCAATTAATGGAAAATGTGCTATTATTCCCATGCTGAAATTAGGTCTAAAAGAAAATTGCTTGACATTTTTAGATATTTTCGTTACGGTTTAAACTTTATTTCAATAAAACAAATTAGGCAGTTAATGAATTAATAAATCATGTAAAAATATAAAATAAAATCGAACAATTTGAGATATCAATTTACGAGTAAGATTATTAAAATGTTCCACTTTGGTAAACAATAGTAAGCAGTAAACCAAAACTGTTATAATAATCCATTGTTTTTAAATTGAGCGTCAGTACATCCAAAAATGTAAGTAAACTATATATGTAGAAGGTAAGCGTTAAATTTTGATTAAACTGATTAAATTTAGTGTAATTATTTTTTATTTGTAAGCCATACCAGGGCAAAAATGCCTTTAAAGTAATTTAACAATTTCTCTATTTATTTATTTAATTTTGTGTGAATGATTTGACAAAGATTTTGGAGTCATAATCGGAACCTTATAGAAATGAGAGGTGTATTTAGAATCAAGTTTTCATGAAAAGTAAGGTTATATCCTAAAATCATTATCGATGTTTTGAACAACACTTAAATAAAACTCAAATTTCTTAGACCTAAGCTGAGCAATGTCACCCGTAAATCGAAATATTTTTTGAATTTTGTATGGTAGAGTACTGTTATATTTTCCCAGGAGCAAATTCCAATTTACTTTTAATAGGCTGTTATATTAATCCAATTCCAAAAAATGAGCCCCAATTTATTGACAGATTAAATATATTACAGTACAGACACAAATGTTATTACAGTATCAATGAATTCTTAAATGGATAGTTTTGCCACCCTTCTTTCTGCTCTTCCTGGTTCAACATCTCACCTAACCTGACCTAACCTCACTTCACTCCCAACTCGAGAAAAAATGTTCGAATTGATTAAGTCGCTCTGAAGTAAGCCTGGAAAGTGCTTCAGAACTAGCAAGTTTTTGACTGGTTCCACGCCTTCACATGGTTGCTCTACGGGACGACGCATCTGTATGTATGTATGAATGTATGTATAAATCAAATAAGTGAATTGTAATGAATTCACTTATTTTCACTAGAATATAAAGGGACTAGAATCTTCAATTGGTTCATTAGAAATATCATTGGAGGAATTAAACCCTTCAGCCACAGTTTTAACTGAGCACAAAATGACCAAATTTTTAATTGAAAGGCTCAACAAAAATGATTATAGCACCAATAAATATTTTGGACGGATGAAAAGCAGCCGGGATGGCGGGATCATTATTTTATCAAAACCCAGAATAAAGTTTAAGGGGATTATTTTGCCAGAAATAAATGAACTTTTACAGGAAATAATTTTTGAATTTGGTATGGTAGAGTACCGTTGTATTTTCCCGGGAGCAAATTCCAATTTACTTTTAATATGCTGTTATAGGAACGCAATTCCAAAAAATGAGCCCCAATTTATTGACAGATTAAATATATTATCAAAAACATTGATTTCAAGGTATAAAAATACTGTGTTAATGGGTGACATTAATATAAATATGTTAGACTATACTGCTGAAAACAGGAATAGGCTTAATAGCATGATTGTTGCAAATGGTTTTTGTTCAATTGTGGATTCTCCTACTTGAATCACGGACGAAACTGAGTCTACAATTGATAATATTTTTACTAATTTAAATGGAAAACATTATGAAGTCATTGGTATTAACACACAGCTATCTGTGATCATGATGGACTGCTCCTAGCGGTTAATGATGGTAAATGTGATAAAACTAATATGTGTACTTTGAATATTTTCGAAAATTTTGTGATAGAAACATGAACGTTTTTATTAAGGCATTAACATCAGGGACAAGGATGCAATTACACTTTGCTCCAGTAGAATCTAACCAGAATTTGATGTTTTTTTTCAAACTATTATGTTTTATTTTAATTTATATTTTCCAAAACAATACTCTAGGTATTAAGAAATAAAAAAAATAGTTTCCTAATGAATTAAAAAATAAAAAGCAAACAATTGTTGACCTTAGTTCGTTTGCCAGAGAAACGAAAAATAAAGATTTGCACTAACAAGTGAGGAAAGAAAATAAAACTTTTAAAGGAAATTACTACCTTAAAAACAGTATTATAAAAGAAAAATAAACTAACTCATCTAATGTTAATGAAACCTCATGGAGTATTATTAACGCTGAAACTAAAGTCAACTTATCACCAAACAACGTCACTCTAAATGTCACAAATTTCTAATCTAAGCAATTTAGTGATTTGTTTGAGGCCTGTGTTATTTCTAATTTAGATTTAACAACAATAAATATTTCTCAAAATTTAAAAAAATCCATCACCAAATAATAATTTTAGACTTTATCCCGTTGATGAGAAAAAAGTGATTGGCATACTCAATTCTCTAAAAAATTCCTTTAGTACTGGGTATGATGAGATCCCTGTTGCTCTCATAAAAATATAAGTTTGTTATTGTCAAAGCCTTCAGAACATGTAATTAATTCTTCCTTTGTGTCTGGAATCTTCCCCGATACATTAAAGTTATCAAAATTAAAACCTCTTTTCAAAAATGAAGATAAAAATAAATTACAAAATTACCGTCCAATACTGAATAGGCCCCACAGTATTGGACCCTATTCCAATACTCACAATAGCACAAAAACACACTATTGGACTCCACTATAGCACAATAGCACTCCAAGCACTGTGTTGGAGTAGTGTTTCCATTGGTTTCTTCCAACTATTTCAAAAGTATTGGAGTAAGCCATATATAATCAGTTAGTAGAGTAGGCTATTTGGAAAATAATAAACTTTTGGAGGATTTCCAACTTGGTTTCAGACGAGGAAAATCAGTTTTAACAGCAGGTTTAGAATTCGTTGAGTCTATTATTAATTGCCTTGACATCAAACAAAAGGTAGTAGGCATTTTCATGGATATTATAAAAGCTTTTGACTCATTAAATCATAAAATGCTACTATCGACTTGACCTTGGTTAAAAAACGCCCTCAATTGGCTAGCAACATTTTTATGCAATAGGTAACAATATGTAGAAATAACTCATTATAATGAAAATAATATGAAAGTATCTCATCCGTCTAAAATTAGATCAGTGAAACATGGAGTGCCACAGTTCTGGGCCCACTCCTGTACATTTGTTATTCAGGTAATTTACCAAAGTTAATAAGCCTGCAGCCAATTATGATTTTATGCAGATGATGCAACTCTTAAAATAAAATTAGTGGTTGATATTGTTTTCCATACCCTTGTCGGAGCCGGGGGAGGCCTTGTCCTGCGTGTAGGAGAGCGCTCTGCTGAAGTGTTGGTCGACGACGCTGGCCACGTCGCCCGTGTAGTGCGTGAACACGACACAGTTGGCCGACATGTAGGTCGCCCTGGAGCCGCCGGGGCTGGCCACGTCGGAGTCCTCGTCCTCGTCGCACCGTCCTGGGGACAGAGAGATGTTACACCGTGTCCTGTGTAGGAGAGACGTTGGCCACGTCGGAGTCCCCGTCCTCGTCGCACCGTCCTGGGGACAGAGAGATGTTACACCGTGTCCTGTGTGGGAGAGACGCTGGCCACGTCGGAGTCCTCGTCCTCGTCGCACCGTCCTGGGGACAGAGAGATGTTACACCGTGTCCTGTGTAGGAGAGACGTTGGCCACGTCGGAGTCCCCGTCCTCGTCGCACCGTCCTGGGGACAGAGAGATGTTACACCGTGTCCTGTGTGGGAGAGACGTTGGCCACGTCGGAGTCCCCGTCCTCGTCGCACCGTCCTGGGGACAGAGAGATGTTACACTGTGTCCTGTGTGGGAGAGACGCTGGCCACGTCGGAGTCCTCGTCCTCGTCGCACCGTCCTGGGGACAGAGAGATGTTACACTGTGTCCTGTGTGGGAGAGACGCTGGCCAGCCACGTCGGAGTCCTCGTCCTCGTCGCACCGTCCTGGGGACAGAGAGATGTTACACCGTGTCCTGTGTGGGAGAGACGCTGGCCAGCCACGTCGGAGTCCTCGTCCTCGTCGCACCGTCCTGTGGACAGAGAGATGTTACACTGTGTCCTGTGTGGGAGAGACGCTGGCCACGTCGGAGTCCTCGTCCTCGTCGCACTGTCCTGGGGACAGATAGATGTTACACTGTGTCCTGTGTGGGAGAGACGCTGGCCACGTCGGAGTCCTCGTCCTCGTCGCACCGTCCTGGGGACAGAGAGATGTTACACTGTGTCCTGTGTGGGAGAGACGCTGGCCACGTCGGAGTCCTCGTCCTCGTCGCACCGTCCTTGGGACAGAGAGATGTTACACTGTGTCCTGTGTGGGAGAGACGCTGGCCACGTCGGAGTCCTCGTCCTCGTCGCACCGTCCTGGGGACAGAGAGATGTTACACCGTGTCCTGTGTGGGAGAGACGCTGGCCACGTCGGAGTCCCCGTCCTCGTCGCACCGTCCTGGGGACAGAGAGATGTTACACTGTGTCCTGTGTGGGAGAGACGCTGGCCACGTCGGAGTCCTCGTCCTCGTCGCACCGTCCTTGGGACAGAGAGATGTTACACTGTGTCCTGTGTGGGAGAGACGCTGGCCACGTCGGAGTCCTCGTCCTCGTCGCACCGTCCTGGGGACAGAGAGATGTTACACCGTGTCCTGTGTGGGAGAGACGCTGGCCACGTCGGAGTCCTCGTCCTCGTCGCACCGTCCTGGGGACAGAGAGATGTTACACCGTGTCCTGTGTGGGAGAGACGCTGGCCACGTCGGAGTCCTCGTCCTCGTCGCACCGTCCTGGGGACAGAGAGATGTTACACCGTGTCCTGTGTGGGAGAGACGCTGGCCACGTCGGAGTCCTCGTCCTCGTCGCACCGTCCTGGGGACAGAGAGATGTTACACCGTGTCCTGTGTGGGAGAGACGCTGGCCACGTCGGAGTCCCCGTCCTCGTCGCACCGTCCTGGGGACAGAGAGATGTTACACTGTGTCCTGTGTGGGAGAGACGCTGGCCACGTCGGAGTCCTCGTCCTCGTCGCACCGTCCTGGGGACAGATAGATGTTACACTGAGTCCTGTGTGGGAGAGACGCTGGCCACGTCGGAGTCCCCGTCCTCGTCGCACCGTCCTGGGGACAGAGACATGTTACACTGTGTCCTGTGTGGGAGAGACGCTGGCCACGTCGGAGTCCCCGTCCTCGTCGCACCGTCCTGGGGACAGAGAGATGTTACACTGTGTCCTGTGTGGGAGAGACGCTGGCCACGTCGGAGTCCCCGTCCTCGTCGCACCGTCCTGGGGACAGAGAGATGTTACACCGTGTCCTGTGTGGGAGAGACGCTGGCCACGTCGGAGTCCCCGTCCTCGTCGCACCGTCCTGGGGACAGAGACATGTTACACTGTGTCCTGTGTGGGAGAGACGCTGGCCACGTCGGAGTCCTCGTCCTCGTCGCACCGTCCTGGGGACAGAGAGATGTTACACTGTGTCCTGTGTGGGAGAGACGCTGGCCACGTCGGAGTCCTCGTCCTCGTCGCACCGTCCTGGGGACAGAGAGATGTTACACCGTGTCCTGTGTGGGAGAGACGCTGGCCACGTCGGAGTCCCCGTCCTCGTCGCACCGTCCTGGGGACAGAGAGATGTTACACTGAGTCCTGTGTGGGAGAGACGCTGGCCACGTCGGAGTCCCCGTCCTCGTCGCACCGTCCTGGGGACAGAGACATGTTACACTGTGTCCTGTGTGGGAGAGACGCTGGCCACGTCGGAGTCCCCGTCCTCGTCGCACCGTCCTGGGGACAGAGAGATGTTACACTGAGTCCTGTGTGGGAGAGACGCTGGCCACGTCGGAGTCCTCGTCCTCGTCGCACCGTCCTTGGGACAGAGAGATGTTACACTGAGTCCTGTGTGGGAGAGACGCTGGCCACGTCGGAGTCCCCGTCCTCGTCGCACCGTCCTGGGGACAGAGAGATGTTACACTGTGTCCTGTGTGGGAGAG
The DNA here is from genome assembly GCA_035578135.1 of Flexamia atlantica. Classification (NCBI taxonomy): domain Eukaryota; kingdom Metazoa; phylum Arthropoda; class Insecta; order Hemiptera; family Cicadellidae; genus Flexamia; species Flexamia atlantica. The sequence goes on along the minus strand of JAQJVK010000003.1, from coordinate 33,585,218 downwards.
ACGCTGGCCACGTCGGAGTCCCCGTCCTCGTCGCACCGTCCTGGGGACAGAGAGATGTTACACTGTGTCCTGTGTGGGAGAGACGCTGGCCACGTCGGAGTCCTCGTCCTCGTCGCACCGTCCTTGGGACAGAGAGATGTTACACTGAGTCCTGTGTGGGAGAGACGCTGGCCACGTCGGAGTCCTCGTCCTCGTCGCACCGTCCTGGGGACAGAGAGATGTTACACTGAGTCCTGTGTGGGAGAGACGCTGGCCACGTCGGAGTCCCCGTCCTCGTCGCACCGTCCTGGGGACAGAGAGATGTTACACTGTGTCCTGTGTGGGAGAGACGCTGGCCACGTCGGAGTCCTCGTCCTCGTCGCACCGTCCTGGGGACAGAGAGATGTTACACTGTGTCCTGTGTGGGAGAGACGCTGGCCACGTCGGAGTCCTCGTCCTCGTCGCACCGTCCTGGGGACAGAGAGATGTTACACTGTGTCCTGTGTAGACGCTGACCACGTCGGAGTCCTCGTCCTCGTCGCACCGTTCTGGGGACAGAGAGATGTTACACCGTGTCCTGTGTGGGAGAGACGCTGGCCACGTCGGAGCCCTCGTCCTCGTCGCACCGTCCTGGGGACAGAGAGATGTTACACCGTGTCCTGTGTAGGAGAGACGTTGGCCACGTCGGAGCCCTCGTCCTCGTCGCACCGTCCTGGGGACAGAGAGATGTTACACCGTGTCCTGTGTAGGAGAGACGCTGGCCACGTCGGAGCCCTCGTCCTCGTCGCACCGTCCTGGGGACAGAGAGATGTTACACCGTGTCCTGTGTAGGAGAGACGTTGGCCACGTCGGAGTCCTCGTCCTCGTCGCACCGTCCTGGGGACAGAGAGATGTTACACTGTGTCCTGTGTGGGAGAGTCGCTGGCCAGCCACGTCGGAGTCCTCGTCCTCGTCGCACCGTCCTGGGGACAGATAGATGTTACACTGTGTCCTGTGTGGGAGAGACGCTGGCCACGTCGGAGTCCTCGTCCTCGTCGCACCGTCCTGGGGACAGAGAGATTTTTCACTGTGTCCTGTGTGAGAGAGACGCTGGCCACGTCGGAGTCCCCGTCCTCGTCGCACCGTCCTGGGGACAGAGAGATGTTACACTGAGTCCTGTGTGGGAGAGACGCTGGCCACGTCGGAGTCCTCGTACTCGTCGCACCGTCCTGGGGACAGAGAGATGTTACACTGTGTCCTGTGTGGCAGAGACGCTGGCCACGTCGGAGTCCTCGTCCTCGTCGCACCGTCCTGGGGACAGAGAGATGTTACACTGTGTCCTGTGTGGGAGAGACGCTGGCCACGTCGGAGTCCTCGTCCTCGTCGCACCGTCCTGGGGACAGAGAGATGTTACACTGTGTCCTGTGTGGGAGAGACGTTGGCCACGTCGGAGTCCCCGTCCTCGTCGCACCGTCCTGGGGACAGAGAGATGTTACACTGAGTCCTGTGTGGGAGAGACGCTGGCCACGTCGGAGTCCCCGTCCTCGTCGCACCGTCCTGTGGACAGAGAGATGTTACACTGTGTCCTGTGTGGGAGAGACGCTGGCCACGTCGGAGTCCTCGTCCTCGTCGCACCGTCCTGGGGACAGAGAGATGTTACACTGTGTCCTGTGTGGGAGAGACGCTGGCCACGTCGGAGTCCTCGTCCTCGTCGCACCGTCCTGGGGACAGAGAGATGTTACACTGTGTCCTGTGTGGGAGAGAACCTGTTTTTTCCCTGCAGGAACTGCAAAACTTTCACTATAATGTTTAGTAATACATATTTTAAATAATCCTTACTTAAAGGATCGCTATTAGAAATTATTTAAGGGAAGTTTTAGACATAAGTAAATATAAAAGAAAAATAGATGTTTATAGTTATGCTTATATACATTCTATTAAGACTTTGCTGGAGACTTCAGACAGACAGTCGAAATATACAAATTTGAAGCATTTTATTGGTTTAATATAATGTAGCCATAATAATGTGGTTACCATTGAAGAACCTATCATGAATAACGAAACATGCAGAACAGAATGAATAAATTTCTGCAAATGTTGTAAAATAAAATTAAGCTTGAGAATCATATACATTTTTAAGGAAACAATTTGTCAGAAATGAGTTAAACTTCTCCTGAAATAGTTCAAAAATTAAATGAATTTATGTTTATTTTATATTTTTTAGAGGCGATACGTACTAAAATACGAAAAATAGTGGTTTTAGAAAGAAAGTTATAAAAAATAAAAATAACTACGATGGTAAGTAACCATAAGAAAGTGTAGAGCTCGACAATACACTGCTGTTTGACATCAACAGTCTTATGTACTTTGGGCCGTTTCAGTATTGTAAGGGGTGCTGGAACAGCAAACTTCCACTATACTTTAAAAGTATTGCGAATATTTTTATAGCTAGCCATGGAATTATTTTTAGTTAAAGGTAATAAGGTATTTTCAGTTAAGTTTTAGGTATGAATAAATGCTTAAACAGTTGTAAAATAATATTTGCTTGTAATACATATATTTATATGAAAACAATTTATCATGAATGATTTGTGTTACCGATGGAGTAGTTAAACATTTTAATGAATATATGTTTATCAGGCCTATATGTTTTATACGGGTGTTATGTACAAAATTCTGCTTTTAGAAAAAACGTTAAAAAGGACAATATAATCAGATAGTACCGATAAGCAATCATGAGAAAGCGTAGAACTCTACATTACATTTATTATTTTGACATTCCATAGATTTACGTGCTTTTAGCCTTCTCAATATTGCAAGGGTGTGCTGAAACTGCAAACTTCCACTATAATGCACGAGTACTGTATTTTTAAACCATTTTTAGTTAAAAGGTAGCTTTAGATATATTTTAGTTTTAGACACGAGCCAATTTTTGGAGCAGTTGTAAAACTAAAGTTTGTTTGTGAAACATATATATTTACATAGAAACAATTTATTATAATTAGTTGAGCTACCTCTGGAATAGACGAATTTTAATAAATTTATGGTTTGACACTAAAACTAATTAAATTATGTGTAATATCTATGCTGAAAACCTTACAGAGTAGCCTAATTATTTTATTATGTGTTGTAAGTAATTACTAACATAAACCAGAAGAATATACAGTTTAACCATCCACCAAATTCTGTTTAAAAGGGTTTATAAATTATTATTTATGTATTCCCGTTATTTATGGAAATTAATGACGGATGTTACAATAATTAATGACGCAATTAATGACACAGCGCAATATGTTAAATAAAAACAGGATCATGGCAACCTGAAGCCTGAAGCATAATAATAGTGATTCTCTTTCAAGAAAGCCAATGACATTTAAAAGAAAGGATGCATCAATAACAATTTATAAAAGTTATTGATGCATTTAATTTAAACCATTTAAATTTATCAAAAATAATATATTTAATGCAATATCTTGTCCTTTGTTAAGATGCAACACGATTAATGAACAGATGATTAGTTACACGATTGTTACAGATGATTAGAACATGATTAATGAAAAGTTCTTTTGGGGTCACTAATCCCGTTCTACTTCAAACTTTCATTATCGATCGTATTTTGGCTTTTTTTATTGAAAAAGTAGAATGTAGGTGATTTAACGTGTTTAGCTCCAAATGCCATTCAAACTTAAAAATGATGTCAGTTTTTTAGTGTCTTAAAGATTTTCATAAAAATACAATATACGTGCAATACATTTTTCGGTAATGATATACAATAAAATGACATTGTTTTAATTTTTTGTACTTAAACAATTTGTTTGCAAGGATTATCTCACCATTTTTAGAAGAGCTTACTTTCGTGATTGCGCTGAATATTGATTTTTAAGTTCATGGCATTTTAAAACCAATTGAAATAATGAAAATCGATTCAATACAATGGTATTCCTATTCATTTGTACAAAATAAGCTGATTTTAAAAGCATTTAAAACAGATTTATATTTTACCTAGAAATAAAACTCCGATGAACAATCCGTTGGTGAACAAAGCATTTATGAAATGAATTTCTCTTCTTATTTAGATCGGATAAAATGTGATGCTTATATTGAGGATGGACGCTAAAAAGCATCTTAGCTACTCAGCGGAAATGTATACTGGATTTCATGTTTCGGCCATTGAGCAGGAGTTCATGTTTCGGGGATCATCAGTAAATAATATATTCTACACTATTCAGAATTTCAATACGAAATAAATAATCATGAGAAACCCTTCTTCAAATTTTGGGGGAGGGGCCGGGAGGGGGTTAAGAAAAAACCCCAAACCTTGAAGTTAGCGACCAAAGAGAGTACAAGCATCGGCTTTAGGTACAAGTTTATGTATAGCTAATTTAAAAAAATTCTCATTATTTTACAAAATATAAACGTAATTGGAATTTGAAATTACAATGCAACGGCCAGCATTATTTTAATTAATGCATTTAAAAAGCATTGATAAAAAAACTGCTGAACATTAATGAATCCTTCGAAATTAACTCAATTTGAAAATTCTCTTAGATTTTTCATGCAACTGGGTTTCTTTTGAGTTGAATTTTTTGACTGAGGTTGGTTATACTTATTGTATACAAAGCTTATAGATAAGTAAGAAACGCATACTTGGGTAATCGAACAACAATTTATAGGTTTACCGACTCAATTTTGCAATAGTTCTATTAATCATCTTGGTCTGCTCAACGGTCCTCGTCACGTTATAATCATCTGAAAATAATCCTAAATATAGTTGGTCCCTATGAAACTTTGAATTTTCTAGTTGCATCTTAACAAATGACACGATATTGCATTAAGTATATTATTTTTATATACTTAATTTAATCAATTTAATTTATTTTTTACAATTTAATCATCGTTCATCAATAAAAGCAATAAATTATGTACTTACTTGAGATATTTGTGAAATATTTTATAAACAAAACAAACCTTATGTTTTCTCGATTACATTCTGTGCAAACCTAAAGTTTGCCTGAATATATCATTACAGTTTGTTAAGTTGAATTACAGAAAATATAATATGTCGCAAGAGACGGTTACACCTGACTAAAATACTAGCAAAGCCCACTTTACATCTTAGGTCAAGTTTTTTTGTTGAAAATTAAGTTAAAGCGCAACTAAATTTAACAAAATCTAATTTAACCCGTATGAAAACTATATTTTCTTAACATAAGTTTTACATGATATAGATTGCCAAACGATGTCAACTGCATGTTTAGGGAATGATATAAGAATATGTAATAAGCTCTAATAAAATTTGCCATATAAAAATTATACTTGTGATAAGCTTTCAGCTATAATAAACACGTTTTATGAAAAATCATTGTGATAACTTGTAATTCACAAATAAAATAAATATTTTTACCATAAACATGCTTTTCATTTCTTGTTTAGAAACACTGTTATTTTTAGAGCAAATTATGGTAAATCATCAATCTATTAACAAGGCTAACACACACCTGAGTCTATGATGCTAGCGATATCCTCCAGAACGTCGTCTTCCTCAGACTCTAGCAGCTCGGTTTTGACCGTGGTTTGCGACTCGTTTGACACTTGAGGCACACTAACATTCACGATATCACTCAAAATCCCGTCGTTTACACTATCACTAACTGCACTACCGATATCACTGCCACCGGCTATATCACCGAAGCTCTCACTGTCAGTCTCTGACAGACGTTCATAGTTATGTTTCATCCGGTTCCAAACGCGCGTCCAAAGAGGTTCGGCCGATCCTTTGAAAAGGTCCAAGTAAAACTCTGAGGGAGTGATCGAAACTTTTTCCACATTTCGTCGCGGCGCGAGATCCATGGGTTCCTTACGAGGTAAGACTGAAGGCCTACGCGTCGCTCGAGGCAGTTTAATTTTCATTTTGGAACGAGAGAAAATGTATAAGGAAGAAGAAAATAGACGGACCGAAAATGATGTTTACTAGTCAACGCCACAGGTGAGACTGAGAGTGCTCTTCGACCCCGTGAGCTAAGGTGGACGAATTCTCGGTATGCAAGAATGCCAGGGGTGCCGTTTCTGTGAAGGTAGGGGTGGAGAAATAGTTCAGGCTCCAGGAACAGTGAGGCTCTGGTTCCCCATATTTGTTATAGAGTTTACTTTTGAGAGCTATAAGTAAATCTTAGTCTGAGACTAATTTATTGGCTTTTGATAAATTTGGTGAATTATATTAAACATTCAAAAATGAAAAATATCAAATATATTATAATTTACTTACGATTATGTTAAAATGAATTGAACAGCTAAAATAAAATTACTTTAAATTATCATTTTTACTAAGGATAAGAGGTAAAGAAAAAATGTTCTTGTGTGACAGAAAATTATTTAAATAATTACAAAAAAAATTATAATTATAACTATAGATGATATTCAAAGCGGTTATGGCTACGAAAAGGCGGCTCGAGGCAATAATCAGTTAGTTGTATATCCATACCATTTTTATCTTTGGTATCACATTAACAGAACACTTCTGCCTAAAAGTAAAACAAATTTCGAAGTAACATAGTGAGTCAGATGTTATTCAGGCATCCGACAAAACTGCTTGCCCGTATTGGAAATGATTTAACATGATGGTGTTTACCAGCAACAGATTTACAATAATTTCGGATATATATAAATTACTTACTATCCAGCGTTTTTTAAATTAACTGTGTTTTAATCTCAAACTTTGTATACCTATTTTGAGATATAATTAGATATTAAAGGATTTCAGAACGAATTATGTTTCATAAATAATAAAATTTAAGAACTTAACCTTTTCGGTATGGTTTTGTAAGAAATTGATACTTATACCAACAGTGAAATTAAGAGCCTACACAGGTTCGATGTAAAATATTTAAAGATTATTTTAAAATTTACTCCTTACAATGAATGGAATATGTTTTTTTATGATACATTTTTTTGAGGTTCAATAACCTCAAAGATTTTGTCTATCGTGCAAAATCATCACAACTCTTCCAACGCTAAACCGAAACCTTCCCGGATCAAAATGGTAGCCCATTTACTCCCTACCTTATATCATGCTGAAATACGGAAGCCGAATACATTTCCATGTTGGGTAGCCTTGTACATCCTTTTGAGGCTGTGCTTTAACTCTCTCCTAATAGCTTTCAGAGATAACACGGTCGCGGTGGCGAGTAGCGGGGTTGCCGCCGTCAAAGCCTCAGCTGATGAGTGACGACAAATTACTGAGTTTTATAGTTCTACTTACTGCGGTAGCCGGCCCTTGCTTTTATTACTCAGTTTATGGCGAGCGATAAACACATACGCTAGACTGAAGGCGAACTGCTCCGTTGTTTGAATGTCTAATTAATTTTCTGGTATATCCTTTGGAGATAGTTATAAGAAAATTGTAAAATATAAATATAAATAGTTTTCAATAATTTATATGGACGTTTTGAACTTGAAATTTAGCTCGGTTAGTGTTATGCTGGACCGAAACCTTTAGTGATGGAAATAAACTAGAATATACTAGGATGATGGTATGTTCTTTTACAAGTTTTGTTGTTGATGTTGAATTTTCGCTATGAGGGATTCTTTATTTAGTGTGGGCGTTTTTTTGATAGGGTTTAAATATGTAGTATGATGTTTTAACTGAAAAAACAAAACCAAATATGCACGTTTTACAAGTCAAATTTATCTATAGGATAAAAATAATCATAACAATGTCAAAACCTTTCCTTTAAAAAGCTAGTTGAACCCAGCAGACGTTGTCATGGCTTTCATTGACTATTTACCAAAGATCACTTGTTCAAGTAATCTTGTCATTAGCTTTCATGTAAACAATGCATTTCCAAAAAAGAATAAAATGACAACTTTGGAAGCCAGTGAAGAGGGACCCTAGTGACGTTTCATAGTAAAAATATGTCCATCTTTGGTATATTGGCTCTATTTCACAACATTTCAGCTTGATCAGTCCAGTAGTTTTACGTGATGAAACTTGGACTTGCGCACGAACATTCATACATAACATATGAATGTTATGTTTCATAACATACATTCATATTCATAACATTGTAATGGGAAAATAGGGTGAACGTATTCAGTTGGTCTAAAAATACATGTACAATTTTATTCCACGCAACGTTCATCTGCTCTTTAAAATCGATTATCTAGTAGTCCTCGTTTCACCTTTTATTTTTGCCATAGATATGACTGTTAGTTTCTGTCAAATGATGTTACTTATGTCAAAAGCAATCATTCATGATTTTAAGTAACGCAATTAAGTGACGTGACGTCATTTTTTACGATGGCTACTGTACTTGTTCAAGATTTGGTTACGTACGTAGATACAGGTAATGAGTGTATGTGTGTATGTAAGTGCTTAGATTTATGCCAAGTTCTATATAAGGCCGTGTAGGAATAATTTATCATCGTGTTTGAGTTTTACAAGTACTCCAAGAGATCAACAACGAAATTGACGGTTAAAGTAAATATAGAGCAATGCAAACGTTCCTTTCTCGGCGCACAAGTAATTTTAACTCGGTTGTTAAATTTAAATAAATAGTATCAGTAAAAGTGGTTACTTGTGTATAGCCTTTTAAAAAAGTACTCGGGGACCGCCCTTGCGCAAATGCGCATTTAAATATTATTTTAAGCGTTGAATATCAATGAAACTTTACATTTCTTTATCTGAACACATTTTGCAGCTGATGCTATGGCTGCACCATTAGAAAATAACATTATTCTATAGTTCTATAAAATGTGATTTTTATGGAAAAGCTTTGTTGTAAATAAAATAAACGTAACATAAAAAACAATAATTTTTTCGACGGTATACAGAAAAATAAATACATCGTTTTGAAATCTAAAACGTGATGGATCGATAATTCATGTAAAACAAATAATTTTGCTTTTATTGTATATGGTACTTAGGATGTTTTTGGACAGAATTTATTTCACTGTAAGTGATTGGAAAACACACTTCAATAACTGTGTCGGTTTCAAAAACCGAGTTTTGTCATTTCGGCAATCTCTTGATTATGGGGAACGTTTTACTTTGGTTGGTTTCGAAATGTCAGGAATCGTGTATGAGTATGTTTCGTGGCGTACCGATTGAAAAGAGGACATTATCGGTGAATGCATGTCCTAAGGTGGGCAATGAAAAAACAGGAGGAAAATTAAAAAGTTAAAGCCTAAAGAAATTAATGCTTGTGGTGATGTACAATAGACATACTTAAAATGTGTTTTGAAGTGACATTAGTATACCATTATTGTTGCAGGCCAATAAAAATCTGCATTATGGCCAAATTTATTTAAATCTTAAAATATACATATAAATACAAATATATTGAAGGAATTGTTTAATATTTTAAGCGTTTTTATTTCAAACCGCATTATCCTTTTAATTTGGTTTGATAAAATTTATTTCATCTAGGGATCTCGCGTGGTTTTAAAAACGGCATCATCAGTTTTTTTAATATTCTGTGGATAAAGGTTTAGGCCAATAAAATAACGTATTCTAAATATTTATTTCAAACCGTACATTATTCTTTTAGTTTTGTTTTAATCAACTTGAGTTCAGAAATCCCGTGGTTTTAAAAACGCCACCATCTTCGAATAATCTTTGCATAGAGGTGCAGGACAATAAAATAACGTATTATCCTCCATTCTAGTATTTTTTATTCTAGAAACTATTTTTTTCATATCAAACAATAATTGATAAAATTAAATGCCAATTAAAATAATATTGAGCAAGCCTAACCTTATGTTCATACATTTTAAAGATAAATGCAAATTTGTTTTATGCTATGAATGAAATGTGTTGGTGACTCATTCTTTTGAGGAACCATTACTATTATCCTCTCGTAGGTCGACTAAATAAAACCTTATGCAAGGCTCAATCGAAATTTTTAAATTTACAATAGACTGTTCAAAAAGAAACGGTAGACATTACAGGAAGAATATAAACTTATGTCTAATAATATTCTATACTTAAAAATTAAAAAATACAAAAATTATTCATTCTTAGTAAACCGTAATAAATAACAATATTTATTTAAAAATGACTATGAACGTGAATTATAGCATTAAAATTTTTACCTATATGCTATTCTATTTCACGTTCTTGTGAATCAAAATTCTCATATCATGCGAGTGGTATCGGAAGAAAATTACCCGTTGAGTTTCGTGGCAATTTGGCTGCAAGTTTGCTTTGCTAAATAATTTGGTTTGAAAAATAGGCCAGAAAAAAATGAAAGAGGAACGACGAATTCATACTGTTAAAATTTAACTCATAAGGCAGTTCCTAGCAATGCTAAAGAGCTTATTATTGATTTTTCATGGTTTTATAAATAATGAGTAAAATGAAGCCAAACTCACCATCTGAATCTCTGTGGTCCTGGTCGTCCTTGTGTCTGGAGGTGGTGGGGGGTGAAGCAGGGGATGGAACGCCGCCCCCGCTGCCGACACTGCCCCCAGCGCTGCCCCCGACCACGCCGCCCCCGTAGCCCTGCTGTACATTGAGCTGCAACACAACACACATGGTCACCGCGGTGTAGACCACGACAGTCCAGTGCCGCCCCCGCTGTCGACACTGCCCCCAGCGCTGCCCCCGACCACGCCGCCCCCGTAGCCCTGCTGTACATTGAGCTGCAACACAACACACATGGTCACCGCGGTGTAGACCACGACAGTCTAGTGCCGCCCCCGCTGCCGACACTGCCCCCAGCGCTGCCCCCGACCACGCCGCCCCCGTAGCCCTGCTGTACATTGAGCTGCAACACAACACACATGGTCACCGCGGTGTAGACCACGACAGTCCAGTGCCGCCCACGCTGCCGACACTGCCCCCAGCGCTGCCCCCGACCACGCCGCCCCCGTAGCCCTGCTGTACATTGAGCTGCAACACAACACACATGGTCACCGCGGTGTAGACCACGACAGTCCAGTGCCGCCCCCGCTGTCGACACTGCCCCCAGCGCTGCCCCCGACCACGCCGCCCCCGTAGCCCTGCTGTACATTGAGCTGCAACACAACACACATGGTCACCGCGGTGTAGACCACGACAGTCCAGTGCCGCCCCCGCTGTCGACACTGCCCCCAGCGCTGCCCCCGACCACGCCGCCCCCGTAGCCCTGCTGTACATTGAGCTGCAACACAACACACATGGTCACCGCGGTGTAGACCACGACAGTCTAGTGCCGCCCCCGCTGCCGACACTGCCCCCAGCGCTGCCCCCGACCACGCCGCCCCCGTAGCCCTGCTGTACATTGAGCTGCAACACAACACACACAGTCACCGCGGTGTAGACCACGACAGTCTAGTGCCGCCCCCGCTGCCGACACTGCCCCCAGCGCTGCCCCCGACCACGCCGCCCCCGTAGCCCTGCTGTACATTGAGCTGCAACACAACACACACGGTCACCGCGGTGTAGACCACGACAGTCCAGTGCCGCCCCCGCTGCCGACACTGCCCCCAGCGCTGCCCCCGACCACGCCGCCCCCGTAGCCCTGCTGTACATTGAGCTGCAACACAACACACACGGTCACCGCGGTGTAGACCAGGACAGTCCAGTGCCGCCCCCGCTGCCGACACTGCTCCCAGCGCTGCCCCCGACCACGCCGCCCCCGTAGCCCTGCTGTACATTGAGCTGCAACACAACACACACGGTCACCGCGGTGTAGACCACGACAGTCCAGTGCCGCCCCCGCTGCCGACACTGCCCCCAGCGCTGCCCCCGACCACGCCGCCCCCGTAGCCCTGCTGTACATTGAGCTGCAACACAACACACACGGTCACCGCGGTGTAGACCACGACAGTCTAGTGCCGCCCCCGCTGCCGACACTGCCCCCAGCGCTGCCCCCGACCACGCCGCCCCCGTAGCCCTGCTGTACATTGAGCTGCAACACAACACACACGGTCACCGCGGTGTAGACCAGGACAGTCCAGTGCCGCCCCCGCTGCCGACACTGCTCCCAGCGCTGCCCCCGACCACGCCGCCCCCGTAGCCCTGCTGTACATTGAGCTGCAACACAACACACACAGTCACCGCGGTGTAGACCACGACAGTCCAGTGCCGCCCACGCTGCCGACACTGCCCCCAGCGCTGCCCCCGACCACGCCGCCCCCGTAGCCCTGCTGTACATTGAGCTGCAACACAACACACACAGTCACCGCGGTGTAGACCACGACAGTCCAGTGCCGCCCACGCTGCCCCATTGCAGTATTTTGCAAAAAAAAATATAACAAATGCAATGAAAACAGAACAAAATGTATTGTTTTATTCAATTGTTTATATCACCCCAAAGTTTTATCAGGGAACTCCCATGAAAGAAATTATTCATGACAAATGGGTGTTATTTACAGCAGTTGTATGTACTTCTTTTAAAAGTGACTAGCAATGTTGACTTCTTAATTCTGTTCTGCTTCTGGGTTACGTGTTTTTCTTCATACGTTTTAAATAATGAAGAAGATAAATATTTGCATCTAGAGGAGGTAAAATTTCTAATACCTAAGGTCGATGAGTAGTAATTTTACGATGTGAAATTTCGATATTAAATAACAACTCCAGAAAGTGAAAATACAAAAATGTTTACGCCTATGTTCAGCCGGCACTCTCAGTGATCTTTAGTTACTGTACTTCAAAAATTGGATTAAAACCTTCACTAGTTTTTTTTTTATTTATTTTTTTTTTTATAGATGAGGCATTTTTTGGTAATGCCTCCTTATATTTGTTGATAAAGTATTGATCATTTCGAGTTTATTGAGCTATTTATATCGATTAGACTACTCTGTTCAGTGTACGTTATTTACAACAAAACACCGGGTAAAGTAGTTATATACTACGCTACAGCTGTTGTAAACTACCTGTAATTTACTTTTTAACATTAAACGGTGGATAAATCATTATTTTCAACAAAAATTTGGTTATTTCTGATCATGCTTATCCCAACGATTTCGCTCTCTCGATTTTTACTCTGTACCCTTGTTTTGTTCTCAGAAGTTTGGAAACGCCAGGAACGTTTGGGGGAATCCGTGAATTCCACCACCTTCCAGCTATTGATTTAGTCATCCTCATCTTCCTACCAAGCATCGCCCGGTCTGGAAGTCAAGGAATGCGTCCTTTATTTTATTCTCCTGTTCCAGTATTCAAAACACCTACTCTAAAATCATGGTAAATATTTGGCCCATATAATGTTTTTAAGTGATCCCAAAACAAAACTCTTAAACGTTTGTAAATATTTTGAGGGGAAAAATTCATTTACAATGAGTAAAGATTATCATGATGATAAGTTTTATAAAAACTATCCGTTCTAAATACACAAAAAGCCTACTTTGAAGATATTTTGTTCCGACGGCGCAACAAACGTAAACTTAAATCGGCCGGTAAATAATGATGTGAGTGTTGCAAAGGCACCGAGCACGAAGTTGCTGCCACAGAGCAAGATAGCTCGCCGCTCGCTGTTATATATACGGGTACATCGGCAATAATTATCTTCCTGACACTGAGTTCGAACTCGCGCCCGCGCTACATTGCTTCGTGCCGTTGCGCAGTCGGTCTCTCGGTCTCTGTGCAACTTTGTTTGTGTTCTGCTAGCAGTGATAGTTCTCATGATGATTATTTAAATACATTTAAAGCTCGACACAAGGTGAAACTGTAATTTTAGCAGATTTGTTTTATGAAGTTTGAAAATCAGGTTGTTCATTGGTAATTAATAGAATAAAATATTGTACCCGAAAATCGTGGCAGTCGAATAATTATACGATTGCACTACAGTATAAACATAAATGGTCAGTTTATTATGTTAAACTTGTAACTATATTAATCGTGCGGGTATACTATTGAATTTAGTTTATTTAATATTACCATTTTCTTAATAGTCAGTAAAGTTTAATGACTTTTAGGGATAAAATAAATGTTTTCTTTTCTTTCTGTATAATTATCATTTTAAAGTTTAATAAATCATATCACAGCTAAAGGTTTAAATCACAATTTGTTTACTCAGCAAGTTTCGTACGATCTAATGATATTTCAGGTCTGTACAAAATACTGCTCCCGCATTTGATTACAAATAAAAATTAACGGACGGTTATTTTCTATATGTATGTATACTTGGTATAATAATGAAATCAAGCATTATAGCCAAACAATTTGGTAATATAAACAAATAAATAATGCTTCGAAATACATAACTTCTTATATAGCTAAACAGGATACTTAAAAGTTACTCTACTGGAGAAGTTTATCTAACTCAATCAAGTATCTCGTCTATGCGGCAAATGACGTAAAGCAATTGAATTAGGCCGGTCCGGATTTCATTGCTGATGCTGCAATATTTTGTTGCTATACCTCCTGGACTTTCACTGGCTTTATAGGTGCAGTAGCATAGACTGAGAAATTGTTCTATAAAGGGTAAATATATGTCGTTTAACTTTATTAGTTCTTGGTTAATTCTCAGCCTTGGTTATTGTTTCCGCATGATTCAACTGATTCTGATTCCAATGGTATTAATTAAAACGTACACACAATGGAAAATCAGAATAATACCATACCACAATAAACAAGAAGTGTGGTATCTAACAAATATATCAGTTTATTTTTCTAATTAAGATAACACTTCCTCCTCATAAACCAGGTTGCAGCGGATGGAATACAACTTTATTAATAAATAAATTACTTAAATTTTATTTCAGTCATCGCGCATACACACAATTAGTTTATTAGAGCTTTATCTTTCTGTTAATAATTAATAGCATTTTGTACAGAATGCTTAACCACTTTCAGCATTAAAACCGCTTACATGGCTGACAAATATAAATTGAAATTATGATGTACGGATCACGTGGTATTTTTATTTCAAGAAAACATGTTGTTTTCTTTAGTCAAGCGATGTAATAATTGATATAAAATTTTATATGGCTGCATTATTCTTTCAAATTATAAAGATTTTAACCTATTACAGCCACGTGGACAACCTCAGAGAGTCTTCGCTGATATAAAGTCCAACGCACGGCCAGGTTTGATCACACAACGTTTTTCAGAGTGTGGAACGTTTTCGTCCATTAAGTGATCGATCCAATTAAACTTGTTAAAATTGAACAATTAATGAAACTTGAATTCAAATTTGTTACGGGCAACAATAATAGTCAGTAGTTGTTGGTACCAAACAAAATTGCATGTGACTCTATAAGCATGGACATATTTCTGGAGGTGCCAGGGGGTGCCTGCCACTCAGCCTGTCACCCCCTAATATTTGGTGGATTTTATGACAGTGACGGGGAAAACGTTTTCAACATAACTTTGATTGAGGTATTTGCATAAATTACCAATGGTTGCTGTTAAATAAAGTAAATCAACTAACTACTTGGAATAGGCCATTTAAATAGGCCATTTAAGTAGGAGTTTGATGTTTGAATTTGAGCATACAATACTTCAAACGTTAGGTGAACTGGCACCCCCAAATATTATGACCTAAATCCGCCCATGGCTCTAAGTTATTTTAACAAATTAAATAAGAAGTTACCTGAATGTGAGGTTATCCAAAATCGAAAATTACTCCTGAATAGTCACTATCTCTTGATCTGCATGTCAGATTACTCACTAATGTCCAAATGTTTGATCCGTGAGCATTAGTTTGAGCTTTGATGAGCTTCCTATTCTGTTTTCTTGATACAGCTGATAACTTTTTATACTCTCGAATTAATTGAGAGCAATAAATTAAAATAGAGATTTCATTCAATTACATAATATGTGACTGATGTCTTTTTCATCATATTAAATTGAATTGACATATTAATTTTTCATCATAGTAATCATATTAAATTGACATATATCGATTCAAAACCAACACATCAGAAAAAAAAATTCATCCCCGTTAAATAATTGCAAATTTAACGGGTTGAATACCTGTTGAATACTACTGATATTCTTTTGGTTACTTTGTAAATGAAAGAACTAAAAAACGTTGACAGATCTTATTTGCCAGTAAGTGTTCTACAAAGTATCCAACAGTAAACAACTTGTCTGAGTGTAAACAGACAGATGGGCGTGCCAACAGTTGAGGGCGTGTTGCCAAACAGCGCGTCCAATGTCCAACCGAGAACACGCGTTCCATCGAAAACACATCACACCTTCAAAAGTAATATGTAAATTTCCACATCACCGTAAATCTAGGCCGTAAAGCGGTGATTGGGTTTCGACAGAGTCGTTGAACTCAACGGACTTCGTCCGTAATTTTTCGATTGCTCAATTTTTTCATTTTTATGCTCAGAATTGAGTTTAGGGGATCATGCGAAATGGTACAGGAAATCATTAACATTCATTTAGCCTCCAAGTAACAGACAACAACTGTGTTGTTGTTTATTTGAGGCAACCACCACGCAGAGGAGGCAAATTAAACGAGAACACTCAATATTACTAGCAGAGTTAAACAAATTCATCTGTTCTAAGTTTTGACTCGCGCAATGTACATTACAACATACATACATATATATACATACATGTAATATTACTTCGTGCATAACAAAAACTTCACTCTTCAAGGCTAAAGTAGTATAGCCTTAGGGATTGTGTTTCGAGTTCTTTTATTTTTCGTTACTCAATAATAGGCCTATAATAGTATTTGAAAATCGAATGTACTTATCATCTCATGTCTCAATTCACTGGCAGGTCATTAGTTAATTACACATTGTTCCTTTGATTTTAACACATTTTTTCAACGCCTCGGAAATGTAATGATAATTTACTGAAAATTCTTAGGTATGCCCTATCGTCACCGTTACATCCGATATATCTAACCGCACTTATCGATAGCACGGTGCGCCAAAGTTCAGCAGGCGAAAAATAGGCAGCGCCGCGGTTGCCCCCGCTCGTTATTACGGAGACATCGGCGCATGCGTAGTCGGTGGGAACTTCGATATATTTATCGAAGCTCATCTATCGATAGCACCGTGCGCCATAGTTCGGCAGGCGGACAATAGGCAGCGCCGCGGTCGCCCCCGCTCATTACCACGTCAGCGCATGCGTAGTCGGTGGGAACACTGCGCGTATTCTAATTGGTCCCGACCCGGTCCATCTATCGTCCTGTCCCCCTGATTTATAACTAAGTAGTCGTGTTACCGCTTGCTAAGAATCCGACCGGAATGCTTTAGATCTGCCGCGCGGCCCGCGGTAATTTTCGTGTAACCAATATCTCTTGCGGCGAAACACTCTTTTGTTCGCTTTTAAAACCGAATCGATGTAGAGGCGGACATGTTTTTTGGAGCCGAAGTCTCTTGAGAGTTGTTCCAGGTTGAACTTTTCGGAGTGTCGTATAAATCCGGTGGCGTGAACTGGATTCGGTGGTTTTCGAAATTTAGGGAAATTGGGTTGCGTTAGGTTTGGTCGAGTTGTGGATTTTTTTAGACTAACCTTTTAACTTTTAGAAGCGTAATTTAATGTGGTTTTAAACTTTGAACAATTGGTGAATGATTATTAATATTAAAAGGAAACAAAGAACTCTTTATGAATTACTTTACCGTTTTCATGGATTAATTTTTGGCCACGAAAAATGTGGCCACTAATTATGACCACTAATGTCATATAAGATCGAAAACTGTTATAAAATAGATACATTATGATATAAGGTTTCTTTAAAACATTTAAAATTGTTCAGAATGTTCCACTGTTACACGTTTATTACAAGCCGTATCTAAAAATAATTCTTGTGGTACAATTAAAATATTACTTGCACTTCGACAAAAACACTGCAGCACTGAATATGATGTTTTTGTGTTTAAGTGGTATTAAGTGGTAGAAATTACAATTAATTTCAGCGTTGGTTTACAATTTCATAGAACTCCGGCTTTAATTTTTGCAAACCTCTTTTCTTAAACTTACAAAAAAGGACAAGTTTAAATGTTCGTTACTTTATTCCTTTTTTACATTAACATAAACAATTCAATAATTCTTAACATATGACTTGACATATAAAAAAGAGACAGGAAAAATGCGAATATTCCCAACACCTCTCAAAACTTGAGTAAGGGTTATGGATAAATTCTGAGCACCTTTGACGGAAAGGGGATCAACTCATGCTGGCACACTATGTTATGTTTAACACTCAAATTGCATTTATCTGGATACTTCAGGAGCAATTCCGTTAGTCGATACGTTTGATAGGAAAGAAACGAACGTATCCGACCAAAATATATCCAAAATCGAAAATCCAGAAACCCAAAGCCAATAGTAGAAACATCCAAAAATAGTTGGGACCGCACAGTAGTAACTCCTCGGCATTTACACGTCTCCAACGGCGTTGGGTATCCGCAAGAATGCCTGGCCCCGAGCCTGTGTGAGTTAGTCAGGTATTTTTACAGCATATTAACGTTGGGAGACGACCCCGGTGGACGCTTGGCCGAATCTGGAAGGCCGTTGGTTGGTAGCCGCTACAAGCATCTCTCTCACTTTTGGACAGTAAATTTGGAAGTTAAAAAAGGAATTTCAGAGTCTCGCCTTATGGAGACTGTTTCATGTAACTTTATGGTTTAAAAAGTAGACATTCTGCTGGAGTTTATTTATAATGTGCAGTAGTTTTTTTAACGAATGAGTCACTCGTCGATGATAGTAACTTGATTGTCCTGTTTAAATTTAATTTGTACGTTATTATATCGTAGCTCAAGACGTGCATTTCGTAAAAGCAATGGTTTTATTGTTTTGATTTCACAATTTTAAAAAAGCTGTTCAACTTGAATTTAATATTTTTAAAAAACTCAATCTAATTCACTTAAATTTTGGTGAGCCCTATTTTCGGCCATCTGTTCAATTTGAACTTAATATTTAAATAAAGACAACTTCATATGATTACTTGAGGTTTGGTGAGCCCAATTTCGGCCATCTTCCGTCATATAAGCAAGAGGTCATATGTTTCAGGCGCACTGATGCACCACAAAACAAAAATAGCTTAGATAAAGCCACTTGGCGGGTTTTCTGTGCTCGCTGGGGTGAACATATTACAATAGCGACGTATTTGCGGCGGCAAATAAATGGCGATCAATAAATGTATTTTTGTTATACACAACAGTCATATAAAATCCGAAGATAACAAGATACACGGAGGTGGAAATCGTCATCACTACGAATCCCAATACGCTAACCACTTATTTGAATGTAAGCAATTACCTAGCGAAGAGCCGAATGAGTTATAATATATTCGCGTTGTCACTGTCCAAGCGGCGGTTACATCATCGCATGCTTCAGGAGCCGAGCGGTTCCCACCGCATTAATTGGAAACTCCTGTCGCAGATTAGAGCGGCAATTTGTACCCTTTGGCGGCGACAATTAGACATTACCCGGTTATTTGTGTTCAGCGGCGCGGCGGCTGATTAACGGACCAACATGCAGCATGCTGATCCGCGGTTCCTCATGTCGTGTGGAACTTGCGGAGGTTTGACTTCTTGGACTAAACCTGTCAACATGGCTTTATATCTCAGGCCCAACATGCAGGGTTACAGGGTTACTTAGTTGGAAGAGATGGTGTTGTGATTACATAATGTTAATAATTAATTATTCCTTTAGAGATTGTAAAAACTGTAGTATATTTCACTAGTGGTCACGAAAGTGACCAATTTCGGGAAACGTAGCGTTTTATGCGCAACCCATGGCGATCGTGGAAAACGCCTTATGGAGACCAACCCACTCCACCCACTCACACTTAACCCACACAACACACGTAATCACCCCCACACTTAATCACTTGTCCCATGGGACTTAAGTGATTAAGTATTGAACGATACTTTTTATCACGATGCGTATTACCGCTGAGTCTTTTAAAAATCCAGTATCACATAGTCTAGTAGGCCTCATTTCCCCGTGAGTAACACGGTATATTGAATTTTTATTTGACTTTTAGTTAGCTGAAGGATGGAAAAAGTGTTCCGCAATATTAATTTTTTGGGCAAGGAAAACATGTTTAGGACAGAAATAGTCAACTGATAATTACTTGCTTTGACGAAATCAGGAAAACTAGGGTTTTCACAGATCTCAGGTGTATGGTAACGGGCTATTTTCGCGTTCATGCAGACTATGTTCGTCATAATAACGACGTTCCCAAGTCAAATAACCCGAAGGTAAGGATAATGCAACAAATATATAGCGTTATCCTTAACTAATGAACCAATTTTTAAGGTGTTTTCGGAGTATTAAACATAATTTTGTACGAAAAAGAGTTGTGATATATATATGAAATATTTGAGAGTCAAAACATGATAAGACTGTTGACATTTAAGTTAACAACAAATCGTTTATATCGTTATTATATAAAGCGTGATAGAGTGAGGGATAAAAGCTAAAGAACATGCAGTAACAAAAAATACAAAGCAATAGCCAATCCGTTCGACTTTTTACCTTCGTGATTGTAAAGCCAACAACTACAATTCTTTTTATTACGGTAAATTGGTATAGTCTTGTAATTGGTAATAAATATTTTCAACACAACAAAAAAGGAAGATTGTATAAATATAGATGGTCTGTCAAACACCAACCCTGAATTCCATTAGACCTCTAAATCGAACATCTGCCAAACACCGAGTAAGCCCGCAGAATCCGGGAGCGATCGCTTCACATTCGAGTCGATTTGAATTACAAAACAGCTCGTTTCAGGAAACCCGAACGGAAGGCGGAGCCGGCGCGACGAATTACACTTATCTGCAATTACAATGCGACGGATTACATGTAATCTGCAATTACAATGTGATTATCCACTCGGCACGGAGGGTGATAAACCCTGTCTGGAGTATCGCCAGCGTTGAAGACATTATTACCTGTAATAGATTGATTTATATTGCCCCTCCTAGACGCACTATTTTTGTATTGGTTAAATGTCGCAACTTTATCAGACTGAGAGATTTATTGAGCAGGAGTGGTGGAAGTGTAAATACAATTGTGAGATCAAGTGGATTGTTGAGTTAGTTAAAGGAGCATGCGAACGGGTGGAATAAAAATATAATGGAATTCACATCAATTCAATGTTGCAGAAAAACTTTCGAAGTTTAGTAGAATGGTCTGAGGACGCTTACTTATATAGACAAAAATTGAGATTGCAGTCCCAGCTGACCTTTTTTTTATTTTAAGGAAAATGGTTATTTAAATTATTAATAATTCTCTAGGAATATATTTCTTTTGTAAAAAACATCAACGTTGTACTTGTGAGAGCACTGCAAAAATTCTTTTGAGGAAAGAATTCTGTCTATACGACTATTTTACGGCCTTTTTCAAAGTTTTTTTTCAAACAGTCCTTGAGCTAAAGTTCATTGCGAAAATAATTAGGTTGGTGGTGAGGATGCTGGTTTTCAAACTTCGCCGTCAATAGTTAATGATCAATGGTGATTATATTCTCTGTGAAAACTCATAATACTTATTTCCGCCGTTAAATAAAGATTGTTGCAGATTTAAATTAATTCAAACATTGATTATGTTTACGTTATTTCCTCTGATTACAAATTTATTAAAAAAATTTACGTATTTATGACTTATTATTAGAGCAAGCCATTTTTAAAACTAACACATCAATTTTTATTCTTAATACTCTTATGTAAAACAAGAATTTTTTTAAAAGTAATATAACAATACTAAGTGATGTGACTAGTTATGCCACATTATAGACTTTAAAATTTTTTATCCTTTGAAATCACGTTCAAACAGTTTTCAACAACTTTATTTTTACCAGTAATATATTCCGACAAAATAGCGTACAAAAACATTAAAATTACAATCAATCTCCGTGGCATTCGTCCCACTGTCCGTCCGGCGCACGATCAATCAACGATTTTCTCTCAACAGTTTACATTAAATTGCGATTGTAATTTGTCGATGAAAGCTTTTTAACCGCCGCTGATAGGACGCGGACGCGGCGAGTTCAATGGGCAGATAATACCGCCTGATGCCGGATAATAACACGTGATCGGTTCTCGGTACCGACTGTGTACCGACCGACCGACGGTAGCGACCGACCGACTCCCGGACACGGCGCCGGCGTCGTCCTGGTCGGGAAAGGTCACAAGGCTGTCCGCGATATTGACTTGGAGGGAACTTTAGGATTTAAATCACTATTTTCCACTAGCTTTTTTAAGACCAATGTTAAGTTTTGAATTCTATCCATCTTAAATTATTTTGACCCAAAATGAGCATTTATGGCTCATGTTAAAGAAAATATAACGTTCTAGCCAATTGCGTAAAGCATAATTTCAAAAGCATAATCTATAAAATCTAATTAATTATACTACTATGGTGTTAATCATTAAGATCTTGTAATAATGGAAACATAAAATCAAAACTTATTTCTTGGTCTTTAATTTAAAGAGTTACAACTGTATCTAATTACAAGCCGTAACTCAACGATTTTCGCTTGCCAGTTCAGACTCAAAGGAATTTGAAAGTTGACATTGGTTGATGCGAAAATTAGGCAGCAGCCTGGGTCCTCTCTCGAGGTGAATGTTTAACCTTTTACAAAGTCCAGTTTGATCGGTGTGAATTTCGAATTGAAGAGTTTTGCTATCGAGTGGAGTTGTAAAGTATTTTACAAATAGAAGAAAGTCAGTGCTGAATTAGTCATTTATACTGAATATTTATTGTCTCCTCTTCTATCAGTGTCAGATGTTACACAATAGATGTTATTCGTTTTAAATGGACAATAAATGAATTAAAGAGCTAAACAAACATTTTACGGCCCTTTTCAATTAAAAAAGATAGTGTGCGCGTAATGAAGCTCAAAAATTAAACATCTAATAAACCGTTTCACACTAAAATAGTAGTATATGCAACAATTGTATAATGAATGTCTTTAAGCCACGAGCGAGTGTTCTAAATATCTCACGAGTGGCTTAAAGGCATAATACAATCGTTGCATACACTATTTTATCTACGACCAACAATATACAACAAAATTTCCCCGAAGTTAAACAAAACTCATGACTTTTAATAATGATGGAATAGGTCAACTAAAATTTGAGGTTAGGCAAATAAGCAGACTGAACCATGAATCGTTGTGGAACAATCAGCTGATGGGATAAGTAAACTCAAACATGAATCGTAATGCAACAATCAGCTGATGTGCGAATTGCGTAATTGTTATTATGACACTACTTCCGTCAAATGCCGAGCTCTCATTGGTCTAGAACCAGTACTCTAAAGTCGTCATTAGAGTACTGCTTGGTTTTTGGTGTTTTAATGTATATCATTATAATGTTTATTGTAATACCATAATTGGTGTTTATTGCAATTGTCGTAGATAATATAAAATAAACAATAGACAGAATATAAATAATTCTACACATCCCCTTACAGCACTGCAGCCGAGCCATGAGTACATTTGTTTTTGCTTACTCCACTTTAAGGAGCGTTAAAAGCAGTAGTGGCCTACTAAAATACTTAATAAGGACTGCAATATAATGCAATAAATACCTATACGAATACCCCCGCAGCTTTTAAGGTCACAAAAAACCTAGAAAATAGATAAAAATATATATACTGAGAATAATTTCTGTCATTTTTAAAAATGTGTTTTACTGAAAAAGGTCCTAACCCATTTAATGTTTAACCAGTACGGAAACGACAGTTAATTTCTTAAATTCACTTAAGATGAATTTGAGAAATATTCAAATATGTCCATTCAGAATGTGGATGTTAACTTAAGGGCAAACATTCCAGGTTCCCGTGTCACTCCTGATTTGTCTCCAAAGGACGTCCGCCGGAACTGAGGAGTTGAGGACTGACCAAATCCGAGTGGACAGACTGAGATGCCTGTCACAGCCAAGAGAAAGAGCTCTTCGCATCCCATCTGATGCCGACCTCCAAGATTTCAGTTTGGGATACAAACATAATATAAGTTTTACTCGTTTACAACAATGTTTGATTAGACCTAAAACTATGATTTTAAATATCGGACATATTATAAGAACAGTCCAGCATACGGGGGGGCGGGGGGCAGATGAGTTCTTTGTACATAACTCAACCTTTAATTTGTATGTACATTTTGAATTTTATATTTCTAAGTAAACAGTATATTAATACAATGGGCCTTATAATCCAAACCCAATAATTCATGGGGTATCAAATGGTATGAGAAAATCGATAATAGCTTAAAATGATTTTCAATTTTTGAAGTAAGTTGCAGAAGCTGTTGAAATACATATCAGGCTGTCACGATCTATTTAAGCACGATTATTGATATGAATTATAATAAGCGGGTGACCTTTGATTTAATTTCATTCCACATTCCATGATAAATAATTTAGTTCTTACAGTTTTAAATAAAACACCTGTTAACAGTGATTATGGGATATGAATAGGATATATGCAATGTTTACTTAAATAATTGTTAAATCTATTATATATTTAATTTGTCAAATACCACTGACCTATCACCACACAGCCCAAACTACTTGGCCTAGAAACTTGAAACTTTGCATGAAAGTTCCTCTCAGGGCATAGGCACTCACTAAGAACTGATTTTTAAAACTTCCCTCAGGACTACACCCTATGACACATCAAAGTTTCAATGTTAAAGTATAGGGAAGCTCAACCCTCAAGTGTAGTTGTCAAGGCAACCTTGACATTAAATCTGAAAGCCAAGGAAGTTTTTCTGTTTTTCCACGGGTAAACCGTGTTGATCAGCTAGTACTTATATATTTATTATAAAATCGTAGTATATGGCATCTTTAGAATAAACTTCATTAATATTTGAATCTCTAATCTATAAACGTAAATTTAATGTAAAAGTAAAATCCTTATAGTGGGGATCTTTATTGACGAACAAATTTTATAAATAAAACTCAAGCAAAGTAATCCTTTGATCAGATATAAAACAAAAAATAAATATTGGTTACTCCAGCAATTCTGCCGCGCCGCACGCCGCGCCGGGAGGGCGGAGAATGCAAAATGGTTGCAGTAGTCATTTTGCATAGTTTGCCCCTGCAAGCGTTATTCAGGATGCCACCAGTTTTTCGTGCTCTTCAGGTTTCATGGTTTTGTATATATTTTTGTTAAACTAATTTTAAATAGTCTTCTTGATGTGTACTATTCTATTTGTATTTATTGTAGTTCATTAAATAACATTTAATATAGATTTAAATATTTTTGGGTGTAAAACTCAAGTAGCCTATGATTTGTTTACTACTGTTGTAGTCTTAAAAATAGGACGAATTTTTAAGTTTATAGTAATTTAAAATGCAAATTAAAGGGATAAATAATTTTAGTCCGTCTCAACTGTTTATGCTTTGTAAACAAAGCTTAAAGGGTTGCTGAACGGCTTAAACAAATTATTTTAATATAATCCTTGGTTTCAAAACAATTTTCATTGAATGTGTTTGTGAAATAAATACACACAAAAGGTAACTGGATCTACCTTGGCCCTTTCAAATACACAAATGCAATCTCATTACTTAAACATGTCACTAAAGAGGTGTTGTTGTGTCAATTCCTTCTGTTAAAATATACTGCCATAATATAAAATACAAATACTGTACTACTTTTCATGATGCCAATGACAGTTTATAATTAACTAAAACATACCTATTATAACTATAACATCACCCTTAATTTCACGAACATTCATTTCCAATCGGAAAATTAAAAAATGATCTCCCTTATTCTAAAATGCTCAAGGTCACCTGCAGGAATCAGAGACCGGTAGGACCTCCAGTTCTTGTCAGTTTACAGGAGAGAAAGAATACTCGGAGAGACCAGGAGAGAGAGAGGGCGAGAGGCTGAGGGAGGGAGAGAGAGAGAAGGGGGAGGTAAAAAGTCGGCAATGACATACAGGTGAGCGCGGAGCCATTCCGCGAGCTTTGAAAAACGTCGGTTCCGCAGAACCCGGGCCGCAATTAACAAGTGGCTGGAGTTTTGTGGATGGGCCGAAGGGGGGGGGGGGGGGGTTCGACCAATAGGAGACGAGCAAAATATCGGCTGTCATAACTTGACGGAGGGCCCAATGCCGCGGCAAGGCCGCCGGCAAATATGATGTCTGAGGTCCAATAGGATACGAGTGTTCAGAGCCGCATGTTTAGAAGATGGACATTTGAATTCAATCTGAAGGCTGTTAGCGGTAGATTATCCTAAGATGTTGATGAAAAGAAAATTAAATAGAGTATTGCAGTTGCACAAAGACAACCTGAATGAAACACTAGGAGGGATGAACTGAAAATCCAATAATAAACAGCTCTGATTAAATCAATTTTATATGTATGATCAATCGATGTAAATTTAGCATAAATAATTATAAGATGATTTATGAATACCATACAGTGTCAAATCACTAATACTTTATATTATTGCAGAACACAAACTATTTTAGTTTAAAGAATCAAGAATATTTAATGTCTTAAACTATAACGAAACATTGACAATTTTCAATCATATTTACAAAGATGAAACAAAAAATAGGGATCACTCTTTGCATAGGATTCTTATGTTTTCTAAAATAACCCCTAATTGTCACCGTTAAAATAAGCAAGCACAATGTAACATGTAACAACGCACATTAGACAATAACGATTCACTAGAATTGAATTAAACTTCAAAGGTATTTTTGCTGGTACCTTTGACACAAAGATATCGTAGTCTCAGGAAGCAGGTTCAAAAGGAAGTAATTTATGGGGGGGAAGCGAGCACAATAATATTGTTCCATGGATTTCGGTAGTCAAATTAGATTGAATGCTATACCCTAAGACATACTATAGTAATTTCCTGTACTTCATTGTACTAGTAGTATTTTTATACTAGTATGCTTTGGAACATCACAAATACAATGTTAGTACTCCAAAAAAGTCATTTCACACTACGCACATTTTATTGAAGTTCAACCCACCATCTGCAGAGTATCCCCAGCACAGTTGTCACACGGAAAGTTTCCCCGAATATTCACGCGGCGGGTGAAGGCGGCCAAAGCAGCGGTCCACAAAAACCCACCGCTGCTCGGGGAATGTCCGCGACGTCTTTTTGGGCCCGATGAAAGGTTCGCCGCCGATAAATGGATGGGCTGCTGCGACCGCGAGCGAGGATTTGACAAATGTGCGCGGCCGCGTTTACTCCAATACAGGTTGGCTTGTTGTGCGGAAACAGTCAACGGTAGTCTGGGTGAATTTATGTGTTTTGTGCCTGTGGCCTGACAGTAAAAAGTCAGGATATTAAATGCTATAATTTAAATGATTCGTGTTACTGTAATGCCTTCCAAAATAATGCATGTCTTTGAAAAAAAGCTACATTAAAAATTTGTTAAAGGGATCGATAACGTTTTATAATAATTCACAGTTAGACTATACAAACTGGCGAAGACTGTGTTATCAAGTTGACTTCAATAAAAAGTTTTAAGTAGCCGCTTTCAGGATTTATTTTATTGAGAATAGCATGGAAATGGTCCTGCCGTTATTTATCTGAAGGTACTTGGGATCGTGTATAAAAAACCCCAGTGCCGCAAAATGGGGTTTTAGATTGACGTGTTTAGCAAGGGACATTATACGGCAGCGTCGAATTTCCAAATACATTTCACCTCTGCCTTGCTAAATTTAAATTTCTATGGGAACAACCTTTTTTCTGCCATCAGAATGTTTTAAAATATCCCAGAGATTTTGTAAATTATAAAATTTGTTATTACATCCAGAAAGAGTTAAAAAAACTATACTAATCATCATAATAATAAAGCATACGAATGTGTAACAAAATATGTATGTATAATAACACCCTTTAGTAAAAAGCAAATTTTGCTTGGATGTATAATTGAAAAAAGCGAGTATGCGAGAGTATTTATTATTCACGGAAAAATAAATGTTCATTTTAAACTACGCACATGTTATTGAATTTCAACCCACCATCTGCAGAATATCCCCAGCACAGTTGTCACAAGGAAAGATTTCGCCGAAAACTCCGGAATTTAATAGTGATTGGAAGCGAGCACTCTAATACTGTACCATGGATTTCGGAAGCCAAATTAGATTGAATGCTATACCCCAAGATGTAAAATAAAACTATACTAATTAACAATATTATACTGTGAAATATTATATTAACTATATACTGTTATAGTATATTTTTTTCATTGAGCTAAACTCAATTATATAGTTCAGGGCGTTTTTTTTAAACGCAACCCACTTTTAAGATTGACTAATGCACATATCAAAATGAAATAAGGATTATTTTGTTGATCTTTACATTTTATATAACCTGTTATTTAAGTTTGATCACATTTAGTTTACAATATGTTCAAACAATCCGCCATTGGCATTTGTATAACGTTGTGCTCTCTCCTTCAAATCCCCGAACAGTGTTGCAAGGTGCCCCTTTGAATTTCTTGCATTTAATTTGTTATGTTTGTTTTGAGGTGCTGAATGTCCTGTGAATTGTTTTCGTAGGCCTTACTTTTTATGCATCCCGAAAGAAAATAATATAGTGGGGTCAAATCCGGGGATCTTGGGGGAAGTAGTCCTTCATTGATAAAATAAAGTTTTGGGTTGCGTTAAAAAACACCCTGTATTATATAGTTGTGTATTGTAAAATAGTTTCTTCATAAATACATTATCTTTGTAGATTTTCGAATATTTTTGTTGGAGGGGTTTATGTTGGTCCCGAATGCTTTATAGTATTTTGTTGTGTTACATTAAATCAAGTCATCGACAACCATGGGAGTGACCGTATAGCCTTTAATACTAAAAAAAAATCTGAAAAATAGGCATACAATTAAAATATATAATATAAATAAATGGAAGTTTGATATTTTTACTGAAATAGGTATATAGCATATACAAAGTTACAAATATCATAAACAATTGTCTAAAACAATTCCAAAGGAATAAAAAAATAATATTTCGTGAGAGTTCTGTTCCCAAAGCAGCCATTGCAGAAAGAGAGAGCTTAGTTTATTTGGTTGGCTGAGTACAAAGCTTTGAGCCCTGCGGCAGGAACGTCAGGTATGCCGCGCTAATACACACCAAAGCCAACCTCTCCCCCTCCCCACACAGGCGGAACCATTTTGGGGGGGGGGGGGCTGAAACAAGAGTTGATATTTTCATTACTCTCCCCAAACCGAGGTTTAATTACATCTAAGACTTCTTGCACAAAGTCGGGAGTTTATATTCTACAAAGGAGACGGCCTTTATTTGTTACGGAGTTTGGGGGAAAAGAATGAAGGTGGATTTTAGCGTTTAGAGGGTGGGTAAAGTGTTTAGACTGTAATTTATGATTCTTTATTTTCTTTCACAGCAGCGAAACAATCAGATGTATATTCAAATTAACTCTGATAAATTTTGGAAGTTTATGGTTGGTTGTTTAATATCTAGGCTAATTATTTGACTGACGTCCAACGTACATTATTATCTAAAATTCGTTTGCAGTTCGTAACATTAACTTAACATATTGCTAGCCCATTATGTATATCACATTTAGTAAAATACCTTCAGGTTAAATTTTATATAACTTTTCCTTATAACATTCATTTTCACTGAACATCCTGAATTTCTCGTAAGCTTTTATTTACTCTTCAAAATAGTGATGATAACTTATTAGAAGAAACTGATGATTTATTTTAACTTATTTTATACCATGCAACAACCTAACCCACTCTGATAACCATGCGTATTTTATGCGTTATTAAGTTATTGGATTTTAGTTTTTCATGCTTACTAACCAACTTAACATGAATAAATACCGTACTAAATTTAACCATGGGTGGTGAATTTACGGTATTCAACGCCAAAGAATTATTGGCGTGGCAATTGTTTAACGAAAAGGGCTTTAAAAATTCATTTTAACACATGTCTAAATAATTACAGCAAATTCTAAAAATATGTGCCATACTTAGTTAATTACACTTTAATGAAAGCATTTACGAAAAAATAAAAACAACAACTATAGTCTACATTTTAACTCTGGTATAGGCTACTCAATTTACACTCACGTCTGCTTAATGTGTTTGACCAAAATTATTTATAAGAATTATGTAGAAATACAATTATTTATGCAACGAGCCTGAATTATAATGAGGTAAAATAGGTAAAATAATATTTATTTGGGATACAAGTGAAATACGGTAAAGTATGAAATTGCTGTATGAATTGCTGGTATTGTCACGGAGAAAATAAATTGCTCTTAAAAAGATCATTAAAGTGATGGTGGTGGAAGATAAAGCTTGTTTTTATGACCAATCTGAATCTAATAGGGTAAGTCATAGCATAAACGGTTGTACTGTGATTTCATGACAAAATTGCGTGCTTAAGCTCGTGCTAAAAGAACGGACCAATTTATTTAGATACGGGTTGTTAAAGATAATAACATGAGTAATAATTTAAAGTATAATACATATAACGAGAATATGGAAATGTGGGGAATGTAGCCTGGTGTAACGTGATAATGTTAATAATTAGGGTAAATCCCTCCTTACACAAAATGTCTCTGTTCGAGACTAAAAAACACAATTTATACTATGGCACTATGTTCGATACCAAATAACGAATTATTTATATTTCACTGCATCATATTTACATTTTGGCCATAAATAAGTACAGTATAACTTTTTGATGTCATTTTCAATTTTAGCAAATTTCCTCTTTAGGGAATAAGCTATTACCGTAGGTCTCATGGTAAGGCTTAAGTCCAAGACCATGATGACTTTTCGTTTTGGGGCCCCAGAAGCATAAAAACCGTTCGTTCAAATTACATATATAGATATGTATATACGTGTGTGTGTGTCTGTGAGCACGATAGCGGCCGTAAAATGGCCCGGTCTTAATGAAATTTGGTTCACACATGTAAAGTGGTAATCCCCGCGGACGAGTTCGTAAACAAGCCCGATCGGCCCACTGTAAGGGGGGGGAAGGGGATAACCCCCCCCCCCCCAAATATGGGGTTTTTGGGTTTTTCACATAGAAAAATATATATCATCCAATTTTGATTAGCACAATTGAATTCAACTCGAAAAGACAAACAATTTAGTATTTTGAATCATTGCTCTATGTCCATTGGTTACCGAGATACTGAAAGTGGTAAACACAGTACGTTGTCTCAACGTTAACCTTATGGGAAATAAGTAAAATACTATATCTCGCTTATTTTTCAACATATCTTTATAAAACCTGGTTTTTGGCTTCATCTAAGTGAGATCTAACGTGTTTTGGTCTAAAATCCCTGGAAGTTCCACTTTCGTGGCAGCAAACCTGCATACTCATTTCCCACGTTATTTTTATGCAGATTACAAAAAACATGTCATGTATATGTTTTTGTCATATTAACAATATTTCTTTGCATTTGAAATTCGCTGAGCATGCAGGTCTGCTGCAACGGGGGCATTAAAGTGTGGTGTTAATAAAGCTAGAGATCGTCAAGTGGTCAAAATCTAACAAATAATATTTTTCGTTGTCACTCCTTACAGTAAGTAAAAGGTGTAAAAAGATTTAGCAAAATTCGTTATTTCTGGTTAATGTATTAACTTTATACTGTAGTGATGAACTTCATGTGTCTAATGATTTATTAAATTTAATTTTTAAAGCAAATAAGCACTTGGCACAACACGGGGTTAAAAAATTATACTCACTGCAGTAAGTAATAAAATTTATACAGTACTTTCTTTTAATTTTATGTCATGATTGTACACTAACCTAACTGTCTCAATATGCTTAATCCAATAAAGTACGATTTGTTCGTGGTATTCTTTTAGGTCACCGAATGATGGCCATGTGAAACAGGTTTACCGCGAATATAAAAACAGAATAAGACAGGTGTATGTGCTGACATTCATAATTAAGTCCAGTATACTCTCGACAATTCGACACTTGGTGGACCTTGGAGGTGTCGAAGTATCGACATTTCGAACTTTAGGGAGATATGGGATTTTACACTAAGAGGGTTTCCTACCTACGATAAAATATGCCGAAAACGCTCCTTGCGGTGTCACTCAGCATCTACAATTTTCAAAATTAAATTAAATTTAACCTACCACTTCAAAGATTCAAAGTTGAAAAATATTTATTGCAAATCCAAAATCGTATATTTTAACGTACTCTGAAGATACATGCAATTGAAGTTGACTGACTTTAACGGCAAGTATCTTGTTAATGAATGAGCATAAGTGGTTTTGGAAAAGCAATAAACACTCTACAACACATTATCATTACAATGGTATATTAAAAATAAATTTTATGTTGAGATTTAGAGATGCTAATGTCACCGCGTTTACCCCTGCATCGCCTTGCGTGGCGAAAAGTGCACACATTTAGGCTAACAAGGGCTCTTATGGAACTGCAGTTCCTAAAGTTTCTGCTAGTGTCGAAAACTGCCGTAGGTATGGAACACTTCTAAGCAATAAAAATAAAGTTGTATATTTACATCTCCAATATTTTTTAAACACCGCAAATGTAAACGGTTGCACAGCTTAATTAACTTTTATCGTAATAGACCCCAATAAATATTACTGAACAAAATATTCAGCAGTCTTTAATGTTTGTTGAGTGTTTTCTGTGTTGAGTGTTATCCCGTGTTGAGTTTTATCCCGTTTTGAGTGTTATACTGTGTTGAACT
This sequence comes from Flexamia atlantica, assembly GCA_035578135.1. Taxonomy (NCBI): domain Eukaryota; kingdom Metazoa; phylum Arthropoda; class Insecta; order Hemiptera; family Cicadellidae; genus Flexamia; species Flexamia atlantica. The sequence goes on along the minus strand of JAQJVK010000003.1, from coordinate 33,552,736 downwards.
ATACAGAGTGTCGGAGAATCGAGAGTCGAACCATCAAGCCTATTGTAATTATCATAACATTTAGCTAATCGATTTATACCATGTTTTACAGTTTCGGACTCGGAGAGAGAGTTTTGTGACTTAGCGCAGTTATACCTACCTAAAAAGCGCAGTTACATATTATGTAAAAATATTTTTTTTCTAATTTTTAAAGTTTTTCATTGCAATATTCTAAGAAAATGCTGAGCAATTCAAATGTTATACACCCTTCAATCTTGTAAATTGCTGTATTACCAACATCTTAGGAGTTAATTCATAGATATTGACACAAACTGCAATGTTCAAATATCTATGGTGTCATTCTAATTAAAAATTAAAGTTACATTAAGTTCAGTTTTAGTGATCACACAAAAAAGTAAATCCGTTTTTTAATTCCATCCTCTAATCTGGTTTACACTTTACGCTACTTGGTGGGCCAAACCTAGCTTGGTATGTTTACTATCTTCCCCAATATTACTCTTTATCTAGTGTTTTTTTCTTTTGGCTTCTAAAAACATATGCGTATGCATATAAAACGTATGCACATTGATACTAGGAAACATATGCATATGCATATAAAACGTATGCACATTGATACTAGGAAACATATGCTTGGACGACCTTTGTTTATGTTTAATTTTTCCTTTGTGATTTCGTTGCAATGTTAGAAACGGGTATGCCCCGATTTTAAAATTTAACGAGTTTCAAATTATAAACGTTTTTACGTAATTAGATTGACTGACTGAGTAAACTGCATCGAACGTGTTGAGGGAAAAACGTTTAAAATAAAATCCTCGGAAATCCATTTTTGAGATAGCTGCGCAAGCACGCATCATGTATTAGGATGAACATATGTCTAGTGATATTTACTACACATATTTTCAAAATTATTTCAAAACCTTATTGTTATGAAATCAATTTATTTTGCACTGATTGAATCAAGATTAAGGTACGGCATTATTCTGTGGGGGTCTACATCACAGTCAAATTTCACACGTGCGTTTTAGATTGCAGAAAAGAGCTATTCGCATCATGGCTGGAGTGTGCAGAAGATCAACCTTGCCGGAATATTTTTAAATCTTTGGAAATTTTAATGCTACCATCAATTTATATTATCGAAATTTTACAATACTATAAGTTTAAATCAACGACAATAACGACCGATGCAGATATTCATTATTATAATACCAGGCAAAGGCACTATCACAGGCAAACTCAACATCGATTGGAATTAGCCGCAACACTACCTCAAAAAAATTATTTAACAAATTACCTGAAAATATTAAATTAGTAAATTCAGAATCAAAATTCAAAATTCTTTTAAAGAAACACCTTTTGGAGCGTGCCTGTTACTCTATAAGTGAATTTTGGGAATAGGCATATTGGGCAATATGTAGACATGTTAAATACATTTAATAAATAAGTTTTAGTTGGAAGATTTTAATTTTAAGTTTGACTATTGTAAAAAAACTGTATAACTGTCCAACAACAATAAATTATATTGAATTGTTGTTTATTTTGACCGAAATAAACAACCTGAAAACATGTACTGGGATAAAAAACATAAAATGGTTGATCAAAAGTACCTTAACTCTTCTCACTGCAATTAAGACAGCCCGTGGTCAAGGTGGGAGCGTATCCGCCACGCCGTTATAGCCCGGCATGCGCGGCACGCTGCGCGGGCTGCCAGCACATTCCGCCTAGACTCGTCAGCGATTAGCGCCCGGCCCGGAACTCGGCCCAGCTAACTCCGATGTTCATCATTACAGCATCGGGTGTATATACAGAGTGTTCTTAAAGGTATGCCACAACATTTGGCAAGTGGCTCCTCTCAAATAAACAAAAAAACCCTTATCATTGTGTCTTAAAATACTTGGGTTTATAATTTTATTATAAATATTTCTCGTTACTTTTTGAACCATATAAAGTATCTACTTGGAGCTATGTACTTAACGTTATGCATCTGTTTACTACCATATTTGTTCTGACACAAGCCAATGTGTGTATAAAGGCAATAAAGAATATTTAACTTGTCTGTCTTTGGCATTAAAACTACAATGTTCGTATATAATTTTATAATTTAATGTTTCTGTTTTAGAGGAACGTTGAGTTTCAATTTGTTCCAAATCAAAATTGTAGCTATTTATTATTTTCAAAGTTATATGTTAAAACTCTTATTATGTAAGAGACGAAAAAAATGAATACTTTTTTTTCTAACTGATGGAAACCCAAACTTTTTAAGAACTTGTTCCGGGATCAAGTTGCATATATACTTTGACACAAAAAAGTCATAATGCAAAACAGAACAAATAAAATTTACTCACTTGAGGTACAGGTGTTTTTTATGTCGGAGAGTCGTAGTCTATATAGACGTATATTTAAAATCTTAATCACGAAGGGCAAAAATTTGAGGCAAATTGCGAGTAAATTGAAAGGTTAAGAGCAGCGGCTAATATTATAATATAGTTTTTTGCTGTTCTCAGGGAGTTAATGGACAACAATCTGGATTTTACTAAACATTACTGTTTAGTAAAATCAAGGATATTTTGACTACATAGTAAGGTTGATAATAATAAGGTGCATAATAGGTTAATCCCAATGTTGTGATAAACTGTGTCATAACTTTTTAATGTTGCAAAGTTTAATGTTGTTTTTCTTTTTAATTGCAAACCTCAACAATAAATTGTCTTTTGAAAGGATAAAATAAAAATTTAAAGAAATTCATCGCTGAAAATACACTTTTAGAATGTTCATGATTTTATCTTTAATGTCGATATTAACTTTTTTGCAGATATCTGTACTTGTAGTATATATATTATATAAGTATATTAAGATGTTATGTATAAATTTTTAAGTTTTTAACCATACAAACTGTTTTAATCCTCAATTTATTTTGTAATAATAAAATAATCTGATTGGCATTACATGTCAAATTATAAATCAATATGTTTGCGTACAAACATTTATTTCGTTAAATTAGCCATTTTAGCTTGAAGTCAAATTTTCGTTCGATTTTTGCGAAAGTCTCTAATGTATAAATGGGCTGTCTGTTCTTTCTTATATCGTTTATAGAACTCGGAGGGAAAGGAACTAGCAAAACAAACGTACTATTGTCGGCCTAGAGCCTATATTTTATTTAGGTTTAAGCAAAGAAGGATAAAAGAAAGTAAGGAACATGCATGATGATTGATATTGAAATACTTAAATGCTGTTTTACGAAGAATCATTCGATAAATTATCTGACAATGTAAAATACTAACTGATATTAATATAATGATATCTTCCTTTCATGAACCTTTCTCTAACTACATTGAAAGATCCAGTGTAAATGTCGAATTTGCATGAAACGTGGTCAAACAGGTTCCGCTTCCTCAAAATACTCTGCTATAGTTTGGTCTCCGAAAATGGTTCATGCCCGCACTGCTTCAAAACAGTTTATATAGACACGCGCATTAAAAAAAGCAGAAAACACGTATGAAAAATTAGTATCGAAGTTAAAAATCGATATTTTTATATATTTGCAATCGCAATTTTATGTTAAAAAAATTTAGATATCATCGTTGAAACGATAATTTGAAGCATAGATGTTTATCTGGATGATAAGCTAAACAACTACCAACTGTTTAGTAAATAAACTATGATTCTACCAGGTTTAATCGAAATAAAACATTCAAGAACACAAAAACATGGTTACAATCACTGTGTAAATACATCCTTCTAAACATTCAGAAAATACTCTTTGTACGACACTTCGGTACTACCGACGCATAAAATTGACTAGGAACGAGTCAAACACGCCCTTCCGTCTATTACATCGAAACAAAATTAAAACTAGAATTATTGACCATCAGGTAACGCATGTTGTTGATGAAATGCTAGTTTCGTGATTTACCTGCAATTGAGTAAATTATGGCTCCAAATATAAGTTAGTTAACTTCAACCATACTCGACAACATATTGGAATTTTCGAACCATTTACCTATTTACCTATTTACCTACATCAACGTTACAATCCTAGAATCATTGTAATACCACATTAAACTGAATTAGTTTATAAAGAAAATTTTTGCAATCCATGTGACTGAGTGACTGACTCTAGGTTTGACAGTTTCTCTATTGTAATTGTGATAGGATGGTAAAAGAACTAAATAACTGAAACCGATATTTTAATAAACAAATAAAACTGTAACCTTAATTGCTTAATTCAAAAAGCTTCAAATGAATAACAATAAAAATAAAACATATGTTTTTAAAGGAAATCGATTATTTATATCAAATCGAAAAATATCGCTTCTTGCCTTAAATTTTAACGGTGCATGGAGACGGATTCTAAGTATAGCCGAATAATTAAATACCCCCGTCGCAGCAAACCTGCGTACTCAGGATTTTCTGAGATTTAGATATAACCTGTGTATTTTTCTATGATTAGGCTATAACAGAAATGTTCATGGAAATGAAATCTGTGTTCATTACAGTAATACACTTTTTGTATTGCTTATTAATTCTTAGTCCAATAATTCTTTATAAGTGTATTCTTGTTATAATAAGCAAACATACAATCAATGTTATCAAATCAGTCAAAATGAAAACAAATAACCACTTGAACATATTAAACTGAGTCATATGATTTAAGCATACCAACTTGTGCAACTCTTTCATAACGAAGAGAATTATGTATCCAACGCAAAAATTCAAAAAGTCATTTGTCGGAGCTTGCTTCTAGATTCCTCGTTTATAAAAAAAGTTGTATCCACTCGGTGCTTCCAAAAAATCCTGGGCCGACAAAAATGGTTATAACGAATTTATCACACGACTTTTCGGAGCCGCGAAGATTCCCATTCCACCTTATAAATAGTCGCAAACAGAACCCTCTGACGAAGAAGGACTTACCATCACTTGAAATTAATGTAATGGTTAGAAATAGTAAAAATCACAATAATAATAAAACAAGCATCATAATTATTCTGAAAAATACATTTAAATTACTTAACTGTCATTTTGATTAAGTTGATATAGCCCTATAAAGTTGTTTTAATGTAGGCAAGTACATGTACTGTCAAATAAATGTCTTCAGTTAAAGTATTTATAATGCTTAGACATAAACATTAAGTCGGTTATAAATAAATCTTGATTGGTAATTAAACCCCACGGTACAAAGACAAATTAATCGCAAAATACCATTAATTAAATTTATCCTGCAAATTTGCCTTCTTTAAGTTGGTATTATCAATGTATGTGACTGGATAGGTGATTAGAAATTTAGTTCATATTTGTAAACGATGAAACTATAGTATATTGCGATAGGACATTAAATGTATTGATTGAATTCATATTAGTAGATTATCAAGGCACTTGTGGAACTGCTGGACAACAAATATGAATGAAAATTTGTTGGAACCAGTGGATACAGGATGCAAGGGATTCTCATCCGCCCGCGGAATATCTCATTAATTTGAATATTCAAGGAAAAATTACAGAAATATTTGTAGACGGACACATGTTTTTTTACTTGTTCTCGTTTGTTATAAATTTATGTTTAAAAAGAGTAAATATTTTATTTAACATATAAAAATATAAAAATCCTATTATGTTCTTCTTTAAAGATTGTTTTTTGAACGCTCTCTGAAAACAGTTTGCTTAAACTCTATCCCAATTATGACTTCTGCATTTTGCTCTTAACCTTAACAATATAAAAATTATTTAAAGTTTATTTAAGAAATATTTTAACTTATTATTTCAGGTCTATAACTGAAACATTAACAGTTGTCCGTAACAATACAGTAGCTTAATTTTGCATTGATCGATCAACATTAAAACCGAAACATTCGATATGTAAAAGGTGCAAGAAATATGAAATTAAGTGCAATGTTATCATTCTGTTCAATAATGATTTATTTTCGACTGTTTTCGGATTCGATGCCTTTAATAAAGTTTTGAGATTCTACAAATTTCTTAAACATTTTTGGTTACAATAATAAACTAAAGTATCTATTAATAGTAACAATCCAAATTTTAATATTAAATATTAACTAAAAATACTAACAGTAAAAATATAAAAACAAATATACACAGAAACTATTGAGCTGTAGGAATCACCTATGGTTCTCACTGCTGTCTCCAACAGAATATATCTTATTTAGTTCATGATAAGTCCTTGGTTATTTTTTCATAGTTGGCTTCTGGTGGACCCTTTTTATTTGCTACAGGAGTTCTTTTTCCTCGAGGGACCGCGATATTGGTTTTTAGGAATGGCTGTTTATCTAAGTAATATCAAATGTTATTTTTGAAATGAATTATTGTATTTATTTTGTTATTAAATGTTGATTTTTATTATTGTGTTTTTGTGTAAGTCCCCATGCCATCCATTTATTATATATTTAACTAGTTACTATCTTCGAAATGTAAAATTTGCATTTAAACGCATGTTCATAAGCTGCAGTATTTCCATTTAATGTAAAATGTATCACTTAAGCTATGTCAGTATTACCATCCCCCTGTTTTAAAACTGATAAACATAGTTTAAAGTCAAATTTAAAGTCATTCAGAAGTTATTTATTTATTTTTATTATTATTTGTATTTATTATTGTAGTTATTTATTTTTTGTATCAGCATTGAAATTTACTGAACAAATGGACCGAAATAATACATTACTTATGTGTTTTTCACTGTATTTACTTGTCAAAGGAAACACTTGTATTTTAAATTTGCACATGCAATGTATATAGGCTATAGCTAAATAAGTTACTCAGGCTATAATTCACTTAAGACAAAGTTGCGCAATTGTTTACTTTGAAGTGCAGTAATTACCTCACTTACTTCATACTTCTTTTCCTCGTCTGTGACCAGTGGTTACTGGATTGACAGCGTCACTATTACTTAAGCACAACAACTAACTGTAATGTACTTGAGTTTTGTTTATTCTAAGGAAATTAATTTGTAAGTTCAACGCCTATAAAATATAATAAACCATTTATAACTGTCTATAACTAACTGGTCATTGTATTCCGCATTTATTCGAGATAAGATGATGAATTTTGGTAAGTGGCGTAGTTAAATGTGTAATCTTTGTATTTAATAATGAACATAATAATTAATTATTTAATTTCCGGTGGTGGTTGTAACTTTATCCTTTTACGCGGTTTATATATTAAAGTGTTAATATCCTCACATAATAGAGATAAGCTAGTTCACACAATTTAATTTTGTTGATTAATTATATCAGATTATGCCTCATTTAACACTTTACATCAACATTTAATTATGATTGTCTTTATACCCCTAACCATTGCTTTAAACATATTTACGCATTTCCTATTTATTGTTTAGGTTTAGAATATCTGTAATAATTTATTTCATTAATTTGTATGTGATTATACTGTTATTTATCAATATTTTTTATCTAGCCTAGGCCTAAGTGGCGCTTATTTTATAGTCATTCAGAATTCCGGTACATCAATTAAAGTATTTTGAATAAAAAACATTATTTTACAGCTTTCCTGTGTAAAAGTCTTGTATAAGAATATAGTTTAAAATAGGTGGGAACACACGACAAACTTCTAGAAAGCTAAGTTTGAATTCTGTCTTTCGCCAAACACATAGAGAGTTGCTGTATTTGTTTTTCTGGCTCCCGTAATAGGCTATTCTTAACAGACCGGTATCATAATAGATCGACTTGAGTTGATTATCCGGATTGAGAGCTCTACATGTTTGTGTTCCGTTTGCCGGGCGGGTCTTCCGCTCGTCATTCATTACATCTTGTTATATTATTTTACGGCCCATTTCTTGCGGTAAAATGAAAATGTAAAATGTCATTTAAAAAATAAATCCTGGCTATGTTCGCTTTGTGTTCAGATTAGTGAAGATGAAGAAATAGGTTGAACGTTCGACAAGCTTTCTAGAAAGCTTTATATTTCGAGCGTCTTTCACCCGGAAACCCGGTTATCCGACAGGTCCTGTTTTCAGCTGATCTCTGACCGGCATGCTCAGCGGTCACTATCTGCTCTTCAGCTTGTGTTCGGCTTCGTCGGGGAAACGCACACAGGCGGTCTGGTAGGCTACTTCTATGGTTTTCCTGCTCTGACGGCATGCCCACTATTGAAAACGTATTACGATTTCTAACGCCACACTGCTCTAGTTACTCACCCTGTCATAGTAAGGGGGGAACGAGGGAGTCCTCGGGGGTCCGGTGGAGGTGCCGGCCCGCTGGTACAAGTAGGGGTAGTAAGCTTGGTACACCACCTCAGGGCAACTCATAGCAAACACATGGCACACGACTCACTCGCGATCACGCACCGTCAACTACTGAGCCGCTACTGAGGACGCGCGCCCCCTCCCCTGTAAGCGGGCCAATCAGCGACTGCGCTTACAGGGCCAATCACAGCGCTCGCCCCGCCCACCGCACCTTCCCCTCGATGACCATTGGTCCGACGGCTCCAGTCACATTCCTCTCTTACAAAATGACCGCTCTCCATGAATTATGTATGGCTAGGGCAAAAAGTGAATAGTTTATTACGCGCTCACGTGCTACCGTGTGCCGCTGACTCCACCCTACCCACGGCTACTGACTCCCTTACTTCCCTAATAAGCTACAACTCTACCTTCTCCATTAGGTAGTGTCAAAGATGGGCCAAGATGGGGGAACTTACATACATACATACATACATACATCCCACGTCGTCTCGATTGACCATTCTTCTGGCGTGAGACCTGTCACGACTACTTAAAAGACTAGGCAGCACTTCTTCTTGAAGGTTGTCACACACTCGAGTAAGGGTCAGGTCAGGGTTAGGTTAGGCTAAGTCAAGTAATAGGGTAGCTGGTATAGGCACTGGTTTAAAAGATGTTTCTTGAGTTCTACTTTAAATTTCTTCGAGTCATCTATTTGTATTAATTGGGGTGGGAGCTGAGAGAGGAGCTTAAGGCCAATGTATTCAGGTTTACATTCAAATAATTTTAAGTTGTGACTGTGAGAGGGATTAAAGTTTTGGTTTCTTGTGTTATAGGTATGCTGGTGAGCCTTTACAAGTTTTTTATCTTTAACATAGGAAATAACTTCGAACATATAGATACATGGGACAGTAAGAATGCCAAGGTCTTTAAAATGAGAAAAACAAGATTCTGTAGGTTTAAGTCTTAAAATACATCTAATGGCCCTCTTCTGAAGGGTAAAAATTCTATTTAAATTGGCTTTACTGGATAGGCCCCAAAGTATTATGGAATACCTAATCAAGCTCTCTATCAGTCCATAATAAACAAGTTTTGATAATGAAAGGTTATTTAAGGATGAAATATTTTTTAAAACAAAAATGTTGGAAGAAATCTGTTTGGCCAATTTATCTACATGATCGTTCCACCTGAGGCCACCGTCCAACCTCACTCCCAGATAGTCTACATAGGGAGTCTCTTCGATAGTTGTCTCGTTGAGAATTACAGAAGGAAAGACGGTATTTGACCTAGTTAATCTATTTCGCTTTTGATCTGTCATGAAGTGGAGGAACTGGGTCTTTTGTGGATTGATGTGAAGGTTTATATTAGAAAAGTATTGGGAAAGAGTATTGATATTACAGAAGGCGTTTTGCTCTAGGCGATTTAAATCTTTATCGGAAGTAAAAATGGAAGTGTCATCTGCAAAAATAGTTAAAAGATTGCCAGGAAGATAATCAGAAATGTCGTTTATGTAAATTAAAAAAAGAATAGGGCCTAAAATTGAGCCCTGCGGAACTCCTAAGGTGCTAAGTTTGGGATTTGAAAGAGAAGATTTTTTGGTATTGTCAGAATCGAGAAAGTCTATTTTTGTGATGTGGATTCTATTGGAAAGATAGGATTTTAACCAATTCAAGGCCTTATCTTTGATGCCTATTGCGGATAGTTTGTGCAAAAGAATAGGGTGAGAGACGCAATCGAACGCCTTAGATAGGTCGATGAAACAGCCGATGGCTGTCTCACCTCCATCCAAGGAGTCGATGCAGGAATTAATGAAGTTTACCAAGGCTAGTTTAGTGGACTTTTGTTTTTGGTAACCAAATTGGTTGGAAAACAGGATCGAATGATCACTGAGATAATTTACTAATGCATTGCAGACTGCCTTTTCGAGAATCTTAGAAATGGTGGGTAGGAGCGAGATTGGACGGTAGTTCTCAGGCAGACGTGGATCATTTTTCTTAAACAATGGCTTGATTAAGGCAAGCTTAGCACTATCCGGAAATTCACCAGCCTCCAAAGATCTGTTGATTACAAATAAAAGTGGATCAGTCAACTCCAGACAACAGTTCTTAACTAAATCCATGGGTATACCATCGTGGCCTGCTGATTTTTTGCTTGGCATAGAAGAAATTATTTTGATAAGCTCTTTTTTACATATGGAAGGAAACTGATTAAGTTCATATTCAAGTTGTGGAGGCAAATTAAAAGAATTATTATGAGACTCATTTAAAACAGAACTAAGACTAAGAATACCAGGAATGTCTGAGAAAAAATTATTAAAAATGTTACTAACTTCAACTGAATTGTCAACTACTATATTATCTACTTCCAATACAATATTACTGAGAGGCTGAGAATTTGTCTTATTTCTAGATTCATTTACAAACTGCCATGAAGTCTTACTAGGGTTTTTTGAAGTGGTTATCTTACTTTTTACAAAATCTGATTTGGCCTTTAAAATCGCCTTCCTATAACTAAGTTTCTGACTATTATAAAATTGCTTAATTGTACTGTCCTTTGTTGTGATCCACTGCGAATAAGTGTCCATGAGCTTCACTTTCAAAGTCTTAATTTCATCCGTGATCCAAGGAATTTTTTTAGGCCCCTGTAGCTTAAATTTCCGTAAAGGGCAAGCTATATCTATGTGATAATTTAAAGTTTCAATAAATTCCTTATAAATATTACTGACAGTTGACGCACTATAAATTGAACTCCAATTTTCCCCACCTAACCTAACCCTTAGCTCTCTAATACTATTGGCAGAGAAAACCCTACTCACTACATGTTGAACACATTTATCCATTGATTCTATGACCGGAACCTCGAAAACAAGGGCGAGGTGATCAGAAATACATGGTTCTATATGAAAAATATTGCCATTTACATTAGTTACAAAGTAGTCAAGACAACTACTTGAACGTTCATTAAGTCTGGTTGGGAGATCAGCTTGAATATTTAAGCCATAGCAAGAGAGAATGTCTTGAAAAACATAAAAATCATTTTTGTGAAGATTGGGGTCTAGATTAAAATCACCTGAGATTATAAGCTGACGGTTATCCTTTGCTCTGGAAAACAAATATTTATCCAAAGATTCAAAAAAGGAGTTTAAACTCTGTCTGTCATTATTTGGAGGTCTATAAATGACTGCGCATGGTGTGAGGAGCTTGTTAATGCTTAACCTAACCTCAGATACCTCAAAAATTGAGGGAGCTGAAAATTTGCTGGAGTCGGGATTTTCCTGTACAGATACCAGTTCCGGGTTAAGATCATTCCTGATATAGATGGCAGAGCCACCCCCTATCTTGTCTTCACGACAAAAGGAGCTATGTAACAAATAGTTTGAAAAACTAATATTTGAAAGAGAAGAACTGTTTAGACCGTGTTCTGTAACCAAAAAAACATGGGGTTGCTCCTCCTCGAGAAAAACTTCAATTTGGTCCCTCTTAGATGAAATACCTCTTTGAACGTTCAAGTGTAGAAATCTTAAGTTATTAATAGGTTTGTGAGATTGAATACGAGGTTCCGGTATACAAAGTAATGAAGTCCTTAAATCTAAGTTGAGTTTTGTGTGACTAAAAAATCTGATTTTAGTTTTAAGAGTGAATTAGCGATGATTGAGCTTACAACATCCTTCCCCCTATCATTCAAATGCAAACCCTTCCTGGTATAGTGCTTTCTAAACAAAGAAAAGTTAATAGATATAAACAGCCAGCCTAGTTTACTACAAGTTTCTCTTAGCCTAACATTTTGTTTTTTAATCGATTCATTAAAGGACAAGTCGTCATACCTGTAGGGAGTTTCGATCACAACTACGCTATGCTTCACACCGGATTTCTGAGAGTTAAGATTTATATCCTCGATCATCCTGCTTACTGACTCTTCCGAGGTGTCATTGACGCCACCCATAATGACGTTCAAGGTCTTCTTCCTTCTACATGCTTGATCCTTCACAATACTACTAACATAATGGTTCATTGGAGCCCCAGGAAATATCGCTGAAGAGACTTTCACCTTTTCGTCACTAAGCCTATCCTCTAACCTTTGTCTAATATCACGACCATGACTATCAGCTGTTAAATGTACATGATTGAAATCGGGCATGGGACTTATGCTAGGCTTAAAACTAGGGTTGTTAATAGGCTCACAAGCACATTTTATTTCTGTGATCTGTGACTGCTGGTTAGGAACCGGGGAGAATTCCCCAACATCAGATTCAACATTGGGTTCTTGTTCTTCGCTAGGCTTAATACTAGATTTCATATCTTGAAGCTGTTTTTCAAGTGAAGTGATTTTTAGACACAATTCCTTATTTTCATTAAAAAGTACATTATTTAAATCTCTGACCTCAGCGAGTTCATTGGTTAAAAGCCTAACCGGATCATTATGGTACAATTTTTTACCCCAAGTTAAACAGGTTGCACAGGCCCAAGAATCAGGTTCTCTCATCAGTTTGAAAATGGTTTTTTTAAGTCCGGAACATTCTTTCCAAGAGTGGAACCAGCGTTCACAGATGTCACATTGAATTGAGTCACATTCTGAATCAAAAATAGCCAATTCACAAAAGCCACAGGCTATGACAGAGTTATTTAGGTTAGTGGAATTTTCAGGCATACTGCTGGAGGGGTAGGACCTGAAGCTCAATATTTGTTACAAGATTTTTTATTTAAGTTTTTTAGTTTTACTATTTTTTTGGGGTTTTTTTTAATTTTTAAGAAGACTGGCAAGGAAAAATTTATCTGAGCACTTGCAGGAATGTGCTGGCCTTGACTTGGTGGATTTGCAGATTTTGAGCTCTTACCTCGATAAAGTCGTTTTCACTTGGGATTTGGATGGAAGTCAAAAGAAGTATATATCGGAAAAATGTTGTCTGGTAAAGGTAAAATGGTAGGAGTATAAAATTATGTGAGGAAATTCAGGATTATACGAGTGTGGAGTCCAGTTGTTGGCGTGTCCAATGGCTGCCGAGAGGAGGTCGATCTTCAAGTGCTGATTTTAGAATAAGTAAAAAGTCCCGATAAAAACCTATTTATACAAACTGCTCTACACTAATTAAAGATCATATTTAGTAACTTTTAACACTTTTATCGGACTAAAACTTGGTAAAAACGAATTTAACGAGAGAGGCTCGACATCCAGGTTGTTACGTCATGGCTCAGTCTTGCCAACTTGCCAACTCGTCATCCACTTAATAAGTGGATGACGAGTTACTCACGTCAATCACTTAAAAATATTAGATGGATTCCAAGTTCCCAAGCTTATTGAGGATAATTTTTACATACCTACCAACACCTCCTGCTAATCAACTCTTTCATCTCAAACACTGGTACCAAATGGAGTTCTGCAAGGCCCTGTTTTGGGACCTCTGCTGCAGTGGCGGCTGGTGGGTTAAATGAACAGGAGGACTCACTTACTACTAACTACTAAAAGAGCATTAAGGATTTTGTGTATTACACTTACCTTTGATTGCTATTCACAATTTCATGGTCTACCAATATCCGCTGGATTCACTATTAAAATAATAACAATCACTTATCACCAACCCTGGTTACCGACTCATTGGAGTAAAAGAGGCACATGAAACACAGAATGTAAACAAATAACCTCACTTTAGCTCCCATCCCTCAACGTTTAGGTTACGGTTTAGAGGTTAGAGAGATTGGAAGGTTGCTATGGTTACTAAAATGAATAAACAACAGTTGCACCAACATGAATAGTGCAATCATAACGGCAGCAAAGGTTCAGCTTCTTAATGCCCTAAACAGATTGTGGTGGCTTAACTGATTACTGATGTGCGCGCGCATCTTCGGACGCTGCCCCAGACTGCGTAGCCTATAACACAACACGGCAATGACGTCAGAGCACCCTATCCACTGTCTGCTAGATTTGCCATAAGATAGCATGCGTTAGGATTGGGACGCTCCGGGCAGCGTCCGCGAGATAAACGCGCAACAGCAGTTGACTCCTAAATACTTTTGCAAAATATTTCGATGCTTATAGTTGAAATGAATTCATCATTAATGGTCAGTATAATGAAAATTAGGGGTTTTTCACTCTTTGTCGGATACATATGTAAATTAATTTAATTCAGTATATTTGAAAATCTTCTAGGGGGGCGGCGTCCGAGAGTCCTTATGGGCCGGCCGCCACTACTCTGCTGTTTCTGATTTATATCAACGATAAAACAGATGCAGTGCCATTGGAAAATATTTTTCTTTTTGCATGTGACACCACCCTTGTCACAAGAGGGAGGGATGTCGGAAGTCTTGAAATCGAATCCTGCCAAAAAGTAAACGACTTAGGTAGGTACTTCTCTTAGTAATTTTCCCTATGGTAAATGCAGAGAAGACTGGGTACGTCTATTTCCAAACAATTCAAAAGCAAAACAAAAAAAAAAACAACAAAATTCAAAATCTTTTTTTCTGGGAGAGACAAATCTTGAACTTTGAAAATCAGCACAGTCCTTGAGAGTGCAGATTGACGATGGTTTTTTATGGGATGAGCAGCTGTCCAAACTTGAGAGAGGGCTTGCAAAAGGACTTTTTGTCCTGAAACGAATTAGTAAACTCAACAACCTTTCTCTTTCAAAAGTTATATATCATGGTTTATTTGACCAGCTTATTTATTACTCAATTATCTTATGGGGGGGGATATGGTGACCAGATTGTTTCCAAATAAAAACTGGACACTTAAACGAAACTCACCCGCCCCCCCCCTTCCCTAATAGGCTACAACACACCACACACCAAGGTTTTTAATTACACGGGGGTCTCTGTAGTTAAAAAATTTTGCAATTGAAGAAATTAAGTATTAAATTATTTTGAAGATTTTAGACCATGAATTTTATTTTACATTTAGGGCCTATATTGAACTTATTGCAGCGCACGATTTTGACAGTTTTTCTTTAAGAATACAATAAATGGCATGAAGCCATGGGAGGTAATTTTTTCAATCGCCGGACATAATTAAGATTAAGAATAATCAAGTCACATTTTTAGGATCATAAATTTTATTATAAAATATAAAAAATTTTCTTAAAATAAATTATGTAAGTGGTTTTATATATATACACACTGTAAAATAGTAGGATGAAAAAAGTATCATGATTGTCTTAAACTTTAAGTTCTTATCGTTAATAATTGTTATGTTGGGAAACAGCTATACAAAAATTAAACAATAAGTTCATTAAATGTTTCAATTTTTGTTATACTATAATTGTCACTTGGTCCAGTCCTTTTTCTCTATTATAATATAGTTGTAGAACTGGCAACAATCCATATTGAAGATATATAATACTTGAAGAAGAGCTTGAAATAAGTGGCGTAAAACTAAAATCTTGTTTAGCTTTGGTAAAAGTTCGTAACATTCTTTTATAACCGTAAGTAATGTAAGATGCCTCTAAATATTTAAGATAACGTTAGGCAAGTTTTTAATATATAGCCTACTTTAAAAAAAACGGGACATTTTGACGTCCCGACAAAGTTTTTTGGGACAACGAAACGCAAGGTGAAAAAACGGGACTTTTCCGTTTTTACGGGACGTCTGGTCACCCTAGGGGGGGAGGAAATCTGGACAGAATCTTTGTATGGCAAAAGAGAGCATTGAGAACATTTCTCCATCTACCCCCTAGATCCAGCTGTAGGGAAGGTTTTGCTCAACTTGGCCTACTCACTGTTCCAAGCCTGTACACATTTGAATCAATCATGTACATTCAAAGGCAAAACATCAACCCCCCCCCCCCCCAAAAGCCATGAATACAACACCAGATACAAAGACCGCTTTGCCATCAGCCACCACTTCGTGCTTTTTGAGAGGAAGCCTGAGTACGCTGGCCTGAAGCTTTTACAACTGCTCAATCAAAACATAAAAGATGAACAAAATTTTAATAAATTAAAAAACAACCTGAAAGTTTATCTGGCTGGGAGCTGTTTCTATGATGTAGAAAGCTTTAAAGCGCAAAATCAAATTTTTTTTCAGATTAGGCCAATGTGCTAAGTGCACTTTGAGGTGTCTTTGTTTTACACACTCACACAGGGGTCATCAACCTCCACGGAGGGCACAACTGACCAGTCCAACGCTCTCCGGAGTCTACGGATGGATTACACAAGTAACAAGTAATTAAGTAACCTGGTTTTAAATTTGAAAAGAGAAGACCGAAGGAGGAAGACATTTTACAATTTATAGCTAATTAAATAGACTAGAAACAACTTTAAATTTAATACTGTTAGAGCGTACCAGTGCGGAGTGTGGATCCCCATCAGTTCCAACGATCCTGGTGAAGAAATTGAATGTATAAATTGTATAAGGCTCAGAGGAAATCTTAAGGGATCCCTTGTGATAATCTCATAATCATCCAGACCCTGCTCCTCAATTAGGGCAATTAACTTATAGGGTTTTAGAAAGAGGATATCCCCAATTAGCATCCTCCAAATAGACGCTGTTTATGATTTTTATAAATAATGAAAAAAATTGTTTGGTAAAGGAAACATTTTTAACATCTAGAATGACAATTTGATGTGGATATAAAGAGAGTTATACTAATCAATTATCACCCAACATTCATATTCAAGGTAGTTCATTTTGTTGTGTATGAACTTAAACAAGTACACTTTGTGGGTTAAACAACTGGCCTAATCGATCAACATTAATGTATGAATGTTAATCAAAACTACAATCTCTGGGAATCTCTAATAAGTCTTTGAAATGGTTAATCCTTATTTATATAATAAATTTTACTGTGTGGAAATCACTCATATTATACAAAATAATAGAATTTATAAAATTGTAACGCATATCCAGCCAGTAAAATATACGGAGTACAGCAAGACTCTATATTATGTACACTTTTATTGATTTATTATTTGAAAAATATGGAATCAACATCGACTCTCCAAAGCAGCCTCTCAGACAGAGGCTGATGATGACTCAAATCTAAAAATAATTGGAACAACCATGGAACAAATAATTAATCTTTTTAATAAAGAACTTGGAAACATTATTTTAACCAAAGAAACCTGAAATTGAACATGTTAAAAAGAAATTTTGATTATTTGAGAGCACCGTAAAATGAAATTTAAGCATTACCCACACTTGCTCTGTGAATAAGGGGAAATTATCTAAAGACAAAATAGACTACTGCAATTGATTTTTTTCGATTGAAAATCGATTAAACCTTTAGCTGGGATCAAAAATTACAAGGGGTTATACCAAAAATCATTTCAGGGATATAATATGTCAGGCGTTTTGTGATCATACAACTTTAAGGGTGATTTTCTTTTCTTTCATATTATGTATATAAAGCCTAAACTACCCGTACTTCTTGAAAAAAACCGCAAGACTGACACCTATCAACCCTACATTTGAAAGGTATCTGTGGCAAAATCCTGGAAGAACTATTATTGGTTTGTTGATAAAATTTTCCCTAATGGCACCAAATAAAGAAAAGGGATGAACGGTTGTTGCATTTGTTTTTATTTACAGTTTACCTAACAGCTGCTAGGCAGCGAGGGTCCGCACTAGTGCACTCTTAGATAGCATTTGGTATCTACATGTATATGTTTCCAGAATTAAAACTCTCTCTTGATACAACTCTCAAGAGAAAAGCTACCAGGAAACTTTTAAAATTGAAAAAATAATGTATATATATATATATATATATATATATCAGCCCAGGAAAACTTCAAAGGCCTAATAACTCTGACAGATTATGGACAGTTTATTTTTGATTCAATAATTTACTCAAAAGCTAAGTTCCGAAAAGTAACATTAAACAATTAAATACAATTTTACAACTCGAGAAGTGGGGATAAGATTGGACTGATCAGCATTGTTCAAAAAGTTTTGAAAAGAAAGTAACCTACAAGGGATCAACATTTAAAACAGATTCCTTTTTATATTAAAACGATAGCAATATTATAAATACATTTGGATCTAAATCAAAGATATATCTTACCCGGAGGGACAATTTACTCTCTCATATTTTAATGTTATATTGCAATTACTTGTAATGTATATTGACACTGTTCAATGTACCAGTGATGTACATTGGCGAATAAAGATATTTTGATCGATTAATTGAATGAATCACTGCCTGGAGTAATAAATATTTCGTAATAATGTATTGAGAAAATAAAGATATCTCCATTAATTTGTCTGTTACTGATAACGGATGATAGCCACCAAAAATTGTAGGAGGTTGAATTAAATCATGTTAATTGTTTAAACATTTAATTAACTAAACACACTATTATAAATAAATTCTTATTACCATGCAAGATTGATTGAATACTAATATGAAAACAGACAAGATATGTATTTTTTTACCCATCAGGAAAGAAGAAAAATGAATAATTTTTCACCTTTAACGGGTAATATTCCATCAAGATTAACTTTTAAAGGAGATAAAAACGCAAGGCTGAGTGAAGACTGTAAGTATACAATCTGAAGAGAGCGAAAAAACCAATCCAATGATAACGTACGTATAACTGTAGTAATTTTAATTTACTAGACGTTATACTCGTGGCTTCGCCCACATTTAAAATGATGGTAAGATATTACTAGGTATTTACATCAACATCATGTTGTTTGAGTGAACAAAACCGTCCAGGAAGTCGTCTGTAAGTGCAACAATTTGTATTTTTGTTTAATGTAATCCTTATTGGGATTAAAGGAGGGATATTTTCATGCAGAAAAATATTAAAACATTCTTTTAAAGTTACCGAAAGTTTCGTGGGTGTCAGTTTAACACATTTCGTATTGAAGTTAAAGATATAAACCGTTGATAGTAAATATGGAAAGAAAAGTTAAGTTAAATTTGGGTAATTGATGATTGTTTTTTAATTATAGTAGATGGGTCTCGTAGTGGTAAACAAATACAGTGAAAAGCCCCACACACATTTCACGATAAACAAAAATCACATATATTTTTATTTCTATTAAAGATATATTAAACAATTATATTCAAGATTTGTACTTAAATGATAACGATAGGGATTATCATATCGCAAAACATACTTTATGGAACATACTTGCTGTAAGATTGTATGACGGACGACCAATAATTCCGTTCATTTACATGGTTGGTTTCATTTTAACGGAATTATAAATGCTTTTGTAGATAATATTGCACTTTTTACTCTCCCCCTCTCATACAGTATGGAGGAAGTATTAATTTCGTTAAGATTTTCGATTTTGAGTTGTTAGTGGATATATTCGATATAGTGATCCCTGAATCCGCAAAAAATGTTTCCCTGAGTGGTGTCTGTCCGTCTGTGTGGATGAGTAAATGTGTGTGTGGATGTGTGCACGTGGATAAATGTAAACAAAGCTAGAGATGGTACCCGTGATCCGATGTTCATGAAATTTGGCATGAAAATATAAAGCCATGAGATCTTCAGGCGTTTTGTTTTTCATTTTTTGAATGTATTATTTTTAGGGGACATTTACCCTGAAAAAACCCGTAAAACCCCAAATTGATCAAAAGAGGGTCAAACTATTTTAATTGAAGTTTCAGGTTTAAGTGCTTACGATGACAGATAAAATGACACCACCCGCATGTCTGCAAAAATTCAAGTTTAGAGGTTATGGTGGTTTAAGTGTTAAAACATTCAACCATTAAATTTGGCTTTAAAAATAAATAATCCTTTACTTTGAATTATTAGTCTACGTCAACGCGGAAATAATCGATATTTTATTTTTCGGTAAACGCAGTACTACTTTGTCTAGTATTATTCTTATGGCAAATATTCAAAAACCCATATCTTCGTTAATTGCTAACCGATTTCGATAAGATTTGGTATGTTTTGTGGGATGATTGTAAATTTTCTTTATTTTACTGTAGATTTTCTTGCTTTAAGGCAAAAAGTGTCAGTTTGCTGATACCATTTATTTATACCCAAAAATATCAAGTTCTCCTTGCAAATTCAATTTCCAACGTTGTTTTTACTGCTTAGGAAAATGTGTTTTACACTATTGATGAAATGAAAATACATTTTAAAAAGATTAAATTTCCTAATTTGGAATTTTTTAGCTTTAATTCCCCATCCCTTTTGATTTTTCATTTACCAACCTGCAAATTCCAGTTATGTTCCTAACAACCCTTAGAAAAGGTAATATCCAGGAGATATTGTGTTACTTGACGGAAAACTTACTTTGAATCGTACATTTTAGATTTACATTCGAAATTACGATAAAATATAAAAATTTTTAATTCTTAAGTAATGTTTGTAGCACCTCACTTTTAAAAGCACTTTAATTTTTTCTAATTAAATTAAGATTTAAATATACCTCAGCCTGCTGGGGAAATTCTTTCAAAACATCAATCAAGAAACTATTTCTTGTGTATGATTCTTAAAAAGCCAAAATTAAGAAGCTTTTATTAAAAGGACGCAAGTACTTCCTTCTATTATATCGTAGAAGAAAATAAAAACTGGAATTGTTGAACCATGTATATAACGCATGTTGCTGATGGAATGCTAGGTTCGTGATTTACCTGCAATTGAGTAAACTTATGACTCCACATATAAGTTATCTACAATGTTATTGACGACATATTGGAATTTTGGAACCATTTACCAAAACGTTGGTTACACTCCCAAATATATACATAACTTCTGTCATGTTTCATTCCTATAATCATCGTAATATTACATGGTATTGAATTACCTAACAAAAGCGCATTTTTTCAATCCATGACTGACTGCCTGACTCAAGGTTTGTCAGTTTCTCTAATTGTAATAGGATAGTAAAAGAATTAACTGAAACTGACATTTTAACAAACAATTAAATTGTTTATTTCAAATAAGTTTCACATTAATGACAATAAAACATATTTTTTAAGGAAATTTATAATTCATATCGAACCGAAAAATATCGATTTTTAAACTTCTATTTTTACGGTGTCTAGACGGATTCTAAAGTTTAGCCGGTAAATTACTTAGGTCAGATGATTATGTTAAAGATAGAAAAACTCTAAGCAGCTTTTAAAATCTCTAATGAATTTAATTCACATATATCTAGGAAAAACTTACCTTATAGTGATTTAATTGAATGGTGTTTAAAAATATACCAACCAATAATAATTCTTATAAACTTTTGTTACTTATGATGTTAAAAGCTTCATTTGAGTGCTTTATAAAACTGATAATAAATAACTGGCCCCAATTCTTGGGGCCCACGCCGCTCATAGGCCCAATGCTAAAATTAACATTAGTCTTATGGACGGCGTGGGCCCCAAGAATTGGCGCCAGGTATACTTTTCTTACCATCTGCACTATCTGCAATGTAAGTAATATGCACATAAGTTTATTTTGAATTGTGTTTAGGCTTTTTCATCGATTAAAAAAATGCTTAGATCATACACCACATATTTGTTTACCTAACCACTAAATGTCATGTAAATTTGTTCGGTAGTTTAGTATCTCAAATAAACAAATTCACAAACTCGAAAATTTATAACATTTCTCTTAAAATAAAAACTGCATTGACAATTACAGTTATATTAATAACCCGCTGCCTAATTAGATCGTATAATTTGAAGTTAAGTAAATTTTAAATTATGCTTTTAGTATAGTTAGGCTTTTACACCTAACTATAATGAAAAGTATGCTATTAACCAAAGGCAACTGGTTAGGGTAATAACTTATGCAAAGGAGCAAAGTGGTATTTGCCACTTACCTTTGGAAAAACTTGAGGTTCGACCCAGGCCGGCCAGTCTGAAGCGAGATGGAACGGTTTCTCATCTCTCTCAGGCAAATGCTGAAATCAAGACGGCTTAGTTATTTCATTTATTATAGTCAATAAAAATCAACAATATTAATGCTAAAAAATATTTAAGTAGCAAAATTCTTACATTAAACTTTTTTGCCAAATGACAAAGATTTGCCAAATTTGAAGTAATTTGTTTTGTGAATACTTGGATGATTGTTTGCTTTTTGAAAATTGGTTCTATTTTATTTAGAATACTGAGAATAACTGGGTTAAAAATTAAATGGAAAAATGTACGTCTGAAATACCAGTAAATAAGGGTATTTTAGACGTAAAGACGGAAGCCACATGACACTAATACTGTACGTCAGAATTGCCAGTACGTGTACGGGTGTTCCCGTACTGGTTGAGGGCCGTTACAATCAGTCTAAAGGACCGGGACTAGTACAGGTGAAATGCCCTTCTTTCCAAGGCACGGTAGATTGTTGCACTGTTCTTACAGAAGGACGGTCAGGATCTTCCAGACTGCCTGTACGGAACCAACTGACGGACAGTTTAGGCCCTCATGACAGTCTGTACGGAACCAACAGACGGACAGTTTAGGCCCTCCTGACAGCCTGTACGGAACCAATTGAAGGACAGTTTAGGCCCTCCTGACTGCCTGTACGGAACCAACTGACGGACAGTTTAGGCCTTCCTGACTGCTTTTACTGAACCAATAGTAATAACTCAATAACTCAATAACTCAATAACTCGTTTATTCAGCCAAATTGACAAATTACATTGCATTAGCCAAGTCATAATGGACATTAAAACTAAAGGAAAACACTTCTCAAAATAAACCCTTAAGTTAAACGATTGCAACGTTACAAGCTAAGAAG
Organism: Flexamia atlantica; assembly: GCA_035578135.1. Lineage (NCBI taxonomy): Eukaryota > Metazoa > Arthropoda > Insecta > Hemiptera > Cicadellidae > Flexamia > Flexamia atlantica. The sequence goes on along the minus strand of JAQJVK010000003.1, from coordinate 33,529,933 downwards.
ACCCGTCAGCGAGAAACTGACGGACACTGTAGTAACACCTTTGCACAAGAAAAGACTTAAGGTGCCTTTTAAAGCTTTTTGGGTCGCTTAAGGATTTGAGATCGTTTGGCAAGGCGTTAAAAAGTTTAACGGCATTGAAAGAGAGATGCTTTTGAAAGAAAGTTGTTGAATGTGTGGGTACTCTCAAGCAAGAACCATTACGTAGTGGATAGGTATGGGCGGTGCTGCTTTGAAACTGAGATGAATTTAATTTGAGAAAATTCAGTGCTTCCAAGATGTAAATTGAGGGAAAAGTCAGAATTCTTGACGAAACGAAGGACTCCTTGCAGGACTGTCTACTAGCAAGGCCAAAAATGACGCGGATAGCTTTTTTCTGTTGCCTAAAAAGAAAGAGGGTTCTAGAGTTCTCGCCGCCCCAAATCGCAACAGCATACATCAAGTATGGAAAGATTACACCATAGTAAGCAGTCAGAAGGACATCCTGATTACAAAATTTCGCCAGTTGACGCAAAAGAAATATCCCAGAACTGACTTTCCTGCAGACAGCACTAATTTGTGGATGGAAATTCAAATTTTCGTCCACCAGCAAACCCAAAAATTTGACTTGAGCAGTGGCTCCAAGCTCGCTTTCATCCAAAATGAAATTTTCTTTGTTGTTGTTTTTCCGAATTGAAAATTCAACAAGCTCAGTTTTTGATGAGTTCAGTTTCAAAAAAATGATCTTCAAACCACTGCATCAAGCCACTCGCTTGTATAAAGGCACCTATTGTTACGTCGAGTCGGTTAGAACCAGAGACGGAGAGTGAGGTGTCGTCTGCAAAGAGACAAATTTCGCCCCTCTGAACAACCGAAGGGAGATCGTTTACAAACAGCAGAAACAGAACCGGACCGAGGACAGATCCCTGGGGCACACCGCTGACAGTGGTACCAATGGAGGATCTGTAGGGGCGCAGGCATCCGGAGCCATCCACTGCCTTCACCTCAACGTATTGCTTACGGCTGATCAGGTAGGAGGAAAGCCAGTGTAGTGCCAGCCCTCTAATCCCAACAGAATGGATCTTTTCTAGGAGTAATGCATGGTTGACGGAGTCGAAAGCTTTACTTAGATCGAAGAAGAAACCTAAAGCTTTCTCCCCTCCGTCTAACGCCCTGACAACGCTTGATACAAGATGATTTATAGCATCTGTAGTTGACTTGTTCTTTACAAATCCAAATTGTTTTTTGGACAGAATGTTGTTTTTGGCCAAAAAATCCAACAATCTATTGAGGAATAGTTTCTCAATCAGTTTAGAAAAAGTAGACACGATAGAAATTGGTCTGAAATTGTCACAAATACGGTCATCCCCTTTTTTATAAACTGGCTTAACAACTGAGAGCTTCAATGACTCCGGAAATAGCCCACTCTCAAATGAGGAGTTGATAATATGAGTCAAAGGTGTTGTTATGATGCTCCCGATTTCTTTCAAAAGTCTAGGCGAGATTTCATCGGTACCTGCTGAGTGCTTATTTTTCAAATTATGAATTTCAGCAGAAACTTCACTTTCTGTGGTAGGCCGAATAAAGAAAGAATTTGAGGTGTTATGTAAATTCATGAAGTTTTGATCTTTAGATGGTAAGCCTGAACCACCTCCGGCCTTAATGAAGAATTGATTGAAAGTGTGTGCAATGTTGAGGGGGTCATTTGTTATTTTGCCATCATCGTCAAAAATACTTATTTCTCTGGTCTGATTATTGCTCCCATTTTTGTTCTCTTTAACAATATCCCATATGGCTTTACATCTATTGTCTGATTTACTGATCTTGTCTAGTAGCACTTCAGATTTTCTTTGTCTCACCATTCTTCTGAAATTTGATTTCAGTCTTAAGTAGTATTGTCTCATGAAATGGTCAGAATCAAGATCTTTAGTTCTTATGTACCAGTCAATCATTAGTGCCCTAGCGTCCAGTATTTCCTTGTCGAAAGTGATTCTGCAGGAATTGGTTTTATCCTTAACTTTTAGTACTTTTAGAGGGAATGCAATGTTAAAAATGTACTGAATCTTGCTTTCGAATATCGAAAACTTGTCATTAACATCATCCGCATTGAAAACTGATTGCCAACTCTCCTGACTAAGTAATAACTTAAAAAGTTGCTTAGCAGAGGGATTAAATTTTCTGGCAAATTTGTATTTGACACAGTTCTCATTAGTCATGGGGGAACACTTGATGAGAGCGGTCTGAGCATGATGATCGGAGAGGGCTGACACTACAACTTCACCTTTGATTTTTTCGTCATTGATGTTGGTAAAAACGTGATCAATCAAAGACTTAGATCCTTTGAATTCTCTGGTGTATGATGAAATAATATTTCTCAGGCCAAATGAGTTCATTAATACTATGAGCTTTTCACTTTCAAAGGATACTTTGGACAAATCAATGTTTAGATCACCAGCAACCAGCACTTTTCGGTTGTCTTTAGCCAGCTTTTCAAGGCACCCAGAAATCCTTTCAAAAAACAGGTCATGATGATTAGTTGGAGGTCTGTAGACTGAGATGACGATTAAGTTTTCATTATCTAGAAGTAGTTTAGCTGCTGCCAACTCACACTCTCCTTCCAAACAAAAGTCTAAAACGTCAATGCTTTCAAGTTTGAAGTGGTGTTTGGCAAAAATACATGAGCCCCCTCCTTGCATATTTGATCGGCAAAATGCTGTTACATTTTCATAACCGTTAATCATGAATGTCTCAAACTCTATATCTTTTAAATTATGTTCTGTCACACATATTAGGTCAGGTGATTCCTCCTCCACAAAAAAATCGAACAACTCCGCCTTACTGGCAAGTCCTCGAATGTTTTGATGAAGCAGCTTTAAAGAGCCCGGGAGCACAGCGCCCATACACGTTTCGGGGACATCCACGGTACACGGTACTGTTTCCGCATCAACCCTAAAAAATCCCTATTTATGAACACCCTACCCTCCTTTCCCCAAAAATCTGTTCGATCAGCTGGAGGGATGGTGGGAGGGACATTGTTGGAAGAGCTCGGTTGAAGGAGGAGATCGTCTGAAAGAGGCTCAGGAGTAGGCGACAAGTCCTGAGAAGAGATAGGATGAGAAGGATAAATTAATTTCCCCAATTTAAGAACTAGTCTGTATTTCCCCCTTCCATTCAGGTGCAGGCCGTGCCTTGTGTGACACGACCTTCCTATGTCAGAAAGGGAGATAAACGAACTGTTCTGGAAAGAGCTGACGAGAGAAGCAATTTGTTGGTTTATCTCCTCTACCGCTGGATTAAGTCCTGGATCATCATGGCGCTTTGGTAAACCCACAACAATAACATTGGTATGCTGCGACGCCCCCAGCACCGTCTCTAGCTCCTCGATAACGCCACTACAGCGTCCGTTTACAAAGTTATTCGTACCGCCAATAATAACAAGGAAATCTTTCTGACACATATTTGGTAGAACAGATGGAATATCACTAACAACCTTCTTAAAATTAGCACCCGGTCTAACGCTTGTTAACACATTAAAATCAACAAAATCTCTTGATTTCAACATAAACTGGTCAATCAAACGGCCATGACTGTCAGCAAACACTCTTATATTGCATTTGCTAGCGCTGACCACAGGTGTTTGAATTTTATTGATCGTTTTGCCATTGAAATCACTGTTTTCTAGTTCACAGTCAACCTCTTTAAGTTTAGGACTAGGAACCTTCTTAATTCCCTTTTTTCCCTTGTTGATGGGGGTTTTACAAGAACTTTGGATGGGCTCATGATTTAAAGAAGGGTTCTCAGGGAGACTTTCTGAGTTAAGATCGGAAAGAATGGAGTAGCTATTGGATAGGTCAATTGGCAGTTCAGTAGGGATTTGGGGGTTTTTACCTTTCTTAGACTGTACGATTTCCCAGTTGTTACCTTCAGTTTTCTTTAGATTTAAGACTACTGGGCTATGTACCTTGACACAAACTTTTTCGCCTATAGCGGTTTTACAGTGACTAGGGGTTTGTTCAACATTTGTTAAGTTTACATTATTCTGATCACAAAAAGATAGAGTACATTGTTGAAACCATTGTTGAAAGTCGTGGCTTTGTTTGTTCACAGAACAGTAGTAATGTAAGATTAGTTTGGCATTAATAAGGACATTTAATCCACATTCAAAATTGTTATTTTGTTGATAACAAGCAACAGTCTTAAGGGTAAAACCCAGCTTTTCTGCTAAGCCTTTGGCAGAACTTAAATTAATGTCCTTTAAGGAGTCAAGGTGGAAGGCTACCTTACTTGAGACGTCAAGGAATAATAAGCTCCAATGAGAGCCTTCGTCATGGTTTTCAGAAATACTACCACTAGGATATACTTTAGTTTTACTATTACTTAAACAACAAAACACATAGTTGTAAGAATAAAAATCTAGGTCCTTCAGGTGGTCGTTTACAATAGTCTTATGTTCTACCTTAAAGAGCTCGCTAACAGAAGGTCCTATAAAAAGGGATTTGGATTGGATAGATGCAGGGTGGCTGTTAAAGGTAGAGATGTATGCTTGCAACATCGAGTCATCAAACCATTTACTTTTGCTGCCTTGTTCAGAAACTTTACATTGCTTTCTTAGACTATCGAGATCGTTTGTCAAAGCAGAATTAATTCGCAAAGCCTGATCAAGTTGTTGCCTGAGAGAATCAGCCTCGCTAACTTTAGACACTTGAATTGAGTTTTCCTCTAAAAATGCCCTGTAGTGTTCACATTCTTTGTTTAATTTGTCAAGCCGGGATTTAAGGTCAAAAACTTTACTCTTAGCTAGTTCTAACTCTTTGCACAAAGTTTCATTTTTTTCCACCATGCAGTCTTGCACTTGAAAAGACTCATTAAGTTCAACAAATGTTTTAGTTTTGATTTTTTCGATATAAGACTCTAGTTCTAAATTTTTGCTATAAAGCTCATCATTTCTTAAAATAACACTTTTATTCTTATCATAAACTGAACCCATTGTTTCAAGGATTTCTGATATTTTTTCCACTAAACATGAAAAATCAACTTCAGGGAGATCAACAGTAAATGATTTAAGAATAATTGAAAGATCGAGCAGACATTTTTCAGTGCGGCTGTCAATATTCGCACTTTCCAAAAGCTTAAAATCCATTGCAACTCAATAAACAGAGCTTAATGCATGTAATTACAATTTTATTTCAAATAAAATACAAGTGGCAAAGCATAGAGTCCAATAATAACTAATGTGCAGAGAGAACTCCAAGACTGCAGGTCGCTCGAGCAGCAGAGCAGACAGCTACGAAGTGGTATGGTCCAGGCAGTGTCGTCGGGTCGTCGACGTAGTTGCAGAGGATTTCTCAGAGCCTGCAGAAAGCTAGGCAGTCTAGGATACCGGCGTGTATTGAGTGTTGCGTCGCCTGCCGGAACGGCACAGCGTCAGTGGGTCTCAGTTGGGAGCGGGAAATCTCTGATGTTAAGTTGGTACAATGCTTGGGCGGCCGAGCGTGCGCCAGGAGCCTGCGCACTCGTTGCAGACAGAAATTCAAGTTGTTGCAACCGCTCTTGGCAGTTACCGTTGAAGGAGTTAGTCACAATTCCACATTTAATTACTTACAAAATATGTCAGGCGATATTTAACTGAGTAAAAAGAGTCCTGCGGAAACACATGTGACACAACTTCACTTCACAAAATGTCTATAACTGCAGTTATTTAAGAAATTAACTGGAGCGATGCGTAGCTCAACTTACTCAAGCAGCCAGCGCTGCCAACCCCCCAGTAAGTATTATGTACTTACTGTACTAAGCGTCAAGAAATCGCAATGTTTGAAATTGCATAAACAGCTGATTCCCTATATAATGAATATTGGGAATAAGCTGTTTAAGTAATTTTAAACATCACAATTTCATGACGCCTAGTATAACAGCTGTAGTTTATCTTGAGGTCTTCGTGATAATGATTTATTTAGCAGACTACCGGAATTAATGGACATGAATTTCTGGCTCCAGAAGTAATTAATATTAAGTGAATTAATAATAAATTCATGCTGTCCCAATGAAGTATTTACCAATGATTCCCCTTAGCCTACTTCAAATTTTGAAGTATGCTTGCAATATGATACTTAGTTTTGTAAAACGAATGGGTCAGTTTTTATGTTTGTCATCAGTCAAACTAGATCTAAACTCGAATATAAAATTTGAATGTATCGGAGTCGAAACACTCAAATTTTAAATATGAAGTCTGAAACTTGAATTTCAAACAAAAAACTTGAGTAGAATGTCATGCTTATTTTAATAAGACGTATCCGTTTATCTAAAATGCAAGGATCCAGAGAGTATCAACTTTAAATCAGATGTTAAAACCCCTTTGAATTGGTATACATATATTAATTTTTTTTTATTTCTCTGATAAATTTAAAGTTTAAGATTGTAACTTAATTTAAAAATTGATATAAATAAAAAATCAATTGTCCAATACCCTTTTTCCTATCAATACCTTTTTTCCTATGAGAACTCGGTGAACATTAATTATAATGAGTCAAAATTCTATTAATTGAAGAGAATATTTTTAACGAACAATGAGTAAAATGTCTGTGTGCTAAAAATTAACAAGGTTCACATGATGAAGCTTAAGATAAAATATTATATTTGCCCCGTCAATATTAGAACAAAGTGCACTTCTGTTATAACTATAAATGATTCCTAAACAAATATACACTGATGTGTTTTTCTTCCTTGGAGAAATCTGTGAACATGATGTGGATAAGTAAAATTAATATTTAACTTAATTGAAAAGCAAATTTAAGATGAGTAAAATGTTTAGTGTGTTTAAAAAATAACAAGGTACATGGGATAACATGTTATACTGTATCCCATCAACATTTAAATAAAGTACACTTCTATCAAGCCTGCATATGACTTCTAACATATAAATAGAAGGTAAATACTCTCAAGATTTTTACTGTTTTTTTAAGTGTTGTAAAGAATCAATATGTTTCACAAAATAAAACAAAATGTTCAGAGTTTATAAAACTTTATTTTTTTAACGGTATATTACAAAGATACTCAAAGTAATAAAACTTAATACTAGAACAATACAACTTAAAAGTAGTAGGGATTTTAGCTTTTATAAAATGACAAACATTTAGCGACTGGACACTTTTGACCATATTTTTCCTTTAATGTTTTTGTCTCAACATATTTTGAGAACTTATAAATAACATTCAACGTGTATTTATGACCATCATTCTATTTTCCATAATATTTCGTAATTAGTAAATATGCTACTCATAAATCATTAACTTTCAGAGTAGTAATTTCCCTTTTTAAATTTTTTCCTGATTGGAGCATGAATTTCATTTGCTTCATTAATCTGCTCTTTTTTTATAAAAGTCCTTAATAATTGGTAAAATTTCCTTGGAAATAATTTACCTTAATACGTTTTAAAAATTATACATTTTGTAGAAATTCTAAATAATCCATTTTTCATTTGAACAATTTCTGGATTAATATTTTTTGTTTTTCTTACATTTTTTACAGTGAATTAATTCTTCCATCTATACATATATATAAATGTTTTCGTAATAAATGTTTTCGTACAATACATATTATAAATGTCATAATAATGCTGATTTTACAATTATTAAAAAAATTTTTGGATTAAATATATAAAAAGAATTATTTTTGAAACAAATACCAAGAAAACATAATAAAATAAACATTAAAAATATTTTACGATACGAGAATTCAATGATTTTCAACCATGTTTCACACACCAATTAACCAGTGAAGTAGCATTTTTTATTATAGTAATATCGAAAAAAAACACATAAAAATATAAAAAGAATTCAAACAAATAAAAACATTACGAATTGAATATTTTACTATATGTTTTTTTAACAAATTCTATAATATTAATTTTAAATTAAGAAATTAAGATGAAGCTAAAATCACATCTATCTTTAATAAATGTATAGATTATAAGAAAACTAACATATTATATAAAAATGTCACCAATGATTTTTTAATATTTAGATATGGATTTTTTGTATAAAACCAGAGTATGAAGATGATTTTTTAAATTTACAAACACATCTCATGCATATGTTGTAGCCACATACTGTAACTGAGCATTTTATGAAGTGCCCAACTCTGCCTGGTTACTTCAGCACGTCTGGGCACATAATGTAGTTCGATTATTTCAATCAAAATTACAGCATGTGCCCAACGAAACTGGACACTTCATGAAGTGCCCAACGCTCATTGGGCACATGCTAAAAATATCGCGGCATGTTGGGCAGTTGCTATAAAATCTTTATCAAGGTTAAGATTAAATCTCTTAAATATTTTTGAATCTTAAAATTTTATAGTCATTTTATTTACCCGCACTTTTTGATAATGCAAAACGTTTACATTGTATATGGATGATAATTTTTATGTTTTTAAGTTTAGTTTTGACTTAAATATAGAGTTATCAATAACCTTGCTAGCAATCCCTTACCTTTGAATAACTTTTAACACTCTTTGGTTAAATTATTTATATGAATTTTCAAACATATGCCTTTGTCCTAATATAAAGTTTGATTTTTAAACTATTGGTGTCAGTAGGAATATAATAAACGATTAAAGTACGTTACTGTAAAGATGTTTAGTGAACCAAACACTCCATATACATTTTAACACAAATAATAAAACAATTACAATTATAACGCTTGATCTTATGATTTTCTTTTTATTCATTTTTAAAAATATAAAAGAAAACTTTTTGCTTAAATTTACGCCATCCAAGTAAAACTGGAAAAGGAAAAAATTGTCTTTGACTTATGTTTTAAATTTTGGTACTAGATAAGTAAGTAACTGTAGAATTGTTTTTGAATTTGTGCACGGAAGACTGCCATGGCACTTTCTGTAAATTACTTATACCTTGCTGTATTTTGATTTATTGCTGTAAGTTTTATTGAGTGTGACTTAGTAAGCAGGTAATTATTAAAACATTGAAACATTTTTCAAAAGGTACATGATAATGTTAATGTTTTTGTTAAATGCCAATGTTTTTTTTTAGATATTTAATTATAAAATTTTAATTACCTAAACGTTCTGGCTTAAAAATAGACTATTTACTGTCAATGTTTTATAATGCTCATTAAAAATGTTTGGTGTTATATTGTATATTTAAAAATAATACATAAATACTACAAACAGCGACGTATTATACTGCAGTTTTGCGTTTTTGCAGCAAGTTCCCAACATCTGATCTGGACACATGGTGTAAAAGCAATAATTACATGAAGTGCCCAACGAGTATGTTCACATACTGTATTTTTTTATGAAACCGGTCAATTACACAATGTGTCCAGAAGAGCTGGGTACTTCATGAAGTGCCCAATTACAGCATATGGCTACGACATATACATCTCTCAAAGACTTGATTTTGAAGAGTTAAGTCTCTATCCAAATAAATAAATGGGGGGTGAATCCCATATTATCACCTACTTATAGTGTCTTCCACTACAATCACAGACTTTGTAACTTTTCTGCAGTTACCAATTAAAATAATTTGTGGTTGAAAGTTTCGGCCTTGTAACTTACATTATTTATTGTTCTTTGACTGGATAATGTGCATAATCTCGGTCTCTGATGACACGGAAGTAATGTCGGCTTCTAACTTCTTACATCTTTTCCCTTGAGACTTTCTGCGTTAGTCCAAGCTTCGATTTCAGATTAGGCGATTGTAGGAGGAAGGGCAGAAGGAGCAGCGTTGCACGTTGAGAGTTTTGTCCCACATTTCCTATAAAATAAAAGTAACTTTTAGGCCGCAGTCTATTGTTGACATAGAATCTCATATGAACCATTGTTAAGTATAGTATAATTTTCCGGAAATTTTTATACAAGCTGGACACACATAAACAAACTGCAAAGAAATTTTCTATTTATGTAAACAAGCTGGATATTCATAAAGTACATTTGTAAAGCATTTTTTTATTATTTTATTCAAGCTGGACATTTAAAAGAAACCGTTGTCAGTCAATTTTTTGTTTGAACTGGGCTTTTTATGATTTTTATTTGGAGACATGGTTAAAAATTGGCACGTCAATACAAAATGTCCAATCCAATTGAAAACCAAAATCAGAAAGCAAGGGATGAAAAAACAACTTAGGACAGTACAGATCAGACTTGTAAATAATTTCTTAAGATACAGTTTAAAAATAATTCATAATTATGTCTCTAAATTGCAGAAGTATTTCACTCGTTATAGTTTTTTATTAAATTTAATAAAAACACATTTTTTAAATTTTACTTGGATTCTAATAATTTTTGAATCAATAACTCAAATATAATAAACGATTTAAAGTACATTACTGAAAAAAAGGTGTTAAGTAACTAAAGTGTTAAGTAAGGTGCTAAGGCAAAATAAGTTTTTTAAATAAAGATTTAAATATTTTTCAGAAGGCCTGAACATATTTTCTTAATTTCTTCATCACTGTTGGAATCCGTCGGCGTCGACGGACTCCAACAGTGTTGAAGTTTGTATGATTGGCGCACGGACAACTTCACAACACCCTTCAGATTATATTCTTATTTTCAACTTATGAATACCGTAACAACAAATAAACATAATATGTGTTATATGTATTAAATTTAAATTATAAAGATGCATATTAAATATATTTTTATCACTTAAATACATTTCTGACCATATATGAAAGTTCCACTACAAAACAAACCTAATATCAAACCTAAAAGTGTACTTAAATATTTTATTTTAAAAAGGGTGCCTTATTTAAATTTAAAGCCTAAGCTGTGATTTAGGATTGATGATAATAATTTGTTCCCCACACTTAAGCTATTTTGTTACCTTCTTATAAGGGGTAAGTAGGAATAGATAACCTAGATTAGAAATAAATTATCTAAAGGCTTACCTTGTGTTCTACTGTGGAGGTAGGCATCCCCCAATCCGTTAGAAGAGTTCTTAACATTTTTAACAAATTTTAACTTTGAACTAAACAAACTAGACACACCGACTTCGGACAATCGACTGAATCAGTTGCCGGGAATGGCCCGGTACAGCGCTGCAGTTGTCGGTCTCGATCAGTCAGGAATACCCTTACTAAACTGGTCGGCGATATTTTAGAGGTACAGGCCGTTGGTTTGCCCCGGTTAGAAACGGCAAATCGGAAATGCCCTGCTAAACTGGTCAACGTATTTTCATTTAGAAGTACAAAGCGGTCAGTTTTACCTGGACAGATTGAACAATCCTTCAGATTTGTCCTTACTCCAGGTAATCCAGAAGGAATACTGGCGTTACAGTTATGCCAGTTCGCGTAAAGGTCCTCCTGAAGGCTCACAAATTATTTGTCCGTCTGTTTCACCTGGATTACAGGTAGTACAGACGTATTTACGTCAGTTGGGCCAGTAGTCAAGGAGTTACGGGATTGCCTTTACGGCAGGAAGAAATATTTTTCTCAGTGTAAGTAATATGCACATAAGTTTATTTTGAATTGTGTTTAGGCTTTTTTATCGATTAAAAAAATGCTTAGATCATACACCACATATTTGTTTACCTAACCACTAAATGTCATGTAAATTTGTTCGGTAGTTTAGTATCTCAAATAAACAAATTCACAAACTCGAAAATTTATAACATTTCTCTTAAAATAAAAACTGCATTGACAATTACAGTTATATTAATAACCCGCTGCCTAATTAGATCGTATAATTTGAAGTTAAGTAAATTTTAAATTATGCTTTTAGTATAGTTAGGCTTTTACACCTAACTATAATGAAAAGTATGCTATTAACCAAAGGCAACTGGTTAGGGTAATAACTTATGCAAAGGAGCAAAGTGGTATTTGCCACTTACCTTTGGAAAAACTTGAGGTTCGACCCAGGCCGGCCAGTCTGAAGCGAGTTGGAACGGTTTCTCATCTCTCTCAGGCAAATGCTGAAATCAAGACGGCTTAGTTATTTCATTTATTATAGTCAATAAAAATCAACAATATTAATGCTAAAAAATATTTAAGTAGCAAAATTCTTACATTAAACTTTTTTGGCAAATGACAAAGATTTGCCAAATTTGAAGTAATTTGTTTTGTGAATACTTGGATGATTGTTTGCTTTTTGAAAATTGGTTCTATTTTATTTAGAATACTGAGAATAACTGGGTTAAAAATTAAATGGAAAGTTAAAAAAATCTATTTTAATACACTAAGAACTATGGATGACGTACTTAAAGACTTGAAGTCCTTTGCAATGAAATCCATCCCATGGCAATAAACTTTTTTTTTTAAATTTAGTTGTGACTTGTATATTTTTTCTCTTGTTGATATAACTGTATCATAATGTACCAATCGAAAACAGTCTTGAATTTTCTTAATTCTATTTTACATTCCAAAGAACATATCGAATTACATAAAATACATAATTAGGTAAATTATCAACGAATAGTTGGACAGCCTGTATTGTTGTATCACAATCAAAAACATTATCCTTTCCCGTTAAAACTCTCTAAAAAGTGTCAGGTTAAAAGCAAAACCACTCCTTAGAAAACTACATGTGTTTTTAGTTTCAAAACATATAAAACTATAACATAGTAATAGATACGGCCGTTACCGCAAGAAACTGCAATTTAAATTTATTTAAATATTTCTTGATTTTAGGCCAGACTTTAGAGCTGCTTCAGTTGTAAATTAATTGGGATTGGGAGGATCATTAAGGTATATTGTTAACTTGAAAAATATATAAGTCAAACGACAAAAAGGAAATGAACATTACAAGTTATGAATGTTATTATAAAACAAACAAGCTTGATATTTTGTTAATCATAATGGAAGAAGAGGAACGAATATTTTTACTCCCCTTTAACATTTTATCTTCAGTCAAGGTTATCTTTTAAAGGAGATAAAAACCAAATCGCTGAAAATCGATTGGGTAGGTAAACAAAAATGCAGGAAAAAATAAATAAGCAAATATAATGGTATAAAGTAAAACTTAAATAATAATTATTATTTCGCTTAAATGAAAGCGGCAGTAACAATTATCACATTAATAACTCAATCGCTAATTATAATGCAACATTTGAAGTGACGTTACATTTTAAGTATAAGCTTGTACTGTGGCTAATAACTTACTTTTTCAATAATAATAACAAAAGACATTAGTCAGTTACCCTTGGGAGATCTTGAGGTTCGACCCAGGCCGGCCAGTCTGAACTGAGTTTGTACGGTTCCTCATCTCCCTCAGGGAAATGCTGAAACCAAGAAGCAATAAAAGAAGTTTTAGATGTTTTAAAATTTTATTTGAAATTTCTAAAAATGTATTTTTTACAAGAAATTTTTACTATCATAAAAGTTGAACATGTAATCAAAAGTAATAGTAGAAAATATCAAAATATCAACAGAAATCAATCAAAATAAAATACAATGTTAAAGTAGCAAAATTCCAAACTCTTATATCCAACTTTTTTGGCAACGGTTAAAGAGAAGTTTGTGAGGACTTTGTTTATTTGTGTGCTTGTGTATGTGTTTTTTTTAGCCTCAACTTTTTCGCATACTAGGTATATTTAGATTGAAAATTGCACGGGCAGTTCCAAGTCTAGTATAAAACACTTGGAGCCATTAATGGCGTTTTTGACATAATTTTCAATTATTACATCCCATGCCAATATATAGTTGTGGCGGGTTAATTTTTTTCTCTAAGATAGATCAGTATCCTCTCCCTCTGTTATCTCAAAAAATAGGTTAGGCCTATTCTTACAATATCTAAATTTTATTTTACATTCCAATGGACATATACTTTTACATGAGAACTAGTACGTTAATAAATCACATGCGCTTATGTGATTTATTTTTATTTTATTTTGACATTTTATTAAATCAACAGCTTGTTCAACAACAAAATTAACAACTTTTTTTAGAATTATGACCGTTGCTGCGATGTAAATTAATTTCTAAAATATAGAATCAATACATTATTTCAAGCCTTTATTTTAGGGTAAATTTATTTGTAAATTAATTAATTGGGATATGAAGGATCATAAATATTTATTGTTACCTGTATAACCTTACAAAAAAAATGAAATAAGTCAATATTATGAGTTCATTGATTAAAAAAAATCCATTGGTTTCTTCTTAGACGCATAAGTAGTTTATCGCTGTGGGAGCCTCTTTGCCCTAAAAAAGAAGCCACACGAGCTGACGGAGAAGGTAAATGACCACCAGTGGGTTTTCACCAACATCTCTATGGCTATTTGTGAAATACATAACTAAAAACTTTGTTTGAAACAAATATTACCATAAATTTCAATATGTCAAACAACCATATTTTTCAAATCTATACCTATAAAAGGCAAAGCCCTCACTGACTCACTGACTCACTCATCACTAATTCTCCAACTTCCCAATAACCCAGAAGGCTGAAATTTGGTACACTGTTTCTTTAGGCATTAAATAGGAAAACTAAGTAGTTTACATTCTGATCTGACCCTCGGACTCCGCCATGGACCCTCTCAAAGATCCCATATTATCCTTATGGCAGAATACAAATTGATGAAATGTTTACATTCAAACAGATGTAAAATGCAAGAAATTTAGTGGAATGTCAAACCAGCTGTCAGGAATAGAACATAAAATAAATCACTGACTAGAGATACTTATAAGACCTTTCTTCCCCGTAACAGCTGTTAATGAAAGAGCTAATTTAAACCATTTATTTTATCTACATCATTAGAAAAAAATACTTTGCCTTTGTCTTTTAGAAAATTTCATTGATGGAATTATTACCATAGGTCTCACGGCAAGACCTAAGCGCGAGACCATGATAACTTTTCATTTTGGAGCTCCCAGAAGCAAAAAACACTATTCAAACTATATTTAAAGCTGAGAAGACAGTACATTGCATTGTCCCTATAGAAAAATTATATATCTCGGTTATTACTCAACATATCTTGATAAAACTTGGTATGTGATTTTTTTTATTTTTGGTTCAGATTCACCTGATATTGTTTTAAAACCACGAAATTTTTGAATGACTGTTGCAATAGACCTGCATACTCATTCCCCATTTTATTGTTATGGAAGAAATTAAAGAAGGTCATGCACGTAGTCTGGAGGTCTGCTGCAACGGGGGTATTTTTATGTTCAAGATTAAAAACCTTAGAATGTTTTGATATTAAATCAAGGCAATTTCTACGTTTTACGTACATAAACTTTCATGAAACAGAAAACTGCTTTAGGATTCTCTAAGTACGCAAGGTCTGCTGCGACCGAGATTTTATATTCCTGCTTAAGGGCCACTATACAGTATACCATGCGTGCGAGCAGATTCAACGATATTGGGCATAAGCCTTCCCAGGGCAGTTGCACCCTTGAGGCCTTTATCGGTGGGGCGCTGAATCTGCTCATATGTATTGTACAGGAAGGCCTGCGGGGGGCAGCAATAGAATAGCTCCAGTCGCAGCAGACCTGCGGACTTTGAGGATTCCTGAAAACATCTTTCTGGTTAATGAAAGTCCACCATTTATTTATATGGCAATTAAGACATTTGTAATAAATAAATAAATAAAAAGATTTGTCCAATACCACTTACCTATCATTGCTCAGCCCATACTACAAGACTTAGAACCTTGGACCTTTGCATGGACGATCTTAAGGGCGTAAGAATTCCCTAAGAACGGGGTTTTTAATTCAAAGTTTTAAGGGTTTTGGCATAGTTGAGGTTTATAAATTTTCCTACGCAAGTGGAATGGATGATCTTTTAATTTTCAATGTTCATTTAACAAGCAGGTGGTTCAGCTTCACATATGGATACGGTTTTACAGCTGATTTATAATTTGGTTACTTTCATAATGGTTTTATAGTTGTTTTGTTGATTTTTAGGTGATATGTACTATGTTAAATATATAAAAGTCAAATTAAATTTAGTTTAGTTAGTTAACTTAAAGTCGTCATTCGTTTTTGTACCTCATCTGTTTAATCATAAACTCAGTATGTGGCCCTATCTTCATTTAGGCAGCGGGAGTTACAGTTTTTTTTTATCGTGAGCAAAGCCACGGGTAACTGCTAGTGTATCTATAGTAATCTGGTGACTGCTATCGCACTAATCAACCTTTTGCTTCCATCCATTACCGAAAAATTTTTAAAGTGGGTCTGGTTAGTAACCAGAATGGAAGTTGTCAGTATTGCTGAGTTAGACTCTCTAGGATTGACACACAAGCACTCCGTTCACTGGTCAGTGCCGAAGTCAGAGCATAGGTACAACGAAAACGGTATAGCAATACCGGCAATGGTTATTCATGCAATGATGTGATACGTTTACACCAAAACATCCATTAATTAGATTAGGTTTAAAGTTTTACTGCACTAATAACTTTTCAATCGTATGATAAATAATTGGTAAAATCAATAAAATGTCCCTTCTATTTGAAAAAGCATAGGAACTTGAGTTAAGATAAACCTACGGACTTTAGGGAGACAATAGTTATATGTGCAACATTTTCTCCCTGAAGCAAACTGTTGAAGCCCGATGGCGCAGCCGAGGGCGACAATTTTCCCGAGGGAGAAAATTTACTTCAGTCCCTTGATGTCCCTTAAAAAAAAATCAAAATCAAATCAAACCTGCAGACCCGTATGCATTGTTTCATTATTTAATGAAACAGTGCATACGGGTCTATTAAATATACATTCATAAACTTCCAGGTTCTTAGAGTAATGGAATGGTAATGGTTTTAAAACAATTTTCGGACAAAAAGGATTTTCAGTAATGATTAAAACCATGGTAACATAACAAAGAAACATACGTTTATTAATTCAATTTTTTAAAACTAATTAATATTTAGGCTAACCAAAAAGGCTCTCCAGTTAACTCGTGTTTTTCGTCAGCAAAAAATTTTAAATTGTAAACTTTCTATACCACACGTATAACTTATCATTATCTACAAATCATCCAGCAATGTCAGTGTTCAAAGTAACAGCAGAGTTGTCAAAGCGGTGTCAATGTGAAATAGTTTATCGTGCTTAAATAAAACCTCGTCATCGCTGTTTTGGAAATAACCATGCAGAAATTATATTACAACCTAATTAATATTAAGGATAATCGGCAAAAAGCGATTGGTAATGGCCAATCAATAAAAAAATCAAATCAATAAAAAAGGAATCAATCAGTTTTACAAAGCCATAGCTCGTTAATCTAATAAAAATCACATCCTACGGAAAAAGTTGGTGTACGGATAAAGTATACATGGGGACGATGGAAAAAATGCAAAGTTGACTAGATAATTGAAACTTAGTGTATAACAAGATGGACAATTTAAACATAACCACTCGTATCACAAAAACACGTTACATATTTGTCGTAGATTATTTCATGTATAATACTTGAAATAATCTACGACATGCTGTTTGGACTTGTTTTATGATTGTTGTTGATGATGTGCTGTTTGGACTAGACATGTGTTTGGATTTGTTACATGATTTATAGAGTACAGAATACAGTATAGGCAGTAGTTTTATGTTCGCCTTCAATTGTGCTGTAGGCTTAGTGGCGAAGACAACGGTCGTGATATGCTTCACTTCGATTGCAGGCGCACACGATTCCAGTGACACGTATTTAATCAACTATTATTTAAATAAAAAGTTAATAATAACAGGTTAAATAACCTATTGCAAACTAGCTTTAATACATAAGTCATTAGTTGATGGGATATTTTTTTTATCTGTGGTAGGTCTAGATTTCTTACATAAACAGTATATTTTTGGCTTCTAATTGTTATTTTTTTCTGAAAAACTCTTGTATTATTTGTTATTTAATATAAATAAAATGACAATAATATTGCTAGGATAAAAACATCGTATATTACTGAGACCTCATTGAGAAACAAAATCACATTCTGAATAACCTGTTTTAAACCTTTCGTTTCACTAATCAAATTTTATCTAAAGGACCTCCTTGGTCAATATTTTATTATTTATATATTACTTTTGTTTCACTAATTCAAATTTTATGTAAAGGACCTCCTTGGTAAATATTTTAGTGGCATTTATTTATTTTAATAACAAAGTTTTACTAATGGTAATGTATTATTTTCAATCGTTGCATGATCATAACTTTTAGAAAACTGTTTAATCATTTGTTAAGATTAAAGTTGGGTTTTCCCAACTTTGTTAAAAAAAGTGATTAGTACTAAATATGTAAGATTGAATTGTGATATAACCATATTATCTTCCTGTAATGTTAATTTTCTTCATTTGTTGAGTTTTAAGTGTTTTTCCCAGTTATCTTATAACGTAAAAAAAGAATACTTAGTCAAAAATAGTTTCAGATTGCTAATGTATTATGTTCTAAAGGTTTCTAACAGTAAGATAACAATTCTAGTAATATACACAAAACATGCTCCCTCCATTTAAAGCACATAGAAACCGTATGTCTTATAAGTTGAACTGAGGGTACACGCTCTAATGAACTGGACTCCTGTCATTAAAGTTGGCTATTGAAATATAAAATTTTTTTGTGTTTTTAGGGAAATCCTCGGGGAATTATATAAGGTACTAATAGGACGCATCAGCGAATTGCGAAAATTGTGCATATTTTTTTAATCACCTGGGAAATCAAAGACGAGTTAAAAGATACATAGTAACATAAACATATGTGTGATGCGGAAAGTGAAAAGGGACCTCAAGTCGCTGGAGTAAATTTTACAGTACGGGCATTTTAGTCGAACCGGGTCAAAAATATTGATTTGTAGGTTTCGATTGGATACGATTCCTTAATCTTTCCAGTACATATTCATTCGGTTTTTTTAGCAATAAGAGTCCGAGAAATATTAAAAAATAATCGATTTAGCCGTCTGTGTCGTGCATACGAAAAGGGACCTCGTCGCTTAAAAATGGAAATAACATGGCGGGCGACTTCAGGTCCCATTTGCCAAATGTGCAAGCCCACACTGACAGATATCAGGGGTATTACAAAACTAGTCCCTCCTGACATCTATCGGCGGATAAGTGAACTACTTCAAGTTTTTAGTTGTAAAAGAATATTGTCTGAGTCCGAAAATCACCATCTTTACAGTGTATTTCTCTTTTATTTCTTGGTATTCTACATTCTGACTTGAGGTCCCGTTTTTCTCACATTTTTGTTTTTTAAACAATAAAATTGTAAGTGTATCACGTCTGTTTTCGTTTGGATTTAAATATCTAGTTTTCAGCTTTATTTTGATACCTAATTAAAATAAATACTAATTATAAATATTAAATAAATATTTATATTATAAATATTAAATATTAAACAAATATTTATATTATATAAATATTTATATTATAAATATTAATAAATATTAATATTATAAATATTAATAAATATTAATATTTATACTAATAAATATTTATATTATAAATATTAAATATTAAATACTAATTATAAATATTCTGTGAATGTTTGAAGTTTCGGGCCTTGATTTCCTAAAATACCCGATTTAACTAGTTAAAATTAAAATGCCAATAGCTGAAAGAAAAAATCATAGCACTATAAATTATATGTCAAATTGTTCGTAATTTAATGCTGAATTTCAGGAAGTTAATAACTCAAAACCGGAAAATTCCGACTTAAGGTCCCTTTTCACTTTCCGCATCTTATATAAATAATTTAGGTTCTATTATCAAAAATGATAATAGGTTGTAGGTTTTAAACTAATGACCACAATTAATTCTTTTCGATCAATCTTGAAAGAGTGGCGCCTGCAGTTCCTGTTGGACTTTGCTATGTATTGCCGCTTTGCTGTGTAGCATGTATAACCTGAAGGCGGCAGTTGTTGTTGCGTCCCGTTGAGTTTTCCCGTTCTGCGCACGGGTTATGATATTTAAAACAGTCATAATCGTGATTGCTGATAAAATAAACAAAAAAATCCAAAAACCTGATATTACCTTAGTTGTCCAAAATTAACTTGTAAATTGTATACAAGAAAAGAGTTCCTGGTGGATCTAGCCTCTTGCCCAAAGATTTAACTGTGTTTACTACTTCCTCCTTACTTGTAATCCTTACTCCTCTTGCTCCTCTCCTTGCCGTACTCAAAACATATTACAGGACTAGTTTAAAATGTTTTTATGATTATATTTTTTGTTGATGTTTTGTTACAAGAAACAAAAGATAATTCGTTATTAAACCAACAAACATGCACACTATGGAATTAGGTGTTCAAACATCATGGTTTAAAGAAAAAAGAAAGGTGTGTGCACAGTCAGCTGGTATGACGTAGTTGGCCTCACGAAATTAGCGGACCTAGTGGTTTGACTGCAAAACTAAGACCGTACACATAATATTTTTGAGTGAGCTGTATTAACTGGTTGCGCTAGTTGCGTGAGCCCAACTACGTCACATCAGCTGATCCTTCTTTTTACACCTTTCTTTTTTCCTTACACCATGTTCAAACATTGCTGGAATAAGATTTTGTTGTCGGATTATCTCATTCTTCTTCTAATCTTTAGACAAATGTTATCACTAAGCTAAAATCTTGTGTTTGGCATTTAGATAATCTGTAAACAAATCAATTGTAAATCTGTCATACTGAATACTACGCCCCAATCGTAGTATATTGTAAGAACATATTTTAAATATGTATTTTTTAAAGACATTAATGAATTAAGACAGTTAGAGTATGGTTAAAATTTCCTGGAAGGTATGATTATTTATAAAAAATTATAAGAAAACTCAATGAAACTTGGAGTAACACAGAGATTTTCTGGATATTTTTTATACGCTTGCGAAATGTTTTAAACATTAGAGGCTCTTGAGAAGCAAAAGACATTTTTTTTAAGAAGCAGTCGAATGTGATATCTAACAACAAATCTGAACTAAGTACAATGCCGCAAACTGGACCTCTAAAAATTAACCTTGACCACAGATACGAAATTCGACTTTTACTGCTATACTGATTGACCTCATACTCCTCGTGGGCTGACCCACTACGGGGAAAGCAAATTTTCAATCGCTTATAAAGTACATCTTTAAGGGTTCTATTGAAAGGCCTACATCATATTTCATTAGGCTTACTTTTTTATCAATAATTTTTGAAAAATTATTGAACTGTTCCGGGTTTTTTCAACCAAATTGTAGGCTATATCAAACTACTTTTAATAAGGAAAGAGAGTTTCCATTGCCATTGTAAAAAGTATAACTGTTGTAGCCAGGATTTGAAAGAGGATTTAGTTACAGTACCGTATTCTCCAACAGAGTATACTGCTGTCAACTATTACGCTTTCAGGAGGAAATATTTTGACAACCTGGTGTTCAGAGAGCAAACATAAGCTTAAGAACTCCTATTTTCTAGCACATTAATTTAGAAAATTGAGATAAATAGCTGAAATAAAAAATTGATACCATCACGCTCTGTTATAGTGATTTAGTTGAACTACAGTCACTTCAAATACTGCTGACACAAAAACAGGCACAGCTGGCCCATTAGGATGGTTAGTCTCCTATATTTAAAGTCAATGCTATAACAAATTAAAACATTTTGCGATGAGTCAACAAAATACTTATTGAGTTTCTTTGCTCTGAGGGATTTTTCCGTTCACTATTAAATAAAAATTAAAAAAAATTATTGTTTAAACTACTTATTTAATATCTTATACAATACCTAAATTAATATCAGATCAATTCATATTAGACCACATTTTAAAAAGTTAAAGTAAAAAATATGTCTCTACTAGAAATAATAAAATTGTTCAGCACTCATATGAATGAATTATTTCAAAATCCACCATGTAATCCGCCACACACATAACATCGTATGCCTAATCCCATTTGAAAGCATGCTAAAGCGCCTAAACGGTGGTATTGTAAAAGCACACGTTTGTTCCAGAAGTGACGCATTGTTCGGGTCATCACGCGCAGCATTGTGCGCATGCGTCATGCAGATACCAGCGCAGACAGGCACCAACCATGCGCGAAGGCATGCAGGAAACCCAACTATCGATCGCTTCCGTAGAACGTAGAACGTTTCATGATCACGTCGCCTTACTTAACGTCATCTGATACTAACGTCGCCTTACCTAACGTCATCTCGACGAAAGTCCATACTGATTGGTCTCGCTAGGAAATTCTATAAATTGTTTCCTGACGGCGACAGCTAATAAAAACGATTTGTAACGTGAAATTTAGAAATGATTTACTGCTGTTTAATAGTTCGAATAGATAAAGCGCTGAAATCCAAATGAAATTGTTTGAGATATTTCTTTCAAGCTTATTTTTTGGATTTAACTTTTGAATTTTAAATTTAAAAAGATTGTTATTTTCTTTGGGTGTAAAATTTACAATTAGTTTTACTTTATATTTAACAATTCCTATTAGATCCGAACAATTAAAACTCTGACATAACGCAGGGTAGGGGAACACATCTACATATTTAATTATTACCTATATATTTAATTTCGTAAGGCGATTCTTTGCGTCAAAATTGTGAGCGTCTGGCAAGTCGAAGAAAGATGGGGGAGGGCTCAAATTAATGGTCTTTATTCCGTGATGGTGGGAAAAATACCGAAATTGCATGAAGATTACTACAAAATGAGAAATAACGTAAAACATCTGCCATTTAAAATCGTTGAGAGCTAATGACATCTGCTTTGTCTACATAAAACATGTGGTATTTTTATTTTATTCTAAACCATGTTCTCTCTATATGGTAGACCTAAAAGCCAGTTTACTATGAAGGTAGTTCTCTCTATATTAAATAAGAATTGTTTTAATCTAAACTTTCCCTTATTAGGGGCTTATGCCCCTACAAGCCACTAGTTCCATATAATGCACTTTATTAGGATAATCTTGCAACATAAAAACACATGTTTTACAACACCTAGGGTTATATTTTAAAGACAACAATTCATATTGGAATTCTAGTCACGATACTCGTTTTATTTTTATCAAGTTGCCGTTTTAAGGTTTATCTCATTATCGTGTAATGCTGCAGTTAATATTTTATCGACTTATTTTTGCTTGGTGAAAAGATTAAAATATTTACCTACGTAGGGTCTAAGTATATTAACGAACTCAAACTTACACAATGTGTTTATTAACCTCCTAATATCACCGCAGAACTCGTTATTAAAAAGGTATAAATTTTTCACAGAGCTTGATCACTAATACTGCTGATTATGATTTTATAAATAGGAATAACTACAAACTGCGATTATGAGTGTGGATCAGAACCTATAAACTATAATAAGTTTCAAAAGCGAAGTATATATTTTTCCCCCTTATTTTTGTCAAATATCCCATCAGATAATTGTAAATAAATACTAAAATAATTTAAATGTAATTAGAAGTTTATATAAATATACAATTTTTTCTAATAAATTAACCAAAAATCTAATATTTTTCTACAACTGATGTGGTACAAATGTGTACTAATTCTTAATATGAGTTTATTTTACATTAACTATTAGTTTTAAGAAACATAAATTTCTTAGTTATCATTAGATTTATTATGAATAATGCATTCCTTATTCACTAACTACGTATAATAAAATCTGGTATGCGTATTAAGATAAAATCCAGAAGCAAGAGAGTGTTCCGGATATAATACCGGATGGCTGTCAGTGAGGGGAGTGGAGATTAAGGATAGGAAACCTTAATATTGATAAAAGAAGTACGATTTCTGAGTTGTTCTTTTTTCTTAAAAAAGAGAGTGGCAACCTCTTTTACACCTTGCCTTTCCCCCGCCCACATAGACTATTGATCTGTGCGTGGAGGTTATCAAGCAAAGGCAAGGAGTGAGCCGGTACAGTATAAGGGTGAACAGTACTGCTAAAATTACGCGACAAGCTCGAGTCTCGGACCTGCGACGCTTCGAAACCACAGTTTCGAGGCCGAGTGCACTACCAACTGCGCCAACGACTCACTAATGTTATAAAACATTATGATAAAACTCATACAAATTCTTTTAAAATCAATATTAAAACTAAAATTTTACGTATTATATTTTTGAATAAAAAGGGTACTTTGTACTAAAGTACGTAGCTTTGAAACATTTTATTGCAAATGAATTAGATTCATAGGAAGAAGTGAATTATGTACTAGGTTTAAAGGAGTTTATATATAACGATTCAAATTTTGAATCCCAATTTCCTCTGACTACATTAACTTGTTGTTTAATTTTATTCTAACAATTTGTTTTGCCATCAAACGTTTGTTTTGGCTATTACAGCGCTATTGCAATATAAATTTTATTTTTTGTACAGTATTTATTAACTAATGCCTTAAAACAATCTCAAGTCTGTATACATTTCTCTCCTAAATATTATACCTAATTGCCGTATTGAATTATTTCGGATTCGCTATAATGTTGGTTTCCTGTTAAGCGTTGACAAATTCATAATGGATCATTCCTCGATCCAATTTCATTTACTTAACAGCTCAGCCTTTGCTGTTACGTAAGTTACATAAACGAATTTGCATTACGTAAGAATAAGCTAATTTGTTAAGATGGTGAAAAGCGTGATGTCCACAACAGATTTTAGGCGAATGGCTTGACATACAAGGTTGAAACAAAACTTTTCACGACTATCTCATACCAAGGAACAACGTAAAAATATTTCTAAAGTTTTTAAAATACAAGCTATTTCAAAAACCGGAGGTCCTAGGTTCATTTCTCAGAATTAAAAAAAAGTACAATACGTCATGATATTCGTAATTGTAAAGCTCTAAACAAGACAAACAACGATTTTATTTATTTAATTTTATTTATTTAGTGGAAACAGAATTCACTTATCTTTATTAATTTAAAAACGGCGGTGGCATGTTTCGTAAAATATTCGTAAAATAAGGATACACTTCAAAAATACCCTTTATCTTGACAACCATAACACTTTTTTTGTATTGTTTGAACATTATTAAATCTTGGAAAGACTAACAACTTTTCAATTTATACTTACCTCATATTGGTGCTCTGCTTTTTACAACCAAAAAACTCCATTCACCCATATTATACCTATGACATGTGCAGTAAGTTTAACAAATGAAAATTTAAAAGCCTCAAATTTAAATTGAAAATTTAACGTGGACTTTACATGGGAAATTGGAGTCTTTTGTTTAAAGCTACGAAACCGCCAAAGATATGAAATAAGTATAAACTAAAAGGTTGCTAGTCTTTGAAAGACCTGTAAAACAATGTGCTACTTGACATATGCTGCCACTTTTTTTATAGGGCTTGAAAATAATAGTAAATGTTAAGTAAATCTTGAGTTTTCAAGGATTAATGTTTTTCAAACAGACCAAAACACGTTTTCTGGTTCTCAACATACAGGCAATTCCGTGAATAACCACATTTTTCGCAAAAATTGTTGTCATTTTGAATTTAAGCTATGTGAATTCTGTTTTCACAGAATTGTCTGACTTGTTTAGAGCTTTAAAACGATGCATAAACAACATGACACACGATTATAATTGAAATCGGGTTTTAGAATATCATGTTCTTTAAAAAGGTTAAAAAAAACTTTTATGTTGTTCCCAGGGTTTGCGGGGAAGTTTTGTTTTGACCTCTATGTCTACCGTTTGTCCACAATCTGTTGTGGCCTGGGAGGATATATTAGTGTATCCTCCTAGGTTGTGGCGGCTAAGAAGCCTCACCCTGTATATCACCGGCGCGGCGCCTGGTCACAACGTTTGTTGACATCGTACATGTTTCGTACATGTTTGTTTGAGATCGTACTCGTCTATGTTTCAACACACTGTTATTCAAATAACCTGGAGTCTCTGGATAATTAACCCAAAGTATTTTTTGACGTTACCGGATATTATGAATATCCCCCAAAAATGGGGGATTTTGGGGGCCAATTAAAAATCTTCAAAAGTATAGCCCTTTTGAGTGTCCCTTATTTTAAAGTGCTTTATAAAAATAAGCGAATGGTCTGCACGATTCGCCTATTTTCAAATCTCTTTAAAATGAGAGGTCGCTCAAAAGTGGGTTAATTTTGAAAATTTTGAGTCGGCTCCAAAAACCCTCATTTTTGGGGGACACTAAAATTTTTCCAAAAACGTCAAAAGATACTTTCGTTTTGGTTGGT
This sequence comes from Flexamia atlantica, assembly GCA_035578135.1. Classification (NCBI taxonomy): domain Eukaryota; kingdom Metazoa; phylum Arthropoda; class Insecta; order Hemiptera; family Cicadellidae; genus Flexamia; species Flexamia atlantica. Next base: position 33,503,927 of record JAQJVK010000003.1, on the reverse strand, counting down.
CTTGTAACAGACAATCAAATCAAATAGGGGGGGGGGCGGCCTTTTTTTTACACCATGTATACTTTTATTAGGATTCAACCACAAATAGCAGAGAGTGTCTTCTTAAGGAACATGAATTCACAGACCGGTCAATATTGACTTCAGAAAAGTAAAATTTCCCAGCTATTTGTGATGACATCCTTATAACACTATACATAGGGGCTGTAAACTGAATTAAAAATCGCATCTTTTAAGAAACGTTTAATGATTGCATTGCTTTAAGGGTTTTGAGGTAACTTTTAAAAGTAAAAATGACCGCCTTTTTGAAATGGTTCCAAGCAATAATTTTATTCTCCATACAATAAACCCTACTATTGTACTAATGTATGTGTTACGGGTTTGAAGTTGACATACTTAAAGCGGTTTAAAAGTAACAATTAATATTAAAAAAATAGTTTAAAAGTAAAAATTAATTTAAAAAATAGCTAAAAAGTAACAATGAATATTATCAATACGTACAAATAGACGGTTGGAGAAGGGGCCACCAGAGACCCAACATTATACATATGCAAAATACGTTCATCTTGATGCATGGAACAAATCCACAAACTGTCTCCGGAGAGCTTGGAAACGCCTTTTATAAAAAAGAAAAACAAACAAACGCATGTAAACAAACCAACATTCAATTCCCCTTCAGACCGCACCGCATCCCATACCATCCGCGGCGGAGACTAGAGAGGGGCGCTAAGGAGGTCACCGCCGCGGCAGTGTCAGTACGCTGCCAGTGCCGCGCCAGTGACGATGTATGCGGTGTAGCAGCGCAGTGCAGAGTGCGCGATGTAGACAGAAGTGTAGTGACGGCGGTATGCTGCCCTAACATGTGCGTCAGGACGTCAGCATTGCTGCTGCTCCATCTGCTGCTGATACTATGGTTGACGGCGGCGGATAGACTAAACGGTCAGTCACGTGTTTTTTTTTGTTTTTTTTGTGGTGTGGTTTTGATTTGGCCTGTCAAGCTGGGTTAGAATTTCAATACAGAAACAATCGCTTATTTATTTAAAATTTATTGATAAAAAGTCACATTTTACTCAGAACATATTATGTTTGGGTGTAGGTATTCAGCTGGTCTTTAATTTAAGAACAACATTTACTTCAATATTTTTAATTATTTTAATTTAATTCAGACAGTAAATATAATAATAAGTACGTGAATGATATAAGAGGCCTAATTAACAGACCAAAACTAAAAAAAATAGAGTATACTATTTACCACTAAGCATCTAATTTATAGTTTTAGTATACCTTTATAACAAATTCCTATATTTAAGTAGTTTTTATGTGCTGATTTGCAGTCATATTTTTTTATGGAGTTAAAACCCCTTATAATATAGAAAGATTCTTTTTACAACCTTATACACAATACTATGACAACTGACGTTAAAATGTGGTGTATATAATATTAAGTATTAAACTGTTATACACAGGCACATTTTAGCTTATATTGTAATAAAGCATTACAGTATTTTTAACGTAAAATAGGCTATACATTTTAACGAAAGAAAACAGTGAGGCTAATTGAAAAATATCTTTGAAGGACCTGGAAGGTATTTGTTATTTACCCGTCGTCTTTTATTTGACAAAGAAATGTAACAATCAATTGAACCTTAATGAAAAGGATATTACAACGAGTTAAAGAGACGTCTCAGAATGTATGGAATATGTTAGGTCTTTTTATCCTGTCATTTATACAAGCCTAATATGAATTAATTGCAAGCGGCAAACTGACTGCTGAGCAGACAGCTATTCGATTTGTAAAATGACGCATGAAGCAAATGAATCCTTGCTAAAAGAGGATACAAGTATTAATACAAATATTGCTTCTGTTCGTTTTCTGTTTGTATCTTAACATTTTCGGGACATTTATTGATTCATTATTTATGTCATACACTAATTTACAAAACAATATATGAAATTTAATAGTTACCAGACCATAACAGAGAATATGCTGTAAACATTTAAATTATGTTACTGAGTGTTTTGTTTGTTACGTTTATGTGTTTGAAAATATGTATTTGAAATAAATCACTACTCCGAAAGAATTATTCTTACAAAAAACTGCTTTTGACAACTTATGAAAATATTTGTACACAAGTCTATAAACATAGGGTTATATTCATGCGATTTTGCCTAAACTGTAATTATATTACAAATACTAATTTTCGTAGATGTAATTGATTGTTAACTGAAACATACCTAGTTAGATTTAATTAATAGTACTAAATAACAAGGATTTATTTATAATTTATAATACTAACAATCTCAAGTAACTATAATCTGCCGGGGTTTTTAAGTTGTGGTTTTCTTTACAATGTTCCGTTATTTAGAAGAGCGATTTAGTCTTGGTATTTTATGTAAATTCGATAGCAAAAGTAGTATCTGAATTTTATGTTAAATATGGTACAAACGAACAGATTGGACCTAGTCTATAATATTATACGATTCTAAGGCTAATTAATCGCCGACAATCGTAAGGAATGATTTTATAGCTCTTTTATGAACTTATGTTGAATAGCTATCTTTCATCTAAGTGTTTGATAAAGTTAAATATGCTAATCTTCGATGACGTCGCTTTGATTAAGTTTTATTCTTAACATATAGAGAAGCTAATACTGTCAATCAGGATTTTAATTAATTAATTTCAGTGTTGAAGTCATTATATTAAAACTGTAACTGTATTCGAGACTTGTATTAACCTTCTCAATTATTTTAGCCAATTATTTAATAATTTAAATAATTTACATCCAAAATAAAATTGAGTGTATTTCACTGACACTATATTTCAGTGAAGTAATTTATAGTATAATGATGTTATGAGTTTAGTTTTATTCCTGTCAATTTCAAAGAAAGATAGACTTTAATTTTATACGGCTAAAATCTTGTCAGCAATAGTCAATTTTAATTTGATCGTTACTGCATGCCTATACAACAGTACGCACCGGCACACTACCATATACTGTAAATTTTTCAAAAAAATTCTGTAAATAGTGTAATTATGAAATTATAGAGATATATTGATTTCACATCATACACTAGTTATCAGGGCTGTATGGTTTAATTTTAAAGTTAAAGCAGTTTAGTTTGAACTGATTTTCATTGAATTCTTTTATTTTATAATCCAGAGTACATAACCATTTTCAAGTAGTTTTTTCTTCAGCTTAAATCTTTACAAGTGTCTTAAGAGAAGGACATTGGTTATTTTCAGTTTAACACGTAATTTCTACCTTTTGACCCAATATATAATTAACATAGTTTGGAAACAGCCGACGGCAAATGAATTAATGTTATTTAAAGTTTAACTTTAGATAAACTTCAATACTAATTATTCAAAGCCGTAAAATACATTTTCAGGACATATTTTATAGAGTAATAAAAAAAATTACGTTGCAGTAAAAAATAATAAGAGTGTGAGTTTTACTGCGTGTTAAAACAGTACACAAAAACAATAAACAAAACAAAATACCAATGTAAAATTAATATTATTTTTCGTCAACATAGGTTTTGAAATAAGTAGAACAAATGAAATGGGCCGAAAGTGGGTGGTAAGTGTGCTATAACCGCTGTGAAAGCGCAGTTGTCGGAGCGTTCCTTTCTCTGGGCAATTAAGAAGCCACGGGAGGTGTCTTCTCTAACTAGCTCTATCTTGGGTCAACGGACTGCAAATGGCTAAACAATGGAAACGGAATGTTTTGAAACATTCTTTGATAGCGAGATGATCGTTTATCTGTGATTCCTGTTAATCTGTTGTTTTGGTGGATGATACACAAACAAATTTCACTTTAATTCCGCGTTAAAGTCCGATTAGACAGTGTACAGCGATATTCAACAGGATTGATCATAATTGATGTTAATGATGTAACCGATTAAAATGTAATAATGCTAACAGTGCTAAACATCTTATTGAAAATGAAGGTAATGTTGGTTGTTTGAGTGACAATCACTGTTATTCAAATAAAAAGTTTCGGTTTAAAGGACAAACTTACTTTACTTAAGTTTGAGATTGCATAAAGGAAAACCTTGGAATAATTGACCATTGTATAGCCTTATATCCTACTTGTTCCTAAAGGTTATTTAATCAGTTTTAAGATTTCACAACTTACATGACACTTCCTTGTTGTATATTACAAGAAGTATACACTAAAGTAGAAACTAATATGAGCGAAAGTATAACAAATGTACATTTCTGACAAATCAAATGAAAACTAACTGAATAAAGAACATAAAATTCTTAGAAATCCTTTAGTCTAGTGATAACAGGTCTAAAAGACATATACTATTTAAATAAATTATTTTTGATAGGATTCATAATTTTAACATTTACGTAGGTGCAGAGCAATTCCAGAACTCGTTGTTTGAAGTCTACCTTGGCGATGAAAAGACTATTCAACCTGTATTATTTTACAAGTGGATTTTCTTATTTCTTTATTCTTTCTTTTCTTTATAGTTTGATGTGAATGTCTACAAAACAATTTTTTAACGTTGACATTATACTTACAAATCCTATAAACACTTTTTATTCGTTATAAAATAAAATTATTTATTGCAATATACGAGGTTTGCACAGAGGAGTTCGCGATTCTCGTAGAATTAATGAGTTATGCGTGAGTCATTCATTGTTTGATAATTTTTCAAAGCAATACTAAGGAAAGCTGGGAAAGCCATGGGGAGGAACGCAGTTCATCAAGAAATCCAGACTAACTTATATATTGATTATCTAATTTATGGCGGCCTACAGAGCCAGTTACAATAAAATTCTTTATAAATATGACATTTGATAAAAAATCTGCCAAACATGATTGGGAATCTCAACCGATACATTATAAACTTTGTTCATTGTGAAAACCTAGCTTCTCTAGTCTAAAATAAATGTAGTTCGATTGCGAATGAATATAAATATGGCAGTTTATGTCTCATTTATACTTCCCATTTGGAGACTAATCAGAAGTAATAGTAACAAGTTATCTGTCCTTACCTTACCTCCTTGACCACTCAAACCTAAGAAGGTTTTTGCCCTCTCCCACAAGTTGCCTCCACTGCTGCCGGTCTGCCGTTAGGTAAAGAGATGCTCCCGCTCCCATTCTCTGTAAATCCTTCTGGACTCGGTCCCCCACGCAGCTTTGGTCTGCCCAGCGGACGAGTGCCACATGACCTTCCATTCTTGATCTTCTTCAACACACTCTCTTATTCCCTCCTTTCTAAGAGTCCTGCTCATCTCAGTCGTCTACTCTTCACTGTGGCAACAATGTCCGGATCTTGGTATAGTTTTCGGAGCTCACGATTTTTTATTATACGCCACTCACCTTCCTTTACAAGTCGAAAAACAAGTTAATTTACAAACATTATTTAGAGGTAAAAATAAAAAATTCAATCAGGATAAAACTCGGTTACCGCATGAGAAGGGCTGTCATCTAATCGTCGTGGTGACAGTTGTAACAGCGGCAAACAGTGAATATGCAACTGCGCCGGCTTAATTAGCGCAGACCCGGCAGAGTGGAGACCGTCGGGCACATTTCGCCACAGTATCGCAACTCTCCCGCACCACGCGTGACACGCGAGTTGTGGGAGAGAGTAAACAATGGCACAAGGGTCTCATTCTGCGCTCTCCGTTTTTTAATTATTTTGGAGGAGATTAATGTGGTTAATTTTTTAATGTGCTAAATAATAATAAAAAATACACAACACTCAAACAAATAAACCAGCTTAACACTGGATGATATCACGGTAAATACTTCTGATTTCTTACAAATACTTTGGAGGATTTCGCTTGGCGCTTGGCTCAGTGATCACGTTTAGGTTACTTTATGCTGCTGATTTTCATAACGCCAATATTAACTAAAAATTTGAGTCGGAACATTAGTTCGTTTCATTCATGATATCTGTTCATTTTGCCGCTAGAAAGAAAGGTAGTCTGATGTGGATGTAGTATTGCACATTAAAAACTAAATTTAGTAATAATAACAATTTAGCAACAAAGTTGCTTCTGTGGCCTTGTAAGCCCCGGGCTCGCTATATTCGATTGTTGTCATACCCAAGTTATTTAGCTAAACTAGTGGCCTTTGACGTGGTTGCCTCTAAAGAGGCGGCCATGCATGTAGAGGCCCTAATGATAGAATATTCAATGTGCATAGAGAGTCTGCTTCGGAGGGTTCATTCAATCAAGATGCATTTTTCTCTTTCCATATTGATATTCGACGGTTTCAATTCCAATAATACCGGAACAATCTAAGTCTCATTCAGCCGTTTTTCTTTATTGTAATTTCTATACTCCAATGAAAAGTCCTATGCCGACTAGCGCTCATTCCGCTTTCTTCACCTTGATAGATTTTGTGTATTATAAAATTTAATGCCGAATCTCCCCAACGACACCTAGATAATTAAGATGGATCATCACAAAGAAATTTCTAGCGTATTAAAAAGCACTAGATAAAATCTCACGTGCTATCCTCAAAATAAATAAAATAATTCCTAAAACTGTTACTCGACAAAAATACACAAATTTGAGCCGTATTGAAGTTTATAAGGCTGTTCAAATAGTAAGTTCGCGGGAAACCCCCAATTTAATGAACAGATTATTTTAGTCACGTTACAGGATATTGGTTCTAAAGTCGCACCCATGATATAAAATAGAGCATTGCACACTGTCTGGCCGGTGTATGTAACATCAATTTAGTTGGTCTGAAAAGGCTTACGACGCCAAACTACCGGGATAGCAAGACACTCTTAAGTTGTAGACAAGAATTGCATCATTATAAAAATCGTTTTAAGTGGCACCCAGCGCCAATTTGACCGGGAGCCACCGTCGCCGCTACCGGTGGAAGTGCATCGCTGCCGTCACCGTTGGCCGGCTCCATTGTCGATCTTCCGTGTTGTACAGGGTGTAGCGTAACCGGGGAAACCATCCGCATAACCCCGCATGGCGGCGACATGCATGTCGATAACGTGGTAATGACGCCCGTGATATGCTGCGCAGGTGTGAACAAAACACGTATGCAAAAAGGTATTGAGTTTTTTTAGAGATGATTAGGAAAAGTAGGAATATGAGATGAGTTAGAAAAAGGGTATAAGAGATTGGATGGAGTGTCTTTAACTTTTTTTGTTTTTGGCTTGATGTTTATCAGTATTTTATCATTTTTAATGTCCAATCCTTAGTGTGTAAATTACTTTCCCGAACGTTCTGTTTTTATTCAGTAACATCAAGTGAAGCGTTTCCCGATATCAAACTTTTCTTTTGATTTTTATAAGGAAAATGATCAGACCTAAACTTTCCAACCCTGAAAATACATTTTTTCAGCTGCCTTATGCTATTATTAATTATAATTTTCAATTTTCAATAACATTTTCCTAAAAAAAACCTCTGTTTTTTTGAGTAATTAAAGAAAATGCAAGCTAGATATTGAAACGATTGTCACGTAAGAAACGGAAGACGACTCAGCAAAACTCTAACGTAAACAACCGATCCCGACGTCTGTTTAATCAGCTGCTTTAACAGGTGACGCAAACGACTCGTACAACAAGTTTCATCCTACGGCTTGGATCGCATTCCATTCATGTAACCTACGGTAAATTGGTGAAAATATTTGTGGCTTCGAACCAAATGCACTACTATGGAAAATTTATATTAAAGCCTGATTAATTTGGGGATTCTAGGTGCAAAAAACTACATTAATGTCGTTCAAGAAACATATTTTACTATAACTTTTACAAGTTTACACTACATCAACCTAAATTAAAACTTATAAACTTTGGCGTGTCATAGATACACCCACATAGCTTTGGTCGTCCAAACCTCTAAGGACCTGTTGACAAATTATATGTTAAAACTTACTAGTTAGCCAGTTATAATTGAACAATCAAATTTAAACATACAACAGAGTAAGTTGATTGTAATTAATTACTTTGGCATAAAGGGCACATTTAAGGTTTTATCTAATGGTGTCTTGTATAGTATTAACCAATATTAATTTATTTGCTCGATAAATTTTATCCCAAGGTAAATTTGACTTTTACGTCATTCACATGAATTTTTCTGGGGTTTAAAGGCGATGGAAACCAATGTTACAACACAAAGCGTGCTGCAACTGCGCCCGCATCCTGATAAGAATGCAGAGTGCAACTGGAGGTCGGTGTACTGATAACATGATGGTGGCCCAACTCCTGGCTAGAGCTACCAGACTTTCACCGCTAGACTGACTGCTTTCTCCAAGGTCGCGTGCATCTGCTCTCTTGTAAATAGTTTTTAATTATGCCTCCAAGCGAATCATGCACCTACAAACATAATAAACTACAACTTCTTCCATAGGTTTCTGAGAAGTAAAATCGTTTTAAAATGTTATTATCTTGCTATAGAAGATAACAGATGTAATTAAAAACAACATCGTTTTACGGTAATGTAAAATTTATAGGAAATAGAGTTTCTATGATTACAAGTTGAGCTTTCCTCATCTGTGGATTTATGATAAATTAGGTGAAATTTATCATAAATCAGATGAATCCTCCTTGTCATTGTAGATAGATGTCCATTGGTGACAGTCACGAAAAAACATCGCACTACTACTACAGTACTATTGAGTCCGCATTCAATATGGGGTTCTGGTTCTAAAACCCATATTTATATATATTTTTTGAAGTATCTTATGCGTACGCCTCAAGAGCTTCTAAAGTTTCTATGCCCTTCAGTAGAATATAAAAAAAAATAGCAAAAACAAACTTATTTTTATTGTGATTATAGAGCAAATGCAACTACTTCAAGCCGATTATTATAAAATATTGTTACCCTAGGGGTCTAAAACGTAGAGCAAGTTCAATCATCAAACGTAGAACTGAAGAAATGATCAGCACCTGGTTTTCCACGATTATATTTTTCCAGAGAAAAGTATTGTTTACAGTGGATGTCCACAAACACACCGGTGACTCACATCTGGGCTGTATTGCTCACCAGCCACTTTCCCAAGTTCCAGCTACGCCGTTGCTGCAAGCGTATTGTCCCTTATCTCCTATCATCACTGTTCTTTGCTAATTGCCCGGATAACCCACAGGTTGCGCCACTGCTCTACAAATCTTTATCTTCAATTAGACCTACTGACCGTCCTGTGTTTAGTTAAAAATTACTGGAGATTTTTATTTTAAATAACAAAACACCAGTACAGTATTTAAACAAAGTATTTAATGATGTGAATATGAACATTTTTAATTATGTGAAAAGGTAAAATAATGTTAATCGTCGTCTCTTAACGATAAACAAAAATGTAATGGAAAATTTATTTTTACTCTATTGATTGTATTGTAATATTTATAGTGGCAAGTAGTTCACTTGGTTCTCTAATATAGGATCTTAATAATTTGAAATTTATTTCAATTATAAATTGTATAAATAATTGTATGAATAAATAATTAAAAATAGGAATAATACAATAACTATTTTTAATTACTATTTATACAGCCTTGATACCTTTTAATATTAAATTAGTGAATTTTTACTCACGTAAATGCCTGTAGGTATCAATATTTCAATATTTTAGTAATTCGCCGTACGCGTTTCGAGAGATTAACCCCTCATCCTCAGCGGCGTTTCACTTCACAAACAATAAGCCCACATATCCGTAGTTGTCAAAAACACGAACAGAGAGTCACAAAATAAATAACACAAACACGACACGGACACTTCACGTAAAACATCGATTTTAAACATTAAATACCGACGTCGGCAACAGAAAACGAAAGACACCATTCCCGGCCGGCAATCGTAGGCCTACTAGATCGCAGGTGAAACATCAGGTCAAAGGGCATGTCTCAGCTGATAGGCACATAGAGTACATCATTGCCGACTGAGCTGTTGTAAAACTTTAAATGTAATTTTGTCTGCAAAGTCCTCTTTTTTGTTTAGTAAAATATTACTGCCATTTTCAACTATGTTGCTGTATATTAAATACTCTTCCCATACCTGTGCTTTTCTACTGTCATTACATTTTTTTAAAATCGTCAGCGAATTTTCAAAATCAATTTTATGATCCGAGTTTTGTTTTAGATGTTGGGCCACCTTAGATGAAGGATTGTTTTGATTAAAAGCGTTGTGTTCTTTGAACCTGTCTGAAAACGTTCTATTTGTGCTACCGATGTATTTCTTGTTACAAGCAACACCACCATTACATTCAATCATGTAAACGCCCTTAGAATCAGCTTTTGAACAATGAGGTTTATCGTTTAGAGAAGGGCCTTTAGACACTTTGTAGCCAGGACAAAATGAGTTCCTTTTGAGAACATTACCTATAGCTTCACTATATTTATTAACATATCGGAACGGAACAAACTTTCCAGTTATCTTATCACTAGGCTTATTTAAAAGTTTAAATTTTGTTTTTCTGACTATGTCATCAACAATGCAAGGATTGTACCCATTGTTATACGCAATCTGTTTTATTATTTTCTTTTCTTTTTCGTACTCTTGCTCGGATAAACTGTAGGTTAATAGCCTATAAACCATAGATCTAAATGAAGCCATTTTATACTGGTGTGGATGATTTGAATCTTTAGGAATCACTAAATCAGTTTGCGTAGGTTTTCTGAACACCCCAAACTCCACTCCCTTGTTAGATTTACTTATTTTTATGTCTAGAAAATTTATATGACTGTTTTCTTCAACTTCTAATTTAAACTTTATAGGGCTATTTATTTTGTTAAGGTGGTTTACAAGTACATTTGCCTGCCTTTTTGTTCCTTTAAAACTTATAAAACAGTCATCAACATAACGATTGTAGAATAAAATTGTTTTATCATGTGGGTTTTTATCACTGAGAATTTCTTCCTTTTCATAATTTTGCATGTATAATTCTGCAAGTAGAGCGGATAACGGCCCTCCCATAGGCAAACCTTTTGGGTCATAGTAGATTTTGTTCTTCCAAGCAAAATAATTTTGATTTGTTATTTCTTCGACCATAATACTAATATCTTTAATTTCACTGTCGGAAAACTTTCCAGCATTTTTTAATCTAGACACTAAAACCTGTAGAGCCTCTTTCCTAGGAATATTAGCATACATATTGTCAACGTCCATTGTTAAAAATAGCCCTCTGTGAACATTTTCACACTTTTGCAGTTTTTCTATAAAACTAACTGAATTTTTGCTTGTGTTATCAGAATCAATATTGATACTATTTTTTACTAAATTAGCCAAGAATTTACTGATCCTATAAGAAGGTGAACAAACACTATTGATAACTGGTCTGATGGGCATATTATCTTTATGGGTTTTAACTAAACCCTTCTTATAGGATCAGTAAATTCTTGGCTAATTTAGTAAAAAATAGTATCAATATTGATTCTGATAACACAAGCAAAAATTCAGTTAGTTTTATAGAAAAACTGCAAAAGTGTGAAAATGTTCACAGAGGGCTATTTTTAACAATGGACGTTGACAATATGTATGCTAATATTCCTAGGAAAGAGGCTCTACAGGTTTTAGTGTCTAGATTAAAAAATGCTGGAAAGTTTTCCGACAGTGAAATTAAAGATATTAGTATTATGGTCGAAGAAATAACAAATCAAAATTATTTTGCTTGGAAGAACAAAATCTACTATGACCCAAAAGGTTTGCCTATGGGAGGGCCGTTATCCGCTCTACTTGCAGAATTATACATGCAAAATTATGAAAAGGAAGAAATTCTCAGTGATAAAAACCCACATGATAAAACAATTTTATTCTACAATCGTTATGTTGATGACTGTTTTATAAGTTTTAAAGGAACAAAAAGGCAGGCAAATGTACTTGTAAACCACCTTAACAAAATAAATAGCCCTATAAAGTTTAAATTAGAAGTTGAAGAAAACAGTCATATAAATTTTCTAGACATAAAAATAAGTAAATCTAACAAGGGAGTGGAGTTTGGGGTGTTCAGAAAACCTACGCAAACTGATTTAGTGATTCCTAAAGATTCAAATCATCCACACCAGTATAAAATGGCTTCATTTAGATCTATGGTTTATAGGCTATTAACCTACAGTTTATCCGAGCAAGAGTACGAAAAAGAAAAGAAAATAATAAAACAGATTGCGTATAACAATGGGTACAATCCTTGCATTGTTGATGACATAGTCAGAAAAACAAAATTTAAACTTTTAAATAAGCCTAGTGATAAGATAACTGGAAAGTTTGTTCCGTTCCGATATGTTAATAAATATAGTGAAGCTATAGGTAATGTTCTCAAAAGGAACTCATTTTGTCCTGGCTACAAAATGTCTAAAGGCCCTTCTCTAAACGATAAACCTCATTGTTCAAAAGCTGATTCTAAGGGCGTTTACATGATTGAATGTAATGGTGGTGTTGCTTGTAACAAGAAATACATCGGTAGCACAAATAGAACGTTTTCAGACAGGTTCAAAGAACACAACGCTTTTAATCAAAACAATCCTTCATCTAAGGTGGCCCAACATCTAAAACAAAACTCGGATCATAAAATTGATTTTGAAAATTCGCTGACGATTTTAAAAAAATGTAATGACAGTAGAAAAGCACAGGTATGGGAAGAGTATTTAATATACAGCAACATAGTTGAAAATGGCAGTAATATTTTACTAAACAAAAAAGAGGACTTTGCAGACAAAATTACATTTAAAGTTTTACAACAGCTCAGTCGGCAATGATGTACTCTATGTGCCTATCAGCTGAGACATGCCCTTTGACCTGATGTTTCACCTGCGATCTAGTAGGCCTACGATTGCCGGCCGGGAATGGTGTCTTTCGTTTTCTGTTGCCGACGTCGGTATTTAATGTTTAAAATCGATGTTTTACGTGTAGTGTCCGAGTCGTGTTTGTGTTATTTATTTTGTGACTCTCTGTTCGTGTTTTTGACAACTACGGATATGTGGGCTTATTGTTTGTGAAGTGAAACGCCGCTGAGGATGAGGGGTTAATCTCTCGAAACGCGTACGGCGAATTACTAAAATATTGAAATATTGATACCTACAGGCATTTACGTGAGTAAAAATTCACTAATTTAATATTTTTAATTATTTATAATTGTACTTCAATTATAAATTGTGGATATTTAATTATCATTGACCAAAATTGAATTTGTGGTTATCAAATTTACCATATTGTATAATGTGGTCATAGAATTAAAATTCTGTTGTTGCCGTGATCATCTTTTTAAATGTTGGTTAGGTTTTAGCACTTAATTATAAAACATTTTACATGACCTAATTTATTCATAAACGAAGGACGGGTGACCTGTGTCCAATATTGAACGAATCGACAAGCTCTTTAAAAAAATTCACTCAGGTGATCCATTACATAATTATATTAATTTACAACTCAATTAAGTTATGTAGATTCTATTACCGTGTAATCCCATTATGTAATACATTTTTATTATGAGTAGGCCTACTGGTCAAACAAAGTAAGGATGTGTGAATAAACCGACATTCCATTGGTCTAAACGTTTCAATTAACACTTAAGGTAAAAAATCAATTTTCAATAAAGTAATTAAATGATCAGATTAAACACTGGAGTAGCTAAACGCTGGTCTAATGTGGTGTTATTATCCAATTACACAACAACCTTGCTCGCGGGGCGTTGTGTTACATTGTTGCTCTACCTCGCCTCTTGGGTAGGTTTACAAGGATTTTTACACCAATAAACCTTAACAATGGTGTTTTTTAAGTAAATAAAATATTTAAATATTTTTTCACCGTCATATACACATCAAGTGATTATTTATATTCAAGGCTATTAGGTAGGAATCATGATTTTTTATTGATTCATAGCAATGACTGATAATTCATAAATCGTTTGAGATTGCTGTTGTTTTAATGGCTCTGCTTATGATTCTATAAATCTAATTTATAGGTCATTGTTTCAAAGTATAATAAAGGTACTTAGATAGTGTTCTTAAATCAAACTACCTACTGAACTAAAATTAATAGTTACTGAAAGGTTTTAAAAGGCCTTCAGTACGCAACTTTCAGTAAGCATTGTAAACCTGCTACGTTGAAACTAGGGAAATGCCATCTAGGCTACTTCGTTTTTAAGGTTATAAAATATGGAATTTGCAAAGAATAACATCCAAAGTCTGAAGTCAAAGACCTAAAAAGAGGCAAGGCAACTGAATAAACAGACCAAAATATATTGCATACTTGTCCTCTTGCCCATGCACATCATGCTCATTATGTGGACGCTTAACCAGTTAATGTAAAGCCAGAGTAAATGCAGATAGCAAATCATGTCCTTTTAAATAAATTTCACTTCGTAAAAGTTAGAAATTCCATTGGTGTCTTGAGGTCCAAAATTTGATTTAGGTCTATTAGTCATTCCAATTAAGTAGGCTATCTATTACCGTCAAAGAATACCTCTTGTAGGTCGCGTTTGAATATTACTTCTAGATAAGTATCTGGAAGTCACATCACTCTACAAAATATCAGGCAATAGTGAAGAATTTGCATATACTTCATAATAAAGTTTTTGAACAATAATAGATTAACTTTGCAGCTAAAAACATTAATTTTAATATTTCCTATAGAACAAAGAACAATAATCCCCTTGAAACAATCTAGTTTGTTTTAAAAACTGGATAAACTAATCTGATATCAAACTATAGTAAGTTCTATACTATCATCAATTCATGGAATGGAATATTTTGCCTATTGCTGTATTTATCATGCTTAGTGATTAGTAAACCTATATATACAATTCAACTAACAAGTTGGAAGTTCTCTCATTAAATGATTTGCAAATAATGACGCCGTTTAACAATGTACACAATGCATTGTTGGCTGAGGTGTTACTTCGCCCTCGTTGCGCCAGATTGGAGGTCCGTAGGAGCACAATGGCGCGACCACAGGGCGTGTCGCAACGCAAAGCACTGGCGACCTTTACGGCGATCTGGAATGTGTGAATGAAATACGACTTCCTCCAGTAATAAGGTCATGGCGCTAAGGGGCAATTGATAAGACAGTAAAGTAGCACAAGTTGAATTTATTCTTGGCGGTGGTTGATTGGGAATTCGGCCATAATTCCTGACAGACGCGATATTCTACAATAAAGTATGCTTGAACAACGACAGTTGTCATCAACACGGCAGACATAAAGCGGGGATCCGAAAGTAAGGTGTGTTGTTCAATCGGGTGTAAATGTATTGCAATTGTTTGTATTTTAATTAATACGTTCTAATGCAAGTTAATCGCTATTAGAGTTAGGAGTTATTAGGGTTTCGATTTTCAAAGAATGCAAATGCAAAATCAATAACCATTCATTTAAATATAGATTGTGATTGAAAAACTAGTTTTTCTTCCAACTAAACAGAAAACGACAAAGCTTCGTGATTGAATGTATGTGGGCCACGGCTTCCATAAATGCATACTGAGTACTCTTCTTCAGTAGGTGAAGATCGAAGGTTGCGAAGTAACATCTTTACAGTATAGCGTAAGTGCTCATCTTGTAGGATGAACTCTCCTACTTATCATGATGAATAGGATGTTTATAGTCGACAAGTCGCCAATGCACGTTAATCATTTACAAATCATAATCAAAAACATTATCAAGGCAGCATGTATTTTCTGAGATTTATTTTCACCATACGCGCACTAGGAGCCAAATACCTTCATGTATCATGTCTCATAATGTTTCACTATTGTATAAGTTACCTATTGTTTTAAATTGTTACAATTCAAATGTATTACTGGACTGGATCCAAATCAATTTAAATACAACACCAACAACGCCAATTCCATATATTATCGTAATTTTTAAATCCCTGCAGACTATTAACTTTTTCCTTATGATGAATTCAACGGATTGAAGCTATTGGGGAAATATTAATTAATATTATGTCTGTCTATAATGAACATAACATGTATATAAAATAGTAGCGCACTTGTTCATAAAAGCTTTGTTTTCAGGTTGAGGGTTATTGATTTACTAATGAAAGTATATTTACAGTAATGACTGGTTTTATTGTTGTCCCGCAGGACCCGTAAACTTTACATCCTGAGTTATAATCTGTCCAGCTTTAATTTACCATGCCCGGGGAGAGAGGCCATGCTTTAGACAAGCAAGAAGGATCCACCCGCTCCTCTTTCACAAGTTGTTCAGGACTGGATTTGGCATCAAAAAGCCAAAGTGTTAATGTGCAGAGGATTACACTCCATAGCCAAAGGACCTTCAATGCTGTGACATCTTCTGCTCCCAATGTGACTTTCTATTTAATGCAGTCTCGGCCTAAACAATCCTGAGAGCCATCTAGGGCGATGCGAGAGGTGCTCTTGCCCCTGCTCCAGCTTCTACTGCTAGACCATAAATTTTAGAGTCCACTAGTTGCGACATCCGGCGTGCAGCATCATAACAAGAATCGCTGCGTAGGCTCCTAGGCTCTAGCATTGCGTCACCTGTGTCTGTCTGCGCTTGTGTATACTTACCTCGTGTGTGTGTGTCCTACAGGTGAATGGAGCCACTTTATTTGGTAACCGGTCCCATTATTTTACCAGAATACGAGTACCGTCCACTCTTCATTCGGCCTCAAGGATGGCGAGTGAACATTAACCAAATGGAGGTAGTTTGTTGGCCGCCTTGCCATTTCTTGTTATTAGTGTCAGACTCACGCTGCGAGAGGATGCTTGTGGATCGCCTACACAAGTTTGCAGCTTCGGTAGGCCTAGTATGGTTGGAGGAAATGAGTAGGCCTGGATGTAAATAGAGTAGTTTTTAAATGGCTTTGAGTGAGGGGAGAAGCATCTTACTTATCTTTTTAGTAAACCATTTTGAACATAATTTGTAGATATGCGTTGAATTTTTTTAACGGTGATTCTATTCGCACGATGCTGTTCATCCGTTTGATCTTGCGGTTATAAAACTGCTCCTAATTTAACTGTACAAGTGAATAATTGGTTTAAAAATAAACAACAAAAATTCATTTCTGTTTCAAGATTGTTTTGTTTTAAAGTTAAGTAAAAACAAAAACATCCATTCGACATAAAAATGTAGTCAAATGGTGTTTCATTTTTGGAATTACTTCCAACGACGCAGATTAGATTAAACATACTTTTTATGCGCAGCAAAATGTTGAAGCAAAGTCGTCAACAAAAAATTAATTGACTGATGAATTTGTTTTTAAGCACTCCCTAAGCAACGTTCAAGTCGAATTGTACCATGATTATTAACACGGGTCAAGTTGACGGGCGAGTCCAATTGGGTGGAACAGTGGCTAGTAGGATACATGGTATGACTAATATATCCTCCTAGGATAGCGGTCGATTAGGTTGCTTGTAGCACTCGCCCACTTTTTAACCGATCCGATCACACCGGGCGAGTCAAACGGACGAGTATAGACACTCACCCGACTAACTCGCCCGCCAACTCGTCCCGGGTAAATCCGTCCTAATTGTAAGCCGTCCTTATATCTACACTAATTGCAACCACACCCACTTCAAATTACGACTATTACTAAGCTATTTTAGAGTATTCGCAGGTTTTAGTGAAAATAATGTATTCGAAACGACACTACGATTCAGCACTACCTAAAGGGCACTGGCATATTTTAAAGCTTGAACCTGCTGATAATTTGTTAACTGCCAGCTGATATGCATCAGTATTTTCAATTTGATTAATTCCGCAGCGATATCATCGCACGTGGGATGACCCGCTCCTACACCCGGACACGTGGTGAACCTTCACGGCTTTAAATCGTTTTAAGTCCTTCCTTTCGAGAATCATCTCAAACTGACCTCGAGATAGTGATAGAAACGATTCCTCGTTATCGACACACGGAAGACAGTCGGTAACTGGCATAGCAGATCGGTCGGTTACGATGGATCAGCCCAAGAAGGTCAAGGTCTTGTGAAGGGATCGGATCGCGGACACTCGGACAATTACAAGCCTTTCTTGTAACGGGTTGTACAAGGTTTCAATTGGCGAGAGTGGAATAGCTGTAAAACGTAATCACTGCTTTCCTGAGAGAAGTACAAGTCTGCAACAGGGAAATTTTTCCAACCATCCTACAGATTGATATCTGGATTAATCTTTGTCTTCTGCGTATGCAAATCCTGCATAATGACTCTTAATAGAGCCAGAAGAAGAGATAAGATTTATAATTTCTACTAGAATCACAATAACGTATCACAATTTCTAGTAGATTTAGGATTTTTTAGTATTGATTGATCCAAAAATATAAATGACGAGCCTTTCTATAGTTACGCAGGATTTACATAGACTACATCAACCAGATGAAACAAAATTATGTTCAGACTATTTTTAGACTTCTATGGTTCGACTTCTACATCGAAACTGGGTGCCAAAAGCCGTTTGAGGAGAGGCATTCCGTTTGCGAGTCGGATGCAATCGTGAGAGAAACGGAGCGTTGCTATGTGGAACGATGGGCGGAAAATCAAGTGGGTCGTTGGAAGTCCGTGGAAACCGGCGTGACCGATTCTTCAGGGATGCCAACCGCAGCGGCGTGCTGATGTTCAGTTGGCGCACATGAGTCTGTAGCCACCAACTACATCGCAGATCTAAATAGTTTGTTAGAGGCTCTGCAAAGTTCTTGCTTACTTCCTATAACAAGAATACAACCACTACATAAATGTTCATGTTTATTTAATCATACTTCTTTGTACATTTCTATCTGTATATATATTCAAATTGTCTTTAATTTTAAATAATTAGACTAAAAGCAATTTAATCTACAAATCCTCTCTTAAGCTTGTTTCTTGCGTGTTGTTTAAAAACTTACATCCCTCAGTGATAATCTAAGAATTGCAATTTCCTATATTTAGTACGATTCATTTTATCTCTAGCTGAATTGTAACCTATACTACTATCCTGTTCCTAAGATTGCCCACAATACACGTAACCTTTCTTGCCTTCTTGTCTTCACGTCAGTGCTGACGTTTGTGCGTGTGCAGTAAGAATCACATCTGCATGAGGATGCCTCTGGGTTGCATCACGGCAGGCTTGTTATTGTTGGCCTGTCGTCATTGTTGGCCTGTGGCCTCGGGCCTCGGCCTCGCGCGGTCGTGAGCCTCCGTCACAGCCGGGAGATCAGAGAGAGATAGCGCCAGGATCGGGATAAATCCCGGGATGTCGGGCAGACGTGACGGGATGACGTGTTGCCAATCCCGGGATTATCGGGCAGACGTGACGGGATGACGTGTTGCCAATCCCGGGATGATCGGGCAGACGTGACGGGATGACGTGTTGCCAATCCCGGGATGATCGGGCAGACGTGACGGGATGACGTGTTGCCAATCCCGGGATGATCGGGCAGACGTGACGGGATGACGTGTTGCCAATCCCGGGATTATCGGGCAGACGTGACGGGATGACGTGTTGCCAATCCCGGGATGATCGGGCAGACGTGACGGGATGACGTGTTGCCAATCCCGGGATGATCGGGCAGACGTGACGGGATGACGTGTTGCCAATCCCGGGATGATCGGGCAGACGTGACGGGATGACGTGTTGCCAATCCCGGGATGATCGGGCAGACGTGACGGGATGACGTGTTGCCAATCCCGGGATGATCGGGCAGACGTGACGGGATGACGTGTTGTCAATCCCGGGATGATCGGGCAGACGTGACGGGATGACGTGTTGCCAATCCCGGGATGATCGGGCAGACGTGACGGGATGACGTGTTGCCAATCCCGGGATGATCGGGCAGACGTGACGGGATGACGTGTTGCCAATCCCGGGATGAT
The DNA here is from genome assembly GCA_035578135.1 of Flexamia atlantica. Taxonomy (NCBI): domain Eukaryota; kingdom Metazoa; phylum Arthropoda; class Insecta; order Hemiptera; family Cicadellidae; genus Flexamia; species Flexamia atlantica. Next base: position 33,484,210 of record JAQJVK010000003.1, on the reverse strand, counting down.
CGGGCAGACGTGACGGGATGACGTGTTGCCAATCCCGGGATGATCGGACAGACGTGACGGGATGACGTGTTGCCAATCCCGGGATGATCGGGCAGACGTGACGGGATGACGTGTTGCCAATCCCGGGATGATCGGGCAGACGTGACGGGATGACGTGTTGCCAATCCCGGGATGATCGGACAGACGTGACGGGATGACGTGTTGCCAATCCCGGGATGATCGGGCAGACGTGACGGGATGACGTGTTGCCAATCCCGGGAGTCGCCGCATCGGCGCTGATGGAGTTTATGGAAGGCTTCGAAACAGTTGGGATTTATCAGCGCTATCGTGACTGAATAGAAAATAAGGATGTCAGTTACAGTATTCTGCAGGGTAAAACTGTTTCAAAATAACCCTAATTAAAAAGATTTTTTGGTTTATTTTTGGTCCTGTGAAAAAATAGTAACATGAAAATAGAAAAATAGGTACGCATACTGAATAGATAGGTTAATTTTGTAATGAAGTCGTAAGCTGAATACGTTTTGCCAGCTGAATTAGCAAAAGAGAAACGTGTTTAATTAACAACGGTGTAAACATAGGAGCCCGAGTAAACAACTCATTAGCTTATTTAAGCAGTGTTCTCTTTGCAATCGGTTATCCTTTGCAAACCCGGTTGGGGCCCCCAGCAGAACGAACATATATTGATTGACTCTTTGACCTTGAAAAATTAGTTGAATGTTTAAGTATTTTATTGCAGATAATCAAACGTCTTTATAGCCAATGACTAATATACCATGTTATGGGAGAGGAAAATTTCTTTCTAGCCGTTGCCTAGTCATGAGTAATTTAAAAAAATACCATTCTAGTTAAAAACCTATTGCTATTGTACTTGGTAAATAAAAAATAGCAATATTATTACAAGGTAAATTAATATCCAGACGAGAACAATATCAAAAAAGGTCACTGAATCACCAATGAGGCGGTATTGTACTTCCCGAAGGAGTCCTCTCCTTTTCAGGGGCATAACGGTTACGCAAGCGCAGCCGGGGGCGAGGCAGGCACATCCGCGTATATGAAGAAACCTTTGGCCGCGTAGCCCGGGGGGGCGGGGAAAGCGAGGTGCAGGATCCAATGCTCTCCACCAGGAGAAAGTGAAACCTGCGCGAGGCTCACACTCGCACACCCACACACACATGCACGTCGATACAAAGCCAACTCCAGGCCAAACCGCAGGTCTCAACACTTGACAGACCGTTCGCCATTGTGACCGGGTCATTCGGCTCAAATGGATTACCGTTCATGAATATGCAAAAGTGAAATCCTGACGAGAAAGGCGACGGCGATGGGCCGAGCTTTGAACGCTTCCTCGTTTTTGTTGGCGCCCCCCTGTTACAAGGAGGATTAATTGGGATTGGGTGTTGACACCGTTCGGACGTAACCGGTCTATCACCTGCTGGGAACGATGAGGAAGCTCTGGTGCGGTGCTTGTGTAATATTGTCGATGTAAACATAGAAAGCAAACGCTATTATTCACTGAAATTCATATGAAATTTCAATTTTCAAAGCGAGATGAAATCTCGTAATACGTGAGGGGTTTTCTTTACATAGTAATAACCCGATAATGATTGGATGGATTTTAATATTCCAGGTGTTAATCTAAAGGTATTTTTACGTAGATTTGCAAGAAAGGCATTAAAGGGCTGAAGATTCGGAACAGCCTATCAGCCTATCCATCGACATTTGACCAAACTTAGTTGACTTTTTTACAGCTGATCATATGGCTATGCTTTGATATTGTACAGGTAAATTTACAGATTGGAGTGTTTGCAAGCGAAGTTTTAACTGTGTAACTTAGGGTGCAACTTCAGCAGACCATCTTTGGACTTTTTATGCAAAATTGATTTGTCATAAATGTCAAAGTAAAAATCAAAATATTTTATTGTAGTAGGACAATTATTGAATTGTATTACAGACGTCAAACTTAAAATCAAATTAATTATTCTATTTATAATTAATTTATCAAATGTATCTTAAGTGTCTGCGTTAAACACTTAGATTATTCGCAGAACTCACTTGTAGAGTAATAGGCACGCTCCAAAAGTTGTTTCTTTAAGATAATTTTGAGCTTTGTTTCTGAATTTGGTAATTTAATATTTTCAGTTAGTTTGTTGTAAAATTTAGGCCCAATATTTTGAGGTATTGTTGCGGTTATTTACACTCGATGTTGAGTTTGCCGTGATGGTGCCTTTGCCTGGTATTATAATTATGAATATCTGCACCGGTCGTTACTGTCGTTGATTTAAACTTATAGTATTGTAAAATTTAGAAATATATCATAACTTATATTTCCTTGTATATGTTATTTACAAGCCTAAGCGATGATTCAAAGTGTGGACAAAATGCCTATTACCAATATCAACCTAATACATGGAAACTTCATTAATGAAATACACTGATACTAACATATGAAACGTTTATAACATAACTTCATAAATTATTCTTGTATGAATTTAACTATTAATTGATTAAAAATCATTAATAAATAAACTGTAACTGAGCTACCAACCACCTAGTCTCATCTCATCATTCTATGTTAATTGTCTACGTTTTCATTTACTATTTTTTTAATAACCATTTCAAAACAATGGCTGACTAAGTAATTTGATAGTAGTTTATGTTTATTTTTAAACGCTTTAAAATAGTCAAGCAATGTTTGAGGCAAATTTATTTGTGATATGGTAATTATTATCAGTCAATAGTTCCCCCTCCAGACATTTAAGGTTCCCACCGAACTCCCCAAATAATGAAGTTAGGTGTAAGTATAGCCTTATGAATCCTTTTGTGTAAGTATAGACTATTTTAGTGCTTCTTAACCTTTAAGGTAGTAAAAGGTTCCAATTTATTAAACTCCCTGTACAAATCAAATCCATTTTTTAAGTGGAGATGTGGAGATGTAACAAATAGACGTAGTTTTGTCATTGACGTTTTTACTTCGTGATTGCAACGATCGTTACAGAGTAATTACACGGCTCAGTATTTTTTAACATCATATCAGAAAACAACATTCTCTTCTTTAAAAACCGAAAGAAAGTAGTCCACGATACAAACAAGAGCTATTGATTCAATAGTTGTATCACAAGTCACTTAATTTCAATCACTTTCGCAACCTGTGAACCAATCAGACTCATGTGGGCTCATTAGAAAGTCACACAAGGCAGACCGAGAGATGTCATCTTTTAATGGAGCTTTAATGGCCCACATGTGCACTTTGACCCCTATTGTTGCGTATAAATGGCTTCGAGAGCTGCTAACCCATTAGGCTGCAGTTGGATGACCATTTCAAGTTTTTGACTAATTAGTCATGGTTTGACTGATTCGAAAAACTAAATTAGGAGAACTGAAAGCATTATTTGTTCTTTTTAGCAAGTACGAGTGAGCTTAATGCCGGTTGGGCTGATGAATAATGAACTTATTGTATTGTATTATAAACTTTATTTGCATAAAAGAATATCAAGAGTTAGATGTGCCGTTAACAATCTGTCTCGTGATAAATGAGTACGCATGCAGCACGCTGATGTTACGGAGCGATGTGAAGTTTCAAGGGGCTTCAATTACTAACTCAACACCTAAAACCTCAAATGTTGGGCTTTACGCTCTCAAGAATTTGGAATTGGGTTATTCCGATTTATTCCTTCATTTAACTTGCCAGTACCGTTATATAAAACAAAATATTTACTAGATTTAAAGGAGATCTCGATGAAAGTTGCGACCACTAAAGTACTATATTCCCTTAAGACAATGCACTTCCGTTTATTCACATTTCTGTTTATAAATCGGTAATGTTTCGTGCTATAAATTTAGAAGAGGGGTTGAAATTCGTGTATTTTTATTAAATTAAATACAAAATATTAAGATTTCTTTTGTTAAAACAAAAGCAAACGTATGAATTTAATTTTTACTGCGAATAGACTTAGAAGGATGACACAAACTATTCTGCCATCATTATTCGACACTTTTTTCATATTTTTTCCACTCTTTTTTCATATTTTTCCATGTTAATTTTTATTATTTCCTTTTTGTTCCTTGATCCTTCAGTACTTCCTTCTCTACTTTATTTATTTAAAAAATTCCATCTATAATAGCTTTGTGCTACAATGAAACGGACAGAATCATCGGTAAAACATAAGCAAGATTTTTTTAATTGGTTACACAAACGTATATAATATGATACTAAACATCTGTTATTTTATTATTTTGTAATCTATACCTATAAAAGTCTTATATATATATATATATATATATTTTATTTAACATTACAAAAATATCACATTGAGAAGTGCTGGACAAATAAAATTTATCTGGCACTTATCTTGACTTAAGTAAACACGAATTTTCAAGTAAAAATATATAGAATCCACTCTCAAACCTGGATTCATTGATAATACTGATTTTTTATTCAAATTTCACATCAATAAACTTCATACGATCAATTTTAAATGTATCTATTTTTTTGATAAATAAATGCAGTAGTAGCATTAATATCAGTAGGAACGGGCTCATAACAAAATGAAGAAGACATTCAATTACAGTGACTAAGTGATCTTGTGAGTTTATCCGATTACTCAACAACGACCCCGAAGCGACTAGCAGTAACCGGATCCACTTCCAGTACCATACTCCACCTCGGACATGGCGCTGCGACTGTCACTCGACCCGCGGCTTTCGCGGAAGTCGCGCGATGATACACCCGCGCTCCGCTCCAGTGAACTTGAAAGTGAATATGTGAAGCGCGCTTTCTCGTGTGGGAACGTAGAAAGTGGTCATCTGCCATCGCCAATTACGGCCTTGTTGTGGAGTCTTTGTTGACGCGGGATGAATGGCGGTGACGGGAGATGAGGAAAAGATTCCGGGTGGAGATAAATATTGTAACAGTGTGTGGTTGTTTGAGAGCAAGATGTGTTTTGCAGAGGGTGTGATTTGACTGAGTTTCCCACGGGATAACGATTTTTACCAGCAACCCCCAGGATTTCCATACAGGGAATTAACGAAAGAGTTATATTCATTTACGAAAAATTAAACACAAAACAGCATTTCCAGAATAGATGAGTCTAACAGTTGAAAGAATAAAATACAGATTTTCCCACTAAGTTAAAAATGCTTCAAAATTTATAAAACTATCCTAATTCAAGTAACGACAATAATTAACGTTTCAAAGTTAATTATTTTTTAACCCTCCAACTGAAACCCAATCATTAAACATTTACTTTAGTTTATTTTTGTTAATCGATCCCTATTCAATAAACCTAAACATAGTTATTTTTAGTAATAAACATTTAATGCATATGTAAGGGTATTGTATATACCTGCACACTACAAGTTACTCGGGAATACGTTCTTAATCCAGAATTTATCCAAGTAATAATTATATCTGTATGTTATAGCTTATAAATTGCTTGATTTAAAACCTACAATCACACCCATTCCTAACGGAACCTTTTAATTTTCCATAGGGAACCTGATAATTTAAATATAAATCTCAACTTTTTTTGATGAACATAAAATATTTACAGAAAACGTACAAAAATGTCTCACACTGCTCTATGTAATTTCAAAACCTTTTGTACAAATAGAACAAGAAAGTTTTGCAGAACTAGGATGACGCGTAATTTTGCGCCGACCCGCATACGGTACCAGCCTTTAGTGATTTTTTTTCTTAAAACATAAAATCTTTACACTAAATCCATAAAATATAACGTATTAATTGATTGATCTATATTCAAACAAAAATATATTTAGGCCCTAAAAAGCAATTTAAAGCCTTTTTGGTTCATGAAGTATTTGTAAACATAGTTAAACTGTCCCGTATGGAGCTTATGGCTGAATGTATTATGAATTTAGCACAAGTTATAGGGACAAACAATTTTATTCTTTATGTACATTTTAATATTTAAAATTATACACCCTTTTTTGTTTGGTGAAACAGCAAATATTTCGATGGATAGAATCTTTGATCCCAGATCCATCAAATTAGCGTTATTATTTTCACTAGGATTTCTATTTGCGTAGTCTCACTACCTTATTGCGTATTCCAATACACCTTAAGGTAAAAATTGGAATTCAAAAAAATTATAAATACTTGTAATATTACTTTATCAGTCAGTATTATGATTTTATTCTCTGATAATACAAATACATATATCATTTGAGGAAAAGGGGCCCCCAGATTTTTATTTTTAAAAAGGAAAACTCTGTCCTTTGAAATTTTTACTGTTTGAAGAGTAATCAACAATATTTTTTAATGTCATGTAGCTTTTTTCAGTCATTAAACTGTAAATAGATACATACATTTATCACCCACATTCAACAAGACAAAGCAATGCAGATAATATTCAAATACCTATTCTTATTTATTACAGATATGATTTGTTTATGGAAATAATCCATTTTAATTTCATCGATGAATTTATGATTCTATATTAAATTAAGGTGATCAAACTGAACTTTCAAACCACCTCCTCACCAAAATTACGAGTAACTTACTGTACTTTTAAACCAAAGTTTCACTTAAAACCGTGTTTCTTGAAATCCTACCAAAGCTAGAAACCGACAAAATCCGTGTTACCTTGAGAAACAAACCACCAGAAACTGATAGCGAGTCAGCTAATTGCCAAGAAAGTGGGTCTGGCGTAGATGTGAGGAGTGTGATTAGAGTGAGATTATGTGGGCCTCGTACTACATCGGCTGACGAGGGACTGTGGTCTCCAGCCTCATCAGGCGACCTCCACCGCGAGACCTCCCTCTCAGGCACTGAATATTCGGTAATGGTTCAGTCTTGATGAGTTGATCCATTTTGATACATTTTGGTCTGAATTATGCATAGAAAAATCGGAAAAAATGAACAATCTCAAAAATGAACAGCTTATAGGCTTTAAAATATCAAAGGAAGTAATAGATATCGATTTAAAGTTGTCGGATTTATAACAAATCTGACTTATAGTCTCTGCTGTTCCGAGTTTTTATTTTATTTCTTTATATAAAAACAAACTTCAATTGCCCGTCGCCATGGGCCAATAAGCCTGTGCGGCAAACTAAAGACATCATGGAACCGTAGCGGCAATAGTCAAATGGGCCAGCCAGAGATGACCGCTCATGATGGAACAGGCGTCGCCCGCCGCTGGGATAGAACTAGCGACGGCTGAGGCACTTGGCAAGCGCTTCTTCTCTGAGCTTCCGCCTCGCAGTATTGGTACTATTAGTAACTGACGTCGAAGAAAAATACAGGAATTATCCTAAAATTTACAAAAATGTCCACTTTAAAAGTAACTAAAAAGTATTGCCATTACTTTAGTTTTACATAGAAAAAAACTTTAAGACCACGAGGTGAACCTGGGAAAATCTCAGCGATCTCCCGTTTAGACGGAACCATATTTTGCAAACGATCTGATTGGAGCGATCAGATTTTTGCAAATAGCGTTGCGTGTAAGCCGCCCTCTAACCTCTGTCTTACGGGGCATCCACACGGATGAATTACATCTCATTCAATGTGATGAAGAGTTATCCGCGGATGAGAACTTTACGTTTTTAACCTGCCTCTAATCCTTTCTTACTTGAGATCCTTGCTTTAGAAATTTTTCCTTCTTTTCCAGTCCAAGATGTAAAATTGTAAATTTATTCCTTTTTTATGGCTTGTTTAATGCAACAGATACTGATACTGAAAAACGGGACACATCTAATTTTGTATATAATAATTAAAAAGATAACCTTTAAATGAATGGTCTAACTATTTAAATAACATTATCACATGTTAATAATTGTAATCTGTTTTTCCGTTTACTGAAAAGTAAAAGAAAACGATTATTTTTAGTCATTAAGGTAAACCCAAACTCATATGTAAAATTGTAAGTGTTATGGTCCAAACGCACGTCCCGAACCTTCTCCCATTTGTCCTTAACGTATAGTCCTCAGTCATAACCCTCATGATAAGTCTTTGCTGCTTATAAGGACCACGAGCGGCCTCCAGGTGGGGAGACCTCCCTCTGAGTCTTTGCTGCTTATAAGGACCATGAGCGGCCTCCAGGTGGGGAGACCTCCCTCTGAGTCTTTGCTGCTTATAAGGACCATGAGCGGCCTCCAGGTGGGGAGACCTCCCTCTGAGTCTTTGCTGCTTATAAGGACCATGAGCGGCCTCCAGGTGGGGAGACCTCCCTCTGAGTCTTTGCTGCTTATAAGGACCATGAGCGGCTCCAGGTGGGGAGACCTCCCTTTGAGTCTTTGCTGCTTATAAGGACCATGAGCGGCCTCCAAGTGGGGAGACCTCCCTCTGAGTCTTTGCTGCTTATAAGGACCATGAGCGGCCTCCAGGTGGGGAGACCTCCCTCTGAGTCTTTGCTGCTTATAAGGACCATGAGCGGCTCCAGGTGGGGAGACCTCCCTCTGAGTCTTTGCTGCTTATAAGGACCATGAGCGGCCTCCAGGTGGGGAGACCTCCCTCTGAGCGGCTCTGAATATTGGGTAATGCTCCAGTCACGAGTCCGCCAGCCTTGGCTTGATGGCTACGTATCAATAAGGAAGATAGTTTAGACTTTCAATATAAATACGAGTAAACGTGCGCTGCTCAGCAGCTTTGAAGTGTACACATATTCAATGGTTCGCTCCGCTGAAAACCTGTGATTACTGTAACCAGCTGTCTCACTAAATACTATTTCTATTTTGAATCTTTTAGACGAATACGAAACTTTTAGGGCGTCGTAGACTCTTTACCTTTGTCTGACCTTAATAATTTTTATTTCCTGCTAAACTTCACGCCGAACTCTTTCCAATGACGCCTAAGTTAATAAAATCGATTCAGAACTGTAGGAAAACTATTGATCTAAAATAATCCCTGATAAGTATAGCAAACCCCCTAATAAGTATAAACTACTGTTTTTGTTTGAAAGTTTCAAATTGACACAAGCTAAGTATCCATTACCACCTTTTTGCTTATTCATATTTTTCAAATACTTTGCTGACTGTTGATTTTTCCCTCTATTTGTAAACAAAAATGTTAAAGAAAAATCAAGGTAATATATTGTTTGCGGATTTGTTGGGAAGGAAAATCGCAATAATTTTACTGTAAACTGTTAACAGGATTATTTAAGTGAATAATCGAAATACCTTACGCATACGATGCTATTCCATATGCAGTTTTTATAAACATACTTTAAATAAAAAATAACTCGTTTAATACTAAGCTCATCTGATCCGTGGACAGTTAACGTACTGGTCAGAATTAAATTAATTGAATCACAATTTAAATTCTAAACAATATCTCATTTATATTTTGTCGAGTCCCTTTTGATGATATTTTTTATAGTTTCCATTCCAAGTTTGTTTACATTCCTTTTTAACTTTATAGATTCACCTTCCTATGTACCACTTTGTGTTTTTCTTACATAAACATCCGGTTCTCCCGACCTTGAGAGAAGCGTTCGCAGTGAAGAGTTCGCGGATGTAACAGGTTTACCAAGTCCTCCTTGAAATTGTAGCCAATTTGTCAAACTTCTGGTATTGCGCGATTTTTCTGCCCGCTTCCAAAACAGCTTAGGGTCATGATTTATCAAAGGTTGGATACGTGACGTGCAGCCTTGAGAATTGATGGATGGGGGGGGGGGAATGAGACACGTTCGGTAGGTATATACGTTTGATTATTTGATTGCGCGCCTTCGGGTTTCCCATGCGGTTCGGTGAACACGTGGAACTCCCATTGTTTACAAACTGACTAATGCTAGGAGCAAAATTCTTGGACGCTTGCAAAATTATTTACAATTGCCAAATTATTTAGCATTTATTTAAGACTATTTGCCTGGTTTCAACCTTCTTGATTTCAGTAGGGTAGTAAAAAGCAATGGTTAACAGTGGGAAGTTATTACAAAGGGCCAATATTGTTACTTGTATTTCATTTAACATTTTCAGTAACAAGTAAGCACAGCAAGTTTCAAGACATAATTAGATTTATTTGAAAACTTTCATATTCCTCTCTATTCAGGACGTACAAGCTGGCCAGTATGTCTATAATCAAGAAGTGTACAGTATCCATGAACTTAATGTTTACAGCATTAAAATTAACTCGATCGAATATTTATTTCAAGTTCATTGAAGGCTTTAATTTCTCAGTCACACTTAATATAATACCACTAACTTGTAAGTTTCAAACATGACAGGTTCTCCTATTAAAAAAATCAATTTCAGTACTCCTTAGAGGATCTCACAATGGAATAGCTTCTCATTAGTACGCCCACTAACAACCATCACTGTCTACCTAATAAATCATTTCGCTGCAACTTCTTTCTATTGTACACACAACCTACAAACCTCTTTTTAATGACTGCATCAAAATTAACTCTGACCGTGAGATTAATTGAATAAGATACCGTCGTTCCCCACACGATTATCCTTATCTGCTTATTCATTCACCGCTATTTGTTGAGTCGACGTCACCGGCAATCACGGAGCTGTTGCACAATTTCAGCTCTGTACTCGACAGTCCTTGGCTGTATACACTCTAGGGTCGTGTCGCGGCCCACGGTAGTATCATGGTTATCTTTAGTCTCTTACACGGTTCTGCTACGGTTAACTATAGGTATTACACACGGGCGTATATTTCTTCCAATCAGGAAATATGATCTACGGCGTGACATGATTGCTGTTCCATACCTTTGTCACAGTTTCCATGTAAAACAAACATGAAACACTGTTATTTTTATCTTTGAGCAAAGAACGTGATAGAGCAAAGAAAATTGACATATTATAAAAAAATTGTGCAATCGCCTTTGTATATCCAATATGTTCTTTAATGAATAGTAGAGTGGAATTATTTACTCAGGGAGTCTAGTATATAAACATTCAATGATTTCAAATCACTTTAATTAAATATTAGACTGTTATCACTAACCAATCAACATTTCTTAAATTCAAGTATTTAAGTAAATCGTCAGATATATAACTCCAATGTTTAAATCCTGAATGGTGGTGAATAAGTCGACCCTTCTTAGCAGAGTCCCACTTGCCAATTCCGTTGCCCATCTACGTGTTCGTTCGGGAGAGAAATGGGAAGAGCTAACAGTGTTGAGGTTTGGTAACAGCTGCAAGAAAGTGTCGCCTAGACCGCGCCAAGGTGTAGCCAAGACCACAACAAGGTGTCGCCTAGACCGCGCCAAGGTGACAAGGTGACAAGTGGACAGCGGCCGCTTTCTTCGGTCGAGGGAGGGTTACGAAATGTTAGGAAACAACGAGTAAAAGCGAATTGGGTCAGTAACGGTTTATTTTGGTAATCGCACGACCACTGATCTAATTTAATTGAAGTGAGTGACTATACTGTAAACAATTCGATTATGATTGGGATGTTGATCTACAAGTGGCCTTTTAAAAATTAAAATTAATGTAAGGGAAATTATTTAGATACTAATGTATTCCCAAAGATATCATTTTGAAGGGTGAAATTTGATGGTCAAGGCAAAGTAATAAAAGTTAGTTGTGAAACCAAATATAAGGATGGTGATAAAGATTGCGATGAAACCTTATAGTGTAAAAATGCGTACCATAAAATAAGGCTAACAAACCATTATGGTAATTATTAAAACAGTAAAATAACGCTCGGGAAAAACCAATAAATTATGCCTAACATTTAGATTTTATTAAATTGAAACTTTATTAAGGTTACATTTGATTTCATTATCATTTAAGAAGTTAGTTTTTTTAAATGTTTAACGTAAAAATTTTACTTAAAAAAATATAATAAGAGATGGAGAGTTGCAAACCAACGTCATTTCATAGGTAAGCATATTAAACACTTGATGTTTTGATCAAAATACTCACGGTTTCAATTCAATTGTAGTTTATTATAATTACGTCTAGAAATACAACTGCCTCCTTCCCATTTATTACCGATTCAATTTCTTCGTGAAAGCACCCAGATCGAACAGATGGCGAAGAAACCCTCGCAATTAGCAGTTGAGCTGCATCGGGGAGGAAGGAAGCGGTGGCAGTTTACAGTTTCTCCTGACGACTTAATAACGGAGAACACCGGTGTAATGACTGACTTAATGTGATTGAACGGGGCGAGAGAGTTGAACGATCGGTAGCACGGAGGACGTGACGTGTCCGCGTCCGGCGGCGGCTGTACTGGACGCCGCGTGCATACAGACTGACGGTGACGACGTCTTGTCAATTGTATTCAAATGAAAAACGCATGTTAAATTTTAAAGAATAGCACTGTCAAAACCGAAGTTTTGTGGTTTGACATGTCAACCACAAATTCATATACATTTGGTATTTTAATTAACTTTTTTGGTAGTGTCCTTTATCCTTTTAATTTAAAAGAACTAATGTTGGATTTTCAGAATGATTCAAAACGGTTCGATTCCTGACAGGATCGAAAATGGGTCCAGTTGTCCAGTTGCCAATTGTCATTGAGATATGAATTAATGATGCTATCTGGCAAAAGGTCGCCGCTAGATAGTAAAAAGACCCGGGTTTGGACCGTTCCCGATCAGAATGTAAAAAAATGTCACTGGCTTTGAAATACACAAAAAAAAATATTCTAAGTGTTGTATTGAAAAGCTTTTGGACATACATTTTTAAACTGATTTTGATTTGTGTTTTCAGGTAAGAGTTTTCCTCGGCTGGTTATAACTTTGATTTCAAGGAGGGTTTCTTTACGAGTAAGTAACACCAGCTCATAGCTATAAAACCTTTTACCACAGACTAAGGAATCACAGATAGATTCCTTAGTCTGTGCTTTTACTTAGAATGCCTAATCAAACAAAAACAAATATATATATACATAACTCAAGACTTCTTTGTAAACGGTTACTTACTATTCTCCCACTTAAAGCTTAAACGAATACAGATGAGCAAAGCCATTTTCAGTTCCACGAATATTTCATAATGTAAGAAAAGTTTCCCAACAAATACCAATAACAAGCAAAAACGCTTTTACAGACCTCCCAGCGTTCTTAAAACAAAACTCAAGGAAGTTGTGAAACCTAAAAGCCTTTTAACAACGATATTAATCACTTATTGAGAAATCCTATATACAGGACAAAAAGGCAATCCTTAAGTAGCGATGTGGCAAGTCACGAAACCATCAAGCCAGGAGATACGATCCGAGTCAGCGACCTTTCGGCACAAGCGGGACTTCACTGCATTCTGTGTTTCTGCAATAATGGATGCGTCGATTTTGTAATCGTAATATTAGATAAATTTAGCATCTAAAGTTATTTTGCTGCAGTTTAATATCGACATTTTAAATTTCTAAGGAAATTATAGACGGAAACCGACTCAATGAACAAATATTTTCTCTTTGTCTCGTGTCAGTCGTGTACTCGATGAAGAGGTCGTTTATGTGTGTGCTTAGCTGGTCACTACTATATGCTTCATTAAGCCTGATCAATGGACATATATTTAGCTTTAAAAAATAATAAGCCGAAGTATAATTGACAATACATTTTTTTATAAAAAAAATCATGGATAAATGAATGAATTCACAAATATTCATTCTATATCGAGGTTATAATTTTATTAACAATCCTTACGGTACTAAAATTTTTCTTTATCAATAATAGGGGCGAGTTATTTTTTATCATCGTACAACGAACGATCGTATTAATCGAATCGATCGAGTCCTCACACAATCGCCAAGTCACTCACTATGATACTAGAGTGAAACAGCTGGACCGGTCTGACAACTCATTCATAAGGCGCGTGTCACTCAGCAATCAGCTGATCTAAACTTTCCCGCCACTTGTCCCCCTGGTCTGCCGCTATTTTGCTCCCCTGATCTTCTGTGTCCTAGAGCTTTCGCTCTGTTTTGCCGCTTTTAGTCTAGTTAGAAGATGTCAGGCCTGCGGCTCTTTCTGGCATGAAAGGGGAAATCTAGTAATCAGTTTTCAGCTCGGAAACACGGTTTGCGTGGTTTAGATGAACGTGTCGTGTTACTTGGGATATCTTTAGAGAAAAAGTCCCCCAAACGTGCTTCCGATTAACATAAAGAGAGTTTGCCTCAAAAGATTCAGCGGAAGGAGAAAGTCACACGATTCTATGCACTTGAAAAAATATCTTATCCTGATTTGAATAGCTTGAAAATAATTTTATTTGTATTTGTAGCCAAAACTATTAAAAACTAATAATAAAGTCAATAATGTTCAATAATTTAGTACTTTATGATGAAAAATAGAAAATAGTTTGGTTTGCGCTGTTAAAGCCATTGTTCCTAAAACTCAAACTGATATTTAACTGAATGATAAATGACTTTCATAAAATGCATCTAGAATCTCTTAGAATCTCATCTTGTTGGGATATTTCCGCCATTTAGAAAGGCTGGTTTAATCACCGACAAGCTACATAAATTTAATAAAAATTTAGTTTAACCCCTTTAAAAAATGTTTCCACCTTCAGATATATTCTACCATAATAGTTACTGGATTTACATTAACCCAATGTAACCCTGTGACTGCTGTAAGGCTTGGTACAACGGCATTCACTCATAAAACTGGCAACACCTGAGGAAACAGCCAAGGCCAACAGTTTATTGACGATGTTTACGGCCAAAGATAGTGGATAGCGGGGTAACGGGAGATACTGTGTTTATATTTAGTATTGTTCAGAGTTTCTGTTTACAAAGATTACCTAGTTAGTGGAAGTAATATTCCGATGAGAAATGCGTAATTTTCTATCTACATAAGGTATAGCCTATATGTTGGTTGAAAGGGATTAAAATTTGCACGTTTTAATAATGGTCACAAGTTTTTAGGAAGTTAACTGATTAAGTTAACTTATATCAGTTCCGTTTAAAACCTAGAATTTTAGCAAAATAATGGCCTAAACTTCACTAATAGTAAGCTGAAAAATAGATAATAGCTGAAAAAATTCACTGCAAATGTCATCTAATTTAATATAGGAGTGTTTAAGTATCTAAATAAATACTTTTATTTATTGTCAGAATATATCATATACGGTATTGATAGTTTGTATCGGTTGGAAATAAAAATAATCCTTAGACGTATCATCAGACATTTTTCATGTTCGAATTATTCGAAAGTTTCATTATTAAAACCAAAGCAAGGAATATCATAATTTTTTCGCAAAACTGAATTTTTAAAGTAAACTAAATATTTTTTGTACATACATTATATCCAATCAGATTAGAATTTTACAGTAATCAAATTAAATTATGATATAAACAGTATTAAACTGGTATTTTTCTAAATTACTTTTACAGATCTTTAAACAAGGCAACTTGAATTTTCGTCGTAACTCGAATCGTGCTCGTGCAGTGGAGACTATCAAATTTACTTTCATAAACCCCTGAGGCCGGATTACACATAACAATGTTCCTGGATGAAAGGGATGTCAAGCTAATCACCCTCAGAATGGGATGGCCGGGTCTATTGATCGAAGGCACAATAGCGGCGTATTGTGCCGGGATTGGTTTGCTGATTGAATCTTGTTTGGATACACCTGCTGATTACCTACCAAGGTCGGACTGAGTAATCTGGCTACCAAGGTCGAGGCGCATCACATCGTGTCGTCATGTAGGAAACTGCTTGGGGTCAAATTTTCGTCATACCACACGGAGGCGGCGCGGGTGCGGCGCGAGATTGCGTCGAATTATGTGGTTCTGAAGAGGAAATTCGTGGGTTTGTTTTGTTGTGGATGGTGTTGAAAATGTAAGTGTTGATGATTGCC
The DNA here is from genome assembly GCA_035578135.1 of Flexamia atlantica. Lineage (NCBI taxonomy): Eukaryota > Metazoa > Arthropoda > Insecta > Hemiptera > Cicadellidae > Flexamia > Flexamia atlantica. The sequence continues at coordinate 33,468,508 of JAQJVK010000003.1, read as the reverse complement.
ATGTATTTTTCACAAATTGCCCGGGGTTGAGACATTTACACATACAGTGTGTAAAAAAGGCCCGGAACGGCTAAATATTTTCTTAACAGAATTGGTTTGAGAAATAAAACTTTATACATTCTCCCCTATGTAAAAAATCTACTTTCTGAGGAACTTACCGACTCTTGGCCCCCGGTGGGGGGCGGCCCACAAGGAGTCGGCACAAAATCTTAAAAGTAAGCATAGGTCGGTCGATATGCACATCATTTCTTTCGATCACATAGATCTTTCGAAGCCTCAGATTATTTGACAGAATGAACCTTGCCATTGGTGTTCCTGTTATGATTGTAGTCACCTCCTAAGCCACACATATAGTTAGGCAATTTGTAATTTTGAAATATTACATAATAATACTGGACCTTACTGATAAGTAGTTTTTTTAAGCCTACTTAGTAAGGCCAAATGCTGTGAATTTTTTTTGTAAAAATCTAAATAAAAAATAAAAAAAATAAATAAAAAAAATAAAATTTCAAAGGGCTAATCAAGTAGAGCTCAATGCCGCAAACCGCACTTCAAAAGGTTCAAAGGTCCGCACTTCAAAGGTTTGCGGCATTGAATTTTATTTGATTAGACCTTAAAAATGATGTGCTTATGGATACATGCTTACATTTAAGATTTTGCACCGACTCCTCGTGGGCGTCTCCCATTGGAGGTAACATCCTCTCCGCACCCTAAAAAATAGGGTTTTAGGCCTGACATTCAATCCCGGAGTTTTGATTCTCCAGACATAGGCTGTGAAAAATTTTTAGACGATATATAGGCGACAACTTTGTAATTCTATTGGATTTTTGATCAGCCGCCATTTTTTACCGAATGGACCTTTTGAAGAGCGGTTTGCGGCATTGAACTCTACTTGAAGAGCCCTTTAAAATGATGTGCATATCGACCTACAGTATGCTGACATTCAAGATTTTGTACGGACTCCTTGTGGGCCGTCCCCCACCGGGGCCCAAGAGTCAGTAAACAACTCAGAAAGTAGTTTTTAAAAAAAGTGAATGTGCAAAGTTTTATTCCTCAAACCAATTCGGTTCAAAAAATATTAAGCTGTTCTGGGACTTTTTTACATTCTGTATACACTTACTGTAAGAACTATAAAATCAAATATTTAATATTTACATTAATTTTTCAGTTGAATAAATCTAGAGTAAAGAGCAATAATACTGTAAAATATATTTCCCTCTACGAATATTATTTAATAACGTTAGGCAAACATTGTTAAGAAAAGTGAAGCAACATTTTGTTGTCATTGTAGCCTACAACGATATCCATTATTTTTTAAAGCTTTTGTGAAGATGAGCACAGGACATGGCACATATCAACATTATACATGTTGGCACTAGTTTGTTTTGAATCAAAAACTATTTCCATCAATTCTGTTGTGATACGACCAACCTTATTCGTGCAATTGTAAGATCTTTAATATATTTTAATGAGGGACGAAAAAAAACCGTATATAACACTAATTATACTTAGTTTACATTGAGACCGATGAGATGTGATTCCGTTCTCCAACCAAGATGTGTTGTGGTCTGAGAGCTCCAACCTTGACTGCTGCGGCCGCAGGACTTGGCTGCTCTCCCTGATCCTGACAAATATTACCTCTATACTTCTCACACGTTATAGCCCCTGTTTGTTTTCCGAAATATTATCATTATTGGGGCGGTGGACGTTTCGCAGCGACTTTGGCCACTTAGTGAGACAGCTTCGCCAAACGTGCGCAGGGGTTTAGAGGCTGTAAAGAGATCTGTTATCGAATTACATTTTGCGTACATGGAAATTCAGGAACCTAAAACAGTATTTTCTGGGATTTTTATTCCTGACAGATTTTACTTCTAAATAATAACAGAGATTAGAAATGATTTTTAAATTAATCAGACAATATTTTAACAACCAACATAGAAATGACTCCTTACGACTTAAAGCATGGTTTGATAAGGTTCTATCACATTTACCAAGTTAAAATTTTAATTTTAACTCACCAGCAAAATCTTATCATATCTGATGTAAATATAGGCATCGCCAAAAATAATAAAAAGCTCAGTTAATGATTTGAAGAAAACTATAGGAATTTATCATATTACTTAGGGTGAGTAAATAAATCGTCAGCGTGTACGTGAATATCGTTAAGTTTCATACCATGTAACATGTACGTTTGCAAATTATTGCAACATTTAAACAAATTATTCTGTAAAGTTCCCAATATATTTTAGAGAGAGTGTGTTTGAAAACATAACTAAATTTGTGTTAAAATCTTATCAAATTTGAAAAATTCTTTCTAAAATAATGGTATGGCGTCTATGGTTCTACCGCTGGTATACCAGAGTAGCCTCGCATCCTCCGCGTGGTCGGCAGTGGCAGGATGGTGGAACGGATGGTTTTCACGGTCCTCCACAGCGGTCAACCAAGGGCACGACTCGCTCTCTTTCCAGCGGAGCACAACCTAACTCACAGGGAAACTCGGGATCCATGAATCTCTCCAAGGAGCATGTTTATATCATTTTCCTTTGTTTGACAATGATGAGAAAATATATCCAATTTCAAATTTTCAACAAAACTCCCGTTTTGATATACCGATGGTCTTTTGGAGACCATCCCTAAATCAGAGTACACAAAAGTAACTACTCAACGTTATTGGAATGAATTTCGATAGAGTTAGACGTATTTAATTTATAAATTCAAGGTTTGTATTGACATTTTATAGAATAATTACTCAATTGACGCATAGTATTATACACACAAAAAAATAAATATTTTCAGCATTTTAAATTTGCTGTGATTGAATGTGCCTAAGGTAAAACATATTCTTTGTTGTCTACATTCCCTTAACAATGTGGACATAACAGATTCGAAATGTCTACTTGAATGATAGGACATAAAACGTCAGGAGAAAGCAATCATTTGTAACCTACCTGCCCTCCACGTTGATGATGAAAATTAATTGACCAATTGATAGATTGAATGAAGGGATGATTTTTCGAAAGTCTTATGGATAACAATAGAGACTTCTTCTCTTTTGATTATCATAAAGTTAAGTGGATCATTCGCAGCAAACTCAAGAGTTGCAGTGGAGACGACCCTGTCATGTCAAGCATGACGCCCGGGTCTAATAATTATCTTTTTATTAACTCAGCAACTCCGCGTGACTCTTTTTACCCCGTGCTCCCCGGACCGTGGTAAACAAAAACGTTAAATACTGGGAAAAACCGAGTACAGTCCCAGGCTTGACCTTCACGCTTGGGTGGGGAGGAAGGAAAGTCAAGAGGCAAATAGATTCTTGAATGAGTTGTCACTCCTATTACGTGTACACTTTAAATTGCTGGGAAGAAGGGGAGATTTTACTTAAAAGTAATTTTAAAGAATTAAGGAAGTTTTTAATATCTAATAAATTGCTTATTTTACAACAAGAGTTGAAAATGGGTTCTTGCATATCCAAGACCACACTATGTTTGAATTGTGAGATTTATCTAGCACTTCTTGTGATCGAGATTATATAGAACACTTTCACTCGTGTTTTGAACAATATTTTACGTCACACGCACGGCTGATGAAAACAAAACAAATATTTGTTTATTATATCAGCAAAAAATTACTTCTTCAGAGTAAACGTTTTTTGGGTAGTAAATAATGTAATGATGAATTTTCCCAGGTGATAACCACATAATTGATTGATTTCATAGTATTGTAGCAAAAAAATAGTGTATAAATTTAATTATTTAAATTAACTTCTGAACTGCTGTGGCCCAGATTTATATAATAGGGTGTCCTGTAACGTGTGTGATAAGAATAATATTTTTGCAACTAGACCTTTTTTGAAAATCATTACAGCCTCAAACTTCAAATGTGAATTATTTAATTTCTTAAAATTCTTAACACAACAATTTATATTTAAAATAATCCTTTGATTTTGGAAAATTTCCAGTTAAGAATGGATAAATATTTCAAATATATTCTTGCCTGGGATAAAAAAATAAATGTATGAGTTTGAAAACGCCCATATAGATATACAAATCCATATATATTTTTAAACACACGGTAACCACACAAGCAACGGATGGATATCTGTCTTCGCTTTTATATCTTTGACGATATAAGCTAACCCTAAAGCATCCTCGGAAGTGGGGAGGCAGCTGTGGCTATCGCAAATTGGTTACCAAGTGATGCAACGCCATCAGGTCCTTCAGTGTGTTCGCATCAAACCCGTGACTTCCACGGTCGGCTCAGCCACACCACACAGCAGCTTTCCCCACTCTGATTGGATCGAAACTGGGCAGAATGATTTAATCTGTCACGTATCACTAGGAAATCAGTCTTTGATATTATGAAAAACACAAAAGTCCCCCATCGCAGTTTGTTGTAGTTTCCAAATACAATACATTGTAATGCTAAAATTATGTTCCTAGAAGTGCACATCACAACAGTAGCTCTGAAAAACTTTAAAACATGACATGGAGTGTAATTTAAGAGTCTTATAGTTCACACATCAGGTTTTGCAGTAATCCTTAGATTAACGAATTTTGAAATTAAAATCACGTCCTTATACTGTAAATTTAAACTACGAAAATTTTGAATTCATGTCTAAACAATATTTATCAGTTCCATCCTCCATCTATCTATATCACATCCATATCACAATTTATCAAAGGGTCCGCATTATGAAGGATCTCAGTTTGCTTTACATGTGTAATTGTACTCTAAGTAAGAATAATGGAAGTATAGATTGTAATAAAAAAAATACAAGCTGTTATATATAAACCCCACTGCATTTACCCATTCATTCACAAGTTATCGACGGATGTAGATAATTTTCTCCGGTTTCACTCTTTTACCAAAGTCAAACAACCGTGAAACCCGAATTAACAAAAGCACCCATTGAGAAGGAAGCCCGGCAAGAAACGATGAGAACCGGGAGTATTGTTTGTTCAGTTTAATTGCGGCAAAACCGGCGATTTCGTCCGATTGTTTCCTTTGGGAAACCGCAGTAATAGTGCGATGGGCCGCAAATTGCCGCAGTCGCTCTGCGCTCCGTCGCGGTCTACAGCCCCTTCATTACGCCCAAGGTCGGGATGAGTCGAGTCGTGTCCACAGCTCTGCGCGCAAATTATTTCCCCGACCCTGAACCTGGGCAGAGCGTGACTGCCGAGTGTGGTCAGGAAGGAATCCGAGTGATGCCTCAAACACTCAAAGTTAAGGAAACCTTACAGTCAAAGTTAAGGAAATATTCATGCTTGTACAGTGTTTTATTTGTCTGAGAGAAACTTATCTAAATTACTAAATCTTTATATACTTTTAGAGAAAAATTTAAATCAATACCCAGGCTAAACCATTGCACCTAGAAATTCGAAGTTATGCATTTATCTCTTATAACGGAGACACCCACTACGAAGGGAAATTTAAAAATTCCCCACATATGGCTCCAGTGGTTTAGTATTTTAAATATGAACAGACGTGGTCGGTCATCCGTTTGATGTGTGTTATATTTCGAGATAATACTTCATTTAGATTTTTGCTGTGACAGCCGTCTGTTATTTAATGTGAATCAACAGCTGTTTAGTGTAAGTTCCCAACAAAGTGCGGATAACAATTAACTAGTACCTAATAGATTAAACGTACATGTTTTAATTTAGAATGTAATACACAAAGGTATACTGTAATTACTCTTTTAATTTTCTTTTCTGCTTTGTTTCCAGGCCTTAGTTGCATGACATTGTAATAAGCCAGAAAAGAGATAGATTAATTTTACAAAAAAAGGCATTGTGTCATATTACCTTTGATAATGTTTATCCCTATTTGCGAATTAAATCAGCAAGAGGCATTTTATTTTGTTTTAGAGGTAAAGACATTTGTTTTATCTGTTCGCTATTAGATTAGTTATGAATAGTTACGGAACCTCTCCACGCTTTGCCTTCAAAGACCCTATTTATTTTCTCAGTAATATTATATTCTGTTTATTTCTCTCCTTGTTTTTCTGAATTTTAGTTTTAGTTTTAGTTATAACCTGAGTCAGCCTGACAAGTTAAGAATTTCTTTTTTGTATGCAGTGTTAGGGAAAACAAAGGACGACTGATTGATTGAAACAAATCATGATGTACAATGATCTTAAAATATTGTGATAAGAGAGAACAAATATTACTATATTCTATTCTATTCTAATTTTAAAATTACTGTACTTAACGAACGTTAAAAAAATTTAAATAAACTTCTTTGGACTAAAAGAAAAAAAACAGCTATAACCTAATTTACATAATATATGGGTTTTAAAAGCTCCTTTCCCGAATAAAAAATAACTTTATGGCAATCGCAAAACATTTATACAAGAATAATTTAAAACTATTTTGGAACGGAATTATCGTACAAAATTGTATTCAAGGATTAAAATCTTTGTTATTTATTGTGTAAGCTCGAAGTACCGTTCGGAAAAAAGATGACCGCATGAACAACTAGACCCTGCGGAATCCACTCCGCGGTCCGGGCGAGCCTCGACTTCGTTAGCGCATACTGGGGCAAAGTTTACGAGTCGGCCTTGGCTCGGGCTTGCCGTCTTGTGGAGCGATGCAACATTTACAGATCGCCGAGACAGTGGGACGTCTTTGGCGGCTCTTGAAAAGAGTAACGCAGTTTCAATTGAAGAGGCCTATGAATGTAGTCCCCGCTTACTCGATTGTGGTTAATTGATTTGTGTGAAAATGAATATGAAATGAAATGGTTTTTTTTTGTTTGGAGTAGAATTGATTATTATGAGCGCAACTGATTTTTATGGTACATTTCACATTCTTTCGCAGTTTTAAAGTCAACCTCATATTGGAAAATTATTGGATTGCACAATAAACTAATTCCAACCATACTTCTTTTAATGTCCAAAGGATTCAAAGGGAGTTTTTAAATAATTCTATGTAGGTATAACTTTGTTCAGAATACAAAAGTAAATCAATGTAAAAGAGGCTCAAATAAAATATGGGATAAAATAGGATTGAATCAAGGTAAGTGTAAAAATTCTGAATAGTGCAAAATGGGATAAAAACAGTGAATATATGTAATCACTGTGAAAACGAAAATTGCCCGTTAACATTAAGCTGAGATCTACGAAAATCCTCAATTTCCTTCCATCAAAACAAATAATGATCAGATGATTTTTCGGTACCTAAACATTTCATATCCGTACCCAAACAAAATTTTACCGTATCCAAACAATATTTTGCCGTACCCAAACAAACGAAATTACTATTTTGACAGTTCAACCAGCTGACTTCAAAACTGAAATAGCCGTATTATGCTCGGCTTACGCCTCGCAAGTAAAACATTATCTTGCCCCGAAATGGTCTACTTTCGGGAAATAAATTATTACTATAAAGTATATTACTACTCCTCTCATCGTAACTAGGGAAAACCTCACTCCATTCACATGTTATTCTCCTAAAGAACTTCTCCTTCTCCCTCCACACGGTTCTCTAAGTAAGAACTCTGATACTTCCTGCCGGATTGGCCGTTCTCAGTTCCGGTCCAAAGATTCTCTCAACCACAGCGGATTGTCATTAGATGATTATAACGGTCTATCCGGACACAAGTGGCGAATCGGCACCCCGTTATAACACTTGAAACGTGGAGTCTCTTGTGCCTTCTAGTTCTATCTCTGTTAAAAATATTAACTGTTAATGAATCGTTTTGCGTATTAAAACCTTATTCCTTTGGCTTCATTTCGTTATAATATATAAAAAATATATATTTACAAAATAATAAAAAATATACTTACACTTATACTGTATTCATAAACAAGATGGTAAGTATACATAAAAAATGGAAAATGGCGATCGACTTAGTCTCTCATTGGCCCTGATGGTGATTGGTGTGACCAATCGAAATCGATTGCCATTTTCCATATTTTATGTATATTCATCGTCTTGTATAAAGGGATGCTGAAAAGTCCCGGAACGGCTAAATATTTTTTGAACCGAATTGGTTTGAGAAGTCAAACTTTGCGCATTCACTCATATGTAAAAAACTACTTTCTGAGGTGTTTATTGACTTTTGGTCCCCAGTGGGGGACGGCTCACAAGGAGTCGGTACAAAATCTTAAATTTAAGCATATGTCAATATGCACATCATTTCAAAGGGCTAATCAAGTAGAGTTCAATGCCACAAACCGCACTTCAAAAGGTTCATTCATTACAAAATGGCGGCTGATCAAAGATCTGAAGGAAATATACAGTGTTCGCATAAAGATTGTTTAAAAATTGTTTACAGACTATGACTAAAGGATCTAAACTCCGGAATTGTATGTCAGACCTAAAAACCTATCTTTTAGGGTGCTGTAGAGGATATTACCTCTAAGGGGGGATGACCCACAAGGATTCGGTACAAAATCTTTAATGTAAGCATAGGTTCTATGCAAATCATTTTGAAGAGCTAATCAAGTAGAGTTCAATTCAAAAGGTTCATTTGTAACGAAATGGTGAATAATTAAAGTTTTCAACAAAAATTCATAGGCTTAGGTTTGTTGGGAAGGGAGGTGGAGTAAAAGTTTGAATAAATCAAATTGCGTGTAAAACCTAAGCCTATGTATTTTTTTTTGAAAACTTAAATCACCCGCCATTTTGTAACTGAATTTGTAACTTTGTAACTTTGTAACTTTGTATTGCCATTTGTAACTTTGTATTGAATTTTATTTGAGTAGCCGTTTAAAATGATGTGCATATCGACCGATGCATACATTTAAGATTTTGTACCGACTTCTTTTGGGTTGTCCCTCACTGGGGGCCAAGAGTAAATAAACACCTCAGAAAGTAGTTTTTTACGTAGGAGTGAATGTGCAAAGTTTGATTTCTCAAACAAATTCGGTTCAAAAAATATTTAGCCGTTTCGGGACTTTTCAGCACCCCTGTACATGAATACAGTATAAGTGAAAATATATTTTAAGTGTTGTAAGACGTCTTTTATTTATATCCAGTATATAAAAAAAAACACGTATCATGCTAATCAAGAAGTTAGCAAGTGTAATGTAGTGAGTTAAAAAAAGTTGAGTATGGTTGTAAAATAAAAAACTTTGTTTTAGAAATGTATAGACAACACACCTCTTTAAAAGTATTAAAATACACATTTGGAGGATAAAACACATTTATTTTAAAATGTGCACGCAATAAAGTTGTAAATCCAAATAGTGTCAAAAAACTATATTTCATCCCAGTAGATTTTAAATTGATCTAATGTTTAATTGGATCTTTTTGTCGAGATGATATATCATATCTTCAAACAATACAATATAGACTGTAAATTATTAAGATAAGAAATATCTGTTTCAAGTGATGGGGATAGGATAAATGTAATCGCTTGTTTAACACGTCTTTCAATTTTCACTAATTATATGTGGACGAATCACAACCGGATCTCCAACCAAATTATCGATAAGATCTACCAATCGATCATGTGAAGCGTGAACGAGAAATTGATACCTATCGGCCAGGTGTGCAGAATACAGGATATCATCATTTATTACTCTGCCAATTTATCGAAGAAATATTGTTTGCATTAACTCGTTTAATGGCGATGGACGTAGAAAAGTAGATTATAACTGAGATATGTCATATTTGATTGGTTGTTTTTTTTATTTTTTATGCTCAACACAATGATATTATGCAGAAGGAAAAAAGATCCGTTTCACTAACTGTTCAACCACACACTACATTATTAAGATAGAAAAAGAGATAATTTTCCAATTTAAATTTAACAGGGCCTAATGGTTTAACCGCTTTTTTTATAATAAAAATTGTTAAACACTTAAAACTATATGTGCCTGAATATTTAAATTAATTGATATTTTATACCTAAAAAATACACCAACAAACAAACATATCATTACAATACACATACTCATAAATTAATGAATAACTGTTTAGATATCACTTAAGACGCCAAAACTGAATACTTGATGATATCATATAATACTGCCACTCCTGCTCGAGTAAGAATTTGATTGGAGGCTTCATTGATACTTTACAGTCTTAGCCTATATTCTATGACATCAACATTACAAAAATTAATATAAAGACACAACAAAACAATACACGAAGTAATGATTACTAGGAATTATTTTTACGGGATTACAAAATTAAAACAATTAGTACAGAAATGCAACAACGTGGGAAAAAAATGTATAAATAATGTTAAAAATTGAATGTATACAGCATATTACGGATTATCATACATTGAAAATATAGGAAACAATAAAAATAAGAAACAATTCTCGATGTAATAGAAAGACAGATCACTAGTAGAATTTCATAATGACCTCAAAATGTAACATCCATCCTATGTAGTATTTTATAGATTTCAAGAGGGTTTACTGATTTTCTTAGTCTCAATTTAAAGCGTCAACGACCCGTTAATGAATGAGACAAATACGGTTTTCTACCTTTAACTTAAGCAGTTAGTCTATTTTCACAACCATGCCTGAGCGTGCTTGGAAATATATTAGTAAAAAACAAGTAAAATACTGAAAAACATGCTAACAAGACAGATTATGTCTTTACTTGTCTATTGTACTCGTGCGCCTCTTTAAGATATGCAACATGTCATTGTTTAAAGTTTAAAGGAACATAAAATTTGATATTTGCAAATTAGTAATGGTGTCGAAATTTTTTTAAACTATTGTTTTTAAAACATATTTTCTAACTATAATCCTTTAATACTATAATTTTTAAAACGCAGCCGAAAACATTATTTTAACAGTGAAGGATTATTCACCCCCAAGATCCCCGGATTTGACCCAATTATATGATTTTCTTTGGGAATACATAAAAAGTAAGGTTTACGAAAACCATTCACAGGATATGCATCCCCTCAAAACACCTCCAAACTCAAAACAAACATAAAAATGTAATGCAAGAAATTCAAAGGCGTACCTTGCAACACGTATTCAAGAATTTGACGGAGATAGCACAACTTTGTAGAAATGTCAATGGCGGATTGTTTGAACACATAATAAGAACTAAATGTGATCAAGCTTAAATAACAGGTTGTATAAAATGTAAAGATTAACAAAAAATACTCATTTCATATTTATATGTGAATTATTCTATCTTAAAATGGTTTGTATTAAAAAAACACCCTGTTTATAAATGTTTCATACACTTTGTTGATAACATGCACATAACACACTTCCTGGATGAATTTGAAAAATCTTGATCTAACAACAGGCAGGTCAAAATAATTTTACAGCGATTTTATTTTTTCTCGTCGGTTCAAACATCCGGACGTTAGAGGCCGTGGCTTACCGGAAATTCTGTGAAACGAATTGTACAAAGGCGCCATCGCCAAAATGGCGCAGAGCGCTCACTGTGACCAAGGTTGCTGCCAGGCAATTGCAACACTTCGCTCCTCCACAGGGCCTTAGATTTATTTTATATCATGATAGTTTACGAAATTATACAATTTCGGGGGAATCAAAAACTATTATTTAGCATAAAACATTCACTGTTGATTAAATTGTACGGTTTAGAATTTTACATTACATCATGATTCACTTAAACATTCACATTACTATTCCTTAACTTTATTGAATTGAATCTCTTCATCTAGATGGTTTATCAACATGCAATCAATATAGTGGAGACTTGTGAATTGTTATGTGGGAAAACCCCTTTCAAGCATCGACCACATAGTTAAATAGACGGAGCACATGGAAGAAACCGCGACTTGAAGCCTAAATTTGCGTCTAGTCCCTATGCACGGAAAAAACAAAGTACGAAAAAGTTACAAATATGGTATCATATTAAAGGTCTGAATATCAGAATCTCTATTAGGTGTGAGATTAAGACCTTTAATTTGATAACATATTTGTATTTTCTAGTCGACTATATTTTTGTAAACAACAGTTTAGTATTGACTTAGATTTTATGAAGGCGCCGCACGGATAAACTTTCCCGTAGTAACTAAGTTATCGACCAAACTACGTCAGCTAATTTTTCAAAAAATATGATTTAAAATATTCAACTCTTTAGCAACAATTTCCACCGTTTTTTATTTTGCCTGACCAAACAGTAAAAAAAGTAGCAGCCGACTAATTTTTTCATATCATGTTTTAAAAGTAAATAAAAACTTATGACTTTATATCATTTTTAAAAATAGCAAAAAATTATTTTGGAAATACGATTGAAACAATTATTGTTCCAAAATAAAGGACTCTTCACATGCAAAATTTCAACCTTAAGCCTCAATGCTAAATGGTAAAGACTACGAGTTATTTGAAACATGAACACTGTCAGATTACGCGGTTTTAGGCGCAGTTTATGTTTTTATACCTAGACAATATGGCGGCCCAGGCTTTACTTGCTATAATGCAAGTAAGATAGCTATGCTCCGTCTATTTCTACTATGTGGTCGCTGGTTTCGACGGGGAAAGGATAAATGTAATCTTACATGTTGTTGTTGTTGTTGTTCGAAAGAATAAATTCGGTTTTCCCACTTCAGATTCTGATGAATACAATGTCTTACAACCAACCAACCAAGTATGGCCTCTGTGTACCTCAACCAAAAGAGGATATGGATAGACGAAGTAATTTTTGCAGTGATTCCGACGAAAAATCCAGTCTGAAGGAAATAATTAATGGTACTTTTGTATTATACGGAGGCCACCCTTATACAGCGCGCTGCGGCGGTTATGTTAGGTGAAGTTATCATAAATATGTTAGTAGGACTTTCCTCGTTTTGTTACGAATCGAACGATACCAGATTAATCATACCTTCACCCGCCAAATCCCTTCCAAGTAGGCCTAGGTCAGGTTGTTGACCGGAGTGTGTGCATCACTTGCCTACAGGATTTTGCGGGCGAAAGTATGACTCACCCGGAATCGTTTGATCTGCAACGAAACGAGGAAAGTTTTACTAACATAAATATGACAATCTAACCTAACATAACCGTCGCAGCGCGCTGTATAAGGATGGCCATCGAGTGTTGCCACTAGCGGCGGTGACGCTTTACCTCGCCGACATCGCTGCCTTCTAGGAGGCAGAACATAAAGACCGCTTATAATAATTATGTCAAATTTGTACAGTGAGTCAATCAAAGTAAGTTCTCTCCAATTATGCAGTTATTTTTAGTATCCAGTTAAAAAAACTCTCTAAAAATAGTGGCCTCCGTATAGTACCAAAGTACCTAATTAATACTTATTACGTATATGTGTAGGTAATATTTTAAGATTGGTTTTTAATATATTGTTTGAACATGAACATTTTCTGAGCTTAACAAGTAATGTGGCACATACGCTTTCAAATATATTTAACTTAATTTAATGCTATAGAAGACCTGGCTTAAAAACATTTACGAACAGTAATAACGGAAATATTTAGTTCTAAGCATATTAAACATGAAAAAGGTACTTTTATGACTTTAGATTAAGAATCTGTGATAAGTATGCTCGTTTTAACACGAATAAATGAGCTTCTGTTACAGTCAATATTAAAAGTAATACATTGTTCAAAAACGTATAGTACTAAATAATAATATTTATGGACATATCAGAACATTATTAGCTTCAAATCTATGACGTCGTAAATACAACATCACACTTCCATCTGCTCGTAACTAATCCAACTACAATTATTTATCGTTCCACTCTAGTTGCGCCAAGGCAACGCAGCGATCGTATCCAGACCGCTGCCACCCGCGGCGATCCGGCCCGCTCTAAAGTGATCCTAATTAATGATACCAACTAGACGGCTTAAGTACACAATGCTGGGAAATACTGATAGTCATTCTCGTATTGTTTTCCATCATCAAATCGGATGAAATGTGTTCTTTATGATTTATGAGTCTTGTCAGAAGTGTTCAATGATTATTAATTGTGATCGGATGAACAAAAGGTCTTAAATAAAAAGAAGTAAAAAAAGTATTTGATGAGTTTAGTAAGATTACCATGATTTTTAAAACCGTTAGTGCGGAAATGTAAATTTATGTACAGTATAAGGGATAACAGCATTACAGCATTGCAAATGCTAAAAAACTACTTGGGTTTTAGATGTAAAAGTATTGTTTACTCTACGGTTCTCCTGTTTCAAAAAGTAGTTCTGGTTAGGCACTAATGAAGGTCTGTTACTACTTTTGGTCGAAAAACCTATCTTCACAAAGGAGGAATAATAAATAAAGTCCAATTTTGAGTAAATGTATCTATATTCTGAGGTTATTGTTCTGTATATATTTTTGGTTAAATTAATTTAAATCTTTGTTGAACGAGCTATTTTTCAAACAGAGCTCAAACTAAACTTACTTCGTTTTGATTATGTTTTTATCTGCTCCAAAGTAAAAACGATTAGTTTGGATACGTCTGTTAAGAAAATGTCGTGGTAAAGGATAAAACAATAGATTGTTTGTTGTATCCTTCAGTAACTGCGTTAGAATTATATGGGCTAAAGAAAAATCGTACTGTTAACCTCCTGTAAACCTCCCGTAAACCACGAGTAATTCAGAACAAGGTCGGGGAAACACTTAAAAAAGAAACTTAAAATGAATCCACGTAAACAGTTTTCATTTCACAAAACAAATCAATAAAAAAATCAAAGTTCCGTATATAGGTTATAATTTTCACTTATATAAATAAAATATACTTACTTAGCTTAAATTAGATAACGCTAAAGGACAGGTTGAAAATCCCACCTGAAACGAAAAGGATAAATTAAAATTAATGTTATAAGGTATTTTTGCTCATATGTAAACAGTCACTGATATACACAACACGGAAAATTGTAAATATTTGAAAGAGCAATTATAGTTACAAACAAAACTAATTCATCCCTCAAAACTCAATATCTATTAACCAATGCATATACGCGAATGAACAGAGGCAGTCTATACGTTTTCAGGTGAATTAGCCATATGTGTTGAGTAACATTACTCTGTAACATTAATTTGAGAACCTGAAGAAACTTAATGCTACTACTTAGCACTTTCTATGAAAAAGATTCCAAGATAGTTCCCACGTCTCCAACTGCAGAAATTACGGTTCACGCACCATTCGCAGATAACACTTTTTAAATGCCGGTAAAATGTCTTCCTGCTCTCAGTCGTTTCGTCTTTATAGCTCGTCGTTTCAGCGCCCCGTCATCGTGAGGCGGTGAGAGTTTTGTTTTACGGTATTTAATACCCAGTTCACCTTATAAGTCAACGGAGATTAAAACAAAGTGTTAGATAAGTTATTTTGCAATTTCCCCTTTGGTGGTAAAAGTTTTATGACATTTAGCTTTAAGGAATGTTATGGACGAACTATATGGCTCAAAGAGTTCAATGACTAATAAATGTTACTTTGAAATCAGTTTTCTAATTTGCTTATATGTCTCTAGACGTATGTATTGTATTGCAGTAAGGTATCTAAATTTAAAAAGCTTATTTTTATGCAAACATTAATTCAAATAGTAGATAGTAGAAGTAGTGTTTTGCGCGGAAAAAAGGTATAGGGACCTTTGATACTGAACATGTCCACTTCCAAAATAACAAACCGTAGCCTAAATAGTGTAATATACAACGATATTGATACTGTTAATAAAGAATCCTAAACATCTTTGTTTTGTCTAAAAATGTATTACTTTTTAAACTGGTTACATCACTTTAGTCTGTTCAGCATATACTAGTCAAGTTGATATTTTATAATTTGTTTGTTTAGCATTATACTATTTTGTCATCAACTTTTTTATTATTTGACGGTTAACATACATTGTGGGAACAATTTCTGATTGAAATTAAAAAATGTCGAAAATTATAAACAGTCACTCTTTTCTGTAGTGGTAACTTATAATCATTCTAGCCATTATTATAAAAGTTCGTCTTAAGGATGTTTGCTTCAATCTCTGCTTCACAGCATGTTGTTTGATCTATAATTTTTCACTGAAACCTCAGAAATCATTTCAAAAGTAACCCAATATTAGGGAGTCAAAATATAGGTTTTTATACAGATTTAATTCGTAGTATTGAAATTATGAGGCTGATAGTGACTTTTAAGACGTAAAAATCGATAAAATGAGTCCACATATCCACGCACTCATATATATACACACTTATATATATGTGGTGTGGTCGATAACCACGCACATATCCATAATCCACATCTTTTAATTACAAAACGGCCTTCTCTTAATCATCACCCCTATGTTTATACAAACTAATCCCAGTCTCGATTGACATTTCGCGTCTCAAATCATCCACCCCGTTATTACTCGCCGTAAAATCTTCCTTTTGAATATTCAACCTGGATCGCAACATCTGCTTACTCTGCGGAATTAACTTGATCTTTCACCCGCAATCAGAGGGATCGCTGTTGCGGCGAGTTTCAGCACATCGAGCTAACGACGGATCGACACGAAAGGTTAAAAGAAGGTCGATCGTTGGTCGAAATCGCCGGTCGAAATCGATGGGTCACATCAGGGATGGTCGCAAGTCACCCGCAGCTTCGGCAGATGTGAGAACGAAACAACCGGTGGCGAAACGGCGATTGTTTGTTTGATGAGTGAACATTGTGAACATCGTCCACGTTTTTAGTCACTGTCGTTATCGCCTGCGGTTGATTCGCTTTGTCATGTTTGTGAGATGAACGCTCTCCAGTTAAGATTCACTTTTGTTTTTATGATTCCAAGCTAGAGGAAATTTCGAAAAAGGCATTTTTTACAATACTTTTGGGGAAGTGATGGTCCTTGCTTGCTGAAATTGTTTCCCAGGAATCGATCGTGAGTTTAACCCTCCTTCTAGTTACTTTGTTTTTCATATTTTTACCTTTCACCTAATTTAAATTTCAAATATTAAAATTAAATATAATCTATTTTTTTATAATTGTCTGGAACTTTCTAATAAAGTAACGTTGAATGTATTAACTACCGCGCAATTCAAATTCATGAATACATTCTTTTCTCTTCAACACTATCTATGTGTAAAGTTGTTATAAAAAGTAAAATTACTTATGAAATAATTTTTATGTTGAACCGGAAATATGAAATATATAAAAATCGGAACATAAGTGCAAAATATGGAAACATTATGTTGTAGCAATTTTAAATCCAATCTCAGCAATTCCAACCAATAAACAGTTCCATGATCGGATCCGTTGCAATCGGTTGAAACCTTTTACCTCCCATAACTTTCCGCCGGTTTCGTGGTTCGTGTTCCTTTCCCGCCGTTCCATTGCAGCAGGGTGAGAGGGCATTGACCAGGGGTCAGTTGCTATCGAGGAACACGAAAACAAGAAAACGAAACCTGAACCGAAACTGATCACTACTTTAAAGTGCATAGTGGCCAAAGAGTTTAAACGGAGAAATATTTTGTTATTGAATTAATAATAAACTCTGTAAGAATTTGGAAATGAATAATGATGGTTTATAAATTATCAACCATGATAAATAAAACTATTTTTAATTTTATATCGATGGAGGTATTTAAATATGTCCATAAAAATATCACATATTATCTAAATTACAATTAATATTTCATTACAGTATAAATAAATTCATTTTTACAGCTCAGGCATGATAACAAATTTACTAAATTTATTATAGACTAATTTTACAGAATTTAGTTTTCTAAAATTAAAAAAATGAAATATGTTTTTGATCGGTTCACGTTTTTTACGTCTCCATGGAATTGTATGGTGGTTTTTAGTTTTCATGGAGTTTTATAAGTTGTCGCAGCAACTTATACTGAGCTTATGTTGCGTAATTACCTGAAGTATTAATTTTCGAAGAACTTGTGAAGAAGCCAAAAATAAATTTCATCTTAAACATATTCGTGTATTATATTTTAGACTATAAAATTTTCATTCATGGTCTTGATGGAAGAATAAAAATTTCAACTAATACCTGCAGAAGTAAATATTACAAGAAAATAATTTGGCAAATAATGAAATTTGATACTAAGTAAAAATTAGGGGTTACGGATGTTCAGTATAAAGCAATTTTAAGAAATTCTTAACAGCTTAGATACACCCTTAAAGTGAGTATTTAATCACTTGATAAGTAAAATAGTTGTATTCATTCGGTCCCAATTAAGAAGTTAAAATTGGATCAGATTATTGATTTACCACTACTCTTCAGTACCTACTAGATAATTTGTTTCAGTTTTTATCTGCATGATATAACAGCATGACCGATTAAATACAATCCTAACCGAAAGACACATCTTAATCGATTACATATGACCGTATACGGTAAAAAAGTAACCGAGTACGGTGGTTTAAAGTATATTTCAAAGAATGTAAAACCACAAAATCAACACCGACGCATAAAAACCGACATCATCACACCAGGAAGGTGATGGATACCTGGCAGAAGTGTGTCACAGTTATTGCGCAAATAGGAACGATTCAGAGCCGGTTCCTCGAGGAAGTCCATAGGTGCAAACCGCAGCAGCAGCGGCAGCGCCCCTGGGTCGGGCCCGGGTGGCGGGTAATGGCCGTGGCAACTGCGGTAAACTGCACCGCACGCTGCGTGACAAGCCGCTTATGTTGGAGGTATAATATCCCCGCTCGAGCAGACCTGCATACTCTGCGAACTCCGAAAACATCGTGTTTCAATAAAAACTAAGCGTGGCACAGTTAAAATATGCTCTTCGTATAGGCCTACATTGACGCAAGATAAATAAGGAGTTGTGGTAATGCTAATTCTGGAATTATGAAATATTAAAGTAGATTAACATATAACATAGCGAGTAACACACGTTTAACGCTTTTTGAGAACTAAGTTTAGAAAGGGGGCAATTAGATTTAACTTTTTTGTATTATGCGAATAACTTCTTGATTAGCATGATACGTCTCTCATCGGGCCTGATGATGGTTAGTGTGACCAACCGAAATCGATCGCCATTATCCACCATTATTGTGTATTTACCATCTTGTATGTAGATACAGTATAGGTGTAAATATATTTTTAAGTGTTGTAAGACTTTTTTTATTTACATCCAGTGTATTATATGATAAACTAAACGTAATTGCTAATGATTCAGGAATTTCAGAATGAAGGGAAGAGGTGTTTCGTTGATACAGTTATTTAGTTGAATAAATATTGAAACTGCTTCGTTATAAAAAAAGATTGAACTATCATTCATTAGGAACTTATTTGGAACATCATATTTCGAACCCAATATTTTAGACGAAACTGAGATAAATGAAATATTGTCGTATCTCTTAAGAACTGAATTCAAACTAATTTCTCACGAGGGGCAACATTATCCAACTTACAATATAATTTATATTGAGATCCCTCAAACTTAAACTAAAAAAAAATTAGCCTAAACGGTGGCACTGCGATGTTGGGAAATAGTTTTGAAGCGGGAATATGGAATGTCTTTGATTGAGATGCAAGTTCTTTCGTTTAAAAAACAGCGTTGAGTTAGTAAATAAATAAATACGATTGTTTATTTTTTTTCTTTCACTTCTGTAAAAGCCTTACAAGGATTATTTGTACGATTTGCAAAATATGATGTGATATTATGTTCTGTAAAAATTTATCAGAAACTTTGCACATAGCACATAGTTTGCACATAGTTCGAGAAGGCTAGGTTAATGGGAAAAGAAATTAAAAAGTGCAAAATATAAACCGATTGATGTGTGAGTGTGAAAAAGCTATTAAGATAATCTGCCACAGACACCCATGTGATGGATCCTCAATGTGGTTTGGTTGTAAACAACTGACATAGCCTTGACTTGGTTTCGCTTCAACTAGTGTAATGGTTGTTTGGTTTCACAAATCATTCTGAAACAGTTGTGATTTTGTAGAGGTAATAATTTACACTGATGATGTTGTGTACTTATAACGCTATTAAGTTTATCTCGTCTAGTTTAAGTTGTTAAAAAGAACCGACGTGCCGTCGCGTCGGAAGCAGCACATGTTTGATGACTAAAAATTTACTTTACCCAAATTACTAAACCAAGGGACATAGTTTCATTAAGCATAACAACTACCTGGAGATGCATAAGCATATTATTCTCTAATAAATTATTCTTTTTATTTTTTTTGTTTCGTGAGATTTTTGTTTCGTTTCTTGTTTACGTGTGTTCGCTTTTAAATGACTTTTTTTATCCATAGTTGTACTAAAAATCAATATACAATTCCCAACCATGTGGCGTTTAGACTTATCTTGTCAGGGAAAGTTTCTTATCAGTCGTGACCCGTGAATCACTTCCGGTTTCTGCCGGGTCACCGCTATCTGATCCGCGTGTCACTTTCATCCAGAATAATGGGCTTATCCCGAATGGTCTTGAAGTATGAACAAGCCGCCAATTTATCTGTGATGTAACCAAAACGATGATGCAAGTTGGCAAAGGGTAATTGGATGATTCTTCACAATACAACTCAACGGCCCATGTTTGGGAAAGGTCTTCAAGTTCGCATGACAATGGAGGAACCACTTATTGTTAACTGACGTGTGTTTGATTTACGGATGGAGAAAGCCAATTGAACTTTTTAAATCTTCGTTTGGTGAAAGTAATTACTGATTACTCACTTGTTGGCCTACAACAATATAATATCTTGCTTTTTTCAATCATTTTGTATGTTTGTGTGGTGCATTATTGCTTTATTTTCCATACCTAAGTAAATTCGTGTTTGCACATAAACTTTTTTTACTCTTATCCACTACGGATTCTGGATGCAATTATCATTTTATATCTATTGTTCAGTGCTTAGCTAAACTAGTATTTATTACTTTGCACGAATTCAGTTTTTTAAAACTTTTATTCACAACGGTAAAAATATTGATTTTAACATCCATTGTGAGGTTATTTGGGAAAAAGTTATGGTTTATTTTTGTTAGCACTTTTAATATTTGTGTTAAATACGAACTTGTGCATTGAAAATTGTGTGAGGTTATCCGACAAATATTTATCTGTAGTTTATTTTTATTTTTTACCATCCAATTATTTGTTCAGGGTTACGCAGCGATCCTAAACTAATAAAAAATACAGCAAAGACGCAACCGAACCAGTGAAAGCTTCTTTCAAAATAAACAAGGCATTGTTCTTGGTAGACAAAATCAATCATGTCCAAATCCACTATAGAATTAAAGGAGGAGTGGATGAACGTTACGAAATTACAGCCATAAAAACCATCGATCTACACAAGCACACATCAGCCGTAACAAACCTCGCCAATCAGAATGAACCTAACAATACTCTGACTTCTATAAAAGGATCGGGACCGATCGCTGCCAACCTTGGCACGACTGGAGAACTCTCCATCACGTGCGAAGACTGGCCCGGGGCTGTGGACCTGCCAATAAGAATAACACACGACTTGTCTCGCATCGAGTACATGAGACACATCCAGCACTATCTACCAGTAAGTATACGGTAATAGGCAGGTAAGGTACATTTACTGGTGACAATGACATACGAATTAGATCCCATCGAGTTCTCATATATACTGAGACACATCCACCATATCCCAATGACAACAAACATAAGGCATATGTTGCATAAAGCTAGCACTCAAGCATCCTTTGGGGATCTACGTACCGATAACAATAGAATATTACATTGGAGAAGATAACTATATAACACGTAAGAGGTCAATTTTGAAGGTCTAATTTTGACAACAATTAATTCTATTGTGCATTACTGTGTTGCTCTGCTATTATCTAAAGACAAAGTATTTTCGTCAACAATAGAGATAACAATACCCTCCTACCGTTTCAAATCGGTCCTTGAAAATTATGTTTTACACTTAATCTTTTTCAAAAAGTCTTAAAATACTTTATATTATTAATTGGATTGTTATTGTGAATTAATTTCAAAGCATATAAAGTATATGGACATACAATGAGATGAGCAATTGACTCGTTCTCTGATATGCACAAAGTTTAAACTATTCAACAATTAGATTATTTATTATAGTCTAAAAACTTATTATTAAAGAGTAAAAAAGAGTTTTAAAGTTTATACCTAAAGAGGAACTGCAGTAGTTCAACTCTTTAAACTGGTCATTCAAATAAAAATGATGTATTTCAAGTGGCATCTCATAAAAATTATACCTACGATAAATGAAGGACTAATTGAATTTATTATTACAGGTACAGTAAGATATTTTTAATAATTCGTGTGAATAAATTTAATTAATTAATACGGTACTGATGTTAATTTAATTAATTAATTAATTAATACTAATTTAAATTATATTTTAACTGTCGTGTTGTTTAATTGACGAGGACTTAAGGTCACGTGACCACGCCTTTCGACCGAATCCGTCAACCTTGGCATGTCGTCGACCCGTGTATCGGAGTCACGGCCGTCAACGTATGATTCCCCCGCTGCGCTGCGTGACGCGGGAAAGCGATTTCCCTTTTCGCCGCTTCCTCGCGGCCGCTTGCACAACGCGCATTGTGAGTCCGTCAACTACAGGCCCATCGCGCTCCTCCCATGCGATCCGAAAGATCCAGAAACCCATTGTGTAAAGGGTGTAGGTGTTAATTTAGTGTTGTACGTGGTTCGGAAAAATATTTGTATGATTAGTTAGGTGGTTTCTGCACAATTTGAGTCACTTCAAGCTATACAGAGCCGACTTTTAGTTAATACAAGTAGCTGAGGAGATTCGGACTCGAATAATAATTCGATAAAAGGAATTTGGTAGATCCTTTCTTGAACTAAGGTTAACAAAATGAAATTCAAATTAGTAAACTTTACTATGCTAATGATGGATAGCATGATTTGTTTTGTGTTAATGGGTGCTTTTTAACTTTCACTTATCTGTTTGGTTCTTGTGACTCAATGACTGATGCAACCTCCGCAAGGATACAGCTTTATTGATCAAATCTTTCTTCGTAACAAATTTAACATGTATAACTAACATTCCTAACTACTCTAAAACCGCGTTATCCCTTCTGTTACAAAACAAATTCTTTTTATGTAAAATCTGGAAAAGGATACTTTGACATAGTTGTTTTGGTAAACTCAATCATTATTATTCATTAACTAAAGTTAGTTGTGACTCACTTATTCATTAAGTTGTGCAAATGAACGTGAGTAGAGTTATCTTTACATTAAAGTATCCGCGGAGTCACTGATCGTGAGAAATTCTACGCTCTCTCTCTTTCTCAGTCACGCACGACTTGCTAATTAATCCTCACGTTATAATCACGGAAGACGGGGATTTAAATGTAAATATTGACCTTGTTGGATACATTTGACGCATGAAAATAACCTAATTATGTACATCCTGTTACTAGACGCTAAACGTATTAATAACTTATCGTGGAATATCCTGGTCAGTATTAGAATTTTACGAGACGTTTGTAACAATCTTGATCATAAAAGTGACTCATACATTACTCACACAAATAATGTTCATGGGCGTCTCTTTCTCTTTCATTATTTACTGGATTATTCAATATAACAACGACCTAGGTAATAAAAAAATTAAAATAACAAAATAATAGAGTTTGTTTAAAGACATATATAATATTTTCAGGGTTTAAGCAAAAATATAACGCCTACAGATCTTAATCCGCAGTGTAGTTAATGTGGTAGGTGTCATGCCATTGCAGGCTATTATTCAAACAGCTGTTCCTTTATAGATGGAACAGACCAGCTGCTTGCAATGATATGACAAGGAGAATAATCCTAAAGACTTCGTAACATTTAATTTGAAATAATTTTATTCCATTATTAAATATATTCAATTGTTTGCTATCATATTTGGGTATCAGCAGCATGCTATGTATAACAACAACTTATGTAAAAGAAACAACGTTTCAAAATTATTTATATCGTTAAAAAAATTAATCAGTAAATAAAAAAAACAGAGAAAGGGGTGTATCCCATCCTTTCTCTACACCTTTCTCTGTGCTAAAACGTAAATTCCTTCCCAGTATTTGTAGACATAGTTTCCTACAGTCTGTAAACTGATGAAAATATAACTTAATGCGTTTCTAAACCACTCATTGAAAATATGAATAAATTGATTGATGATTTAAACTTATCCTACCATACTCTTATTTCAAAAATGTTTGTTTGCTTGCACATTTCTCTAAAACGGCTTCGAGGATATCCTTGAAAGTTTGAAAATAAGAGATTTGTGACTTAAAAACAGGTTTCATGTAGGTTATTTGGCCAGAGAAAATCTAATAGCGTAATAAATTGAATTTTAAAGTTGCAAAATTCAACTTTGGGCCTTAAGAGTTACCATGCTAGGTACGGTATGCCAGGCATCGAAATAATTAACAAAATGTAAACAAATAAAGTTAAATAAAAAATAACAGTAAAACAGTAACAGTAATAGTAAAAAATAACAGTAAGTTAAGTAAAAAATAACAGATGTTTTAAAACTGCAGCCATCCAGGAAAAATACAGCGTGTGGGATAAAGATTGCATAGAGCATTAAAAAAAGGGTATTTATAAACACTTTGGCACTGAATATTTCATAGTAATTGGATTAACTGGTAAACATAAAGTAATACTTAGGAAGACTCGGTCCACCATGTACAAGCTTTTCATCAAATATAATAAATGCCCTTATTTCCTCACTTAGAATCCTCAACGATTGCTATTAAGTTACTGAATAGTTTGTTTCATCGTCAACTTTCATCGTAAAATCAAATTGCCAACATCTCACTTCTTTAACGCTGAAACAAACATGTATATGAATGAGCACCTAAATAAGGAACGGATCAGTTTATGCAGAGAGGTGCAAATTGCCGTTTTCCACGGCTCAGCCTGGCTGGTGAGTCAATTACACACATTATGGTCGTGCACGACCGTACGAGGTGGCGATAAGCTCCCATGACAACAATGCCCTTGATCACCCATCGTGATGATGATATTATGTCGTAAAGAGGGGTTTAAAGGAATAAAATTTGTTAAATTAACGCGAGTTGAGTTTTACAGGGCAATGTACGAGTTAGGTATTAAAAGCAAATTGTAAGTGCGATAAAACATTAAAAAAACATGGTGGTTAATATCAATGAAAACTAATAGTTGAAAATTATAAACCTGAAAAATATGTAATTTGTTGTCACATGTTTAATAAAATAAAACTCATTACATAAAATTACAAATATTTCAATACCAGCAGTTAGTGGCTTCACTCATGATTAAAAAAATAGCCAGATTATCAACCACCTGTTAAGCGTAAAATACAATTTTGCGCCTTATACGATTTTTCGTAATAGCTTTACTCTCCCTAAAATTATTTAGAGACCAGAAGACCATGAACCGATCTCAAACTCACGATAGCAGTATTTAATATTGATCAATACCGGTCGGGTCGGAATGCAACAATGAGGCTACAACAGCGCCGTTGAGACATGAACTCCCTTGCCACACCTCGGCTCACGACCACCACCACCACCACCACCACTGGAGAAACTTGTTACAGGGGAAATCTCTTTTAAAGATACTTTACCAGCGTACTTTACCAATTCTGTATGCACTATTATATTTATTTTAGAAATATTATTTTTAACAACATAAACAATTGATATAAGTAATTAACATGTACAGTCTATTGTGGAAGTTAAAATTACTGAATTTATGTATTAGTGGTAGAAAGTTATTTAAAAAGTCGATTAGACCATCATAAAAAAATCAAACCATCTGATTTTTCTTTGCTTGTATTCTAATAGTAATTTTTTGTTTTCAGGTATGTGCAGAGATACGAGTATCAGTAATTAATTGTAAGTAAAAGCTCGGAGTAAAAAATCAGAATTATAGAAAAAGTGTATCAGCTGGAAGATTTTGCATTTTACCAACACTCATTATACTCAATTTTTACTATCATTAATTTATTATTGACTACAAAAAACTAAAATTGATAGCACTTGACATTGTATAATCAGTCGATTGGTGTAAACACACAAAAATGACTCACAGTCAGACTACGGAATACCAAAATAACTCTTTCTCCATATGTATAACATTTTATCTTTAAAAGTGTTACTATTCTTCACCAAAAAGTTATCGGGGAATCGGTTTAAAGAAATCTTTCAAATAAAACAACTTAAACCTTGCATTAACATTCTGAATCGCATTGTTTAACAATGGCCACTTTTGCAATGCATTGCTCAAGCGATCGGCGAATGGCCGCCCACTATAGGCGGATGACCCAGAAGTGTCCAGTGGGGCCCGGGGGCAGCGCAGACCTTCAGTGGAGATGGTGCGGGATAACGTGGAGATGGCGATAGCGAGGGAGATGGGGAGATTGCCTCATGTGTGTCCACTCACACACGAGGCAACACACACATCAATAACTGGCTCAGACCTCCCTAAAAATCTTCAGTTAGATAGTAGTTTTCATTGAAAATCACAATAGTTCTTTGTAGTAGGTGTAAGGTGCAACTGTCATGCGTGGGAAAACAAGCTGTCCAAATAATTCTTTTTCTCTCATACTTTTTATATTGACATAAAATATGGTGTTGCATATAAGTTACTTTGTGAGGCTATTGATAAAAAATCTGTTACTGAGGTTCCTCGCGGTAAATGGAAAAAATAATTATGTTGCCAGTATTTTAAAAACATTTTGGTTTCAGGTTGAAATTAATTTCTGATAAGAAAATCATATATTAAAGACAATGATTTATATTTGATTTTTTGGGTACTACAAAATAAGGATTACTTTTTACCGGTTCAAAATGCAATTAATTGTAACATTATTGTAAATTTGTTTTACTATTACAACATTTGCTGAAACGGTAAGATAAGAAAACAAAATTCAAACAAACCATTTAGACGGGAACAAAACGATATATTTTGGACAGGATGACATAAACCCTCGCGTAGCCCGGGACAATAAACACATCTTAAACCTTGACTCTCCTCTAAACGTGGGATTTGACTTCCGAACCCGTCCACAGCATGTGTAGCCTACCTCCACGTGATGACGCATCGCATGCACATATCTTATTGTTAACGATGCCGGAGACGCCCCATGAATCAAAACAAGCCGTGGATCGATTTCTAATTGCTAAAACGGGGGCCGAGCCCTAAAACAATGAACTTGAGAAATCACTTCCCTGCGGTCTAGCCTACTACAGCCGGTTACTTATGATCCATTCTTCTGCTGATCTACATTTGATGAGTTATAATGGGCGGGACGCCTTTGATATATGCGAGCTTTACTGCACTCGTGGCCTTGGGAGTGGGACTGGATGAAATACCTGAGTAGTTGTTTTGTAATGCATTGTTTCTAAACCATGTGACAGTTTGACTAAGTCTCCTGATCTATATATGATTTGGAATTAAAATAACAAAGCTACAACTACCTCGCCAAACAACTCCATTCTAGGAGGTTAGTTCCCTTTCTAGAATATATTACATCAACAAATTGACATTGTATTGAATTCCGTTGACTATTAATAATATTTTATGTTTGTCGATTTCAAACATTCATAACTGATCTCTAAACTAGTCTAACAACACAAATAAATATTAAGCAATTAAATTGCTGAATACTGAGATGAAAAATAACAGTTTTAAGAAAGTAGGGTAACAATTTAAAGGAGAGTTTTGTGTAGGAATTCTAATAGGCATAATATTATTTTATGTTGTATTCAGAGCTCGCATTTTGGAACAAATTAGCTTATAAAATTAAATTATTATCCTTATTTTACTTCAAATTAAACTTGATTATTTTGAAGAATAGATATGTATGAAGTTAGCAAATTCTTTAGTTTTAGAGCGTCGTTTATTAAAATTATACCATTTTATAGGAAAATCAGTTTGATATTTTATGATCAAGTTAATTTTCTCTGTTGTTAAGTTTAAGAGCGCCACAATAAATGACAAAGCATATTCTGTATGCACGAACAATGCTTTGTCTGACAACCAAGAAAGAGAGAAAACTCCGCACATGATTGAAATAAGTCAAATAAAAACATAGCTCACATAAAAAATTCGTTGTTGAAACTAGCATTTCAGAAATTTTTACAACAAATTTTTCAGAGTAAAGTAAAATATGCCACAGAAAAAAACTCTTATCCTTCAACCTTCAACGACGGAATCACAGCTTAAAATAGAACAAGCTGCACTCCCTCTAAAATTATATCACAAAAGGCAGTTTGACCGGGGAAAATAATACACAATAAACATGCAGCGGACATATATGGCTGGGCGGTGGTGACCTCGTCAGCCGATGTATGTAATGATGTGCTAGGTGAGACGAGGCATTGTTGTGGGTCACGTGACCAATTATCAGCTGATTGGCGCGAAATGGTTGCGGTTGAGGGGTTGGTGTGCAAGGAATGGCAAACAGTTGCGGAGGCTCGACCATATGGTGTGTGGTTTTGTGTGGTTGAGACGTGCTGATTGTGAGATTGATGTCGTAAATCTTAGGGTTTGGAAAGAGTTTCCAAATAATTGGACTTTTATGAGTGGAGGTTTGACTTTTAACTGTTAACAAATTTATTCGGAGAAAGGATTGTATATTCTCAACATAGAGGCGAACATATCGGGTTTATATCTTTATCAAAACTGCCCATCCGTCCTCATTACTTTTATTTTACTTTCCTTTTAACGTGCCAACTGCAATATTTTTTCAAAATCTGTAGTTAATTTAGATTCACATTTTTTTAAAAATTGACCCGAAAGTAAAGACCTGTTGTAAGTCATGTTAAGTACACGAAAACGATAATATCTAGTAACTTCTAATAATTTGCCAATGCAAGAAAAATAATATTAGACTTTCACCGTGTTTGTTAACCATTAATCTAAAAACTAAAATTATCTTTAATGAGCCTTTAAAAGTTAAGATAGAACTATTACTAAACTAATGGCCTACAAAGATTGAAATTATTTTAAACATAGTTGTCTTTGTAAACGTTGATATGGCTGTGTACCAAAATTATACAACTTCATTGACAATCTAGCTTGATCGATTTATCTTTTGGATTCAGGTTGCATATAATAGTTACCTGGCCTTGATAAAGAGGGACTGCGACCTCACTTTAAGTAGAAGAGAACAATATCAAATTGCTCTTTGTTGGATAACTTAATTTCGACGAAGCTATTTTATGGTTGCTCCAAACCAAAATAAAAATGACATTATTGTCTATAACTCAGACTCAAATATAGCTGTTGCGGTGGAAATAATAGATAATAAATATGACTCGGCAAGGTTAGGCGAGGCGTATGGGCGTTCGGCCGATCCGAGGAAATTGGCACCTCACTGAGGATACATTATGGAACATTGTTCCGAACAACAACCGTTAAAACCAGAAAGGCAAAACGTTTTCCTCCCCCATCTATTTTGGTTAGTTGGATGATGACGTACCCATCAGATACGCTTTAGACCTTCGAAGTATGTTCAAGGCATTATTTTAAAAGAACATCGTCCTAATATTTTAAAGATCTTCATGCGTTCAAGATTTGCCATTGCTTATGCTTAATAGCTTATAAATGTAATTGCATTGTAGAAAAACAGACTATTTTTAATATACTGTTACAACATCCTACGATCTGATAAGGCCTGACAGAATGTGCGGGATTATTCAATATAAAATGTTCGATTCATGAATAATTTGTTAGCACTAGTGATAAGGGTTATCTATCCAAGGCCAACGTCAAATAGTAGCATACAGTTACCGAAATTTAACTTGCAAATAGTAAAAAAAATCCTCCTTGTTAATAGGTTCAAAATATAAAAAATGAAAACCCCACAGAAAAGATACAATAGATATTCAATAGACTACCAGCATTACCCGTTCATGCTGAACCGCCTCACATGTTCAATCAGCAACGTAACCCCTCACATGTAACCACGTATAACCGCATGCCCGCACGAGTCACTTACATAACTGACCCGTGCTGGCCCGCCAACCGACAAATTGCCACGTTTAATAGAATCGCATCCCAGACCGGTTACGACTGCAACGTTTCAAAACCGTAACAGTTGCAGAAACTGAGGGCAATCATCGCCGAACCGTTCATTCGGTGAATCGTGCAATTAGACGTTAATTGTGAGTAGTGACTGTATCTGGGAAATAGATGTGGCTTCAGGGAAGTTCTCTGTGATGGATCACAAACCCGCCAGCTGGTCCTGAAATGGTCGTCAAACTATCAGCGTGTTATTAGAAGTGTACCGGTACTTTCTGAAATTAAGAGCTATTTTACAACTAACGGCGACAACCATTGTTAATATTATTGGGAAACGAATCATAAATTCAACATCTCTCACTACTTTAGCCTAGAACTATTTATGAGTGTAATTAAATGAAATAACTAAATATTGGTTGATAAGTATAAATTTGTGTTATCTTTGTATGAAATGAAAAAATGTAACTGTTTAGTCTCATCAAGAATTATTTGTTAAGTCCGAGACATAACACATACAATAATCATTCAGTAAGAACGGAATCGGAAAAAGAAAAAATATGTATTATTTATTTTGTCACCGCTGCTTTCTCAAACATAGTAAAAACACAGCGTTTGCAGCAGCCGCCGAAGGAAAAAGTCTGTCAACGATACAACACCGACAAATAGCCCAAAATAGATTGACACCCAGTTACCTGAAACGTTCAACCCATCACACGCTCTCTCCGCGCGGAGATTTGTGGGTGGAAATGTGGAAATGAGCGGTGGACGTGGACGGGGGTTCCGCGTGTTGCGTGGTCCGCGGACCCGTCAGTCAACCATCAGTCGACCCACTGGATCAGATCGTCGTTAGCTCCTGGTTTGTAGTCGTTGGCCGTTGGCGACATCGGACGTTGGATCACGTCCTGTTGACATTTGTCACCGACTCAACCGGCGGATTATTTCTGTAGTTCGTTAAAATCAGGAGAGTCGTTGGGGATTTCCGGTTCCGCTTTCTAGTCGGTTCCAATATGAGTTTGTATTTACTTTAGAATTATATCCCATGCAAACAAATGAAACGCTTTATTGTCCAGAACTACATAGACATAGTCAAGAAATTACACAGTTTAGAAAAATATACAATATATCATAGACATGGTCAAAAATAGATACATGAAACTCTTACAGCATACAGGATATTTGAAGGCAGAAAGCTGATATTTTCCAAAATTAAATTTCCAAAATAAAATTGAAAAACAAATATTGTTTAATAATAGTTTTAAACCAGTCCCAAATTTTATGATATTTTTAACTGAGGGAGGAATGTTACGCTGATTTTAGCAGATTTATGAACTTAATAATAATTTATAATAATTCATAATTTATGATCTCATGAGAATGCACCAACAGTTCGGGTCAAATATGGTTGAAGCTGTGTGTAGCTTTCTTTCCAAAGACGCGATTTTTTAACGTTAAATAAATATGATTGATAAGTGTGATAAAAAAATGATCGGCTATTTAATTCGATTTTCTGGACGTGCAAAATAAAACAGAAGATGTTAACGTTTATTGTTTTGAAGGTACCTAGGTCCAACTTGTACCAATCAATAACAAGAACATTGAAACATCTAACAATTTTACATGAATCAATTTAAATGTTGCTTTCATCCACCCATATCAAAAATAGCATTGGTATCGTAATTATGAACCAACCTTTAGTCCAATAATTTCCTTAATACATGCTCCATCAGCCATATACCATAAGCCCTAATGACCCTGGCACCCTGCGATCCTGTGGGAGTGAAGGAGACAGCGAGTGGGCGCGAGTGAACGGAGAGGAGACCAATGTAGGCGTGCCACTACAACCACTCTCGCTATCGTCAACAATCAGGTGTACAAACCTAACGAGAATAATGTCAACAACATTGCGAAACCACGGTACTGACAGTGGTTCTCCTCTGTTTAGCTGAGCAACGTAATATGTTCAATATATACTATATATCCGTGTTGTACACATTTTTGTACATAATCATATATTATACAAAAACATAATTGAAAAACTGATTGATTATACTTCAATTTTTTTCTGAGTTTACTCTTACTACTCTCGTATAATTAACTATAGGATACCACTGAAGCGCGAGAGGGAGGATAATTTCACTTATCTTTCGCCAGCGTCAGACATGTTCTTCAGAAAACAAACTAAAACCAACAAGTATTATTGACAAGATCCCGCCAAGTATATCATTCGCTGGAGCATTTTGTTTTTTGTCTCAACGTCGTTTCCTATTTGATGAATCATTTGGTTTGTTGTTGTTTATATCTTGTCCTAAATGTTCATCGATTGTCCGCTGTATAGTAACACTTAGGCTTCGGAATTTTTTGATATTTCGGAACTCCTCGTTTGTTTTCGTCTAGCTTTTAGGGGTTGGCCTGTCGCTGGCGAATAGTAAGTATATAAAGTTCCCTCCCTCTCGCGCTTCACAGTTGTATTAATTCAAGTATAGTTCATGCTCCATCATACGGCTTTAAGCTTTAAGCCCTAGGTATCAGGAAGCTCAGGAACAGCCAACAAGGCAGAGGGAGTCGTACTGTTAAGCTACCAAAACCAAATCAGGTGTGGAAAATGACTTGGTCAAGCAGCTTTTCAAGAGCAGAAGAACGGGAAACACAACCTAGTCTCAACCTTTTGCCAGATGGATGACTCCCACTTCAACCCAGTGACCTGATAGCTCACGACGACTCAATCCATCCAAATTACACATGAAAATACTCTTAGGACGGTTTGTCCTTTGACGTCGACATTTAAGAAGGCCTTTACCCAACCTTCAATACCCTGCAAATGAGTAAATTACATATGTACCTCATAATCTCTGACCTGATTCAGGTTCAGCCAGGAGTTCGAAGTCACAATATGTAAACAAATAAGAACAAAAATGTAACAAAATTTGTGTCAAATTTGCTCATCCTTAACTCCAGACACCTACAGCAGCCGGGAATGTCCAGAAACCCGAGCCTCCAGGTCGCAGGGAGTGGTCCGTGGGTTGAAGCTGAAGCTCCTCGCTCACACTTCCACCTCGCACTCTCCCTCCTTCCTCCGGCGTTGCCCCATCCTCACTCGAGTGTGTGCGAGTGTGTTCAGCGTTATGTAAGCGTGCCCACATCCATTGTTTGAAGTTCCACTCCTCCCTGTATGTTCTGTTTGTTGTTTGTTAGAGACTATCACTCCATCGCCCAGACGAAACGTCTTTTTACCGATTCTGCACGGCTCTTGTGATCCTGTTAACCTGGAGGTGTTGCATGGGCGCTTTGGTATTCTTGTTAACACGGATTTTTACTGTGGAAACTATGTGTAATACGGCTAAACCTTGAGCTCTTTTTCGGTTTTTACTTTAATGTCAAATCGGAAGTAGTTGCGCACTTTTCTGATAGTTGTTTTTTTTTGTAAAGCTAGCAATAAATAAATTTATAGGATAGTTGATTGTGCAATATTAAGTATGATGACAGACTCAATTGCTACGAAAATTGCACCATTGTTACAAGAAAGAATGCATTTGAGTCTATTTTTGAACACTATGTTGGAAGTTTGGAAGCGAAAGTCTCTTAAGTGAACCACAATGAAGGAAGTCGTAGAAATCATTCCAACAACTGCCAACAAGGTGTAGGAAATGACTAGGAAGAGAGAGGGTGGCAGTTAAGGAAGGACCTTGTTCACGTTTAATGAGTTCGCGGGAGTGAAAAAGTATGAATGAAATCTAATGTGGCAACTCCAGGGTCGGACAAGGGCAAGAAATACTCATCATCCCATCTCGACCAGGACGCGAATGACCTGCCGCAGTGAAACATTGCGAAAGGTCGGTTGCCGTTATTGTGGCAGTATGCACTAAGATTTTACATGGAAGCAGTTGTAGTAGAAAATTTCCTGGAAAACTAAAAGTATTTATTCTAGTTTACTTTCAATAGAAAAGAAACACGATTCGTCAGTTCCCTATATTGGCGCAAGCAATAAAATTTACAATTTTCCGTAATTAGGTGTAAATTGAATATTGTTACGTAAATAATCTCAGTATAAAATATAAATATTTAAAAAACATAGTTTTGAAACAATATTTTTTATTTGATAACTGTAGGCCCTAATATTTTCTTGGAAAGTATTCAGTGAGTATTGAAGAAAATCACAAACAAGAAAAACTGCCAAGGTTAAACACACAATGGCCAGAGAAAACTGAGAAAAACAGAGCGCGACGCAGTAACCGTGAAGCAGTGTTAATGACCGAGGGAGGTAACACAAAAGGGTGATTATGAGCAGGACAAATCCGCAAAGCGGGAATCGGAAGCATGGAAATGCGCATGACACAAGGCCAGCGATCCAAGCAGCTCTCCTTGACCGATCAGGAGCGCGCTAACGGTCTGACCACACGGTGTACTTCAGGGGTCAGTACTGGGGCCACCATTGTTGATGGATGCGAAGTTGTCATAGGTTATTATTGGGGTTGCTGTTGTTGTCGATGGATACCGTGTAAACATATCCGATACTCGTAGCTTCGTTGTACATGGATCTTTAGTACCTCTGGTTACTATAGTAGGACTACTTTTAGTGGCGGATTTAATTTGTGGAAATGAGATGCCTCAGGGACTGTAACCACTATTGTTAGTGGTTCTTGAGTGCTCAAAGATAAATTACTGGGGTAATGTGTGAGTGAATAAGTGGATAAAAGGTTTCTTGAGAGTAGTTTGTAGGACCTATTTTGCATAGGATACGGAGTATCTCAGGGATTAGTTAGATTGAGGCTACTGTTGTATATGAATCCCTACGATACAGCGTACTACGATATGAAGTAGCTCAGTAGTAGAGCGTTGCTGTTGTTAATGGATCAGGAAACTATAATCGGGCTATTACTATATGGAGCTTACCAAAACGTGTAAAATCTCGCTATGTCGGATTGAAATATGTTGTTTTGTATTTGAAATTCGCTGAGTATGCAGGTCTGCTGCAACGGGGGTATTACGAATATAGCTCAGGAGAATTCAGATTCCATTTTATTGATGGTTGAAGATGATAGTGCAACGTAATTGAGTATTATTGAAACTTTCTACTGGAGGTCGTGCAATATTTGTTTTGTTTGGTAAGTGAAAAGTGGATGAACACTTGGCTTACTGAAAAAAATCACTAATTAGGTGAATACAGTTATCTGTGAATTAAAACCCAGAACAAAACGAGGTGGTGGCAAGATGTGCAATGTCAGATGTTTTATTCGTTCTGGATAATCAGTTTGCAACACCTGGTCTGATGACCAGACTTTCATAAGAAACAAGATAAGTAGATTCTACTGCTGATGATTTGATCGGGATCGTTAGTTTCGACAGACTCATCGTCTTGGTTGAGTCACTCAGAACTGAGGATTATATCAACTGTGGACGCTCGCCTCAGAGAGGAATGTAGGCCGGCCATGGTGAGGGGAATACTTCGCAGATAAAGTCTATTGCATCTTTGTGAAGTTAAAAAAACCTGTTGTAATGTTCTATTGTTTTTCTTTACAGATATTGATTTTGTTAACTAATTACATTTATTATTGTTTTAGGTGGACTAGCACACCTAATTCAACCAGCAATTTATAATTCTTTAACCTCTAGCTAAATATTTTTTCTTTTTGTAGGATATGAACCTATTTGAAAAAATAGACTAAATAGGGTTAAGAGTAAATAAAAAAGTATCTGCTTTGTTGATAGTATTCTCTATATTATTTTCATTTTCATAATAATTGCAATCCTTAATAATATTTGTTTACTAGTTAGTGCACAACCTTTACTCTATAGTACCAGTAACATAACGTAGTCGCCTGTGAGGAAATACATTATTGGGTTCTAAACAACAATTTCATTTGACAACAATAGACAGGCTGACCTTTATATTAGAAGTAACCTTCAGTCTCTCAGGCAACATGCTCTACAACAAACCTCATCTTTATAAGGTACAATGCCGCTTTCCTTATAAGGGTAGAATGCACGTTTAACCCATATACGGCTTGTCTAAAACAAGGAAGTCTTTTCATGCCACTGTTGTGATTCGACGCCGCGACTGTGAAGTGTGCCGCATCAGGAAATAATAAATGTTTAGAGAGTGATTTAATGTATTTCTTTGTAGAATAGAAAATTCATATAAACTCCGGTCTTTTATAGTACTTTTAGGACAAAGCTATGTTTCAAAAGAACAGATTTTAAAATGCCGATAGCATTTTCATCAAGGATAAAAACATTATGAACAGATTTGGGTGAATAATAAACATTTTTTTCAATGGCGGTTGAGCAATGGTAATCGAAGTACTGTACATTATTTAATAAGTTTTTAACATCAAAAATCTCTACTTATAAAGCGTTTACTTTATTTTTGTAAATACACTGTACAAATTACAGTGTATTTACAAAAATAATAAATACACTGTTATTACACTGTACATATTTGTACATATTATATTAAAATATTATATTATTATAGATGATACATATTATATTAAAGTAGATGATCGATACATAAATATTCCGTAAAAAAGAAGCTGTTGAATTGGCTTTTAACATCGGAACACGACCAGTCCTTGTTTTATTCTATATGTCACTTTGGGGAAACACAATGGACAAGAACCGAATATATAGTATAAGTTTGGTCGAATATTCAGACATTTGTCCGACAACTGGTAGTTAGAAGTTTCATTTCTGATGACCAATCACTGCCAATCAGGATATATCACCAGGACATTCTACAGTAGTACATCACCGGTAGGAAGCCCAGTGGGATGTCGGGAATGCCAGTGAAAGTTGCGGACATAAGCCCTGGACTAGTGTCTCATACACTATTGACAGTTGTGAAAGTATGAATATGTAAAGGTTTTGTCACCCTTGCATCCATGCCGTTAATGAATTCGATTTATTCTCTCTCGCTCGGCATATTTATGTGTCCTCTTTTTGTAATCAGGTCGCTTTCTCAATGTAGAATTATTGTGTGGGTCCGTACTATTGTTGGTGATCGGTGTTTACTGTGGATATAATTTTGTAAATGTGGCACAGCTATGCTTAGGGAGTGGTGCTCTGAGTAGATTTCATTATCAATCGAACTTTTAAGGAACATTTCTAATTTAATATAACTTTATTGTTGTTTGATATTATTTATTATGTTGTTGAATGATATTAATCAATGTAACTCAAAGGATTAATATAGTTCCATATAGCTAGCGATTAAAGTATATGCATAAAGGCGTTTTATTTAAACTAAAATATGATTGATTTCAATGCATCCTCAATACGAGTAATTAGCTATTTAAAAATATCAACGTTGTTTATTCCTGGTAGTAGAAAACCTATATAAAACACACTGAAAATGAGCTAGGACGGTGACATAAAAAAACAACACTTAACATATAGAAATTTGTTTTAATTTCATCAAACGTTAAACAAACATGCATAGACGAATGCAATTTCTTTTCATAATTAGCCTAAGTGTAATTCTCATGCCCATTTGCCCTACTTGACTTACATATAGGCTACAGCCGCTCCCGCAGTTGCCACCGAGTACGCCGATGACGGGATAACATTGTTATACATGAATTATAATATATTCGTCTGTGGAGTGTTTAATGTATTCTTCTGTGGTCGGCGGGCCGCCTACTGTCATTGTCAGCGCCGAGGCCGCGGCGACTGTAGGCCAAGCTCTCCCGTCCCTACAGTCACTACAGTAGGTCTCCCGCCTGGGAACATCCAGGAGCGAAAGTGCACAAAACAAGCAGATCAGGGAGAGCTGGCGGTGAACAATCTGAGATAAAATATGGCTTAGTTTCACGAGGTGGGGTACTTATAATGGTTAAGCGGTGAGGGGGTTTCTATCCTCTCCCCAGCTCTAGTATTAACACTGGATTGGAGCTTCTTAGAAACCATCGACATAAAAGGTCAATGCCAAATATAACGTATTACGTATAATTTGATTAGAATTTTTTTTGGCAAAAGTAGCTCCATTGAAATACTGCAATTTTTTTTCAAAATTAGACTTAATGTAATTTTGAATCGTTAAAAATTACACATAACACAAATGTATTAAAGTAATTCATGTTGGAAAGCATGATCAATGTTGTTTGATAGTTTATTGCATCCAACCTGAGTTATTTTCTTCAGAAATAAAAAGAAGGTTATCTTCTCCTGAAAATGAGAAAAACGTCTTCATCGCTCCAAAAAGAGTTATTGTTTAGAATGATTAATCTCTTAAGTTTGCAGTAAGTATGTAAAAAAGTAAATCGACAGTAAAAACCATAGGTATAATCTTAAATTACAATCCACAGTTAGACTAACAAGACAATTACTCAATAGGGCGTAACGTGGTAAACAATTAGATAATCCAAGCGTAGATCCCTGATAAGCATGAGTGGCATAGAATATATATTAACAACTTGTGACATCTAGATAGGCTCACCTATCAGATGGGATTGTGACTTACTAAGAGTAGACTGATATAACTGTAGAATGCGTTATTTAGTAGCACACTTCTCCCTTGAGATAAAGGCGATTAAAATGTACTAAAGTGATATGAATCTTTAACAGGTCAGCGTCACTCATTACTAAACACTTTATACGAATATATATTTTATATTGAAATTTCAAAGCACTATGATTTTGCATGTAATATGGTGTACAAGATTAAAATTAAAAACTATACATTTTCAATATTGAATGTACTAATCTTTTATTAATGTCAGTTAATGTGAATTTTATTTTGTAAATAGTAATTAAAAAATGTGTATTTTTAAGTATGTTTCAATGACATCATTCAAGAAGTGCAGTTCCTTAAGTAATGTCCATATATAATTTTCCATATACTGAAATTTAACTAAACACTAGTAATTAATACGAATATTAAATTTAAAAACCATATATAGCTCTCAATTATCAATAAAATATCAAAATAGTTCATATCATAGAAAAAAATTATTTCGCTAAAACGCATACGGAAAAAATCCTACACAAATTTTTGTTATACTGAATAACTATATCAAAGGCCTGCTTTTAATTCGGTTGTGTTGGTTTTGTTCCTATCAGTAAATGACGAGACCACAATAAAACCCTTTCACTATCCTAGAAGAACCTTTAACGAATCCACATATAAAACGCCCTTGCAGAACGCCCTCGCGGTATACGTGTGATGCACCGCGACAGCGACACCGTCCCCGTACATACACGTCTATCTACGTATATTTACGTCCAGTCCTGCACACCTCCTGACACCAATTACCGCGCTGCTCCTGATCATGAATTATTTACAGTGGGAACCAGCTGTGCGAACCCGGGGGACTTGGGAAACTGCGGACACAGCGTCCCTAGTGGCCATAAGTTATTTTGACACCTGAGGGAAAGTTTTATTCGAATGTTATCTTTGGAGGAATTAATTACGTATTGTATTCAAACAGGATTTTAATTATGTATTGTGAAAAATATCGAAATGAAGTTAGCGATAAATTCTCCATGATAAACTGTAAACTTGTGTTGTGTGAAGGACTTTTTTTTCTTTTTTTTTTAAGAGGATGGCGGCCTCTTTTTACCTTGCATTTGCCCCCCCCCCACATGGGCCTCAGGCCTGTGCGTGGAAGTTATCAAGCAAACCCAAGGAGTGAGCCGGTACAGTACAAGGATGAAGTGTACTGCTAAAAGTATGCGGCATCATCAGGACTCGATCCTGCGACGCTGCCGCCACAGAACCGTGGCCGAGTGCGCTAGCATCTGCGCCACCGACTCACTTGACTATATTGAGCAACTTTATTAAACTAACTTTCAAGACACGAGCTAGTTTATAACCCAAGCTACTTTATAACCTCGTTATTGTATCCTGTATAGTCAATACCAAAGAGGTTCGTTGTGCAAATTAATTATTGACAAAACCAGGACTGTATCTTTTTTAATATGATGAATAAAAAACCGATAGGACGATGTGGCATTGAACAGTTTTGAACTTCCTGATAGGCAAAATAATTCAACTCCGAATGAAGATAGCAATATCTTTTATCTTTCTTAGCTAAAAGCTCAGCTTAATTCATAGTTTCCAGATTAAGCTATTCTCAATCTTTCCATTATATCCAAAGGCAATCTTTTATAAAATGTCCGCCAACGTCGTCTTAATGCTATTGCATCTATTTGTCTTCCCGCAAGTCACATAAAAAACAGATGCACGTCGTCGCATTAGTGATACACCTTCGCTCCCGCTCCTCTTCAGTCCTGCAGGGGCGGTAGTCTTGCAAGGGAATGCACTTACTGTGGTATCCTTATCAGCGGACGCTCTAAGGAAAGGAATTGTTAAACAGGTGATTTGTCCGATCAGGTGGCAAAACTGGACGGTTAGTCATGTGTGGTTGGCATTCTTGTTTCACGTGGCATCTGTGATCAAGTCACGTTGTGTCGCATCCTTCCTTTGTGACTCATCCGGCCGTTTGTTTCATTGACGATGACGACGGATATTTTTTGTTATCGAGATCCAGCATTCCACCATCGATATTCTAAAGGTCTTTAATACTAAAGATTTTTTTATTCGGAATAAAAGCTACAAATGTTAGTTTTGTCCTCGGTTCAAACATAGAGTAGAATAAGTTTTTGTTTAAAGAAAAGTGATCGTTTTATATTTAAAAGAAATATATACTTCAAAAGTACTTTCAACTAAAAATACCTATAATTCATTGCATTTCCAACAAAGAAAAGATGTACATACTGATGAAACGTGAGATATTAACTTTTAGAATACTAATCTGTAATATTTTAGTACAATGCCACGCTCACGTAGATTAGAAATAACTAGTGGCTTGTAGGGGCAACAGCTCCTAAAAATAAAATTTAAATGCTGAGTATTTAATGTTTCCTTCACACTCACAATTCTGTATCAGTCTGACGGAATTGAACGTTTTAAAGTGTAATGTTAAAGATATTTTGACCTTTGCTAGTAAGTATCAGTATTTTAAGAAAGGGCATTGCGATGTAGTAAAGGGCTGAATCTTTTGGAACAGTGGCGCTATCCGTCGTCCTCAAAATAAACTCAGTGCACTTTGATCAAAATTAAACATATGGACATGGTTTAAAGAAAATCTTAAGGTTAACCACAGACTGTAGCACTACATTTATTTCCTTAAGAAGGTCGTGTCATTTAACACAAAAATGTAAAGAAATGTCTCGTGTGTAGCCTCTATATTGGACAGTTAAAGGGTACTTATTATGGAAATCTCCGATAAAGGCTACATTTTACCCAATAAGCATATGAATAAGGATGAAATCAGAAAATGGTCTCCCGTTGACGACTCCACGCTCCACGTTGGCTCCACTTCATAAGGGAGTTAGGTCTGGAGATCACGAGTTTGGTAAATAGTTAATATTGAGGATTTTACCCTACGTTCAACACTTTTTATGGCTGGCCGTGAGTAAATACTGCTTCGCCTTGGTAGATCCAAGATTAAATATACTTTTGATTGGCCAAATTTAAAGGTAAACCTTTTTGGTAGGATCAAATTTAAAGCTGATGTTGCACTCAGTAGCTGCTATCTAGTAACAGCACACTGTTGCTTCTCGGTCAAAACTATGACCTTTCCGACCGCACATAAAACTGGCGGGGCTGGGCCTTCAAAATGATGAATGAAGTCTTTTCTGTACCTATAGCCTGCGCTTATTCGGTTGTGTAAATGTTACCAATCACTTGGCTTTATTCTTCATCAGCTACTACTACATGATACAATGTAAAAGTAACAGTCGAATTTAATTCCTCTTACTTTTTAAGGTCAAGAAATTATAAAAACGTAAAATTCAAAAGTAAAAAACCGTCATGTGTTATAGTAGGTTTTACTTATTTTTCTGGATTTTAAATAAACCGCATATATCAACATCTATAAAACACGGCAACAACAACATCTATAAAAAAAAAGTCAACATATGGCATGTTAGCATATGGCTTTGAATCAAGAATCAGCACTACATGTTTTACGTAAACAAATCAGACTTTTTAGATCCCAATGCTTTTTAAATGGCAGATATTTTACGTTATTTCTCGTTTTCTGGTAAATTTCGAGCAATTTCATTATTTTTCCCGCCATCACGGAATAGAGACCTTAAATTTGAGCCCTCTCCCATGTTTCTACGACTTACCAGACGCTCACAATTTTGACGCAAAGAATCACCTTACGAAATTAATTAAATACTAGTGGCTTGTAGGGGCAAAAGCCCCTAAAAATAAAGTACAAATGCTGGATATTTAATGTTTCCTTCACACTCATGGCTCGGTAACAGTTTGACGGAATTAAACGTTTAAAGAGTAATGTTTAAAGATGTTTTGACATTTGCTAGTAAGTATCAGACTTTTAAGAAAGGGCGTTACTTCAGTATAGTAAAGGGCTGAATTTTTTGGAACAGTGGCGCTATCCGTCGTTCTCAAAACAAACTCAGTCCACTTTGTTTACAATTAAACATATGGACATGGTTTGCAGAAATTTTTAAGGTTAACCACAGACTGTAGCACTTAAATTATTTCCCAAAAGAAAATAAAATAAATAAGGATGAAATCAGAAAATGGTCTCCCGTTGACGACTCCACGCTCCACGTTGGAGACTTTGGCTCTACTTCATGAGGAAGTTAGGTTTGGAGACCATGAGTTTGGTAAATAGTTAATATTAAAGATTTTTATGGTTGCCCGGGAGTAAATACCGCTTTGTCTTTGTAGATCCAAGA
This sequence comes from Flexamia atlantica, assembly GCA_035578135.1. Lineage (NCBI taxonomy): Eukaryota > Metazoa > Arthropoda > Insecta > Hemiptera > Cicadellidae > Flexamia > Flexamia atlantica. The sequence continues at coordinate 33,426,005 of JAQJVK010000003.1, read as the reverse complement.
TTAAATATACTTTTGATTATCCAAATTTAAATGTGAACCTTTTTGGTAGGATCAAATTTAAAGTTTATGTTACATTCAATAGCTTTTAGTGCAGCACACTGTTGTTTCTCAGTCAAAACTATGACCATTTCCGACCGCGCATAAAACCGGTAGAGCTGGGCCCTAAAAGTGATGAATGAGGTCTTCTCTGTACCTATAGCCTGCGCTTATTCGATTGTGTAAATGTTACAAATCACTTGGCTTTAAATCAGCATCAGCTACTACTACATGATACAGTGTAAAGGTCGAATTTAATTTGTCTGGCTTTTTAAGGTTGAGATCCCTAAATTATAAGAACGGAAAATCTAAAAGTAAAAAAAAACAGTCATGTGTTATAGTACGTTCAACCTATTTTGCTGGATTTTAAACAAACCATATATCAACATCTAGCTCTAGCACGTGGTTTTAAATCAAGTATAAGCAACACATGTTTTAATGTAAACAAAGCAGACGTTTTTAGATTACAATGATCTTATTTTCTGATAAACTTTAAGAAATTTCCGTACTTCATGGGTCCCTGGCATCAAGACCTTCTATTTGAGCCCCCTCCTATTATCCTGCGACTTTCCAAACTTCTACAATTTTGCCTACATATATATTTATATCGACCACTTGGCATTGTATCGGTTTGAAATCGGTTATAACGTAAACGAAACAAACACACTTAACTCTTTATAATTTTAAATTGTAAATGTATACTCAAAGTCGTAGTTATAAGTCTGAAAATCTTAAAGTTAAAATATTTATTTGTTATAGTACATTGAACATAGTTAGCTGCATCTTGAAAAAAACCAGATGTCAACATCTAGCATATGTCTTTGAATAAAGCATCAGTACTACGTGTTTGAATGTAAACAAAGCAGACTTTTTTAGATCCCAATGCTTTTTAAATGGCAGATTTTTTACGTTATTTCTCGATTTCTGGTTAATTTCAAGCAATTTCAGTATTTTTCCCGCCATCACGGAATAGAGACCTTTAATTTGAGCCGTCTCCCATCTTTCTACGACTTGCCAGACGCCCACAATTTTGACGCAAAGAATCGCCTTACGAAATTAAATATATGATACTATATATTTGTCAAATACCACTCACCCATCATCCCACAGCCCAAACGACTTGACCTGGAACCTTGAAACTTTGCATGAACGTTCCTCTCAGGGCAAAGGCATCCGCTAAGAAGGGATTTTTCCAAATTCCCTCAGGACTACGCCCTATGGTACATCAAAGTTTCAATGTTAAACTATAGGGAAGTTCATGTAGTTGTCATGGCAACCTAAACGTCAAATCATGAAATCAAGAAAGGTTTTTTTGTTTTTCCACGGGTAAAACCGTATTGATCAACTAGTATATGATATTTATTTAAATCTCAAGTTTTTGCATCTAAACATGAACAAATTTAAATAAGTAGTAGGGTAATTATACTAACAAGAACTTTAAAAATAAGTTACAAAATAAGATGATATTTATTAAGTAAATTACTATCAGCCAGAGTTACTGCGTGTCTTAAATTTATGTTTATATTGTTACCTGTTCAATTTATGTGTATATTGTTTATAATTTAATATTTAGGTGTTTCCTTAACATCGAAAAAAATAATGTTTTTTAACACGAGTCCAAAATGTTTTATTTAAACGTTGATCTACACTCTTCACAAGCACCATCACGTTATTCCAGCCTTTCCCTTCCTTCAAGATGCTCCGTTCGTGCTCCAGCGACATCGTAAACCTCGGTCCGTGGACCTTGTCACCCCAGGAACGTAAACCGACCCGAGGCGCCTTGACATTTCAACATGGCGGCGAAAGGTTCCGCCGTGTCGTGTGCTATCAAGGGGCACGTTAAACATGCTGTTATTGATTTAGCTCAATGCGACGGAATGTTAATAAAGGCTATGTAAGGTCGGTGTGTACCTGACAGGTAAACGTGCGAAGCGTTTCTGCACATGTTGCTCCTGTTGTCGTTAACATTGTTTTGTCACATTTCTGTTCATAGTGGGACGGACATATTTTTGCTGAATCTTGTGAAGTAAGCTGACTGCATGGTCTCCGACGAAATTACAGCGCGATGCAACTAGCATATAAAACAGTCTGAAAAATCTAGGCACCAAAACGTTTGATGAAACAAGACGAATAGAATGACACTCATCCAACATGAATACCATGAATACCGTCGTATTGATACAGTTATTCTTTTCTATCAAGTATTGGAACAAGGTAGAAACGATTTCACCTAGGTAAATAAGGTTAACTTAAAAGCCGACTCCATCAGTTTAGTAACAATAAAAATTATTGAATGATAATTATTCATCACTGTAAATAGTTCTTTTTTGTTTTAGAAAAATGACAAATAGCTACAGGCCTTACTCTTTCGTTACTAAAACGAGTAGGCTTATAGAGAAATAATTCCTCATGGCACAAGAATAGAGTAAATTATATTATCCGCTTTCCCACAGTGGATTCGTTGCCCAAACCCGCTCGTTGGATCAATCCCCGACCTTCGGTTAAGCTTTAGGCGACACTTTGGCAAACCAGGCGTGACTTCACGTCTCGCACCCGACCGCCCGTTGCGACAGCGAGGGTGGACAATGACTGTTGCGACCATCGGTGGGGCAGGCGCAACCTGTATGTTTGGCAGGCTTGGTATTTAAAATAAACTTAATTAGCTGATGGGCTGACAAATACTTTTATTTTCCTAATTCGAAGAATGAACATTGTATGCTGTGTGCGCTTCATGGCAGTAACGAAAACAAATTGAGATCAAAGCGCATTAGTAACGAAGCAGTATCTCGCTTATCTTAGATTTTAATGATCTCCTGATTACTACGTATTCAACAATATATCAATTAATCGTTCATGGACAGTTTATTTTTATTTTTCATATAAACCCTTAAGGCATATATTTTATCTAAGGTGGTGTTTTGGTAGGAAAACTTAAAATGTGTAGAAACTACGGCCTAACCCTCGTCGTAAGTGGTGGGTTTCATTGAAAACATACAAGAAATCTTCAATTTTTGTCCTCTGTTTTAGTCCCAACATGTGAGGCCTCCCATTACCTGAACCCCGATTGCTCTAAATTATATAAATCTGTCACGGCTATTTTAGATATTCCGCTAGAATAACTAGTCGCCTTATGCAAATAGACCAACCGTCGCGTCGTACGTCAGACGTAGAACGTCTGTCTGTCTTCATCTGTGTTTATATGAGCAGTAGGCGCTATCGTTCGACGGATTGCTAATCGGTTATTTTTCTGGCGGATATCGCAATCCTGTGACCCGGGGTAATGGCTGCAGGCATCCGGTTATCATTATCATTACAGGCAGCGACACGGCGCAATCAGCGGCGAGCACGCAACTTTCACACGCGGCCGGGCGAACCGGGCCCGCAATCGCCGAGTGTAACGTGCAAAACTACTTTACGTACTCCTGATTGATTTTAATATTAGGGTTATGTTAACTTGCAAAGAAAACCGAAGAAATCCTGTCTCTACTCAATACATATTGTAGCTCAAACTTATAATTATAGGTTATTGCTTTTTAAATTTTGTAAATTTTGATATTTTATAAAAAAATGGTTTACAATTCGGGAATTCAGAATGTTTTACTGTTTTGGTCTTTATCCTTCAAACTATATCATTCCTTTCAAAAGTGAACTCTAAATATATGAAGCGCGGATTTTTAAGTTAACATAAATTAAACATTCAACTCGCAATGTATAAGTTTGAAATTTTGACGGACAAAATTTTTCGTAAAACTGATCTAAGTTTTAGCTAGATAACGTAATTAATAAACATTAAAAATAGTTATCAAGATAGTTTTGGCTTATTTTTTACAGTGTTTATTAGTATTAGTTTTTTTTAAAGTGTTCTAATATCATCACCATCATTGTAAGGTGAGAATAAGGGGTATTTTAAAATGAATATGGAAGAAATGTATTACAAATGATTAGACGATTAAAAATCATTCATGGTGACAGGTTAACATGTTCAACATAGTCATTAATGCATTTTTTATTTTTTTTTGTGTTTTGATGACTTAGCAATTATTTATAGTAGGCCTAACCTTAAAATTGATTTGTTCTCTTTTTTCAGGTAAGCGTGGATGAAGCTCTCTCGACTTCTTATCTGTTTGTAAGTGTTAAAATGTGCATTTAAATGCTCTAATAAATTCCATCAGGGTAATGTTTAAACGTCTCAAAAGGTTTCAAAGCGAAATTCATTGTTGGAATAATAACGAATTATATATAGAATTCTTTCAGTAACTGTGAATTTATTTATATAAGATAAAACATTCTGCTTATTTTTTGAAAGAACAGAATAATAATTTTTGCTTTACACACTAAAACAAGGTTTAACCTGCCCCATTTCCAATTGTTTATCCAAGGAAATAAACTATGTCTGTATCTATGCCTAAGTCTGAGGAGATGGTTTCTTCAGTGTCTGAGATAAACAAGTTGAAAAGCGCCATAAAAGGTGTTTGGATTAAAAAATGAGTAAACATTTACCGTTGATTCTCAATGGAACATTTTCAACAAAAATGTTCAAAAATAGTTTCCTAACTCATTAGTCTACTAAACCACCATCATAAAGTTTATTTCAGACAGCAACACACATCTGTAAACAAAACCACATGCTTTACAAATTTCCACGGCCTATAAACGGTCTCCAATACCAACCAAACAAAGACATAAACATTTCAAAACCGGTCCTGTTATCATGTCAAAGACCTCGATCCGATAACAAAATGGCTCTGGTTCTGTACCAATCATCGAGCCGATGTCAAGTTATAGCCGGTACAGAACGCGCTGTGCGTGAGCGAGTTCATTATCACGACAAAGCCGTTGTATGGGCGAGCCCAAGGAGGACTTGCCAGTAAAGCACACAGGTCGGTAAGTCTTTGCTGCGAACACAGGCTCTAATTGGGACCCCTTTGGAATTCCTGAGGTTTGATACATGACTGTGCGGCTGGTCGTAACAATTCTAATCCTGTTCCACATTCATTGATACATTGCTTAGAATTCAATGAATGCATAATAGAGATTACCCAACTTAGTATTGTCTAACACCTGCTGCGGTAGTCTCGCCTTTCTATTTTCTTCACCTTTGAAATCTATATTTATTTATCTAATTTAAAGGATGATCATTTAATTAACTTTAATAAATGCAAAAATTGCAAAAATTTTAATCCGTAATACTCGTAAACAATCCGATAATACTCGTAAACAATCCTAACTTGAGTTAAATTTTAAAACGCCAGGCAAAATAATGCTCAATGAAATAGGAAGTCCCTACCAGATATCTTTAATGTGTGGTTGTATTTTATAGACTTCTGTGATTCCGGGACATTGGTGTACGAGACCTAATGATTTTTTGAATTTTTAGGAAAAAGCTGGACGAACATTTTTTACAGAGTTTTTGTTTACTAACTCTTTACAGAAGCAACAGATTCCCCATTGCAAAACCAAACAACTGTTTTGTAACGAATAGAGCGGCCGACTCAAATTAATGGCATGATCGTTAAACCTAACTCTCGAAGGTCATATTTAAGGGATAATTTAAGGCTATTGGGTCAGGAATCTACCTCGTCATGCCTATATGACTCGCCGCTAGCTCTCGCATTACATGATGAAGTCGAGAGTGACCAACTCTTTCATGGTGAGGGATAGTGGTAGTGGCTCTACATGAGAATACGAAGCTATCTGACCTAAATTTGAGATATAATGTGACAGGCTTTGGTGTGTAAGAGGCAATTATTCATACTAACGTTTACCTACTCACATACATAGGGTTTTTACACTTGTGCAACAAACAAACTTTTTGAGCACCATCTTACATAAAAATGAAAATTAATTTTCATTTTGTTTGTGATTGACTCCTTAGAAATATATTTTAAACTTATTTTAAAACTCCTTAAAACGAATTTACAATGCAGTTAGTATGACATTTAACTTTGATTATAGCTTATATGTACTCTGATTATGTAAAAGAGGTCCCATAAATGACCGAATAATCCAAGGTTTCGCTTCTGCACTGAAACAAGGTTGAAGCTAGGAGCAATTGCTAATCTAAATACCTCCAGAACTTAGGGACCAGGAGTGTTTCTGAGTGTTTTAAGAGGGTTGTCGCTGCCTGCTGGCGGTTATAGGTCCCTATAATATTGTACCGAGTCGCTTGTCAGCCCGGAATAACTGATAACTGGACTACTTTGACTGCTTCAACCCTTTGACTCTTAATTCTCCAAACAACATGCCTTAGTAAATCAGAAATATCAATTATTTTTATCTCTTAGATCTTGTACATGGTAATTTCCTTTTTATAAAAATAAATAAATATTTACATTGGTCATACAAATATTTTACGAGTACTTTTTTATTTACTTACTGAATTGCAGCAAAATGCAGCCTATGGTGTCAAAATAATGTTTCTGTGGTACCGGTTTCGAGTCAGTGACGACTCATCTTCAGCAACTATAACTCGTTATTTTTACACTTCCACGGGGTCGTCAAAACTCGAACATGTTTATTGGTCTTATTGTTCCTTTTTTTCATTGTTTTATTATCTTATTCTATGTTTTTCTTGTTTTTCTTGCTTTTGCTTTTTTTTATTATTCTTATTGTTGTATTGTCCTATTGTTCATATATAGGGTTTATTTCTTTAGCAGTTGTCCACTTATGTGAAATGTTTTTCTACCTATAAAGTGTTTTTCCTATTGTGTGAAGTGCCTATATATTAATGTTTTTATTGTGAACCAGCCAAATTTTTGAACTCAATTTACGCACATGTCATTTGATCCGTGTGATTTTTCCATTATTATGTATGTAGCTGAAAATTTGTTATGATAAATAAAAGAATATTGATTGATTGATTGATTGATCTAATATATATTGATCTAATATAATCCAATTGGTTCCTGTAAAAGATTCCCGATTTCTATGAGAAATTGACAAGTGAAAGGACTTTTGATGGTCAGTTGCGCTGTGCCGTAATCCGTCTTCCGATGCAACAGCAAAGAGATTCATCATGGTTATTACGTCGGAAGCGTGCGATTATCCGGACTCTGATTGGAGAGAGTCGGATAACTGAGTGGCAATGATCCATCGATCAATTCACTAAACACCAGGACTCACGGCCTGGATGTCCAGGTAATGTCATAATCAGAGAGGTGAGGATTGAGGAACCTCTCTTTACGGACGCCCTTGCCTGACCACCTCTCTCCACTTTGGAAGTATTAATCAGCGATTTCAAAAGACCAGCAAGAGGTGATTAGCTTATTATTGAGTCCGTTTATATAACTTAATTAATATTTATGGTACACATTAGAAATTTTCTCACTAACAAATAAAATTGCGTTTTACGACCAGTAATTAAGTTTTGCGACTAAGTAGAGTCTGGTGTATGTGTTAATATCAGGTTGGATCAGGAAAACATAATTTTTGCAATGAGTAAGTCTTAAAGTTTAAGATAAGACTTACTATAACTCATAAAAGATGTGACATTACAGTGTACGCAAAGCTAAGAAACCTAAAAAATCAGTGAAACAAATAAAATCAAACAAAACACGAATAGGGAATTGAATTGCAGAACACCCTGAAAGTAAATTTAAAAAAGTGTTACAATTACATATCAAACCGAAAAAGAATTGACACCGGGAGATATTGCAATGAAAAGTAAGCGTACAAAAGGTAGAAAATTAACCATGTTCTGGAGAAATTTAATTACAGACTTCGACATAATAACACGGTAGGAAGAGAGCTGCTACTCTAACCAAACAAAATAGAAGGGTCCACGAAATACGATCACGTGCTCAACACAAAAGTTGAGCTGGAGCAAATAACAGATTTTCTTCCTCCCATAACCCCAACACGCTCGCACTCTCTCCCGCATAGCTATGCGTCTCTAATTGGTTTACTTGTTGTATCAAGGCAATTCAGTGGCTTAGTTGCTTTCACACTTTGGAGTCGTCTTCGGGTGCTCTTTCCTCCCACTAGTTCTTCTCCCCAAAGATAATCTTGATTTTCGTTGGGGTAATGCAAGTCAGGTCTTATAAACCGTGCATTTTCATTTAAGATTTATAATAATAGTTTTTATTTAATTTTTTATTTACAGCATATTTTATTTGTAGTAACGATTCATCCCAATTTTCTCTATTCAGATGTTGTCAGCATCATAATATTGTGTACAATAAATCAGAGCTGCTTAATTGTTTTGACTATTTGGCGTTCATAAAATTTAATAGCTTTAAATAAGACTAGTTTTCTAGTCTTAAATAATGACGCTGGAGCAATATTCAAAGAGTAGTAGAATAAGAAAATTACAATTTTCCAAAGTATCATTAAATAAATCAGTAATTCAAGTCTACATATCTTGACATCTTGAACTTGAAATCGCAAAATAAACTAAAAAAATATATATACCACATGGAACCATTAACTCTCAAACTGTAATGCTTACAAAGAGTTACCATACTTTCTTATGTTTTACAAGAAAAATAGTAATATAAATAATTAAAACTATCCTGAACTAGTAAACAACCAGAAAACTGTATCCATCTCATTATCACAACACATAACACTCTCACTGTAAGATAAGAGCATTAAAACAAATTTATTAGAAGTTGAATAAACTAATGATAATCGAAAAATTCTTTCATGATTATCTCTTCAGCCACAAACCACCCACGTCCTATTGGTTATGCAAAGTGACACCCAAGCGCCTACTCGTTCTATTCCTCCAATGCCCAAGCGTTTAGAGTTTATGAAACCATAAATGTCAAAACTCATTTAATGGTTGAAAATAGCCAATAAAATCCTATTACTGTAAGATAGGAAACAATAAAAAATAATCCAAGGCCGATATATTTATAGTTAATTTCAACCGAATGGCGACGTTTAGGAGTGAGATAAGTCTAATATACCGGTTAAACGACCAAAAACTATTGAGCTCCTAAGTAAATAAATGTTACATGAATAATTTAGTTATCAAAAGAAGAGATATATAGTATATATAACTGCAGAAAGAAAATATTGCCGTAGTTACGTTTTCGTAGTTTTTATCTTTCTTAATTTGTTTGGTGGTTGTATAAAATCACTCACAGCACTATTTCCTCATATATTGTTGAGTATTAGACACAAAAAACAAAGCTTCGCTGGTGAAAAATTATCAGTTTTCTCTAATCTTACTGCACAGTTAAGGATCAGTACAATAATGAAATAATGGTTTAGTGTGGATCGGATTAAATCTTAGCTCCTTCGAAGTTTCGCAAGTAAAACGCTGTGACACAAATTTGTGTTCACAACAGCAACATTAAAAGCAATACAACAAATCAACCAAGTATTTTAAAATACCAGAGTAGATTACGTAAATATAATTTCAACCTTTTCTAACTTAAAATTTATTCAACCCGATGAGAATAAAACCATCACATTCTTCCTCCAAATCACGACTCCACAAAAATCCGAAAACCGCCTATTGTTTCCAATGTTGTATATTTCCCACGCTTCAAAACGGCGGCCTGACTCCTCAATAAAGATCACCGCCGCACGCCGCGCCGGGAAGATACCGGCGGACGGAAGGTGCGAGAAAACGAAAGTGGCATCCTATCCGAAAGGTCGATCAGACCGTCTCGGGAGCAGGAAACGCAACTATGTAAATCCTGCGCGGGCGAGACCGGTTGGTAACTGCTTCCGCCAGAGTGCGTTGATTGTATGCTTCACAACGACTGGTCGTTGGCCAACGGTGATGGTAATGAGTAATGAACCCTTTCACCGGCCGAGTGGTTAATTACCGGCTGTTCAGTTTTTGCTCTATGTGTGAGCAGTTGGAATGTCAGCTCTACAAGTTCTTAAAGCTGAGTTGATACTTTGGTTTACAAGCAACCTAACGTATACGTATATGTCGTCCTCATCTATATTTGAAACCCTCAATCTTTATTGATGCAAGAATCGTTCAAGGGTCTAAGTTATAGAGGAGATGTTAAAGATGAGCGCGTCACATGAACTTACATAGCTTTCTCTGACGCTGCTCAGGATCCATCAGAAGATTATTTTGTTTGAAAAAGCACGTTACCATCCCACATATTACCCAAAAAAATATAAAGCCATTTTTGCACTTAAATAGCCATTGTCTTCTAAAAATGAAATCATTAACCTCCGCTTTACTTCCAGCAAAAGTATTTCCATGTTTTACTTTAATGAAAATCTCTTGAGATACGATAAAAACAACCTGAATACCTTAGAAAAGCCAGTCTGTGTAACATTATGTACTTCATAAGACACTTTGGAGGAACAATAACTGAAGGAAATTTCGTTGAATGGGAGAAGTTCATTTAAGAGGTGTCTAGTTAAACCTTAATGGAGAAAATTTTCAGTTACTCAGTATCTTTTTTTAGGGTATAAGCATTGACTCCAAAGTAATAGTACAGTATAAGCATAGCCGCGTGAAGACATCGTAATAAATTTATTTTGGGAGAAGCATAAAAAATCCTGTGTTCCTTTAAACGACATCAATTACAATAGGTATTTCTATTTCTCAGGTGCACACTACTCACCCCATCGGCATATCCAGGTGGCCAGGTGGTACAGTGTAAGATCAAAGTCACATGACGGAGGTCAAAGTCACATGACGGAGGCCAAAGTCACATGACGGACCTGCAGTGGTAACCCACATACCCTGCCCCAGTACAGGGCCCAGGGGCGAGGCGTGGCTAGGTCAAGGCGGGTGCAAGTGTTAATCCGTTCTGGCCAAAAACTCAAGATAATGCCAGGCTAAACGGCCACCCACACCATTGTTACCGTCATCGGTTCGACGGCTTTGTTTTCAATAACAATAATTTGACACGATTTTGAAGCTTCGATAAGCGTTTTTGTGAGTTATGGTTTTGGCTGTAGTAAATTACAATATTTGGTGTGTTCTTGAAAATAGAAACGACAAGTGAATCGGTTGAAGGAATAACCGGGTTCCAAAAATTTATCTGTTGGAAGAATTTTATTGATAAACTTAGTTTATGGTTTCTCCACAAAAAGTTATGGAAAATACATTTCAAGACAGCTGAGTAGCGCGTGATCAGGTTTATTTAATTGGTCTCTCAGACGAGCACTTTATCTTAAATATTACAATGTTAGGTTTGAATTTATATAAGTATTTTCCCGAATCAAGTGAGTTTTCCACACTATTGAAACATTTTTGTGATTTATGTGTAACAAAAACCTGATTAAAGCGATCCATAATTTTTTAATACATTATTCGTAACCCCCTTCATTAGCAAGTTTATGTTCTTAAACCCTAACTGTAACTTTGTGTAATGTGAAAATACATACTTCAAAGCAAGAATATTTTAATATATTTTTTACTCTACAGGTTTTTTTTAATGCGAACTATTCCCTTGTCATTATTAATTTTGAAATGGAAAAACCAGGCAAGAGGAAAAGTAACATTTCCTTATACCGGACTAAGTATCAAAACCACCAAAGTACTTTTGGAGTTAGTGTTCATTCCTTATCAATTTCATCGTGAAGCCATCTGTTAATATTTTCCTCAATCATGCATACGTAAATTTACTAAGACTTGAGCAGGATGTGAATAACACTTTGGATAGTTGTTTATACTGTATTAGGGAAATCCAAATGTGTGATGCTTAGCTACGATTAAAATCAAATTCAAAGAATTATCAGTAATGCAGCGGTGTCCATGCGGTCATCGCAAAATTAAAGTATATTATCACTCGATAGCTAAAACACTAAAGATATTGTCGGCAGAATTCATCATAAAATAACATTTAATATTTAATTGCAAGCCAATTTAAACAAATTGACCACGATTAGAATAATCATTTTAGCTAATAATGTATGTTGTTGATGAAAATCACGATGTTTAATAAAATTATCTTTGGGTATAATTGAATATTAAAGGATTCTAAATAGGTTTTACTGTCCATATGGTCACGAGATCGGAACCTTTATCTGACCAATAACCATTGCACTGACGAGGTTCGCTTGTCAGCTAATGGTAATTAGTTTTGCCTTATAAGTGACCGGTAGCCTTCTTCGTGGCTAGCCAGTTGCTTCTCCAGAATAGGCGCTTTGGTATAGTTCTATAGAATATGGAGCGTGTGTGGCCACAGCAGTCAATAGTATATGGGGCGAGTGGAGCCCATAAGAACAGTAAGCACTTGTGCTTCTGCTACTACAACATTAAATGGGGAATGTTGGGACATTTTAAGACGTAGGCTACGGGCCGGTTCAATCAAATGCATTCAAATTAACAAAATTTTATAGGGTCGTTTTTGACATCAAATACGGTGATTTTTTTAGGACGATTACTCGGCGTTGCTCTTCGTGTGGTCCTGTGTGACTCGAACCACTGTAACTGTGTAACTGATATTAGTACTCAGTACCAATATCAGTCGTACTCGTAATCTTTAATTTGCAGTATTGCGGGTTATGTGACCGTCGTTGGTACGTGTAATTGGTGGCATTTTGAAGAAACAAATTTCAACAAAATTAGATATGCTGTCTTTGAAACCTATTGAATGCAGTATAATTATGTGATGTTCTCATGTTGTTTCAAGCAAATAAACGATCAGGTGATTTTCGGCCCTATAGGGCCGAAGGCCAATGCCGTTTGTAAAATAGCTGATTACGTCGTCGTAGCGTGGTGAAAATACTACAGCAGTTTAAAAACAAAAATTATTAGGCCTACGATTTATTAAAACGCGGTTGACAAATACAAAAGTAAAGGAATTGGTGGTTTTGAGTTATTTCCAGACACGTAAGCATTGTTGGCCGAAGCTACGCTGACGTTTATACGAGTTCAATTCTATCCTATGTAAGAGTCATTTGCAGAGGTCTACGTATTTAACGAGCGATTATTTAAAGAGGGAAAGGTGGATAACTAACATTAACGTAATGTATTTTGATTTACGTTGTACTTTCTAGTACTTTCTAACCATAACAAGTAACGGAGATTAGAGTAAATAAGTAATGTAACATATGCATTCTAGGATTATATCCTTCCGCTCGTGTAACCAGCACTAATTGAATAGCTCATAGCTTTTTCACTGCAAACACCAGCATTGTTTGCAAGGTTAGGCTAACTAGGTAAATACAATGATTAGTTATGCAGGTCTAGGCCCGACATTGTCTACAGATATGTGCGCAACCGCGTGCCATTGAAGCGCCATATCGGACGACGCAGCAAGCGGGTTGAGGCCGCCGAAATATTGTCAAGGCGACGAAGCGGCTGGTTTGAATAATGATTTAAGTATAGGTTAAACTTGTTCATTGTAGCATCATTTGGGTAGTAATACCGTTGAACAATGCTCGGAAGAAATAATAGGAAAGTTAATTGGTATATTTAAATTTTTTGATGTGTATTCATTTGTTGTCATATTATCAACGTTTTGAAATGATCTAAAGTAGCAAAATTATGTAGATCTTTATAAATAAATAAACATAGTATATTTATGTTAGACTTTATAACAGCCTACGTCACTTAGTGAATCAAAAACAAGTAATAAAACTTGAAACTCCTCAAATTTCCTCAAGTCCTCAAGTAAAGTAATATAGATGAGAAATTCCTCAATATAGACAAGAATTTCAAAGATAAATTTATTAAATTTGTTTTAAAAGTAGGTTCTAATTAATGAATGTGATAACTTTCATTTTGCATAATTTGTTGGTTAGTTGTTTACTTGGATCTTTATTGCTTGGCGCATCTTCATGACTCTGTTTTTGAGCTTTCTTTTCAAAGGTAGTGAATCTGTATGTTATTGCTACACAATTTCGACTCGTCAGTTTCTTACATTCATTTTTATTATGTTTATTTTTACTTTCTCCCCCCTATACAATGTATATGGAGAAAGTATTGTTTTCGTCAAAATTTTCGAATTTGAGTGTTAGTGGATATATTCGTTTTAGTGCTCCTTGAATCAAAAAAAGTGTTTTTGGCGTGGTGTCTGTCTGTCTGTGTGTGTGTGTGTGTGTGTGTGTGTGTGTGTGTGTGTGTGTGTGTGTGTGTGTGTGTGTGTGTGTGTGTGTAAACAAAGCTAGAGACGACACCAGTGGACCGATTTTCATGAAATTTGGCATGTAGTTATAAAGCCGTAGTATCTCCAGGCGTATTTTTCTTTTTTTTTAATTTTTGATTTTTAAGGGTATTTACCCCATAAAAACCCATAAAAAATGACAAAAATCCAAATTTCTCAAAAACGGCTCTAACGATTTTGATAAAAATTTCACGGTTTTTAGTGCTTAATTTTTACAGACATGCGGCAGGTGTCATTTTGTTTGTCATCCAACAAAATGACACCACCCGCATGTCTGTAAAAATTCAGGTTCAGAAGTTATGGGGGTTTAAGTGTTAAAAAATTCATAGTTTACGTCAACTGGTTGCGGGGATAATTGATATTTTAGTTCGGCGGTAAACGCAGTACGTTGTCCAATGTTATTCTTATGGCAAATATTTTAAAACCGATATCTCCGTTATTTACTAACCGATTTCGATAAAATTTGGTATATATTTGTGTATAATTTGGTATAATTAATTGTTAATTTGTTTTATTGCACTGAATAAGTTTTCTGGTTTTAAATGACTTGAAGGGAGAAATTATGTGTCAGTTTCCTGATACCGTTTATTTCAATATCATTCGGTGAGAAGATGAGCAAAGCAAACCACTGATCGACACCAACTAATCTCTAAATAAAATTTATAAAATGGTAATTCACCGTAAAAACAAATTATTATGCACTTATTAAGGCCGGGAAGACATTTTCATATTAACATGGTTTTTTATTTCGTATCTTAAGTGTATATTTAGCAAATCAATAGGTAAGCAAATATCTTACATATTTACGAAATGTCTACATTAAATAGAAATGATGCATTAAAAAAATTGAGTAAAAATAAGCAGACTAATCGTAAACACCAAAAAATCCTTTACATCCCAAGAGTATTGACAAAATCCAGGTTTAGCATCTATACCGCATTTTAAACCTTGAACTAATTTTAGATAAATCGTCAACTAATATTGATATTTGATAATTCTCAACGTTGAAATAAGCATCAATAGTTTGTCAGGAAATCCCACCTTCAGCGCACATTTTAAGTTCATACTCATGTACCTTTTTTATTTTTTTATATTATAAATACAGGAAATTAAGATGATTTCAGACTGTTGGTCTAGATTTTAATTGGGTAGATACAGATACTCTTCCTAAAGGTGATAACATATTATTTTCTATTGTTTAATAACCGTCTATATTTTAAGAAATCAAAATATGATGTGATTAAATATTAACCGACTACCTAGACGTACATTCTGTGCTATATCCATGTTAATATTTTTTAATCTTGATCTTGTTTTTTTCCGATCTTGCTTTGTAATAAACAAATGTGAATGATTCACATTATTATTAGAACAATTTCACAGATTTTACAATAGATAGAAACACAATCACTGAAATTTCAAAAGCTTCCTGCACGAAGGTTTATATACACATAAAATGGGATATTTTATGTTTATCTTTATAGTCGTGTATGCATATGTGTTGCGAATTATGATTTCACTGTTTACCATTTTTAAGTGAAATATATTGCTGTTGGAAAAATGGGATTCTAAATCTTTGACTATAATTAATTTGACTTCAGATTCAAATTGAATGGTCCAAATAAATCGCAATAGTTAAGTTACAGACTGTACATAAATTGTTCAGGTTTTTAAAACAGGGCTATAAGTTTCTTTAATATGAAAAAAGCAGCACATTCAATAAAAGTTCCCAAATCCTGTAGTTCTTACATCTATCTGTACGCACCGAATCTGCAAATTTTACAAATTATTTTAAAACTCGAACCACTCCAAGTTATGTAATTCTTCAAGGTACCAAAATCGCATAAAAGTTTCTGTCTAAATCTTACAATCTAAATTTAGAAATTTCTCAACAAACATAATAAATTTATATTTGACTTCCTTAAGTATAATTTTGTCTCTCTAATAACACACAACATTTGAAAATATAAATCCCCACATATCTTTCCGTCCTTGTCGCATCGCCTTTGTTGCAAATTTGTCACGCTGCGAAGATCTCACGCTGGTCTGAGGCTCAGTCACGACGCGATTGTATGGAAATGTCCCCGACTCTTCTCCATACACCTCTGGGCATATCTCCCCTTGTACTTGATGCAGACAGACAGCGGACAGATTAACAGCGGATAGAACCACGATAGTCTCACAGCAATTACTTCCGATAGTCATGATACACCTGTCCTGCACAAAACCCTATAGTTATCCAAGCTGTTGCAAACACAATTAGTCTCTCCAGGATATTTTATCTTAGTCGTTTCAATAAACAAACAACGTTTATGTTCAACCGGCCGGTCATTAAAGGGTAGTAATTGAAGCAATTATATGACTGTAAAGGATTGTTACGTTAATTGTTATGAGGTGAGAAGTCCTTGGGCTCGTGGAAATTACCGGCTAAATCGTAGACTATTAGGGATTTATTTCCTCATAAACTAGTGGACATTCTAGGATCTTGCAACGTGGAGTAAACTTGGTATGATTTATGGTTATGGATGAGTGAGCTGATCACTCAGAAGAGAATGACTTCAAATGTTTAATTTTGAAATTATTGAATTCTTCTTAGAAATTTCATGTTAATTTTGGAGGTGTTGTAATAAGCTGCTTCATCTAGAACAGTAATTTCAGCTCAAAATTAATTGGAATGCTATATTTCGCCGTACAAGTAGTACAATTAATACAAATACAATAAACATCGGTGTCGGTGTCAGTGCATGCTATCGTTTATATCAATGGAGCTTACCAAATAATATCAGCAAACTCGGTATAGGGTCCTGACACAGGGTGCCAGGAATAAAGAATAACAAAAAAATATATTAGAAGTACTTGATATTATACGTAATTTGTCCACCGACTTCGACATCAGTTTTCTCTTTTAAAACCTCAATTTTGAAACTTGGCCTAAACGCGCGATTTTGATATGTTTTTAGTAGATTTTAAAAATGTCCCAATTCTTGCGAGTTATTTTCTGTTTGCATGCTTAAAATTGAACACGTAAAATAATTTGTTAGTATTTACTTTTTTTGCGGTAGGCACGGATAATTTGTTTATATAATCGAATAACGATTTCGTAATAGGATATAAGTTCTTCTCAGATATCAATTTGAGAACAAACAATTCGAAGTCGAATATAATTTTGTTTCGTCTTCGACAGCAGGAGGCTGACCTGCAACCAGTTGTCATGGTGGATGAAGACCTCCTAGAGTTAACTGATTCCACAAAGTTCCTCGGTAGAGGTCTGACGTGGAGCGACCATGTTGACCATGTTTGTTTAAAGGTCACATCGGGTATTTTTGCTCTCCGCAATCTAGCCAAAGTATGTTCTAGAAATATACTTCTAATGGCCTACTATGGCCTAATTTTCCCCTACCTGGCTTATGGTATCAGGCTATGGGGTGGTTGCGCTAAACACAGATTTTTTTTTTAATTGCAAAAAAGAGCAATCAGAATCATTTTGAATCTGCATCCAAGAGAGTCGTGCAGCGATGCCTTTAGGGAGCTTGATTTACTCACTCTACCCTCACTTTACATCTTCGAGGTGGTACTTTACTGCCACTCGAAATGTTCTCTTGTTCAGGGCAGTCAAATCCACAACCATGACACCAGAGGCAGGGACAGTTTCCGTGCGTAGCAGCATAGGACTGTGGCGTGCGGGCACTTACCCTCGCAGGCTGGTGTTAAGTTTATTAACAAGCTCCCTAAAGAAATCAAGCAAATCCCAAATAAAAATCAATTTAAAACTCGACTTAAACGATTTTTAGTGTCAAAGTCGCTTTACTCGATTGATGAGTTCATGCTAAGCCGCTGGGGAAATCAAAATTAGAGCAAATATTTTACGCGAATGAAATCTAGCATTGGCGTGTCACTTTGAAAAAAGTGAAAAAAAATTGTACTTATACTATTTGACGTTTGCAATGCAATTTATATTGTCTTTTTACTGCAATAAAAATATTTGAATTTGAATATGAGCGATTTTCCTAAGTTCTGTGCATTAAAATAGATATATAAACCACTTTGATATCAATTGTCAATTATGAGATTTAAATTTTTAAATCCTAGAAATATTTTTCGTCATTCTTCAAATAAAAAGGAATTAGGCACACGTAAGTTTTGATATGCAACCGGTGAAGAAAGATGGTTTGTCAAACATGTGAAGACGTTCCATATCATACCACAGTAAAGCACAAAACGCTCTACAGAAAACATGAATGCTTGATATTCCTCCAATAAAACATTCCAAACTCTCCCAGGCAAGAAAATTACTGTAGGAAACACAAAAGATGTAATTGAATTTAAGTAATTGTATAAAAGAAATCCCAAAATACCTGCAATTTAACTGTATCTTGCAGGATCTGATGATGCCAGTGTGTTACACCACTCCCTTGAAGGGATAAAGTATACATTGACTAGAGACAGCCACAGCTTGGGTCACGTGATCCACGTGCTTTATATTATGGGGATTTACTCGAGCATTTAAGCCGCTCGACGAACTCAAGTCAGAGAAGCGACTCGCGACTTTTCAGATAAACATCTTTTGGTATGATACGAAAGAAGGGTACCATAGTTAGTTGAAGCGTTTCTCTAAGCAATTAATTGAAGATTTAATAAACACCGCGAAGATAATAAGTTTCTTTCAAGTATATGTTTTCATTTATTCGCTCAAATCGATGTATTGTTTTTATACTTCTGAAAAAGTATTTTTATAACAAACAATTGTAGTAAAATATGAAGAAAATATGATCTATACCTTTTATTTAGCGCATTCTGTAGTTATCGTTTCATAAGTACAGAATCGTTTGATGTTCGGCCTTAGTCATTAACAAGACCACAAGATCGCGCCACAATCATCCTTCACTCATCTGACATTCAAACTTGGCTTAAAATACCTACCTGGGTAGGTCACCATTTCAAGCAATACAATGTAATGTAATGAAAACTACTTTACTTCTTTTTGAGACATGACGTGTTAATTTTAAAATTCTTTTGGAAGCCCCTGAATTGCGGTTTTAATGAGAAAATAGGATTATTACTTTTTTCGTCAGCAGCCCAATCTAACGTCACTGTTCTTAACCCTCTCACACCCAATACGACACAAATTTCGGTTAGAAGGAATGTAAACAGTCAAATATATAGATTGTGGTTGTATACCTACATTTGGCCCACTCTGTACCGCATGATGATATGAAAACCCGATATATTGTTGTGTAATAATATTAAAATTGGTTAAATCATTAGAGAGTAATTAATTCTTTAGTGTACTTATTTACATTGATGCTTGCAACAGAAGCGCGATTAAGATTAAATGATTCTAATGGTATTATGATAACTGATCCACAGAGACCAAAAACAGATTCAATAAAAGAATAAAACATGTTGCGCGTGAAATGAATTGCAAACAAATGTACACAAATTATTATACCGTACAGCAAATATTTACACGTTCAAATCATTATTTAACTTAGGAATACATTGTAAAATATATTTAGTCTTAAACATTTCAAATTTGTGTCTTAAAATGCAACAAAAATGAAAGAACATAAATCTAAAAGATGAAATAAAGAAAATAATTACAAGGTTGTCCCTCTGTATTCCTAAAATAGAACAAATCATTACAAATTCTTATAACTCTGACAATTAAAAGCAAATCACTCTTATTATTACAAAATGTTGATGAGTATGTATAGGTTTAGTAACAGCCATTGAACATCCTCTAAACCCACTTTATTGACCTTAGGACAAAAAACCCTTGTATCTACATGCAGTTTTTGCATTCGAATAATGGTAACAACAGTTCCCTTCACAATTCTTGAAAGATTGTGCAATAAACTGTGTTTTGCCATATTTTCACGTTCTCCAAAAATTTAGATGAGACTTTGATGATTAGTTCCAGACTTTAATTCGCTGCTAGAGTCAGAACAAATATTTTTCTTTCTTCTGTGGATGTCTTCATTACAAGTTTCGGGCAGCTCCGGCCTTGACATTGTATTTCTGTCTAACCGTTTCTTTCTTTTTTTGTGTTAGTTTTCTTCAAAATGTTTCCCTTAAAGTCTCTTTATACCAAACGAATTTTTTAATTGGATGGTCATCTCTCATAAATCCTCTTTAGTCATTAAATTTGATTTGTACAATGTAACTACATGAACAGAAATATGTAGGTGTAAGATTTTCAACTTTATACGCTCCAAAGAAAGCAGCATTGTATTATTCAGTGTCCGAACGTTGCAAGACAGCCGTAGGAAGCACATTGAGGCAGAGCTTTCTCTCATAATGGCACATAATGCGACGAAACTGCGGAGCTCCTGCCTAGAAAAACGTCGTTTTGGCCACTTTCTTACAACCGATTTGTTTACCTATTGTTGCACTCGATCCATTGTGTATTTTTGCTCTTTCCTCTCACTTAATGGGTTACAAAAGATGTATAGATTCCTAGCTGCAATCATAAGTAACGCTATACATCTTACAGAGTTTTTATGCCCTAGGCCCTAGCATTAAACTAGTCCTTTCGATTTTGCACAGAAATTGAAGCGTTGCATGGAAGGTTTGATTAAATTCAGCTTTCATAGTGAATAATTTAGGAAATCCAGTTTAGCAATTCTAAGGTGGATTTAATGTTTTCTTTTGCATATATAATTCATATATTTTAGCTCTCCGACTTTTAACTAAAAAAGTGTACGCATATAAAAACCGGAGTTAGTTTAAGTTTCAGATCATTACCTAAAAACTTACTTATCCGCCCATCAAATATTGTTTAACTTGAAGTTTTTATAAACGCACTCATTATCCTAATGTATCCTGAGTCAATTTAAATTTGTCATAGATCTATATTGTATTCATCGAAACTAAATTTTTGACTAAGCCTAATAAAATCAGAATTATCTTTGATGGATTTAGTTTAAAAAAATCAGTGGTATAGATCTGTTCAATCAACACTTCTTCTACGTAAAAATACTTTTTTTCTAAAATTAATTTGATAGATATAGATAGTGTTCTGTATACCATTGTTTCAGACAACCTTCGTTCCGCTACAAGAGATTGTAGGGCTGCAGTACTGGAATTCCCATGCGTGCGGGCAGACAGACTGACAAGAGAAATTGTGAAAAGTCCGTGCGCGAACCAGAAGTGCAAAGTCGTAACATGCGATATCAGCCAGATATCTCCCTCAGTTCAGCTGTTTAAGCCAAACTGGTTCTGACCGGAGAAAGTCTAGTGATTGTTTGCAGAGATTGTGCAGACTTGAATCCCACAAATGTAGCAAATACTCCTCTAAATATGAGAAGTTTAATTCAATAAATTATTTATTTTTAATATACTACTTTAAAATTGGTCGAGTTTTATATCATCACACTCATCCTTCATTCATATTCAGGGTAACGTCCTCCATGAGGTGCCTGAATCAAAAAGAACGATTAAGGAAAAAAGATACATTTAATAAATAAAATCTACTTATTTAAGTAATTAATAACATAACTTCACTATTTGAGATAAACCTTGTCAACCTTTGACATTATTTTTCCAGATATTTTCATATACGTTTTATAAGAAGAAAATTAAGTTGTCACATTATAATTAGTAGTGAAACTCTAAATTAGTTTAATTTAAGCCTTGAATAAAGACATTTTTGTGGAATCGATTGAAAATTTAGTGCTGTAATGAATCAAGAGTAAATTAAATCAAAATTACAAACGTATCATGTGCAACAATTTTAATTTGTTAAGTGACTAAGTGCTATTGTTGCTTAAGTGCTATTGTTTTTCTAATTGATTCGTATTCAATAACTCTATAAACTGCTAAGTTGAATTTAGGTCCTATCTGATCTTGTCAGCTTCAAAGACACCCTATCTAATTATTGGAAACGGCTTATAGAAAAAAGTTAACTTATGGTGAGAAAGCGCCTCATTTACTAAAATTAAAATAGCACAGTTATGTTAAAAACTTTTTTTAATTTAATAAAATAAGGTTTCAATCTAAATATCCCCCCCACTCTCCCAGATGTGAGTGCAGTGATTGTTGACCTGTCGCGGCCGGGCAGGCAGATGCGCTGTGAGGCAACGCTGTTACGCAGTCCACGCTTTCACACACAGGCTGCCGCCGCGACGTCCGTCTGTTTGAACCCGTTTCCCAACAAGCCGTGACATGACCTGTCGGGACGGCGCCGACCGGGTACAAAATGATTACGTGGAGAAGCAGACGAATGATTATTATGTGCATGTTATAATAGAAGCATAATGGTGCCCTGTGAGAGAGCCCATGTTGCGGGCATGCTTTCCTAGTAGTGGTTGGTGTACTGGACTCCTCGCTGTTCAGAAGGGCCCTAATTAGATTTTTATGATGTTTTCTGTTGAGTGCATTGACCTCGTAAAAATATATTATTACTGTATGTGTCTACAGAATATGAAACGTCCTCTGGCGTGAACATAAATGGCGAATGTGGGGAAGTGAACGTGTTGTTTCCATTTCGAGCGTTCATACTTGAAAATATTTCAAGGTTACAGACGGCGCTTGGTTTGAGTTAGTCAAAAATTATTTATATGAACAAACCCAATTGAAACGACATAATTAGAAAGACAATCACTCTACAACAAACGCAACCTCCTTTCATTATCAATCAAAAAATTAAATCGCAATTTTTCCTTTTGTTTTGCAGCAAGGTGAAATTTATAAAACCAAAAATTTTCACCAGTAAATAATAAACTTTCCTCGACACTATTACAGATGACTATACTATTTCCCTACATCCGCACGTTACCGGGAAAAACTGTTAACATCGAACAAATAGAAACCAGCGAAACATCTACCGATTAAAACAGTTTAAATGTTCAAAACCACTCGGTCCGTCACAGTCGGGGTGGACCGAATATAAATCAGATTGTGAGAGGCTGCAGTTGTGACATAATGCAGCGGCCACTTGTAATTTGTAATTTATCCGCCACGACGGTCTGTCTGTCTTGATGAGCGATGGGGGAAAGCCTCCATTGGTCTGCCCTCTGCATGCCTGGGTGAGGCAGAAGAATGGTCCTTCCTCTTGCAAAACGCTTCGGATCTCGTTACTGTTCTGGTCGATTTTCTGGACGATGCGTTCTAGACGATGGGTATTGCTATTGTTGCGTTCATTCCAGTTTTGAAACTGTTTGGAAACATTGCGGTATGCACCGGGGATAATAACAGTAAGGAGATGGAGCGTGATTAAGTCTCAAGAAGTTTTACAATTTTTCAGTTCCTATATAAATTTTAAATTGGTATTTTACTATTGTATATTGAAAAATCCGATTTATGATTTCAAATTGCATATAACATTTGCTACGGAAAAACGATGAGACCAAACTGTGGTAAAAAAATCTTCACACTTCACTAGAGAGGTTTAAACTGAATCAAACTAATGATGAATATTTTTGCTTTGATTCTGGAGTAGGCTTACCAGTGAGATCTAAAATAAAAACTTACTATCCATAAAAATGGCCATAGGCGCTACATCAATTTAAAACTTCGGACTCTTTTTTTACAAGAAACAATTAATTGTTAATAGATAAATTAATATGAAGATATAGCAACACTATTAGCATTGAATTTTACATTTTGAATTAGTTTTTATTGCTGTAATCGACCTTTACCCCACAAAGGACCTTAGTAAGTTGTAACGTATCTAAAACACAATGGAGAAACACTATCGACCTACGATTCTCCATCCCATTTCAATCTCCCTCCACGAGAGAAGGCCTGGCTCGCAGCCAATTCACACGACTACCGTCTCACGATCCAGTATCTGTACATGTACAGGTATAACTTGATAGCCGTACAATAACCGTACAATATCTCGTACACGACCGTGCGACCACCTCCGGGAGTCCGCGACCCTGAGCCGGTCCCCGTCATGCAAACTGCAGCACATTGTGCTGAGAAACCTCAATATTCCACGGTCTTCTGACATGAGTAGGGTGGAACGGATCTCCAATGTCGAAGGGAAGGTTGACGTGTCCTAACCGATTGTTTAAGGAGTTTTTGTTAGATGGTTGTTTTTATATGAAACTATTAAGCCATACTCTTTTGAAACTAAATACATCATCACAGTATTTAAAGTCTGATATGATAACCCTAATATGATAAAGTTAATATGATATGATATGAAATTACTTTAATGAAGTATAACTCAGTATACATATAGCTGAATTCATTATGAAATTTTTTTAATGCTATGAAAGACTTGCGTGAAAGACCTGGAGATTTATTGTATGATCCGTTTATAAACAGAATTGTTGTAAAGTATTTCGAAGTTAAGTAGAAATGCGGTGTCATTGTCACCCACACTTTGATGTTATATACTGGACATAATACATAACTGAAAGATACGCTCTTTAACTCCGTTATTTTCTTTTACAAATGGATTTTTATTTGTATCAGAGTCTTAAAACTTCTGATCAGGCTTTTAAAACGTGTGCCACCTTGGTGAATATGAGTGTCTATTTCGGTGGGTTTATGAACATTATCCAAACCCAAAGCAATTTGCAGCCATTTTACGCCTCCTCACCCGACGACCTGACCTTTCAAGCTAGAACAAAAGAGCATTACACACCTGGTACCATCTTCATCACCGAAAGACCAGAATCGTGCCGGTGACAGGTGGTTCGACAATCAGCTGTTGCCAAATCAGCTGTTTGACATGTGGCTCACGTCAGTCGCTGTCAACATCTGATTGTCTGTATCATCACGTATCAACGGTGGGTCGTAACGTCTACGACACATGACTGCCGGCTCCCTCAGGGGAAATGACCTCAAGGGTTAAGTGGCGGCTATATGACTAGAATGTCAAGAAAGTTTTTCTTTAAATTATGTTTAGTTGATTTCATGATAAAAAGGAGCTATTATATGAGAGGTGATTGAAATGGTGGTTAATCTGTATTTTGATGTTGATATTGAAACAAAGTGAGAATTAAAAGTTGTTATTTGGTTTCGTCCACAATAATCATAATACTCAATAAAAAAAATGTTTTCTATATTTCATTAGATAATTTTTTTTTAAACTCCAAGTTTTGAATTTAATGATTTAACTCGTAGGAAACTTTTCTTCTTGCATGTTGGTGTTGGGAGAAAAGTAATAACATCAATTGAAAGCTAAAATATTTAGTGTGATGAAATATATAATAATGTATTTTTTATCCCTTGTATTTTTAAATATAATACTTCCCTATAAACATTTAAAATGCACTTCGATAATCCTCGCATATATTATTCAACATGATACCAAAGAGTAAAATAGAGGAAGTAAAAGCTATTAGCATGCATTAGCGGTTGTCCAGCGCATAGGAGTGGTGTCCGTGAAATCCAAGCTCCATGTAACGAAGCATAAAACGCGTTGGAAGCATATCCAAAGGCTTGACGAGCAGGTTGTGCGTGTGCAGCGGACAGGATAATGTTTAATGGATCTGACTCAATCTGTTTTACAACAAGTCAATACCTTAGGCAATTTAGAGAAGCCTATTAAGTAAATTCCTTATAGCCCACCTCAGCTTTAATCAAGTTACTCTTAAAGAAGTTACTCATAAATAGTAGGTTTCACTTTTGAACCTTTTGCAAAAAATTATATATCGCACAAAAAAGTAAAAATAAAAACATCCCGATTAATGATATTTAATCACTAAACCTAGGTTGACTAGTCTTCAAAGTTTCCACCTTTCAAACTTGTTCACTTTAACCATAAATTGAAATAGGTAGTCCAAGCAATGTTAAATTTTCAAGCCAAACATTTTATCATATGATACTAAAATTAGCCCATTCTGGTGGAGATCATTTCAGGGATTAGAATCTTGTACGTGAAACATCACAGCTTGCGCAATCTCTAGTGACGAATGAGTACTAATTTCGCGTGGAAATCTCTGGCTTCAAAACATGTGTAGGCATAAGCGGTCTCCTTTTAGGTATAAAGTCAATGCTTTAACACTTCAGAAAAATTCAGATCATACCGTAAGAATATTTTGACTGAGCTAAGAATGTAACAATTCTAACAACCACGTGACCTTTTACACTTTTAATCGCACCTGACGCCACTCACCATCAACGACCTATCGGGGGAATTACACCCTTAATAATCGCCTATCTATCATTCTCTGCCTATAAATGGCCTCGAAGCACTTGCACTGTACATTGTCGATCAGCTGTTCGATACAGTGCGGCACATTCCACGGATAATCGGCTAGATAATCACCGGCCGGACAATGCAGGCTAGGATTAGCGGTGAGCCAACCCCGCGTGCTGTACCCGGTCTAGGCTAGGTTGCGGGCGATGTGGGGCATGGTCATGGTTAAAGGCTATGGAACTCCATATTGAGATTTTATCGTTAAAAAAATAAAAAATAAAAAAAATTTTGGTGTTTGCCGAGCACTGATTTTACATCAAAGAAAAAATGTAACATAGTGCTTTATCATTTGTAATGGGAACATTCAAACACCGGACCATGTCAGGTCTACCAACTCTTCAATAATTGGAATTGAACCATGACATTTGGACTGTCAAGGGTTATCTAGGATATTTTTTAACCATGAGGGGTCAGAATTGAGTGCGTTTACATCCCTCACTTCTACTATGATTTTTGAACACGAGTCTGTAGGCCTACTCACCTCGGATTCAACTTTTTCTCTCGAATCATTCCTAAGGTTTTATTCCCGTTTATTTTAATTTTTTTACCATCCTTCTTTCTAGTTTCAAATGCTAGATTATCCCGGAACCAAAGTTTTGTGCATCATTCGTTCTAGTGGGTCAATATCGGTCAGACATTATCAGCGAAAGACCATAAGTGATCGGCGGGATTTCAACCCGGGCCCCCCAGTCAGAAGTCCCGCGAAAGTTTTGATTTGGTAATCGGTCACTGAGTCATAATAACACACATTGTAAACATTGGTAAGAGCGAAACCGGTAGTTAACTTCACTTCACGGATTAAAAATGATTACTTTTTCGACCTCGATAACATCAGTCCCAGTTCTCCACTCATGTGTGCGACAGGAAGTGACAGTTACGTGCTGCGAGATTGTCTGCATCCGGCGGACACTTTCGAAAATAAATATTGCGACCTGCGATCTGGTACAGTCCACCCCTAGACTACAGTGTTGGGTTTCAGTTGTTAGGTATAGTTTGTAAAAATAAAACATTCTAATCTACCTTAACTATAATTTCATCCTGGTAAAACAAGCTTGTAAAACCTGTAGATAAATAATTGATCATGTGAAAATGGTATATTATGTTATTACATATCATTTTAAGTTTTACAAATATATACATTCTTAATTTGGTTTTTGTATCTATTTAATTTTTAGGTCACACACTTTTTACGAGGTAGCACAGAGAAGTAATATATAAATAATATCAGGGCCGGCGACAGGGGGGGCAGGGGGGGCAAATGCATAGGGGCTCGGGCTCGCAGGGGGGCCCGGAAACGCAGAAAAGGGCCCGAAACTGCCGAAAAGGGGTCAAAAAACATACAAAACAAGTGAAAAAAGGTTGTCAAGCCTCGATCAGGGCCCGGGGTCGAAGAGTGCACAGGGGCCCGAAAATCCTGTCACCGGCCCTGAGTAATATATGTTTACTTCTCTGTGGAGGTAGGCTATATCATGCTTATACGAACAAAATAAAAATAAAATTGTCTGTTGAAATTATAAGCCCGAATTTTTCCGACTTAAATTGGGATTTTTTCAGATACGTTTGCTGTTTTAACAACTAATCTTTAAGCCTAGAAAATATCTATACATATTTATCAATCAACAGAAAACTACGTATCTTCTGAATTTTACAACAGAACCTTTTCACTCCCACGATAAAAACACGTCAATCGCTTGATCCCCCAGGGAAATTCGATGAAGCCAAAACGAGCTGCCAAACAAAATTTATATCGGTGTTTCGTTCGTTCACACATGATCCCACATGATTCAACAGCAAAGTTCACAGCGGTTCGTGGCGCACAGTCGTGACTAGCTCACAGCTGACTCAGAGCTCACAGCTCGCGGCTCAGGTCGAGCTCCGTGAGCGACTAGCGGCAGCGGGTCAATGCGAACTGCATTGTTACAACAACTTTCTATTAATTGAGATAAAATCTCTCATTATAGACACTGCAGCCTCGCTCGTGATTAAATACAGTGGGAATTAGCTTTCACGTGCTAACTCGACAAGCAGTAAGTTAAACTGGTGAATGTTAGGTATGCTATTGCTTCGCTCCATTACATTTTCTATCGGTGGATTCGTAGAGCTTAAGTTGAAAGTGTGTTTGATTTTATATGAATTCTTAATACGATCTTACTGGTTTATTTATGATAAATAAGCTCCTTTTTACGTTTTGTAAATTTCTTTGATTTTAATTAGAATATACTACAAATTCCATGCAGCTTTGTCAGGACTCAAAAGCATACTTCAATACTCCTATCGTTGTGGAGCCGGTCTCATCACTTGTAAATCCCACATTTAGACCAGACCTACAATAAACTTGCTAATTCAAAACGATTTAAAACCCGCGCGGAGATTAGCATGTTGCATTCTCTTTACATTTTGCGGCATTCCTGTAATGCACAGAAAACAAAAAACAATAAAGTTGATATAATTTTAACCAAATTGAGATTTTGTATCTCTTAAAACAGAATAGCTATGACAAATAAAAAATAATTAATCTTTATATGTTTACTGACTACGGCGAATAAAAAACACAGAAGGAAAATTGGACATTCAAATATAAATTTCTAATCGATGATTATAATTCAATTATATTGTTCGCATGGTCGGCTGTCACGGTCCCTGACCAAGGCCACACTGTGACCATCCGTGACCAGGGGGCATCCTTCAACAATGGGAACAGTGCTGCCAACTAACGGGAAAACAACCGTGAAAATCCCCAAGGTGGTTCCCAGCTTTAGCGATTTCTACGTGGCATTGGTTAATTGCGGTTTATATTAGATTTAAGATGATCCTTTACCTTTTCGCAGTGTTTCAAGATTAGAATATGAGTTATCTTTAAATAAAAATGTATCTGACATCTCCAGATATTATAGTCACATCCCTCAAATTAATACAGTCTCTCAATGATTGAAATTTTAAACTGTAGGATTTAAAAACTTACTTTACGTTAATTGTTATTTTTTCCGATTGCCTTAGTTTGCTCCTGTTTTGTAAGCTCAATCAGTATGAGAATCAACCGTCATTTCCAATTATGACTAGAAATCGAACACAGAAAAAATAGATTTGTTGGAACAACAAAAACATTTGCAGGTATACAACCTGCAAATGTTTTAACTCGGTTTACCAACGTTTTTGCTCGGTTTGCCAATGTTTTTGTTGGAAAAACAAACCTTTTTTTATAAACGCTCGGCGTTTTTTAACGTTTTTTTTCAAACGCTCGGTTTACCAATGTTTTTGCTCGGTTTACCAATATTTTTGTTGTTCCAACAAATATATCTTGTTTTTCCAACATAAACATTGGTTAACCGAACAAAACTATTTGTAGGTTGTATATCTACAAATGTTTTTGTTGTTCTAACAAATCCTTTTTTTTTGTGAAAAAGCAATAACCACTGATTTTTACATTCAAGTGACTTCAACGGAAAGGTAAAAACGATTGACCTACTACCAAAATAATCGAGTTTTCAGACCTTTCGAACTTTGATATTAATAAGAACATGCATCAGTTCTGATGATTAATTATAACGAAAAACGAATAATCATAAGCTAAGTTAATTACTTGTGCCAGCCTAAACTTGGTGGGAAAAAGGTGTGAGCATGTCGCTAAGTGGGTTTGAGATGAATATTTTGATATCAGGGTTACTGTCACTGGCTGCATGCTATATTAATGTGCTATGATGGTTATGATTGTGCGCTAAAATAAAGTATCTATGCCATAGCCAAACTGATAAGCCGCGGTTAGCTGTTAGGTGTTACAGATATGACGATTTTTAATAATTTATTTTAAGCATTTGAAAATGTTAAGTACTAATCTTTGTTCAAAAAAATAGGCAGTCACAAAAAGAGTATGCGTTATCCATACCTCCCCTACAATTAATTCTAGCTGTTTCATCGCCGTAGATGGAACTCTTATGAAATTTTCGTCTACAGTTTGCAGATTAAGCCATGACCGTCTTAAGGAATAGAGATGGCTGTGATTAAACTCAATACTATTAATTTAAATAAAAAATTTATATATAAAGAAAATTAAATTATTCAGCTGATAGCTGTGAGAGTTGGTGGAAGGTGGATGGTAAACAAACCCTTTTTCATCATACTAACACAGAAACATCTGTTTTCAGTTCCTTTTTGTAGGCTCGAAAGTGACCCATTGCCGGCCTAGGTCGGAAAGAACGGAAGTAAACAATCAGCTGATTTGCAGCAAACCGTCATTTATGCTTGTTTATTGGTGGTTTATTGGTTTCTTTTTAGGGAATGTAGTGGCAGAACTGCATCCGTAGCAAATGTTTTTCTGCTTATTATAGGTTAGGTTTGAAGATTTGAGAAACATATGTTTATGCAAGGACTACGTTATGATTGAGGGTATGTTTTTCTACGTAGTATGATGAAAAATATCGTACGTTACACGGCCAGGAAGTTTTGCCGTACTCGCATGAAAATCCCGTACGTTACACGGCCGGGAAGTTTTGCCGTACTCGCATGAAAATCCCGCACTCGCTTTCGCTCGTGCGGGAACTATCATGCTCGTCCGGCAAAACAGTACTTCCCGGTCTAATAACGTCATATACTATTTTGATTGCCTATTTTTCAATTAATAAACAAAATGATGTTTGGCAATATCTGATTTTTTACAGTATAGGCCCCTCCTCCTTAACATACATTTTCCAAATCGCTGCTGAACCCGGACCAACCCGCGGTGCCGGCGCAGTTACCGTTCCCTCCGTTCCGTGGCCGAGCTGATTTCTTCCGTCCGCTCACGATGATCGGATGTGACGTTGTAACGTTACGTGACGCGCACGTCAAGTAGAATTCTATCTGTCGAATCTGTCACGAGCAATAAATGAAACACATGCGCTATAAGTGTTGTCTATAGTTTCTTTATACCTATGAATATTTTTTATAGGTTGTATTTATACTGTATGATTTATAATTTATGGTTTGCTTATCCCATTAGAAGACCCCGAGATCTCCAGGTATCCGGTAAGGGATTTATTTATTTACCTTCAACGTTCTACACGCAACAGTACATAGTAATGTAAGTAATGTAGATGCCCGAACACATTTGAAAATAATATTAAGCGTTTTTAAATGCATCACTATAGTTTACTCGAAAATAAACAAAATTTAGTTATTACGTAACTTAACTTGAAATAAGGATTTATGGTATTACTCAAACTACATCTTTAGTAAATTACTGTCTTAGTATTATTAACACATTTTTACTTATTACACATGTTTTTAGAGGTACACCGCCTAAACAAAGTTACTGAATATAGGGACAGATTTTTTGTAAATTCTTCTAATTAGTTATTAGTACAATGAAACAAACATTCAAAATTGTACTAATGTACTATGTACAGTAGCTTGGTTGGTAATTATTAAAATTTAATTTAGTATATTTCAATATGTAGACAACACCTAATTATATTCTACACAAACTTTACCTCAATTCAATCAATGGTTTAACAGCTAAAATAAACCAAACAACTGGCTCTTACCTCGTAAAATGAAGGAAAATCACCCCAATAATAATTTGCTAAATACATCTTGTCCTTGGAACACTTATACACTACACTTAATAAAACTAAATTAAAGCTGTTTGTTGCAATTAAACGAAAACTAGAGAGAGCCACTCACGCCATGTGAAGTCCGAACCGACACTGAGACACTGACGAAAATCGAGAAACAAGAATGTACCGGAATACAGTTGACAATGCATAAGATAAGAATAGAGCAGAATTTACAATCGGAAAAATCACCTGATGCGGACAAAGCAGTGCAAACAATTCGTATTTTTTACCTTTAGAGGAAAGATAAAAATGCAATATTTTTCATTATGGTATGCATTGAACAACGTCATAATGTTTTTACACACATAGTACTTAAAATAACAATGAAGTTACATTTACTCGGGAATCATTCGCGTCGCAGCAAACGTGCCCATTCGGCGAACATAAATGCTGTAGTTTGTTTACCTCTATGAAAATTAAACATCGTGTCAGTTTTAATTCATTAACAGTTCATACCGGTTGACGCCCCCACCATGATTCACAGGTGCAGCAACTGTAGTAGGTGTTTCAACATGTACATAATGAGCTCTTCTAATTTTTGCCAGATATCGACGATCATAGTACATTGGCTGAGCTCAAGAGGATAGTTGCTTTGATTGTTGCCACAAAACACAGATGGCCTATACCAAATCCCTTGATGATTTCCGACTGAGCAAATAACCTGTGTTTAAAAAAAAATTAAAAAATTTTAAAGACCTGTTAAATTTGACAAAATTATAAAATTGTAAATTTTACCAACAGTTCTTACATGTTCATAGCTTTTTGTTAGGGTACAAAGTACAAATTCAAAAATGGAATGCACATTTACACACAGTTTACAGTAATGTATGTTTTATCAAAAGTGGTTCTATCAATTTAGAGTCACAGAGGGCTGTTTTTAGCAAAAAATTGGTATCTTTTTGGTATGATTACTTTAGTAAAAAATCGCACAGAAAACAAATGATTACCTTTAAATAAAAAATGCGTCTGTAAGAAAAATGCCGGATACTCATGAATGATTACAAACATAGAAAACAGTAACAATAAAACAGTAGAGAGAAAGGGGAGAAGAATGGGAGGTCTGTTGTAATAATAGAGTTTATCCTAAACACTAGTTTCGCCCACATTTTAAGGCGCGTTAAGCTCAGTTTAATTACACGTTTAAGTGTCAGAACGAGACGACCCCTCGAGCTACCGACCGAACGTTTCGTAAGTTACTCTCCGAGCGCTCATCTTACATTGCGTCAGATGGCTATTAAACTGGACTCTAGGTGGGATAAATTGTTTTCCATCTTTCATAATGATAGAAAGGTTTGTAACACTTGGTCGACAGACAACCAGTTTTCTTTCTATTTCCTCCTTGACTATTTGTAGTTGCGATATTGAAACCGAAAGCTTCGCAAGAGTACTAGGAAATGTGTTGTGTGCGAAGAGTTATGAAAAAAACCTTAAATACCCCATCTTTACTTCTTTATGAGTAATTTTCGTCAAAGTATCTCGGTTGCAAGTTACAAGTAGCGCAAAAGTATTAAACTATAATAATATAAGAAATCCTAGTCCGTTTTTTTAACCTGGTTAAGTAATATGATTTCGTTTTCAATTTACTTACATGTTATGGTTTGCCGGAAACAAAAAGCATATAATATGTGCACATACGGTTAAAAAATAATGTGCTGACGTCCTTTAAAATAAAACGTCCTTAATAATACCATGTAGCATACTTTAATCTCTGATCTTACTCTATCCTTTTCTTTCTTTGCAAGTTGGAACTACAGTGATTTCTCGCCATAGCAGTCAGCTCAGGAAATCGAATGAAACAAAATTGTTATTGCAATCCGTGGTACTTCCTGTGTAACATCTTACATAAACCAACAATTTTTCCGCTTCTGTACTTATAACTAGGGTATAAGCGAGACGACAATCATCTAGAGATATTGGGACAATTTACTGGATTACATGGAGTTGAAGTGAACCAGAACAACTGCATTATGTTAGTTGACCGCTCTAACGGTCACTTATATCTAGTTACGTCAATCTCATTTCTAAATTTTTCCCCAACCCTCATTATTTACAAATGTTATAATGGTAATGGCCACTTGTGCATTCTTTCCCACTTGTCAATTTCGCTTATTGTTTTCGTTCTCGAGACTGTTTTTGTACATGACAAGAATTCGTCTGTTCCCTCTCAATGAATCGTTTTAAACCGTATTTATGTATTTAAATTTAATCTATTTAAGCTGATGTTGCAATGCTACGCATAAAGAAATGCATGTACTTGGGCCTAAGATCATAAATTTTTCAAAGTTTTTATAGTATGAGTATCAATAACATTAATTTAAAAGTTGGATAGTGGTTTTGGATTTTTATGTCATAATAAATGTTTTGTTTTATAAAAAAAAACTTCGATATTATGAATCTATATTTTTTGGTGAAGATGGAGTTTAAACACACGAAGTTGTTACATGTGGAAGTGTATCGTACTTGTATTTTATTAGCAGACGCGAAATTAATATTCAATTCTATATTCAATAGCGGCTGAAGTTTATTATATCTTTCGAGGTAAAGAAGAATTTGTGTATTTAAATGGTATTCAAACAGAATACCGTTAACGTGAAAATATATAAGCATTGACTTTGAATCCAAAGTCAAATTAATATAATGATTGTAATTATTTATAGTTAAAGCTATAAGGTTGAAAATTAATTTTGCGCAATTATTTTCAACTTGAAATGTTTTTTCGTAAGAGTTTATGTTCAGCGCTTACCACGTACATTCTGTGCATAAAAATACATTATTCACAATTATTTTTTATTTGTTACAGATAAACGCACAACAAATCAAGAAGTAAGGGCTCGACGTCATGACTCCGAAGAACGACCCTCCGGCCGACGATGGACAACCTCGCGCAACAGTCCCTACCAGAAGATCGTGTCCAGCTACGAGACAGCGCCCGAGGTGCGGGCCGAGGAGTCGGATGGGGAGGGGGAGGGGGAGGGGGAGGGGCGAGAGGAGGCCAAGGCGAAGAATCACAAGCGAAAACAGTGGAGGACGAGCGCGACGGCGCATGACCAGATAGCATCAGAGACCTCTGCCGGAGAGAGCGGGAAGGAGGAGGTAGGGGGCAACGGCCAGGAGGAGGGTCAGGGGGTGCAGAGGTCGCCGAGGAGAAGATCCACCACGAGTCACCCTCCGGAGTCTACGTCGGAGCCCACCACGACCTCCAACCCGAAGAAGAGGAGAAGACCGCCCTCCACCACAACAACCACGACTCTAGCCCCTCAGACCATGTCGGACTCCCTGTACCAGTATTTCAGACCGTTAGAAACAGATGTACCTCAAGACGACATTATTCCTTTCCTCGACTTCGGAAGAAAACTATCACCAGTGATCCCGACGCCCAGTGGGGCGAATTCTATAGAGAACAAGTCGGTCGTGACCAAACTGAGGCCGAGAGAATACCACGAAGAGGAGAGAAACTCTTCTGATGAGGAGATTCTACAGGAAGACATGGATGTTACTGTGGTGAAAAAGGCTATTGAAAGAAATTCCGTTCCTAGAGGGAAACTTAGAGTGCAGACGTCAGGTATATCGGATTACTACAGAAAAAGAGTCCCAGCACAGGTTCGGACTACGGAGAACCTAATTAGTACTTCTGATACCTCTACTGCCTCTTCTGTTACAAGCGGAAAAGGTATCGGTGTCTTAAAGAAAATAAATCGTCACCAAGTACACCACGTGGAGCCTTCTAGAATTGAGGAAAAGCTACCCCTCAAGCAATTCAATGATTCCGAAAGCAGCAAAATTCCTCAGGATGTTGAAGTTTTACAAGAAACAAATCTTAAAAGAAAACAAACCATTGCCAGACCCATTCAAAGGTCATCAGCCTTAAAACAAGAAACCCACCCTTCGCCCCTGACGGCAGAGTCGAGTCTTGTAAAAACAGTCATAAAGGAAGTCCCAGAAGAAATAAGTGGTGAAATTGAGTCATCAAAGAATGCTACTTCTTCTGTGCCAATTAACTTAAAAGGTAATGCAACAGATAGTAATGAGAATCAAAATTCCACTTCTCTTCTCCAAAACAAAACAGCTAGCACCACTCCTAGTTCAGTCCAAACAACAAGTCATAATAGCAGGCAAGAGAAAACTAACCCAAAGATTTTATCCACCGCTGTAGTTACATCTGTGTCGATTCAAGAGTCCTTAAAAGACTCAAAGCATGAAAATAACACCGAAAATCCTGTCTATAATTCAACAACGATATTAAATAACAAAAATATCTCTCAGGCTGTTACGGGTTCTACGCTGAAGAATAATACTACCCACCTACAAGAAACCAGAGTGCGAAGCTTTATTCCAAATTCAAATTCTTCTAACAAATTACCAAGGAATATCACGATTGCTCAAAACACACCCACGACTACTGCAGAACCTAAGAATTCGGTCGTTAGAAATACAACAACGCCAACGATATCTAGAGACATTTATCGACAAAGGAACCCACCTCGGATTCCGATACACCTACCTCGCCAGCTCAATCGAGTAAACTCAACTCAGCCTAAAACATCTCCTTCACAACCGATCTCTTCCAATTCATCATTATTATCAATGGCAAGTAATGATACCACTGCTTCTTCAGCACCGGTCAATGTAAGTTTAACGACAGAAAAAGTGGAGACAACTGTTCCTATAACAACTTCCACAACCGTTCGGCCACAGGTTTCTCCCAACGTAAACGTTAAGTCAGAGTCCTCAAACACTTCTCTGCCACCGATTCCCTTTCAACCCCCTACAATTTCTCAACAAGGAGAACTCAATAGTTCTAAACATGCTCCACAATTTGAGCATACTCCAACTAATGAGCAATCGGGTCATAAAATAAACGAGACAGCTAGCCCTGTCGAAGAGGAAAAGGAAATCAAGATCACAGAAAGTTCTCTTCTAGAAGAACTTCATAATGAAGAAAAACCTGATATACTACCTGCTGAAGAACTACCTCATGTGGAAACCGAGCCTGTTCAACATCCTAGCGAAGAACCGTCAGAGGCAGTAAGTTACGTTCCTGTCTATCCTTCAGAAGAAGGGAACGAAGATCAGTTCCCCATCTTGTTCACGACCACGACGCCTGTGGTCGACACGAGGCCGGAGACGGAGTTCGCTGTGGTGGAGGAGCAGAAGAACGTGACGACGACAGCGAGACCCGCGGAGGTGACCGTCTGGGGGGTGAAGGCGAGCGAAGTGAACAAGGACGTGGAGGTGGTGTATCCCGACACCATGGGGCTGGGGACGTACCTCCTGGCGGCCCTGGGTGTCGTCCCGGTCGTCGTGGGAGCTCTCGTTGGAGCCAGGTTTATTTTGGCTCACAACAAGAAAAAGGTGAGTGCCATATTATGTTTTTTTTATGAGAGGAATAACCCATAAAAAAACTACACCAAATACAAATTCGACCGATAGTCTGTGTGTGATTACATAGTTGTTGTTTCACAAGCAATGAACTGACATTTGCCTGTTCATTTGTGAAGCTGTTCATTTGCCTGTTCACTTCATGCCGTGATCATAATATTGCTTATTTTTATTAATTTTTACAAATTATAGTTAAATAGTCTTTTTCTTACCCACAATACCTCTGAAATTGTTTTGGAATATAATATTAAAATATACTGTTAGTAGCATTCTAATTTGTGATGTAGCACTGATTGCATATAACTAATTATTTTGTTTACTTACGTCTTTGCAATCTTGATTTTTTCCCGGTGAACATGTTTCGGC
Organism: Flexamia atlantica; assembly: GCA_035578135.1. Taxonomy (NCBI): domain Eukaryota; kingdom Metazoa; phylum Arthropoda; class Insecta; order Hemiptera; family Cicadellidae; genus Flexamia; species Flexamia atlantica. The sequence continues at coordinate 33,388,440 of JAQJVK010000003.1, read as the reverse complement.
ACTAGGCCATCTTCAGCACCTCAGGACGGTAAAGGATTTTCTTTGAGGTGCTGAAGATGGCCTAGTGCCGAAACATGTTGACTGGAAAAAAAATCAAGATTGCAAAGACGTAAGTAAACAAAATAATTAGTAACATTCTTTACATACCTCCAGTAAATTATATTGAGAGGCTAAGTATGGGTTCAATCGGTCGTGGTGGAATTTTATTTTAGCCGTGATTTCTGGGTACCTATTAACATGTTTAGTTTACTCCAATTTTGATACACCAACAAAAAATGTGTGTAAGCATGATTATTGGAAAACGTTAGGTTTTTTTAGGTATAAAGTGATATACAAGATCATAGAAACAAACAAATATGAATCAAGATTATTTTTTTAGTTTAAAATCTATTCTGTAAAGAATTGTACAGACGAAGCTCGTTTTAATCAAGAAAGTGATTTTCATTCAGGGTAAATCAGAGCCTTATGACCAAAAGTGATTTGTGGGGTGAAATTTACGAGTGATTTGATATGGCTGGGTAACACTGCTGTAAACCGATGTCGAAATTTGAGTAAAGAAATCACCTTGAGGTGAAAAACAGACGGTAGGATGGCACAGACGAGGGTTCACTGCACCTCTCTCCCCGACTGCCGCGCACTTCACAGTTCCGATCGCCGCCGCCGCCGCGAGTGGCGGTAAAGTTCACGGCCACTCTGACCACGACAGAGAAATAACCTGTCACTGCGTGGCTCTGATGGCTGGGAATGGCAGGTCACCGCTGCTGCACTGCACGTGGAACAACTGTTATGATGTATAAACTTTGCAAGACATCAGAAAAATGTATTTAAATTATTTCAAATTATGATTGTAATCACATAGTTCCATGAAACCTCTGTAAGAAGGTGGACTCTAACTGTATTGAGAATTGTTCTGTCGTGTTTTTTAACGATTTATCATTTATCAGTAACAAAATATCTCGAATATTGAGCTTAAAGTATATGGACAAAATACTCAGGAAACCCTGCTGCAAATGAATTGGCAAAACCTTACAAAAAACAAAGTGATTTATTCCCGAACACTGAACATTGAATTTAATATTTCCAAGAAACACGTCTGCAAACAAACTCCCTAATTAGGATGAATATGTGCCTCAAGGCGGGTTGACCAGGTCCTATTAATCTCGATCCGAGCTTGATTTTTACTCGGTCCGATTTAGAGCACGCTCTGTCCGAGTCTACTCGGCCCGGGTTTGTTAGCTAGCTAGTGCACTTGAATTAATTATTAAGTAATGTATCCAATGTTAAATCCATTACAAATCAAAAATCGAATCCGAGTTAATATCTCCATCCGACTAACTCCGATCGAGTTGTTTACATAATACAGTAGCTATTCGGATGTAATGTAGCATGATAACAATAGTGTCCGAGTTATCTTCCGATTTCACTCGGTCGAGAGTAATCGGACCATGATTACCCGCCTTTAGCTTAATAATGTAACGTTATGAGTCAATAATACCTAAATAAAAATACACGTTTTTCATTGAATATGACAGGATAATAATTATATTAAATAATATTTATTCATCATCAGAAATTATTGGACGCTTTACAAATTGCCATGTTGAAACCAATTTTTTCTTATATTCAAAGTTGTATATTTCCCCATGAAGGTCAAGGTTTTAATATAGCGCCATAACGAATTTTATAAAATAAGAAGATGAAAAATAATGTCAACAAGGTGGGTGTAAAGTAACTAGGTACCGTATTGAAAGGAAGGTTACGAAAAATATTGCGTTTTTACAAGCTCCTCCTATGACACCAAAGTAAAATTTTTAGATCGGAACATCCTTAACAGCTTAATCAAAATCGTTGATTTATAGGTCATCTGAAAATTTGAAAAACTATCTAGCTTTTCAGTGAGCAGAACTTTTGCAATGCTTTTGGTTTAGCTGTGAAAAATTGCAATTCTTTTGTTTTTTAAGTAAATTTTTAAAGTTCCTGCCCACTGATATTGCTAGATTATGTTTCAGTTTTGGTTTAGCAGCGGTTGAGGCTGTACCGAATTACTGTATAAAGGAATAGCTGGTAATCGCGCGGAACCGGAGCCCCCTCTTATTTTTATAAACTGTTACACGAATTTATTAATTCACAACAAAAAATTGTTTTCTATTCGTATTGAAGAGATTTTATTAAAATGTATTTTATTGTATTGTATGATGAACTGAGTTAAATATTGCCCGTGTAAATAGTTTAGTCCATGAAAAAAAGCTCTTTACTTTAAAAAGCATATACTGCCTGACAATCGGTAGAACACTTTTGTTTCTTTTACATAAGCGTATATCCAACAGATACCAATTTACCGTTCTCAATAAGTAAGTAAAACACTTTAAATTAACTTTAAATTAATTATCTTCGCAATGGCATTACTGCATGCCAACATTAAATCGGTGTAGACAGATTTACTAGTTTCTTAATACCTAGTTACACCCACCCGGTACGTGTAATACAATTTTATCTTAGGGTCCAATAATTTCATATAATAACAACATGTCGCATGAGATCACGACTAACAACTAACCGAATTTGTATTAATAAATAAGCAGGATGACAACGTTCTGCAGGTGTTGGACGAGTCGGAGTATTCGTCCGAGTACAACCGCAGCCCGCTAGGTGGCAGCACGTCCTCGCCGCTGCCGACCAAGCTGCCGCGCATACCGACCCATGTGGTGAGTAGTTCGATACCATAGAATATCTATATACGAAGCATCAATGTTTTTGTTCCGGTATACATTGCTTAAAGTGAATCGATATTTGTTTTCCGATATTATTGGTGTATCGATATTGTTGTTCAGATATACATCGCCTGAGAAAAACTATTTTTGAACATGAATTTTAAAGAGGTCAGTATTTTTAGACTGCTTTTGGGCAGTAAAATGTGAATTTTACATCGAAAAGTGAAGATATCTTCCCTAGTAAGATTTTTGAAAATCTTGAATTCCGTGGTGAGAAACCCTGATTATGGAAATGGTTTTAAATCTCTAATGAATCAAATTGTCTCATGGATGTTTTATTATATTTCGATTGTTTGAGTATTTCCGTTGGAAAAAATCAATTTAAGAAATTAAAATGTTAAGTGATGGATTGGCTGCAAAGACCTTCATAGACAACAATGAAGACTTGGGCGAGGTCGTTCCGATCGTTTACCGATAACAGATCAGTTCTCAGATCAGTTCCAGCCAAGATGCTTCCTCGTCACACCAATCATATCTGGGGCCCTTGATGATTGTTATTGAGTGGCACTGCTAAATAAACCATCAAATCAGTTTTATAACCTTGATATATCCATTTTTACTGAACGGCCTTCTTATTTTGTAAATTATCGCTTGAATTTTGAAAATGCAGAACACTAAAAAACGTGAAGAACGACAAACTCATGTTTATTTCTGTCTAAGTTTAAACACTTAAGTGGTTTTATTTTGGGCTTTTCTTTTATTGGTAATACGTGACTTAGTAATTTTTTTAACATACCACTTGCACCAATAAAATAATACCAAACATTTGCGTGATAACCAATGGTAAAGATTACCATAAAATTGCCATAGGTTTTTAACTTTCATTGCATTGATGACAAACATTGATAACCCAGAATCTATCATGTAATTTGTTTTATTTCAGTGAATACTCTTTGTTATGGTCGTGTAATGTACAGGCATATTCTCAATTTGTACTTTTATAAATGCAAACCTATCTTCATAAATTCATAAAAGTAAAAACAATTTAATTCTTAAAGGCCTTGAAACCTATCTGACTCGATGGAAATGGGAAAGCGGCTCACACCCTCGTTTGTATCAATTCAAACTTGAGGGTGTGGGACCGCTTTCCCATTAAAGCAATTTAAACAATTTAATTTTTAAAATTGTTTTACATTTATGAATTGACATGAATATTACAAGCCTTATAATGAGCCTTATAATGAGTTAATGTATAATGAGATAATTGAATGAAATATTAATAGCCTATAAATATTACATCAACGATAAATTTATATTATATAAAGCTAGAAACAACCTAAAAATCTGACTTTCATGTGAATAAAACCCATCATTTAATCCAACAGCATATCCTAACTGAGTGTTAAGAGATTGCCATGATAATTTGTAATTAAATAGATTTTTAAAAATATATAATTTTGTTATATAGATTATCAGACTTGGATTTTTTTAGTAGACAGTCTTATCTGTGTCGCTTTTGTCTTATAAACTACCGCATAATGATTCTAGGGCAGCAATTTTCCCTTGTTTAAAACCTATTCTTGTTATTATTTGGTTTGAAAAATTATGATTATCACAGCTTTTAAAACGCGAAAAAATTTCACAACTAACGAAAGATTTTTGTTTTTAGTAGGGTATGCTGGTGTGCTCCACTTAAACCAAACCTTTTATTTTGCAAAAGTATAATAATTTATGAATTGAATTCTTCTGTAACACATTCGTGAGGAACGATTCACATCGGACCGCAGTCGGACGACGTGAGGTCGCACTGCGTTTCGCAACACTATGCAACGCACGTGACCTATCACATATATCGTATAACCCGTAATGCCCGTCTCGTTCCGAGAAGGTAATGACGATTGCCTCAATTCGTTCTGCATCGACCACTACGCACTTTCTGCAGTCACGGAGATTGGGCCTTCAGTATACTATAAAGTATATAATTGTATGTTTCACTATTGGAACGAATCCTTAGGCCTTTTCACATTGCGTCAAGGAAAGAAACAAACCTAGATGAACAGTTGTAAAAACTTGTGGACCGAACAATATACGCTTTCATATTTGTTTGTTTTATGTGCGACGTGAAATAGCGTTTTACTGAATCGATATAGTAGTTTTCATTACTAGGAGCGAAAGTGGTTCTTTTTGGTAAGAGATCGTAATTTACAGGTGAGGCGCAGCCGAGTACCAAGGAGACACTTTTGCTCCGTGTGATGAACAACTATTTTCATCATTATGTAAAATAACCATTTAATCGTTAAAAAATTAGACTACATAATTTTTAATCCAAAATAGTCATCGTCATTTACACATCTGTTAGTTGTTTACAAACACAAGTTAAGAAATCGTTCAACCTTTCAAACGTAACGTAAACACATTTTGACATCAGAGTACGGCAAAATTTACCATATGTTTTTTCAGTACTCCTATTCGAAGTGATCCAAAAACGATCATTTTGCGTACGATTTAGAGAACTAAAAACGGCTGTTTTCGGGACAGTATGATGAAAAATTTATTTCTCCAGTCTACAGGGGCCAAACCTTTTATTCAATGTATTCAAACATTACTACAAACATTACTGATTATATATATCAGTATTATTGATTATATTTCATAAATCACGCATGACTTACTTAATTTTGTTATTTTATAATACATAGTAGTTTTCATTACTAGGAGCGAAATTGGCTCTTTTTGGTACGAGATCGTAATTTACAGGCGAGGCGCAGCCGAGCTTGGAAATGCGATCGAGTACCAAGGAGACACTTTTGCTCCGTGTGATGAACAACTATTTTCATCATTATGTATAAATAATCATTTAATCGTTAAAAAATTAGACTACATAATTTTGAGGTTATCCAAAATAGTCATAGTCATTTACACATCTGTTAGTTGTTTACAAACATAAGATAAGAAATCGTTCAACCTTTCAAACGTAACATAAACAAATTTTGACATTAGAGTACGGCAAAATTTACCATATGTTTTTCCAGTACTCCTATTCGAAGTAATCCAAAAACGATCATTTTGCGTACGATTTAGAGAACTAAAAATGGCTGTTTTCGGGACAGTATGATGAAAAATATTTTACAATATTAATTGTCAAATTTTAAGTATTTTATTACAAAGGCATGTTAAAATTTTAAACAATCATTGATTTCCTGGGGACGTTTAATCAAACATTGCAAACCTAGTCTACCTAATACTTTCGACGAATTTCAGTTACGAATTGAATGAATAAGGACGTGAATATTTTAACTTTATTTCATATTGCACGCGTGAATTCAAGGCGGCTTCTCATACAGTGTTTGCAGTATCAACTATAAAACAAGAACGATTCAACTCTCAAGCAAATCAGCAATGACTTTAAACAATTTGAATCTGACAGTGTGAAGCAGTAGCCTCCACTTCCGGCCCGGACGCTGTCCGGTGTCGCAATGACATCCCGGACAATGGCGGCGATTTGCGCGTCCTGTCCGACCTTGGTCCGACGTTACTGTGCGATTTGCAATTTGCAATTACCGTGTCGCTCCGACCATTGTCGGCTCACATGCGAGACAGCGGGCGAGGTTGGGCGTGTCGAGTGACCCTCCGAGATGATCAGTTTTTGTCACCGGAAATTGCCAAAATCTAGAGGCGGCCAGGCGGCCCCTGTTTTGGGGACCTTTGGATGAGAAGACCATACGGGACCTTCTCGACCATAATTTAACTTCAAAACACCGTTAAATATTATAATTTCTTATCGTATTTATGTTTAATTTGTTTGGATTTAATAAATAAGTTATTGAAAAAAAATAAATTGACGATCTGAAAACATACCCTACAATCCATATTTTACACTTATTCCAGGTTCCGTACGGTCAAGTTTAACTAAGTTTAGAATTAGTTTATTGGCTAAATAATTTTGTATACAGGATAAAATATACTTTTGCTTTTATATTGTCTTATCAAATAAAAAAATGAATGCTAATTTTCTTGTGAAATATATATTTTTGAACAATTAATGGAAAGGGAAACCACACTATTTTTTATCAACCTAGCTCTGCAAAAATCTCTCATCCCATTTCTATAGAAGAGGAATTTAACTAAACAGAACAATGTAGGACATGTCTGAGTCTGCACTGCTGAAGCAAAAATAAATGTGTCATCATTCAACTCAGATTTATGTTTGGTTTTTGTGGTCCCTAATAGGACATGGAAAGGTTTCGTGTGAAAGGAAATATAAAATTAAACTAACATTGTATTACGATTTATCATTTTATTAATACGTAACGATACTAGAAGTCACTTACAAGAGTTTGGTGTTCTATTTACAATATTCTCATATTTGGAAAAAATCTTTATTCCTAAATGTAACATCATCTAGGCTTGTAAAAGAGACACAGTTTAGCAAAAATTGGTTTTAATGAATATTTAATGTTTGGGATTCAAATGAAAGACTGAAAACTAGTTGAAAGTTCAATCTTATCAGAACGTTTCCTTGAAATTTGAGAGGATAACTAATTTGGTAGCGGTTAGAAATTATTTTAAACCATATTATTGCATTTTAATATTTCTTCTGTTAAGCTCATTTTATCATGTAATGTCCGCAGAATCCAGAAACACAATTGTGAGCTACTCTTAGAAGCCCTAAAGTGTGCCTACTAATTAGTGGCCCAAAGCTTTTTTCTCAGCTCTTATGCAATGTTGGAAAGATCCATGCTCGCCGTTAAAAATGTATTTTCCTGGAAATCTACCCGATCCCATCGTATTTTTTATTTGGGTTTTTAATAAATACAGAAAAAATAATATGAAATATAAAAAAACCATAGCGCATGGGTTTCTAAGTTAGTTACGGAATAAATACGAACGGTAAATAAATCCGGTCACTATGCGTTAAAATACTGCGATGAAATCCGACCTTTTTACTGGTTGAAATTCTATTGTAGGGCGATTTCTTGTTCAGGTACACGATTCGATCCTATCAAGCCGAGGCCTAAGAGCTTATGGCGTTCGACTTTTTAAATAATATCGTTTCTGAGAAATCGCTACCTAATGAAATTGAGTGCGTACATCAGATAATATATATTTAGGCAATAAATTAAGTTGCAAATGGGAGTGTATTTTTATTAATCTATACTTATTTAATACGCGAGCAGTTTTTTTGTTACAAAGACTCCTCCTAAACTACTGAACCGATTTTCATGTTTTTGGTGTCACTGGAAAGAGCTTGGCATGAAGTTTTGAAGGAAATAAAATTTAAAAAGGTTTGACTAAAGGGAAGAGCCCTAGACGCCCTTAAAGTTTCATATTAGCCCATAAGATTTAACATGGCAATAGAAATTTCAAATAAAGCAGCTGATTGGAGCAAACAAAGTTTTTCTGCAAAGCCATATGTTGTTAATGGAATTG